>JAEIGO010000005.1:0-608750 GCA_018903765.1 Drosophila aff. chauvacae BK-2020
CTTATTGTTGTTTTATATAGTTCTAGAGTGATAATAATACGCAGATAATTCAATTCAATTAAATTCTAGCTTCAATATCAGGTAGATGCACCTTCCCAGACGCGCAACACACCCCGGCTGGTTCATTTGTGATTTTGAGAGCATGACAATGCGGTCATTCCTTGTCCATATATTTATATATATATATATATATTTATAACTTTTGAATGAAAATAATATTCAATTTCGGGCTCATACCGGAATGCAAGACGCACGCTGGATCTGTTCCTCTGTTCTTTCGTCTCTTCTGCTTCGAAATATTCTAGAATTACTTGAGCTTCGGCTCAAATATTGATATAAAAAGTATCTGATGTTCTTGCTGACACCTTACTTTATATTGTCTCAAAATTTGGGCTATAACAGTTCAGAACTTTTCGAATGCATAGGGTTCGGATACACCAACAGAGCATTTTTATATATATAGATTAATTATGTTTATTTATTTATTAGAAAAAATATAGCAAGTGACTGCTATTGTAGGCCGTATCCTTACCTCAGCCGAAGTAAGGAGTGTTTTTTAACGATGTGCTCCGACTCACATCATGTGGGCCGAGGCAAGGATAGGTGTCTTAAAACATTATGTGTATTTAAATCTAATGACAATTCAACATGTAACAAAAAGTATAGCTCATTATAAAAAGAACATAAAACACGAAAAGGGTCATGCAACTCGAAGTTTGTTTTACAAAAATCGAGAGCGATAGGACGAAAGTGACGAGAAGGTCTAACAGGGACTGAGAAATGCAATTGACTTAGAAGATAGGACGAACAAACATGACCATTAATTAATTTAAATAGAAAAGTCACTCCGTGGCAGGTCCGACGATCCTTCAGAGTGGGAAGACTGAGAAGACGCAGCCTGTCGATGTAAGACGGGAGGCGGCGATGTGGGTCCCAATGAAATCCCCGAAGAGCGAACAAAAGGAATTGTTTCTGAACCGATTCAATAAGGTCTTGATACTTCGCATATTGAGGTGACCAAACACACGAACAGTATTCTAGAATAGGACGAACAAGAGAGACATAAAGGAGTTTTGTGGTGTAAGGATCGTCAAACTCCTTAGACCAACGCTTGACAAAGGCAAAAACACCTTTAGCTTTCCCAACAATTATGCCAATGTGGTCGGAAAAATTCAAATTATGGGTAAAAAGAACTCCAAGATCGATAACCGAATGTATGCGCTCAAGATCACTCATCCCTAAAGAATAACCTGCAGAGAAACAGTTTTTCCGAAAAAATGACATAAATTTACATTTAGAGTTGTTAAGAAACAGCAAATTGTTAATGCACCAGGACTGCACGTTGTTTAGGTCAGATTGTAAAAGCATATAAGAGTCAGGGTTTGTCAGTGGCAAGCATAGTTTGACGTCATCAGCGTACATCATAACTTGGGAATGAAGAACGACATTGGGCAAGTCGTTAATAAAAATGCCAAACAGAAGTGGCCCAAGGTGACTCCCTTGCGGAACACCCGAAGTTACGCGGACACAGTCTGAAAAAGAAGAAGAAGACAGGGAAACCCAAGAGTATAAGTTTTTTCAGTAGCAGCTGGTGGTTCACGCAATCAAAGGCCTTGCTGAAATCCGTAAACACAACGTCAGTTTGGGTGTTATTTTTGAACGCGTTTCTAATAACAGTACAAAACTCCAGAGGGTTTGTGGAAGTTGACCTGTGTTTCATGAAGCCATGCTGGTAGGGGGACATTATAGATCGACATTGGTGCTGAAGTTGAGCAGTAATTAGAGATTCGAAAAGCTTAGGAATCGCACTAAGTTTTGCAATCCCTCTATAGTTTTCAATATTGGACTTGCTACCGTTTTTGTGAAGGGGAATTATAAAAGATTCCTTCCAACTATCGGGAAAAAATGAAAAATGAAGGGATATCTTAAATAATTTAGACAAAGGACTACATAATGCACTGGCACAATATCTCAAACCATAGCTAGGAACAAGATCAGGACCAGAAGAGAAGGATAGCTTAAGTGATTTGAGTTGCTGAAAAACGTCATTTTCGCTGATTGTGGGCAAAAAAATACTGTCAGAGTGCGGAAGGGAGTATGGATATGGTGTGATCGAGTCAGAATTAATAGTTGTATAAGTAGTTTGGAAAAATTTAGCGAATAAGTTCGCAATGTCATTCTCGTTCGAGGCGGACTCATTATGGAGGTGAAGACAGGATGGGAAAATGTGCAACTTTCGTTTTGAATTAACAAAAGCGTAGAACTGCTTGGGATTAGCCTGAAACTCAATTCTACATCGATTCAGGTGGTTCTTGTAACATTCAGAGTTGTGAGTCAGAAAGTCAGAGCGGTCTATTAAATATCTGAATTTTTTAAAAAGTCTGGACTTCACGTTTTTTAAATAGGAAAGTCGACGAGAAAACCAGGGAGGCTTATGCGAAATGTCAGGAGAGGGAAACGATGGAACAAACATGTCAAAACCGGAGTATAGTATGTCATAAAAGCGCTCAACCATATGCAAGGGATCGTCAGTGGAGTCAAGAAAAGTCCAGTCGATTGATGATAAATAAGAGATCATGTCAGTGAAATTAGCTTTACGAAAGCAGCGAAAAGAGGCTGGCTCAGCTAAAGGACACGGCAGTAGTGGAGTCGAGGCTTCTAGAATTAACTCCAATGTGGGATGATAAGCATCTTCAGGGCTGGAGAGAGGATCGATTCTAGAGACGTAAGCATTGGCAAACTCCGACGAAAAAATTAAGTCTAGGACTTTGTCTCCACAATTCTTAATAAAATTTAATTGTCCCAATGAAAGGTCGATAAGGCCATGAATAAGATCGTGAGGTGCAGTGGGAACTAGAAAATTCGAGTCAGGAGAGGGCACCCAAGATATGAAAGGCAGGTTGAAATCACCCATAACAATGAGGTGATCATTAATGCCGAAGGACGAGTGTATATTTTGAATTAGCATTAAATGCTGCAAATATATATCACTGTCAGACCGGGGTGGGATGTACGAGCATGAGACATAAACAAAATAATCGTGAACACGAATGCGAACTGCAACAAACTCTAAATTACAATTTATGTCAGTTATAGGAAGCAAGTTTGAAACAAGATTAGACTTATATACATATTTTTTTTTTAATTTTTATATATATATATTTTTTTTTTGTTCAGTCCTTTCTTAATTTCTTGGCATAGTAATCTGATCTGAAATGTGTTAATAAATGTACTACTTGATTGGTAATCGCACTTTCATTTTCATCCAACTTTCTTTTTAGACTACCCTTTTTACTTTCACTAGTAGAGCTCTCCATTTGGCTTTGCCAAACCATTCCTTGAGCTTCCAAAGTTGCCAGTGCACTTGTTATTTCATTTTCTATTATTTTATAATGTCCTATTGCTAGAGTTGAAACTCCATCATCACAGATGAATCTTTTATCATCTTTATTATCTAATGTAATTTTAGAAATTTTTAATGTACATATTTCATGTCCTCTAGATCTAAACATATACATACTATCACGCTCTTGCTGGCCAGTAAATAAACAATTTTTATACCCCTCAAATGTTATTTTTGCTAGACATCTACGTTTTATTCCCTTATTTTTTTTAATACATTTCAGAGGCTGACTACCTACACTTTCAGATGTGTATGCAAACATCTTTGAACGTAAGCCTACAAACTCTGTCATAGATATTCCATTCAATTCGTCTTTGAAAAAACCTAACCGCTTCTTATTACACTGTTTGAAATTATATTTCATTGCTAATTCATTTGGATAATCGGATGTATCGAATTTATATTCAACATCATTTCTAATGTCTGCATATAAATCTTCAGTTTTAATCGAATAAATAAATGAATCAGTATCCATATAATTTAGTTTAAGTGCATTCGAAAATTTTGGTTTCATGTACGAATAATGGAAATCGTACATTTTCCATTTAGATAATTCTAAAACAACGAAACCTAAATACAGCGGTTTATTACAAACGTTACGCAATTTCTTCAACTGAATTGCATATAGTTTGTCACTAAATTTACTAAAGCTATGTCAATTTGACCTACTAATAAGATCCCTTGCACATAATCGTGGGCGTCCCCCTTGTATAACACTGGGTGGGGCTTCCCATTCCGTTACTAGACGTACATCAACGTGCTTTTCAGTGTTTTCGAGACATTTTCCGTATATACTATTGTTTATCAGTTTAAAGAAGTCTTTTTCAAAAGCATTTTTAGCCCTGGTCCTATGCTCAGTGTTGATATAAATATATTTTTTCAACCAGGGCTTTTGATTAAACTGGATGATGGAGTGCTTCAAACCATTCATCAAGCACTGTTGCAGGGTTTTATAATGAATTATATATTTCTCCTTGTTACGGAGATCAGCTATAAGCTTCTTAACTTTTGAAGTTGAAGAGGGAAGCTTGTTTGCAGGACAGAAAGGGAGATCATTATGTAGGTCGTGTCTGCTTTGCACTAACCCCCCTCGAATACCACTCTGAATAAATCTGATCATATCAATATCCGTGAGTAATTCGAGAGAAATTTGTGTTGTCTTAAGCATTGCATCCCAAGACAAACTAGGAATTGTAAAATAATGTGCAGGATCGAGCTCATGAATTTCTAAACAAATTCCCCTAAACTTTTGAAAAACGTCAGACAACAACAACACATCAGTTTTCAAATAAAGTTCTAGGTAGTCCTTAAGTGATTGACACTTGAAATGAACCCAGACTCTACATGCGTGTGCATAATCAGCCTCTGTACATTCTGTTTCATTTAAATGACTATAAAACTCTTCACGGGGTGGGAGAGAAGTCTCATCTAGTCTTTCAACAGAGTTTAAATACTCATATGGAAAAACACCTTTCCTACGAAGAAGTGAAAAATCTTCTCTATTAGGGTACTGGGATTTTAAAACATTTAAATGATCATCATTTAAATTACTGGCCAGAGTGTCTAGACTAGAGAAGATATATTCTTATCTAATCTTATCTTATATGTATTATTTTCTACGGGGTCATATTTAGAAACTGAAATATATAATTCCTTATTCACTGGAATTACTTTAATGGGGCCTTCAGTTTCCCCAAGCTCTTTTAAAAACAAGTGCGAATCATATTTTGAAAAATTGTGGAAGAAGAAAGGAATAAAATCATTAGTTCTAAATTTGAGCTTGCATTCATTATGAGCTGCACCTCGAAATCTACCTGTGAAATGACAGTGATCTCTCACTCTGTCATTACCTAATTCTCGCTTACAAATATGACAATTAATAGCAAAATAAAAATTTAAAACGTCTAGTTGTGTCATTTTTAAAGCGACTGGTAATATCATGTGATTTGAATATAACTCGGACAAATCAGACGTTAGACTATTAATGAAAGTGCGACTCACATTCGGACCTGTATTTAAAACAAACTTATCTAAACTAGAATCAAATACACACTTTATGTAGTATGCAAATGATATTGGTACATGTGTATTTATAGTTTCTGTCTTATCACTTACTATTACTGATGACGGCTTCAGTATACATTCAAAGTCAGCATAGAGAATGAATGGAAGGGTGGTAAGGGTGCATCAGACCAAGGCAAGATCAGCAGAGTTTTTGCTGATGTATATTCCTTGGCTTTCTGGTGCATCAAGTCGACTCGTAGGTGAATATCAATTTGATAGACACCACCCTCTCCTCGGAGAGGGTCCTCCGCGTGGTACCTCCTGGAAACGTACCAAGGTACGGCTAATACGAGCGGCAGTATCCCGTGAATCCTCTATCCACATTCCTATGACTCCACTTCCCTACCGAGACCTGGGCAAGTCTTTAAACGGCCTCCCCTCAAGTCAGGCGTGTAACGCGACCCGTGCTCTCTGACTTTCGGTTCGCAGCTGAGGGGTCAATCCAGCTGTGTTCGAACGGAGCCTTCCCAGGGCCGGGCAACCCTGGGTCGGAACTAGCCTTGCCGTGGCTTAGGGGCGAAGCCACGGTGGACCACCTTCAAAGCCCCAAACCCCTCGGGCCCGCCGCGCTCGCCTCGTCGAGCAACGCGGGCGTTTATGAACATGGCTACAACAAAAAAATCCGCTTCGGACCTCGTGGGGGAGGTAAAACCCCAAAATATTGACGACATCGACGAAGATGAGTTGTTGCGCTCGGATGATGAGACGCTGACTCCGTCGAGTTCGGTGGGGAATGCTAAGTCGAGCACTCCCCAAACGCTACAACAACAGAAAACGAACATCACCGAGGCGAGCCACGCCAAGGTGAAGGGTAACGACCAGCCAAAGTCGTTTTCCCACCAACAAAAGAAAGCGCAGGCCAGCAAGGCCCGCTTCATTCTGGCAAAGATAGCCAAGAACGAGGCAGAGGGCAAAGCGGACCAGCGCGATGCGAAAGACAAAGCCCGATTCCAGGCCGTGGTCGCGGACTTCGAGGCATACGAGAAGGAGCACCCGGAAGCGTTCCAACAGCCCCAATCGAAGCGCAACCGCGCACACGAAGTGAGTGAGAGCGCTCCGAAAAGGGCAAAGGACGCCAAAGGGGTCGCCAGAGCTACATCCTTCGTCAAGCCGGCGAAGAAATTCAGCGAGGTGGCTAGAGACAGCCTAGCCATGGCACTGGTGGACGAGCTGCTGTCGGAGAAGTGGGATGAGGTCGAGACCAGATTGTCTGAGATGGTATCAGACAAGATACTAGCTGAGCCAGCTGGTCCGACACCATCCTTCGACTCCTCAGACATGGTTCGAGGGCACCGGGTGATCAGGTGCGACGATGAGTCCTCGAAGGACTTCCTGGCGGAGTGCGTCGCTAAGATTAGCGGCGCCTGGAAGGGGCTTAGCCTAAAGCTCGTCCCCGCCACGGATATCCCGAGAAGGCCCAGAGCTCGCATTTGGTTGCCTAAGGGACTCTCGAGCCATGACAGGGTGCTCAAGACTCTGAGAGCCCTAAATCAGGATGTCGACATGGCAGACTGGGCCATCTTGAAGGCGGAGCGAGAGATGAGGACAAGTCAGCCGTACTTGTTCCTCATCAACAAGCAATGCCTTCCACAGCTGGAGAAGACCGACTACAAGGTCTTCCTAACCGAGCCGGACGACAACCTCGAGGACGAGTCGACGATACCAAGCAGCTGATGGACGACTTGGTCATCGACGACGACACCCCCAATACCACGCCGCAATAAATGCCGAAAGTCGTACAGGTCAACCTGAAGCGCAGCTCGCACGCTTCAGCGAATCTGGCAGTCCTCCTCCGAAAAGAGGACATCGACATCGGCTTACTACAAGAGCCATGGACCAGGGACGGACAAATCTCTGGCATGGCCATTAAAGGATACACGACATTATACACAAACTCGACAGGTAGGCCGAGGGCGGGTATAATCATTAAAAACAACCTTAACGCTCTTTTACATCCCAATCTTAGCAACTCAGACCTAGCAGTGGCCAGGCTGGTAGCAGCGGATGGGACAGCCTTACTAATAGCCTCCGGGTACATGGCCCACGACGAACCTGCACCACCTGAAGCGTTCATCAGGGCGATGCAATTCGCCGAGGAGACTAAGACGACGCTTATCCTCGGGTGCGACGCCAACGCCAGGCACACACTGTGGGGAAGCAAGGAAACAAACGAGAGGGGTGAGTCTCTTTTCGAACATATTATTTGCCGTGACGTCACTATATGTAACAGAGGGGAAACGCCCACCTTCATTTTTCCGAGTATGGAGGAATTCCAAGGTTGGGAAGAGGTCCTAGACATAACGCTCCAAATGGACTCTCCAAAAAACTCTTTTTCAGACCATAGGTACATACTTTTTGAGATTTCGATGCCGATAAGCGAGACAGCACCGAAGCGCAATCCCCGTAACACAGACTGGAACAAATACGAAAAGGTTGTACAGTCAAAGGTAATGAACAGGAGGGTCAAGGTACGATCCACCCCGGAAGGAATAGACAAAGAAGTTGAGGACTTCACAAATATTCTGAACAACGCGTACGAAGAGTCATGCAGACTAACGTACTCTAAGAAGACATACCCACAATGGTGGAACAAGGAGCTAAGCGAGCTAAGAAAAAAGGCTAGGAAGGCCTTCAATACAAGTTACGGAACCAAGAACTGGCAGCCGTATAAGGAAATACACAAGGAATACAAAAAAGCGATATACGCAGCCAAGAAAGACTCCTGGAGCAGGTACTGCGAATCGCTAGAAGGAATCAAGGACACGGCTAGGTTGGGTAAAATACTAGCCAAGGGGCACACTAGCCCCACCCTTATAAACAGGCCTGACGGTACAGGAAGTACGTCAGCAGAAGAGACACTGGAGATCCTGCTGGACACACATTTCCCAGGTAGCCAGATAGAAGAAACAAGAACAGTGGAAAGCCAGATGGTGGAACACCAGCTAAGAGTCGACGAGATCGTCACCATGGAAAGAATCCAATGGGCGATAGACTCTTTCGACAAGTACAAAAGTCCGGGACCGGACGGAATCATACCAGCAATGCTGCAGACAACAAAAGCATGCACTGGCAAATGGCTGCAAGCAATTTTCCAAGCATGCATTAAAACAGCACACATACCACTTCCATGGAAGGAAGCAAGAGTAGTCTTCATACCAAAACCAGGAAGAAGAGGACACATCCAAGCCAAGGATTACAGGCCGATTAGCCTGACCTCATTCCTCATGAAAACACTGGAACGGATACTAGATATCCACATCAGAGGACGAACGGAGAAAAACCTTTCCGAAGCACAGCATGCATATAGGAAAGGAAGATCCACGGAGACAGCACTACACGAAGTAGTGGGATACATAGAAAAGGCACTGGTCTACAAAAACTACACATTGGCCACCTTCTTAGACATAGAAGGCGCCTGCGTAAACGTAGATTCCATCCTAAGGTCCCTCAACAGGATTGGAGTTGAAGGCATCAGAAAATGGATCGGCGCAATGCTAACGAGCAGAAGGATAACAGCCGAACTGAGTGGCACTCATCACACGAGATACGTAAAGAGGGGCACACCTCAGGGAGGAGTTCTGTCTCCACTGCTGTGGCTGATTAACATGGACGACATATTGAGAGAACTCTATAGCGAAGGAGTTAAAGTGGTAGCATACGCAGACGACGTAGTTCTACTCGCTTCAGGACCATTCTCAGAAGTCATCAGCGAACTAATGACAAGGGCGCTGAAAAAACTCAACCAATGGGCAAGGGCCTGTGGGACGGAACTTATGCTCTTCACAAAGAGGACAAAGATCCCCAGATTTAGTAAACCGAAGATAGACGGTACAGAGCTAGAGCTATCACAACAAGCCAAGTATCTGGGAGTGATACTGGATACGAAGCTTCTATGGAAACAAAACATCAACGAAAGAGTGAAGAAAACAAGCATAGCTTTCTATTCCTGTAGGAAGATGTTCGGAAAAAACTGGGGCATAAACCCCAAGACAATACTATGGCTCTACACAGCGGTTGTAAGACCCATACTCACATACGGTGCACTAGTATGGTGGCCTGCACTAACTAGGGCATACAACATCCAGAAACTCACAAGGATACAGAGATCGGCATGCGCTGGTGCCACGGGAGCACTAAGATCGTGCCCCGCAGCAGCGCTGAATGCCATTCTAAACATAATGCCGATAGAACACTTCATCAGGAACACAGCAGCCCAAAGCGCGGTACGACTGAAGGCAAGCCAGAGCTGGAAGAACTACCACACCGGGCACTGCAAGATCCTGAACGAAATAAACAATCGGCTAACAGAAAATACTGATTACATGAAAACCGAAATGAGATTCGGCAATGCATACACCACAACATACCCCACAAGGGAAAAGTGGAGAAGAGGGAGTGTAACCGAGCCAGATGAGGTATCACTCTACACCGACGGTTCAAAAATGAGCGGCGGAGTAGGGGCCGGAATCTTTGCCGAAACCTGGGGGATAGAAGAGTCCTTCCACCTCCCAGGGTCAGCAACAGTGTTCCAGGCGGAGGTTCTCGGGATATTGAAAGCAGCTGAACTTTCATTGGACCGAGACCTCCGGAATACCAAGGTAAGGATATACTCGGATAGCCAAGCGGCCATCAAATCTCTCGCAACAGCCAAGACCACATCTACATTAGTGGCCAAATGCAAGGAGGCACTAAACAGACTAGCGGAAAACAACAGGGTACAGATAACCTGGGTACCCGGACATAATGACATCCCCGGCAACGAAAAAGCCGATGAACTGGCCAGGAAAGGGTCAGAAGAAATCACACTAACAACAGATATCCAAGCATCTCTGAACACGGTGCAAGCTGAAATTCACGACCACTTCAAATCATTCGCCAGCAAGGAATGGTCGTTGAAAGCTGAGCACAGAAGATCGAAACTATGCTGGCCCGAATTCAACAGGAGAAGGACAGCGGATCTGGTCTCCAAAAGTAAATCGGATATTAGGAGGATAACGGCAGCCATCACCGGCCACTGGCCAATAGGCACGCATGCCTGTAAGATGGGCCTACCCTACAACCCACACTGCAGAAGCTGCAAAGAACCGGACGAGCAGGAGACACCGGAGCATCTACTGTGTCACTGCTCGGCATTCAACCAGATAAGAGCGCGTCACTTCGGAGCACACCAACTCGGGTCACTAGGGGAAGTGGGAAGGCAGACAGTGAATGCCATCCTAGCGTACCTGAATGACACGGGCTGGTACTGAAGGAAAGCGCGGAATACCACCAAATCGAGGGTGTGGTTCAAAACAGAGCTAAGCTCTAATTGGAGGTTACTTAGCCAAGAGTAACCTCACCACTTGCACCTACCTACCATGAATGGTACCTCCAGTTGACGTTGATAATTGGTGAACTCCAGCTTTGATGCATCGCGATGTGGTGCTTCCGTCACTATATTGCTGCATAGTCGAACATGTTCAGAAAAGTCGTGCAATTCTTTTCTGTCCCATTTGTGCTGAGAGTAATCTGTAAATAAAAATAAAAAAATTGAATTAGTACATTTGAATTTATTTATTTATATATTTTTTTAATTTATTTATTTTATTTTTATTTTTGTTTATTATTTTTATTTTCTTTTTTTTTTCTAATGCTTACTTTGACATGGACTTTATCCACACAAAATGTCCGTTGGCATTGGCAGTTGCTCCATCAACATATAATAAATTAATGTGGAAGTCCCTTTCCCTACCTTCCCAATAAAGTGGTCCAAATACTTTATTATCCGCCTCACAATAGCCGAACACATTTAAACTTATGTGTTGACCCGTGAAATCAAATTGTATTAAGCCTTGAATATCAATAACTTCATCGGCTATGTTCACTCCATATGAGGTGCATCTCTGTGGGTTTTTGCTTTTTGAAAAGTGGGATAGTATAGCCCACTTGAAGCAGTATTCATCCTCATTTTGCACATTTATTACTGCATTTTTATTTTGCAGTTTTTTGGGGAGTACAAAATGACTCGAGCCTTTAAATGGATCACATTTCAACATATTTAATTCCACTCTGATGATGCGAGTTAGCGTCCACCCGCTATCCCTTTCCTGGCACTCGCTCATTTTTGCTTCAATTTCTTGTTTGTGGAAATCAAAATATGCTGTGAAATTGGAAGCAGCTGTTATGAAAGTCATTTTTGTCTGAAATGACTTTATTCATCCATCAAAAATCTGCTTCACACAACCATCAACAGGTTGTATAGCATGCGATTTATGTTCTTCGGAGCGGATATGGGAATGCCATTTCTTCCCTGCAGGGAGACATATTTGGCAGGTATGGCAAAAAATGTTTCCATTGTTTAAGTTGTTTGAGGTTGAAGAAGAGGTGAAGGCGTTGAAGTTCATGTTGTTCATGTTGTCGAAGGTTGAGGTGGATGTTGAGGTGGTGGAGTTGATGATGTTGATGGAGCTGATGGAGCTGATGGAGTTGGTGATGTTGATGGAGCTGGTGCTGGTGCTGGATCTGATGCTGGAGCGGTAGTTTGTTTTTTTTTTTTTATTTTCATTTTTTTATTCGAGTTTTTGTTGATAAATGTTTGTTGTTGTTGGTAATTTTTATTGTTTTCACACACAAAATTGTTTTTATTTAAACTATTTTTATTCACTTGTTCACCACAATATTATAAGAAGTATTATAAGTCACCATATAATAAGTCATTTTTAGGTTTTGGGTTTTAAGATTTGTTTTTATTAATTGGAGCAGGCAAGGTCCCGCTCCAATGAAAGTAGATTTGTTAATGTCTTAAATTATTCATACAAAAGGTTTCTTAGCCTAATTCAGGTAGCAGCGCTGCCGGCGTAGGCTGCAGCGCTGCGACGCTTATATGCATATACATATAAGTAAGCGACGGCGAAGGGTCGCTGAGATAGGGGGAAGGTATTATTCACGTATGTCGCGCATGTATGAAATGCGGACTCAGCACTTGGATAGCCCATTGCAAGGGTCTTTGACTTATAAATTAAGTGCATTAATATATTTGTATTTATTGTATTTATTTATGCATAACACTGAGTACAGTGTGCATTCGCTATGTGAACATACTACATCTCCCTCCTTTTGAAAAATAACGTAATCTAATGGAGTTATTTTCTAATTATTATATATTTTTTGTATTTATTTGTTATTATTTAATAGTATTTTAAGTTAAATTTTAGGTTCTAGAGTATATTTATTATTATTTTTTTTTTTTTTTTTTTTGTATTTGTCGGGGCGAAAATAATGTGTATGCACTTAATTGCTATTTACTTCTTCTCCATGTTCCTTCTGCTGTCATGTGTTCCTATTCACTGTCAATGTATGAGTATGAGTAGATGAATTTTCTAGAAACGAGACTCTGCTAGAATGAGACCAATATAGCTGTTGCTGAACGAGGCCACTTGCGCTGCTTGGTTAGGAGTGAGAAAGAGACATAATGAAAAGGGAATGTCAAATTAGAAATGTCAAGGAAGAAAAGAAAGCAGGCGGTACGAAACGACACATTACGCATTGAGAAGCCGAAGCAGACGCAAGTGGACTCGTTGAACGCGCGCAGCTTACAAGAAGGACATTATGAGCGACGCCGAAATGGACGGACGGAAGGACGACGAGGCCCCTGGCATCAACAACCCGACATCAGAAGTGGGATCTGTGCCACACCCTGCATTTTCTGAGGAGCAGTGGCGTGCAGTGGTCGAAATGCAAAATCGGAATTTCGCTGAACTTGTAAAAATCATGCAAGTCACGCCGGCACGCGAGCAACAACCTAGCTTTGAGGTTAAGCTACCCAAATTTAACCCCGAAGCTGCATGCGTGGAGGCAGCAAAGTGGTGTTCTACAACCGATATAATTTTGTCTGAGCACCCCCTCCAAGGAAGTAAATTGGTCATGGCACTCAGCAACTGTATGGAGGGAACTGCATCTCAGTGGCTCACACAAATTTCGTACCATGGTATGACTTGGCGAGAGTTCCAGGACCTATTTCTGCAGCGCTTTGAAACCGAAGAGACGCCGGCCGCTACGTTTTTGAATTTACTCAACAGCCGCCCGAGTGCCGCCGAATGTTACGCGGTATATGCGAGTCGGTTGGTGACGACGCTGACGACGAAGTGGCGAAATATGGGAATTGAAGAAATTGCCGTTACAACTGTTCTTGCGCATATGGCAAACATCGACAGTCGTTTGCAGCGCGTTCTCTTCACATCCAATGTGCGCACCAGAAGTAAGCTACAGGCGGAGTTAAAAGCGTTTACGTTCGACAAGAAGCGCCATGCTCGAGATGACAACGTTGGACCTAACCAGAAGAACCATAAGGCATCGCCAGTTGTATGTCACTTTTGTTCAAAGCCGGGACATCGAATTGCTGAATGCCGAATTAAAATGCGACAAGATAGAGAGGCGAAACCGCAGCGTGAGAAGTCAAATGTCACGTGCTATCGGTGCGGCCAATTGGGACATTTCTCCAACCAGTGCCCGAGGAACGGAGGTGCAGCCAAGCAAGATGTGACTCAACAGAAGACTGTTAACCAATGTTGTGTGACTGAGCCAAAGGGAAATTTGCATCAACGGGGTGAGATCTATCCAATTTGCTTCGATTCCGGTGCAGAGTGCTCCCTTATTAAAGACGACATTAGTAATAAGTTATCTGGTAAACGCATAAACAATATTGTAATGATAAAGGGTATTGGTGGTGGCAGTGTATGTAGTACATTGCAAATCTTAAGTGAGGTTACTATAAACGAAAACATTATAGAAATATTATTTCATGTAGTCCCGAATGAGCAATTGAGGAGTGATATTCTGATAGGGCGAGAGATACTCAAACAAGGCTTTTATGTAATTCTGACATCCGATAATTTTAAAGTAGTAAAATCAAAAACTGTTAATAATTGTTCCGTTGCTGAGCGATCGCTTACCTTGTCCGATATCGACACCGAATTAGTCGACAATGAGAAAGCTAAATTAATCGAACTACTTGAAAAGCACTCGACTTCATTTACCAATGGGATTCCTCATACCCGAGTAAATACAGGTGAAATGAAAATCCGTTTAATTGATCCAACTAAAACTGTCCAGCGCCGACCTTACAGACTTAGCCCCGAAGAAAGAGAAGTAGTGCGTATGCAAGTGAGCGAATTGATAAGGTGTAATATTGTTCGCCCAAGTTGTTCTCCATTTGCTAGCCCTATGTTGCTCGTTAAAAAGAAAAATGGCACCGACCGTCTGTGTGTCGATTTTAGAGAGTTAAATTCAAACACGATTTCGGATAAATATCCCTTGCCGCTTATTAGCGATCAAATTGCTAGACTTCGCGGAGCAAATTATTTCACATGCCTGGATATGGCGAGTGGCTTCCACCAAATCCCGATACACCCTGAATCCGTGGAATATACTGCATTTGTGACCCCAGATGGTCAATTTGAATATCTTACAATGCCTTTTGGCCTCAAAAATGCGCCATCTGTTTTCCAGCGCGCAGTCATGAATGCACTTGGTGACCTTGCTAATTCTTTTGTAATAGTTTACATGGACGATATAATGATAGTATCGCCAACCAAGGAATTGGCTTTGGAAAGGCTTGCAACTGTTTTGGATGTTCTTACAAAGGCTGGTTTTACCTTTAATCTTACTAAATGTAGTTTTCTCAAAACAACGGTCCAGTATTTGGGCTATGAAGTGCGAGCTGGGAGATTCGCCCGAATGTGCGAAAGATAGCTTCATTAAGCTCCTTGCCTCCTCCTCAAACTGTCTCCGGCGTTAGACAATTCATTGGCCTGGCCTCGTACTTTCGCAAATTCGTTCCTGGATTCTCCCAACTTATGAAACCCTTGTATTCACTTTCGTCTGGTAACGGCAAGATTACATGGACCGCTGAGCTAGAAGAGATCAGACTCAAAGTTGTGACGATCCTCACAAATGAGCCTGTTCTGGTCATTTTCGACCCGCAATATCCTATAGAGTTGCACACTGATGCAAGTGCCTGTGGATACGGAGCGATACTTTTACACCGTATAGAAAGTAAACCCCATGTAATCGAGTACTTCAGCAAGACAACTACCTCTGTTGAATCTAGATATCACTCTTACGAGCTTGAAACCTTGGCAGTGGTAAAAGCCGTTAAACATTTTCGCCATTACCTAATTGGCCGTGAGTTCGTTGTCTATACCGACTGCAATTCATTAAAAGCTTCTCGCACAAAAATAGATTTAACCCCCAGAGTTCACCGCTGGTGGGCCCTACTTACAATCGTTTAATTTTGAAATTCAGTATAGAGAGGGTAAGCGTATGGCTCATGTCGATTTCCTATCAAGAAATCCTTTACCATCCGAACACATTCTGTCAATGAACAAGATTCTCGAAAACGAGTAAATCTGTCCGAAATTTCAAGTACTTGGCTTCTTGCTGAGCAACGATTAGACCCCGAGATAACAGAAATAGTTAACAAATTAGAGTCAGATGAATTGGCCGAAAACCTGGCCAAAACGTATGATCTGCGAAAAGGCGTATTATATCGCAAGGTCCAAAGACTAGGTAGAACAAGTTATTTACCAGTTGTACCCAGAGCTTTTAAATGGTCAGTAATTAACCAGGTGCACGAGTCAATAATGCATTTAGGATGGCAAAAGACACTTGATAAAGTGTACCAGTATTATTGGTTCGCTAAAATGAACAAGTATGTCCGGAAATTTGTTTCAAACTGTATTACTTGTCGGTCCGTGAAATCATCGTCTGGGAAGGTTCAGGCGGAACTTCATTCTATTCCGAAGACAAGTATACCGTGGCACACCATTCATATAGATATAACGGGAAAATTAAGTGGCAAGAGCGATATGAAGGAATATCTTATTGTGCAGATCGATGCCTATACAAAGTTTGTTTATCTATATCACACCTTAAAGATAGATGCCGAAAGCTGTGTCAACGCTATGAAATCTTCCATATCCTTATTCGGAGTACCAGATCGCGTTATCGCCGACCAGGGCAGATGTTTCACTAGCTCCAAGTTTTCAGAGTTTTGCGCATCACAGAAAGTGCAACTTCACTTGATTGCTACGGGAATGAGCCGCGCGAATGGACAGGTGGAACGGGTCATGAGCATACTGAAAAATTTGTTGTCAGTGGTAGAATCGAGTCAACGATCGTGGCAGGATGCACTTGGCGAAGTCCAACTCGCACTGAATTGTACAATTTCTCGTGCCACTAAGGCAAGTCCGTTGGAGATGTTGATTGGTAAGCAGGCTCGACCCCTTGGATTAGTTCCCCCATGTGAGACCGAATGTGAAATAGATTTGGCAACTGTTAGAGCGCAGGCGACAGAAAATATGAATTCCTTAGCGTCTTATGACAAATCCAGATTTGATAGCAATAAGGCAGCTGTTGACAAATACCAAGTAGGTGACTATGTGCTACTGAAAAATGAAGAAAGACACCAAACCAAGTTAGATCCGAAATTCAAAGGACCGTTTTTGGTAACTGAAGTATTAGAGGGTGACAGGTATGCGCTAAAGTCGTTGACGAGTAACCGGTCGTTCAAGTATTGCCATGAAGATTTACGAAAATGCCGGATGCGGAAATGCCTAATGAGTTAAATGAGAATATAGAGAAATAGCTGAAATATAGAAATAGTTGAATTAAGAGAAAATCCCGCCAATGAGTTCTTTTGTGAACGAGAGATATCCGTCTAGGTGAGACGATGAATTGCGAGTTATCCGTCTATGTGAGGCGATGAATTGTGAGTTATCCGTCTAAGTGAGACGATGAATTGCGAGTTATCCGTCTATGTGAGGCGATGAATTGTGAGTTATCCGTCGAGGTGAGACGATGAATAAGTAATAAGAGAGATCCGTCGAGGTGAGACGATGAATAAGTAATAAGAGAGATCCGTCCAGGAGAGACGATGAGTTTGCATTGAATCAATAGTCAAGTGTGTGTGAACTGGCGGAAGATCGATACTAGTAATCGGTAAATGATAATGTTAAGATAAGTTGTAAACTGATGTATTACTGATTGATGAAACTGAATTTGAAAATAGAATAAGTAATCTCAGCAACAATGAAATGTAAGTTGTTTGCTCCTTCACAGAATTAAGAAATTAAGAAATACACCTAATAAAGTCATGTAATGTAATATAATGAAATAGTATTGAGAAGTGATGAAAGTTTGTGATCTTGGTACCCTGGTATTTCGGTATCAAAAGCTTACACGAGGACGTGTAAATGTCAGAATGGCCGTGTCGGGGCGAAAATAATGTGTATGCACTTAATTGCTATTTACTTCTTCTCCATGTTCCTTCTGCTGTCATGCGTGTTCCTATTCACTGTCAATGTATGAGTATGAGTAGATGAATTTTCTAGAAACGAGACTCTGCTAGAATGAGACCAATATAGCTGTTGCTGAACGAGGCCACTTGCGCTGCTTGGTTAGAGTGAGAAAGAGACATAATGAAAAGGGAATGTCAAATTAGAAATGTCAAGGAAGAAAAGAAAGCAGGCGGTACGAAACGACACATTACGCATTGAGAAGCCGAAGCAGACGCAAGTGGACTCGTTGAACGCGCGCAGCTTACAAGAAGGACATTATGAGCGACGCCGAAATGGACGGACGGAAGGACGACGAGGCCCCTGGCATCAACAACCCGACATATTTATATTATTATTATTATTTTTTATTTATTTATTATTTTTTTTTTGTTCTTATTTTTGTTTTTTTTTTTTTCAAATGAAAATTTATTGATTTAGTAATAAAAATATACATATAATATGTTGATTAGGAAATAAAAATTTTTAATCTATCTTTATGTACTTTTTGTTTCTTATTTTTATTATTTGAAATTATAATATTTTCGTTTTCCTCTATACTTTCTACCTTATATGGTCCAGTATATTTAAAATCTAACTTATGTCCGGTTTCGTTTTTTAACAAAACCTGGTCTCCAATTTTTTTTTTTTTTTTTTTTTTTTTTTTTTGCGCGCGAGTCCCACGCCCACCTCCCGCCCAACCGACCGAGGGGCGCAGCCGTGTGACGTACGGCTCGATCGCGTACTAGATAGACGCGTGAGAAGGAAAATATAGGAAAGAACGAGGAAAGTTAGGTTTAGGTTCATGCAACATTACGAGCTAATTCTACTAGCAATACTGTTTTAAGACGAGGGAGGCTCTCAGGTCCCTCTATAAATTTAAAAAGTCGGTTGTAATCGGCACATAAGACCCTAAAAGGTTCATGTGCCTCAAACTCCCTCCTACAGTGCTTTATTGCTAAGGGGATAAAGGTTCTAGATGTTAGTCGAGGAACGTGAAAGTTAAGCTGTCCTAGCAGGTAGGGGCTCTCTACGTCACCATGAATTAGCTTGTGTAGAAAGACGACACCAAGCATAGTTCTACGGTTAGATAGGGAAGGTAGGTTAATTAATAGAAGTCTACTAGAATAAGACGGTAATCTTAGGTCGGCATCCCAGGGTAAGCCACGTAGGGCGAAAAGCAGAAAATTTTTTTGAACAGATTCAATGCGGGCAATATGAATTCCAAATTGAGGACTCCAAACGCAAGAACCATATTCCAAAATAGGACGAACTAATGAAGTGAAAAGAGTCTTAGTTACGTAAGGGGAATCGAATTCTTTCGACCACCTTTTAATAAATCCAAGCATGCCTTTGGCCTTGTTAACCATGCAAGAAATATGTTCTGAAAACGAAAGCTTAGGATCTAGACGGACACCTAGGTCGTCAACGAGAGTTATTCTTTCCAATGCACATTCATTAAGCGTATACGTTGCATACTGGGGAGTGACACGTGAAAATGTCATCAGTTTGCATTTTGAGCTGTTGAGATTTAATAAGTTAACACTACACCATGCCTGGAAGTTGTCAAGATCGGATTGTAAGTCTGACTGGCATGAGCTGTCGTTATACTGCACGCACAGTTTGACATCGTCTGCGTACATAAGTACCCTAGAGTTGGGTAGCACTAGAGGAAGGTCATTGATGAATAAGGTAAATAGCAGCGGGCCAAGATGGCTGCCTTGTGGGACGCCAGAAGTGACATTGAGGGAGCTGGAAAGAGAATTCTTGAACAGAACCTTTTGAGTCCGGTGACTCAAATAACTCTGAAGCCAATTAAGGAGATCGGTAGGAAACCCTATTAAATCGAGCTTCCTTATAAGAAGAAAATGATTAACCGAGTCAAAGGCTTTACTAAAGTCCGTATAGATCACGTCGGTCTGAGATTTACGTTGGAAGCCCCTAATCACAAATGAGGTAAGTTCCAAAAGATTTGTAGTGGTCGATCTTCGTTTCATAAATCCATGCTGACATGGAGAAATTACGGGTCTGCACAAGTGCTGCAGGTGAGGAGTAATTATATTTTCAAAGAGTTTTGGAATTGCCGACAACTTAGAGATTCCTCTGTAGTTACCAGCATCTGACTTGCTACCTTTTTTATGGAGAGGAATAATAAAAGATTCCTTCCAAATAAGGGGAAATTCTGATGTTTCCAAAGATATGGTAAATAGTTTGAGAAGGGGGTTACACAGAGCCTCGGCGCAATACCTGAGAACACAGCCCGGTATACCATCGGGACCCGGTGTATAAACTGGCTTTACACGTTGAAGATCCAGCCGAAGAGAGCTTTCGTCTAAGATAGGACTGAAAATTAAGTTCGATTTGGGCATAGGGAAAGAATACGTCTGGTTTATCTGGTTTGAGGAAGAATAAGTAGTTTTAAAAAACTCAGCAAAGAGATCGGCGATTGCCTGATCCGATTTTGCTGAAGAATTTTTAAATGAAAGCGAGGAAGGGTATAGGTTTGGTTTACGCTTGGTGTTAACAAAATTATAAAACTGTTTCGGGTCCTGTGAGAACTGAACCCTACAACGATTCAGATAATTTTTATAAGACCGAGCGTTATGCACGGTAAATTTCGACCGAGCCCTGAGATAGTTAGAAAAGACAGTTTTAGAACGAGTAAGTTTATATTTATTATAAAGCCTAGACTTAACATTTTTTAGGCGTGTCAGCTCCTTATTAAACCAAGGTGGTTTACTAGAGACAGACGGATAGGTTAACGGAACACAGGATAAGAAGAACGAGTTCATGGCACTGTAAAAAATGTCCACGGCGGCTGCCATGTCAGTGCACATGTACAGATTTGACCAATCAAATTCAGATATAAGATTATTTAGCACATGAAAGTTAGCTTTACGAAAACAGCGAACCTTATTGGCTAAACAATCAGATTCGTTCTTTACAACCGTCCCCGTATCGATAGTCACTTCGAAAGTTGGATGGTAAGGATCTTCAGGTAGCGTCAATGGAGGAACTCTAACTAAGTCAACACCTAGAGGATCAGAGACGAAACAAAGATCCAATAAGCGGTTTAGGGAATTCAGGACATGGTTAACTTGAGACAAGGATATGTCAAGCAGGCCATCAATAAGGTCATGCTGTGCCATAGTCTGAAGGACATTTGACACACCATCAGATGACCAACGAGCTCCAGGTATATTGAAGTCCCCTAGCGCTACGAGTTGGTCTCGATCTGAAAGCCTGTTGGAAACGGCCCGAATTGCCGCAAGGTGTTTCCAATAAATGGGCTCCTCAGCCGATGGTGGAACATAGGAGTTTAGTTGGATATCTTTAACTTTCCTATCATATAATTCCTTATTTTTAAGTTTGTTATCTTCTATCATTAATCTAGCTCTTTTATAGGCTACTTCTAACCTATACTTAGATTCTTTAGCGTAATCATCCACATTGTATAGTGGTTCTATTCTATCTATGCTATTAAAATGTATCGGTAAGTTCGATGATTTACCGAATACTAGCTCATATGGACAATAGTCATGTGCCATTGAGGGCGTAGTGTTAAAACAATACGTGAAATATGGGATCCAATTGTCCCAATCGGTTTTGTCTAGTGAGATATAGGACCGGATGAATTCATTTAGTGTTCTATGACTTCTTTCTACGGTTCCTAAAGTCTGATGATGGTGTGCAGTAGATGTTATGTTTTTTATATTCAAATTTTTACATAAATCTTCAATTATTGAATTTTTATATTCTGTTCCCATGTCCGTAATGAACGTCTTCATTGGACCGTACTTCAGAATAAAATCTTCAAATATAGCTTTTGCTACCGTTTTTGCGCTTTTGTTTTTGATGGGTATTGTTACGAGGTATTTTGTTAAATCGCAGATTAATGTTACTGCGTATTCATTTCCTCTTTCAGATTTGGGTAGTGGACCGATCGTATCCACAATTACCCTGTCAAAAGCCATTTTAGCGTCTCTGTTATTGTCAATGGGGTCTTTATATGCCTTGTCGTTTTTGACTTTTGGCATTTAGGGCATTTTTTTACATAATTTGATATGTATCGGGTCATATTTTTCCAATAATAACTCCTTTTTATTTTAGCTAATGTTCTAGCTATGCCTGTATGACCTTCTTGTATCGGATCATCATGGAATGTAAACAGTATTGCTTCTTTCTCTTTTTCATTATTTGATAATAGGGTCACCGGCTTGAGTAGCGCTACTCTTAGAGATTGTAATGTTTTATGGCCCATAATTTTAAAAGATTCTATTGAGATGGTGTCAAAGATCTTTTCGCTCGGTGCCACTTTGAGTTGGCGGATATTAAGTATACCGGCTTCCTTTTCAAGCCTTTGAAAGAACTGACCTAAGTCGAGAATTTCATTGGTGTACATATCGCTAACATCAATTCTTGCTATAACTTTTTTTCCACGTTTTAGTAAACATAGTGAATTCGTTATTCTCAAGGTCACTACTTTTCGTACCTCGTCATTTACTATGACTTCGTATACGTTGGGCTGAGAAGCTTTGTTTCGAGTTTGCCTGGGCAAATCTACTTGTTCTTTTCCTGCGCAGGAATTTTTCTGTTTACTTTGGTTTTGGTAGTGACTTTCAGAATGGAATTTTTATTTTGCATTTCCTTCAAATCTGATATTGTTATTCTGTATAATGCATCGGCTACGTAATTGTCCTTGCCCTTCAGATATTCTACTGTAAAGTTATATTCCTCAAGTTCAAGCCTCATTCGCGTCAGCTTTGAGCTTGGATTTATCATGGAGAACAGGTATGTGAGTGGTCTGTGATCAGTTTTGACAGTGAAATGTCTACCATAAACGTATGGTCTGAAGTAAGTTATTGCCCAATGAATTGCTGCCAATTCTTGTTCTGTGGTGCTTTTATTACTTTCGCCCTTAGTAAACGATCTTGATGCGTACGCAACTGGAAGCTGGAGTCCGTTTTTGATTTGAGTTAAAACTGCTCCACATGCTTGCTTACTAGCATCCGTTATTATGCAAAATTCTTTGCTAAAATCTGGGTATTGTAATAAATTTGGACTTATTAGTGCCGATTTAAGATGTTCGAAGGCATTCTGGCAATCAGTTGACCATTCGAATTTAACATATTTCTTACATAATCTTGTTATGTGACGGGAATATTCGGCGAAATTTTGGATAAAACGTCTATAGTAATTACAAAAAGCTATGAATCTTCTAGCGCTGTCCGCATCATGTGGGACTGGATAATTCTTGATGACGTCGTATTTTTTGTCGTCAGGCAAGATTCCTTTATCTGTGCATTTGTGTCCCAAAAATGTGACCTCGTGCATGAAAAATGAACATTTTTCAGGATGTAATTTTAGATTGTATGTCCTACATTTCTCAAAAACATCAGTTAAGTTTTTAAGCATATGTTTTTCATTAGATCATCCATGTAAAGGAAAGCTTGAGAAGATTCTAATCCGCAGAATGCTATAGTCATCATTCTCTGGAATGAATTTGGCGCTATTTTTAAACCGAATGGTAATCGCGTGAAACGATATGAACCATTGTTCGTCGAGAAAGATGTTACGTCCCTTGAATTTTCTTCGAGTTCGATTTGATGGAATCCAGACATTAAGTGTAGACATGAGAAGTATTTCGCTCTTCCTAGTTGATCTAAAATATCATCAATTCTGGGTAGCGGAAATTTATCCGACAACAGTTTTTTATTAATTTGACGATAGTCGATTACTAGTCTCCATTTTTTCTTATCAGAACCGGGAAGGGATTTCTTTGGAACTAACAAAAGTGGGCTATTGTATGGTGATACAGATGGTTCGACTATTTTATTATCGATTAGCTTTTGTACCTGTACCTGTATTTTGTCTTTTTGACTATGAGGATTTCTGTAATTTTTTATGTATACCGGTTCGTCATCAGTCAATCTTAGTTTTTGTTTATAGAAATTATTCGTTGTTATTGATTCGGTTTCGAGTCCGAATATATCACTATATCTGGTGCATATTTCTGTTAATTTTGTTTTGAATTGTGGGGGAAGTTTTTTGTTAGTTGAGATAAGACAGTTTTTTCTCTTGCTTTGGGATTAGTTTGAACTATTTCGTAGTTCGAAAGTGTTTCATATTTTAAATCGTTAATATTTATTATTTTATCAACATTGGTTGTATTCAACAATCGGACAAATGCGTTTTTGACAGTTGCAACTGTGTTTGCAACATAAATACCATTTTGAATTTCCTGGTTGGGAATTAGTACACTATCTTCATTTGATGATATGTGAATCTTTCGGACCACTTGAGATCTTGCTGGTAGAATCATGGAATTATTACCAGAACTGTATGTTATTGGAACATAAATTGGGAAATTCAAATTTGTTGGTCTCATTATAAGCCAATCTTCGTTGGGTTTGAAGTCTAGTTGACAATTAAATTTCTTTATGAAATCAATGCCTATTATTCCATCACATGGTATTGCAAAATATGGATCTACTATATGAAAATCATGTGGAATTATGTATTTATCTGTCTGTATCTCAATAAAAATTAACCCTTTGGTTTTTATTAATTCGTGGCCTATGCCTTGAATACTGATTTTAGTATTTTCCTGAACATCATGAAATATGTCAGAATTTTCCTTTAATATTGATATATCTGTATTATAAAAAGATACAAAAGTGTTGTTACTAAGATTGATGGTATAGATTTTTTTATTTGGTATTACACATCTGAAGGGGTTTGAGAGTTTTCCGAGTTTTGAGCTACTCTCACATTGTTTCGGTTTTGGTTACCGTTATTCCTGTTATTCCTTTGTCTATAATTTCCACGACCTCTATTATAGTTATTGGTCTGGTTATTATAATTTTCGTTGTATCTATAGTAACCATTGCCGTGATACTGAAAGGTATCAAGGCCTCTACCACGAATATTACCTCGATAGTTACCACGATAGGCCTGTCCACCGCGTGCGAATAATACTGAATTTGCATTGCCAGTCATTTCAGTACTGCATTGCATGTACTTCGTAACGGCTTCATTCATTGTATTATAATTACCGGCTTCCAGTATGGTTTTTAGCCTGCCATGCTCACAATTTTTAGTCATTGTGGTTATGGCCTCCTTGGTGCTGAACTTTTCAGCATGTTCAGCCGATAAACCTTCATCAATATATGATGCTACAAGGAGTTTCCTAAGGTGGTTAATGTCATTGGTAAATTTTTCTGCAGTTTTACCTTTCTGCATCGTTCTGGCCATTTTAGCTTTTACTACATCGGACGATTCGCCGACAATATTGGCTTCTAATATGGCAATTATCGAAGAGATAGTGGTCTCATTTTTAACCTTGTACAAGGTTGACCCGATTATTTTCGACTTAATGACCTCTACCGCTAATTCTTCAAATGGTCCTTTTGTTAAATTGACCAATCTAACGGCTGTTAAAAATCTTGCCAGATTTAATTTTTCACCGTTGAATTCGGGTATGGCGCTTGATATATCTTTGATATATGCCCGTTGGGCCGCTGAGTCGGTCATTATGGTTTCTATAGTATCTAGTAAACCTATTAATGAAACAGATTCGACCGACTCCAATACCTCTTTCTGTGTTGTTGGTATTGTTAATACCGCGGGAATGGTAAGATCGCGCAGATCTTGTTCCTCAACACGGGCTTCTTCTGCCTCAGTTTCAGGGTCCCCAGTTCCTAGCTCAGTCGGCTCAGAATCTTCGCCTGTTTCAAGTGTCGATTGGGTGTTCAAAATGCTTGGGATTGAAATGTCCAATTGGAATTTGTCTCTTATAGACAGCAAGTGTTTTCGAAACCTGTTAAGGAATCCCGACACTTCGGACCAATGTTTCTTGCTTAGTCTTTCTCTATTTTCGTATATTATTGCGAGTGCTTGGTTGAAACACTCTACCAAAACAGTTGCATGTTTGTTTACAGTGGCCTTTTGAATTGGCCTATTCTGTGTCAAAGATTTATACGACTTGTCGAACTGGTGCTTTATTTCGTTTAATATTTTGCACATTTCGTTCCATTCCATGCTAACATTTGTATAGACCTTGCAGTCTTTTAATATTCAAGCTGGAATTTTAGAGAAATCGATTTTTTTTTTACGAATTTTATTTTTCAAATAAATAAATAATTTAATTAATTTATGATACAAAAAGTTTTATTATTATTTTTTTTCTTTATTGGTTTTATTTTTCATATATGTATATGTATATTCTTTTTTTTTTAACAATATAATATATTTCTGCCATAATCGTTTAGACCTTATCTAGGTCGTTTGCATGGCTTAAGACCCTTTTCGTGATACATTTATTGTGCTTAATATAAGCTTTATATAAAATGTATGTACAAAAAATTGCAACGATTATCGACAAAAATATATTCGTAAGATTCGAATTCGATTGTAATTCGATCTTATTCTCAATATTTGCAGTGGAGTCCACTGCCTTATTGTCCAACATGGTTCTGATTTTATTTTTGCTTATTAATAGTATACCATTTATGAATGGTTTTTCAGCACTACTTATTGAAGTCGATACTCTATACATATAGCTTTTATATGTATATGTATATTTATTTCAAAAAGTATTACTGAATTTTATTAAGTGGCATTCAATTAAATTTTAGTGTTTATGTGATTTAATTTTTTTTCACACTTTCGAGTCTTAACCATTGTTTTATAATATTTATATAAATTTATATAAATTTGTATTTGTATACATTTTTTTTTTTTTTAGCTCGATATTCCTACTGGAAGTATTTTACAACAGTTCTACCTATTATGTCGTACGGCTTTACGGGCCATACTGCTCATCGGGCATATGGGCTCAGGCGGCGCCGGTGCTGGTCCTCGCACAGACTATTTATTTTCCGCTGCATATACGGATATTCTCGGCTAGTGATGCCGGGATGAGGATGCCCTAAGTGTGTTTCGGTTTCAGTTTCAGTTTCAGTAGAGCCTGGAATCTTCGAATTCTATGGTCAGGCGGCGACTTTCTCCATAACGGGGGTCTCGATCTTTTGCTCAGCCATATCAGCCATTTCGATTTACTGTTGGTTTTACTTCCGAAAAATGAAGCGCGATGACACTTTTAATTATGCGGTCTGGCGTTTGCAAATCACGATTCGCAGTAGAACAACTCGTAGTTATAAACGAATTGTAATTGTATGATTTTATAAATTTGTGCTGAATGCCGCCTTTTCTTTAGTAGCTTCGCTAGGAAAGTCGCTGTTTGCTGGATTTAGCTGGACTGTAGCTGGAGATTTCACAAAGTAGACATCCATAGGGGACTGGTTGCTGGATTTTTGATCGTCACACACTTATGTCCACTTATGTCACGGTCGCCATATAAGAAGTATTATAAGTCACCATATAATAAGTCATTTTTAGGTTTTGGGTTTTAAGATTTGTTTTTATTAATTGGAGCAGGCAAGGTCCCGCTCCAATGAAAGTAGATTTGTTAATGTTTTAAATTATTCATACAAAAGGTTTCTTAGCCTAATTCAGGTAGCAGCGCTGCCGGCGTAGGCTGCAGCGCTGCGACGCTTATATGCATATACATATAAGTAAGCGACGGCGAAGGGTCGCTGAGATAGGGGGAAGGTATTATTCACGTATGTCGCGCATGTATGAAATGCGGACTCAGCACTTGGATAGCCCATTGCAAGGGTCTTTGACTTATAAATTAAGATCATTAATATATTTGTATTTATTGTATTTATTTATGCATAACACTGAGTACAGTCTGCATTCGCTATGTGAACATACTACAATATGTTTATTAATGATTTTTTATTGTTTTAAAAAATGTTTTCGTTGTTAATATTTTTTATTTTTGTTAACAAAATTGTTTTTATTTAAACAATTTCTTTTTATTCACTTTTTGTTTTTATTTAAACAATTTCGTTCAATTTAACTTCTACTTAAAATTTTCTCAACGGATGAAGGCTAAGACCGGCGTGATGGCTTCGAGTATAAACTGAAAGTGAATCCCGAGGCTGAAGGATTCTGAGTTTAGAGCCTATAGTTTGCTCCATTTTGACCTGGATTTTGCTGGTCATGTGCATGGATATGGAATTGGCCGTATTATCTTGGGTGGTGGATCGAAGAGGGTTCGAAATTGTTTACATGTTTTTGGGATGAAGTAGAAGGGACAATTTTGTGAGCGCCTCATACATAAGTACCTGAGCACCTGCAACCTTTAAGGGAAAATGCAAGTGTTTTTGCTTTCTTTCGAATGCAAGCATGCAGTCTATGGACTGCCCCTTCCTTTTAGAGTTCAGGAAATGCAGGTAAGTGTGTCCTTTCGGACACACATAAGTAGTTTTGGGATAGCTGATGAGCCCGTCCTTTCGTGCGCACACAAGTGACCTTTTCACCCCTTCCTCTTCATTGCAAGAGGCCGACCTTTCGTGCACACACAAGTGACCTTTTCATCCCTTCCTCTTCATGGCATTGTGTGTGCACAGGCTTTGTTGACCTGATCGCACGTGATGGAGGTGCGTGCACAGGTGCTACCCTCCATCCCTTTTTGGGTCTGATTCGATCGTGGGAAAACGCGGATCAAACGCGTTTCGATATCGCTCGATCGCATTCGCACTCGTTGTCGTATCGAGTGCGTCTTCGTGGCGGTACAGCTTCCACACACGTTTCTCACGTGTCCTCACACCATTCAATCAGTGACCCTAATCACTTTTTATTACCCTACCCTTTTAAGGGGGTGACATGTGACAGATGACCCTTTTTATCTAATTAATGACCTTATCAATTAGCGGCATATCAAAGGTGGCGCAGAAGTCAGGTTTTCTATCTACTCCCGCTGGGTCGCCTTCCGTCCTCACTTAAAGGTAGAACATCATGGGTTCTGTGACGCCTCGCAAAAGGCGTACGGCGCTGCCATCTACGTCCGAGTGGAGAGCGGGTCCACGGTGGTGGTGAACTTGCTAACGGCAAAGACACGGGTGGCCCCAGTCAAGACGGTGTCGCTCCCGCGACTGGAGTTGTGCGGAGCCGTCCTATTGTCCGAGATGGCCAACGCAATTCTTCCCAAGATGCCCGGCCCTGCGTCCGCCCTCCATTGTTGGACGGACTCTACAATTGTTCTCGCCTGGTTGACATTGGACAACGTTCGTGGCAAATCGGGTGACCTCGATCACTCAGTTCACCGAGGTGGAAAAATGGGCACATGTCCGCTCCGAACATAATCCAGCAGATCTCGCTAGCCGGGGGGTAGCTCTTCAAGACCTCGCGGACAGTCAACTGTGGTGGCATGGCCCTTCCTGGCTGCAAGGGCCGCGCTCCGAGTGGCCCATTCCAGCCAATGACTCCCCCGAGACTGAACTTGAGAAGCGAGCAGTCAAGGTCCACGTTGCGAAATCCCCCCCGGAAGATATTCTTGAGCGTTTTTCTACTTTCAATAAGGCGCTGCGAGTCCTCGCCTATGTTCGTCGCTTCATCCAGCGCTCGCGAAAGACCACGTTTTCGTTCGAGAACCACCTAACGTCGACTGAAGTTTTTCGGCCGAAATTCTCCTAATTTCCGTCACTCAACGCTGGCACTTCAGCCTTGAGATCGACTGTGTAAGCCACAAGCGGCCAGTGCCAGCATTCAGTCCGATTCAAAACCTGAACCCGTTTCTGGATTCTCAAGGACTCATGAGAGCGTGTGGCCGGGTTACAGCCTCCGAACTTCTCCAGTATGACAAACGGCATCCGGTTATTCTTCCATATAACTGCCATCTGTCTCGACTCCTCGTTCATTTTATCCATCGCATAACGCTGCACGGCGGTAATCAGCTGATGATCCGTCTGATCCGTTCCAAATTCTGGATCTCGAAAGTGAGCAATTTGATCAAGTCCGTTATCCATTCCTGCAAGGTATGCGTTATCCACAAAAAGAAGTTGCAAACTCAACTCATGGGAGAACTACCCAAAGAGCGGACGTCCATTTCGCGCCCCTTCACACATACCGGTATGGACTAAGCCGGCCTCTTTGACATCAAGAACTACACGGGACGAGCCTGCCTCATTACCAAAGGGTATGTGTTGGTATTCGTGTGCTTCTCCACCAAGGCCATGCATTTAGAGCCGACCTCCGACCTCACGACTGAAAAATTTCTCGCCGCATTCGCCCCTTTTGTGTCCTGAAGAGGATGCCCCCGTCAAGTTCAGTCCGACAATGGGAAGACCTTTGAGGGTGCGGCCAGCCTACTCTCCCGCGATTTCCTCCAGGCTCTCAAAGGGGCTGTGACGAGTGCCTATAGCTACCAGCAGCTTCTTTGGGATTTCATCCCGCCGGGAGCCCCCCACATGGGAGGCTTGTGGGAGGCAGGCTTTAAGAGCTTCAAAACCTTGTTTTACAAGTCTTCGGCCACGCGGAAATACACGTCCGAAGAGCTGTCCACGCGTTTTCCACCGTTTTCCAGATACTGAACCTCTTGCACTTCCGAAGAGGATGGACTCCCGGGCAGACTCGGCAGCGGTAGGATTTAATACCTCGGGAACGTCTGCCCTCCAAGGAATTGGTGTAACGAGGACGAGGAGCCATTTCCGGAAATTTGTTCTGTCAATAAAAAACAAACGGGGCTTAGTAGGGGTCGACTACACCTTGGACCTCTGAATGGGGGAAAAGTCCTAATTCCTAGGAAGGGAGTACTATTTGTCTTTCGCAGGTAGAGTAACCTTGGGGAGATGGAGAGGGTAGATTGTCCTTGACGACTACCATGTCGTCGACTTGGAGAGTTTTGGTCGGAAATTGCCATTTGTTCCGTTTGTGGAGTTTATTCCCCTGTGCACTAAACTGCTTATGCTGAGCCTTTAGATGTTGCACTCGATTTAGTAGTGGAAAACAACGGCTCCTAGGAAAATGGCCCGGAATGAGAGCCCGCACATCGGATGGAGGTTCGAACCTCGGGTCTGAACTGACTGCCGTGCCCTAGAAGTAGGGAGGTGCGCGATGCTGCGAATGGGGCGCTTGCACGGGATGTTCGTGCCTATGCAGGAGCGTATGGTGGTGCTGGTTGCACTTCTTGCATCGGTCACCACTGCGGCAGGTTCCTCCAGAGTGTTCGTGAGCCAAACAGTTGGTACAGTAGCGGTTGTCGAGAGCCACGTGGATCCTTTTCTCAACACTGAGTCAAGGAACTGTTGGCATTTCAGAAGCGGGTGGATTCCGTTGCAAGCTCGACAGCGGTAGGAATGAGTGCGTTTGGGAAACCGGCCTCTTAAGGCGGTCGCACTGCGCGTGTCAAAGAGTTGGTCGGATATTCGGATATTGGTAGGATATTCGCGTGGAGAACACCGAAACGGTGGGAGCGGCTGGCGTGGACACTGGGCCAGTGAGAACCCATCCGAAAATAGTCTGTTGTGCCAGAAGAGACCCTAAAACGTTGCTCTTGGAACCGTCCAGAAGCACAGACGGTAAGATGTCAGCTCCTATCAGGATATCAATTTCGGACCTCTCGAAAAACTTTGGATCCGCTAAGGGGAGATCAGGAAGCTCCTTTAGAAGACTCATAGGAATTGGGTATGAGGAAAGCTTTCCGGCTAGTTGTGGAAGGACATAGGCAGTCGTATCTAACTGCAGTCCGAGCTTGGAAGGAGCGCGAATCGCAAACTGGCAGAGCTTCGTGGGTTGAGCGGCAACAGTGGAATTGAGCCCGGGAACTTGGGTCTGAACTGGCTTGAAAGGTGGCTTGATTTGATTGAAAAGCCGCTCAGTAATAAACGTTGCTTCGGAACCTGAATCAATCAGAGCACGTGCTTGAAAGTTGCGGCCACGATGGCAGATATTAACGACCGCCGTGCCGAGCAGGACAGCTCTGGATCCTGAAGCGAAGCACACTTGAACATTTGAATGATCATCGGAGGTTAACGCGCTTACTTCCGTGGGCGCAGGTCGTGGACTAGACGGATTTGGACACGATGGCTTTTGCCTCGCCGCTAGTTTTAGTAAAAAGGTTGTTCACGCCAAAAGGGCGCTTATTTTCCGGAGGCAGTGTGATCCAGTGCACTCGCTCTCTCTCTCCCTCTCCCACTGCACTTTGGTGCATCGAGCTCCTAGTCCGCTCTCCCCAAGTTAGTTCTAAGGCTTCTTCTTGTTAGTACTAATTTCGATACGATTCAATAAAGACCTCCAACGCACGTCGCGTAACACCCCGAAGTTCTTCCGTGTTTTTCTTATCGAGTGCATTTCAGGTTAAAGCCATCCCCCTCCGAACATTTGGTCCTTCGAGCCGGATAATTCCAGTCCAGCAGCTACGGTGGCTTTAACACCGCACAAGATAAGTAACTATTACATTATTGCTGCCGGTCATGCAGTTAGGTTTTTCGAAACCCAGTTCGTCTAACTTCTCTGCATGATTATTGCCTAAATCCAAGTCCGATTAATCCGGCACTACGGCAGCTAATAATTTCCGATTCCGAGTACCGAATTATGGTTCCTTAATTCCTTAATTTCGATAAAACTCCGTGTTTCTAAAGTGTTTAAATAAGTATATGCCAAGCCACAGTGAAACTTCCCATTTCGAATTTCTCTTCGTTCACTGTGTTCCGCTTGCATTTATTTACACTCTCCTATATACATACATACAATACAGTCCACTCCACTGATCTACGAGCGCCACGGCAATTTACACAAAATTGAATATATATACTTACAAATATTTCGGCACGGGTATTTTAATAATTTACCCCACAGAAAATATATTTCAAAATCGTCCAAAACATAAAACACTATAAATACAGTCCACTGCTCCAACAAATAATAATAATATATCAAAAAACCACGGCGCAGAAACGCCGAATTAATTTTATTGTATTTATTTACTCTTCCCTGCTCTATCCTGAGCGGTGCTACATTTAAATAAACAATATTTATTGTCATTCCTTTGCTCTATCCTGAGCTCAGCTGCATGCAAACATAGGCAAACATTGCAATTACATATGTACATACGTAATCGTCGGCAAGTCGACGCTCCGACTTTTGGCAATTTTCTTCCGCCTCCGTTGTCTCCGCTATTTTGCATTCGCAACGGCAAATGCACAAACAGATTCACACGCACGCCTTATCTCCAAGAACAGTACCGCGGCAAATACAGCAGCGGTCAACTGAATAAGTCCAGGCACACAAAATAATTTAAAATTATTTTTATAAAATTCCAACTAACTAAATCAGTTAGAAATTCAAGTGCGCTTCCATATCCGCATTATTGTGACCGTATCCGTTTTGCAGCAGAGAGAATATTATTCAATTAATTCGTTATTAAATTAAATTAAATTTAATTTGATATATTCCGATTGGTTCCTAAATTCCAATCCTGCTTCTACAAATAAATTAAATTCCTAATACATTCCGATTGGTTCCTAAATTCCAATTCCAGCTTCGACACGTATAACTAAATCGTCCCAAAAAAAAAAAAAAAAAAATAAGTTGATTTCGATTTCTTAATTGGTTGCACGCTTATCCAGCGTCCCAAATATATACGTCTTTTTCTCGATCCAGTTGGTTGTACGCTTATCCAGCGTCCCAAATATATAAGCTGTTTCGATTCTTTCAACTGGTAGCACGTTTATCCAGCGTCCCAAACATATAAGAGATTTCGAACGTTTAGTTGGTTGCACGCTTTATCCAGCGTCCCGAATAGAAGTTGTTTTCGATCATTCAACTGGTTGAACGCTTTATCCAGCGTCCCAAATATAAGTTGTTTTTCGATCTTTCAACTGGTTGTACGCTTTATCCAGCGTCCCGAAAATATAAGTTAATTCGATCCAAAATATAACCATAAAGAAACAATCCAGTTTGTTCTTTAAATATCCAAAATGACTGCTTCCATTTTAAATAAATTTATTTCGATCTGTGACCGTGTAAGTCACTTCGATTCCAAAATCTGCAATCCAGCAGCACCAAGTTCATCCAAGTACACGTGCCAAATCCATCTCGACCAAGTCCGAGCGCTATGGGATAAGGTCGAGAAAGAGTACGAAGCTTGTTCAGAGCAAATTTCAGTTGGCTTAGAGGGCACGGGGGACACCTTACCTACTCTAAAGGCAAAATACGAGTATGCCTATTTTATATATGAAAGGTGTGCCGCAAAGCTCATGGAACAGATCGAAACGATCGCTTCTACAACAATTCCCCCAAAATTCCTATCCGTCTGGCTGTCAGCTTCCTCCTTGCGAAACAGAAGTTTTCTCGGGCGATTACATTCGCTGGCCAACTTTCCGAGACCTTTTCACAGCGGTCTATATAGACAATCCTGCGCTGACCCATGTTGAAAAGTTGTTCTATCTAAATGCCAAGACTAGTGGTGAAGCTCATTCCGTAGTTTCCAATTCGCCACTCACCAACGATGGTTTCCGCTCAGCCTGGAAAAACCTATCTGAGCGTTTCGAAAATAAACGAGCGCTGGTGAACAGCCAACTGAAGAAGTTACTAAACATACAGTCCATTGCACAGGAATCTTCGGCAGCCTTAAAAGAGCTGCAAAATACAATTCAAAATTGCCTCACATCCCTAAATTTGTCCGGCCTTCCTACGGATAATTGGGATTGTCTCCTGGTTTATTTGTGTTCCACGAAGCTTCCAAAGCTGACGCTCTCATTATGGGAGCAGTCCTTAACAAATAAAACCGAAATTCCAAAAGAACTTGATTCATTCCTGACTGAGCGCCATAGAACTCTAGAAACTATAGATTCTATCCAACCTCCTAAGTTGCGCCTCCATCCGTCAGAACCGACACCCTCCGACGTGCCGCCACGAATACTGAAATCCTTCAGTACGAGGATCGTTCCGATATCCAAAAGTTGCGATGTATGTTCCAAAGAGAACCATCCAGTGCGTTTATGTCCACGCTTCCTTCAGATGACGACAGAGGATCGTTCATCTTATATCCAGAAGAAGCGGTTGTGCTTAAATTGCTTTGCAAGCGGTCATCAACTCCGTAATTGCACAAGCGCCCACAAGTGCTTCAAGTGTCACGGTCGCCATCACACTTTGTTGCATCCAAGCAACTGCTCCTCCAGTGAACCGACTGCTCCTGATACTGCTTCTGATCCGATCCAAAGAATTTCCTCGTTCTCCACACGAGTGACAACAGCTCCTGAGTCTTCCAATTACTGGGTTCCGTACAACGAGATGAAAGGCAGACGTTCCCGAGGTATTTTATCCTACCCATGCCGAGTCTGCCAAGGGAACCATCCTCTTCGGAAGTGCCACCGTTTTCTTCGGCTTAGCGCGGAGAAACGGCTCCAAGCAGTCATCGAGAAGAAATACTGCGTCAATTGCCTCGCCCATCACCATTCCACTGGATCTTGCCGCAGTGACGACCGATGCCAGTCGTGTGGCCAGGATCACCATACACTTCTCCATGTCCACGAGCGCTCAGCGTATCCAACGCTTTCCCGAGCAAAGGCCTCTTGTATTCCTACAGCGTATCCTCGCTAAGGGGGCCTCAAACGTCTTCTTATATTTTGCTGCGTATCCTCGCAAGGGGGGGGAGAATGTTCACGCCAAAAGGGCGCTTATTTTCCGGAGGCAGTGTGATCCAGTGCACTCGCTCTCTTTCTCCCTCTCCCACTGCACTTTGGTGCATCGAGCTCCTAGTCCGCTCTCCCCAAGTTAGTTCTAAGGCTTCTTCTTGTTAGTACTAATTTCGATACGATTCAATAAAGACCTCCAACGCACGTCGCGTAACACCCCGAAGTTCTTCCGTGTTTTTCTTATCGAGTGCATTTCAGGTTAAAGCCATCCCCCTCCGAACAAAGGTGAAAGAGCTTCTCGACCGGTATCGGCCTGGGGTTGTTAACATAAACTGCTGTGAATAGGTCCCGGAATGTGGGCCATCGGAGGTAGTCGCCATCGAAGATTTCAGTGTCGCAAGGAGGTAAGCGGCACCCGGATGAAATTAGCGGCTGGGAGGGCCTTTGAACAACTGGAGCTGTTGCCCTCTCGATTTTTTCGCCAATCTTTGCTGCGCATTACTCATATACGGAGTAGCGGTAGTCATATTTGGACTGCAGCAGAGGAAATGTGCTGAGGGATCCTACTCGGGCAATTAGGTCAGAGCATGTTCTCTTTCAACTTTATCCCATAAGGCTCGCACTTGTTGCAGACGGACGTTTAACGTGTGTAGGGATGGAGAAACTTGATCAGGAGTGTTGATCTTGGCTTCGAACATGCTGACGCGATAGCTGACGGCAATGAATTTGACGAATGCAGCGGCGGCGGGCGTTGGCAACACTGCGGATTCCATCTTTTTGCTGATAGAGCGAGTCACCCTTAGAAAATCATTCTTGACTGTAGAGGGATTTTCGGATTTTTTTCGCCAGTGAAGACTCGCTGGACGCTTTCGTCAGCGGATGAGAAATTAAGATTTTTGGAGTAGTCTTCGAACTGGTCGATGGTAGATCTCTCCCTTTTGGAGTGGAAATCGGAGGTCTGACCTTTGGACTAGCGGACTTGGGAGCGGGCTTAGTTTGGTTGATTTTCCTAGCGCGGATGTCGCTTTTTTGTCTCCCTCTATGGGCATACTCAGACGGCACGGAGGCCTGCACGCCAAGAAAAGTGAAAGAGGGAAACGGCCAAACAAACACTTCGGTTCTGGATGGGCAATCAAAACCCCGAATTCGAATGGAATAGTAGAATTGGAAACTTGAAAAAATGGATTCCGAAAAGAAATCACAGAAAATAGCTAAAACTTTCCCAAAGCAACCAAAAGATCTGGAAAATAGCAAGACCTAGCTATAAAAAAAACGAATGGGAATTCACGGATATGGACCGACAAAACCCTCGCAGCGGTCGAACGCTAAGTGCGGATATGAGGGCTCGCCGCTCGCTTTATATAGTGCTTGGCGAGACTTAGTGTGCCCGCCGTTAGTGGGGAATCTTCCCTTTTATCGGGATTGCGATTTATCGGTTGACGCGCGCGCGTAAATATTTCAAATCGAATTTAGGAACTCGCCGACCAGTGGAGAAATGCGAAAAATAAAAATAAACACGCCAAAAAACCTAGCTAGAATAGCTAATAAATTCGGATTGAATTATTAAATAATTATTGGAAATTATTTAGGTTGTTTGGGTGGTGTGGAACCGGACAAAAATTTAAAAGTAAACAAATTCTGTTGAAAAACCCGCCAAAATTGACACGAGAAATAGCTAAAAATAGCTAGGAACAATAAGGAAAATTTGGCGGTAATTAATAAATAATTATTTGAAAATGTCGCTTTAGTGTTTAGGAACCCCAAAAATATTTCGTTTAAAATTTCTGTGGGAAAACCCGATAAAAATTTACAAAAAAAATAGCTAGAAAAAAAAGGGAAATTTAGCGGTATTAAATAAATAATTATTTGCAACTGTCGGTTTAGTATTTCCGAAACCCGACAAATATTTAAAAATTTTGTGGGAAAACCCGCCAAAATTCTCTGGAGTAGCTATAAAATAGCCAAGGAATTTGGCTATAAACAGTAGTGAATTGTTTAGAATTTATTTGTAAACTTTCAAAATTTTTGTTCTCGGAAATATTTTTGTTTTGAGTGGAGGGTATTTTCTCGTCGGCACTGTGTCGCCGTTCTGGCCAGTGCAGTCTGTATGTGTGCCGAATAGCTTGCACCTGCTGTCTGAACAAGAGGAGAAAGAGGAGACGAGAGAACTCGAACTTAGGCGAGCCTATGTATGTAGGTATGTAAATTATTAAGTGTGGGAGTGCTGCAGGCGGGGGTCCCTCGCTGCGCTCACTGATATTTGCCGGTTGGCTGGTGAATGATCTTCGGAAATCCGTATTACTCTTACCGCGCACATGGGAAGAGGGGGGCTAATCCAGATATTGCAGATTTACGAAGATTATGATGGGAAGATTGTTTTCCTTTTGCTACTGGCCTAGAGAGTCAGCTAGCTATCATGAAATAAAGTGCTAACGACAGATTTGCCGGAGTTGTTGGTACATGAGCTATGGCTCTTTATTGTATGAATGTCCAAAACGAACTGCTTAAAGCTAACAAAGGAAAAAGCTTCATAGCGGCCTCTGCCAAAGTGCAGAGCTTTGCCGGCTATGCTCGAGCTTCCGGCCAAATGCTTGGTCAAGATTGAGGCCCCTCAAGATTGAGGCCGTCCTCGGCCGACCCTATTTTGGGGAGTACTTCCTTAAGTTGGACTGTGGATTTCTTGACCCTAATGGCTCGTTGGCAGGTTAGGCCGATGCAGATGAGAGCGCAGAAAATTGCTTCTGCAATTAGCGCTATCTGACTTAGTCGGTATCCGTCGACGTCTTGCTCGAATTTCCTGATCTGCTCCAAATTCTTTTCACTCAAGCGGTGAAGGTATGGGAGGCTCAGGATCTCGTGTTTCATCGAGATATTAAGGACAGGAGAGTTAGCTACTCCCGGTGCCCTCTTCTGGACCATGTCGTGGTTTGTGAAGACGGTCTCATTGACCATGGCACTCACAATGAATGTTATTAGGTACGTACCTTTAACGTGGATGGTTGTTCCATTATCCACACGCACGAGTGCTGGTCTATCATTGATGATAAGATAACTGGCAAAACGTCGCCCCGGGTGATCTGGAGCAGTTCTTCACAGTACGTATTTCTCCTTTGCATTCTGCCACCATATTGTCCTCTAACCTCAATATCGTATCATGGTGAGCCACTGGGAAGACGGTGATCTTGTTACAGGCCATAACAATCTTGGGGAATTTTATAATAAAATGCAAAACGTTAAGGGATTGTAAAACCTTTACGGACGCAACGGACAAAATTTCCCTTATGGGGGTGTTGGTGGGCTCCTCGCCCCAAACATTCTCCAAGTCTGCATGGTCCAGGAAGACTGGACTAACTACTTTTATTTTTGCGAGTGTGATCGTAAGCAAAAGGTTCTGAAGTTCCATGACAATGATTCTATTGCGTGTTAATAGCATTTCGTAAAGGTGGCCTGTGTCGAATTGCTTATCTTTTGAAATCTTTAAAAGTTGATTGACAGTGTCGGTAAGTTCATTAATTCGAACTTATGTTTTAGAATTAATTTCGATTTGGCTATTGTGTGCATCAATTAGTCTTGCTTCGGTGAAATATGTGTGGTTGATTAATAATATTCGGAATGGAGTTGCCCACCACCAATAGACGAATAAGAGGAAGTAATTAAACGTTAAAAAATTAAGCCGAGTGGCTATGAATAATGAAGAATATAAGAAAAACTTACGCCAAGTGGCTATGGGAAGCGAAAAATAATGAAAACTTATGCTATGAATGAAAAACAAATAAAAAACTTATGCCAAGTGGCTATAAATGAATAGAATGAAAAGAAACTCCGGGGGAACCGCAACTGGGCTCTGTTCGGGTTACCTGAGGTTGTCTTTGTGGACCACCCTTCCTTTAATTAGGACTGTGGTCCCCAAGTCTGCCTCGATAGTTCTCTCCTCGCATAAGGGAGTGAGTTTGTTGCCTAGTCGTCTGTTCGACTTTACTAGGACTTTATCGCCGACCTGGAAGACTCTGTTCCGCCGAGAGGCGTTTTCTCGGTTTCTTGTCAAATTTTTGGCGTTTTTGATTTTTTCCTGGACATCACTTTGTGGATCGTCCGGATCTGCCCGCATGACCTCGGCCGGTTTCTTGTTAATGACAGAGTGGATGGACTTGTTATATCTGGCTGTGGCTAGCAAGATAAACTCCACCGTGTCATTTATGCCTTTATCGATTTTTAGGCATCTAGCGAGCTCGACCAACGTGCTGTGGAAGCGTTCCACTTGTCCGTTGGAGACGCTATGGAGGGGCGGTGCATTCGAGATGCTGACGCCGAAATGGTTTTCCAGCATGGCCACTATTGTGTGCGATTTCAATGATGGTTCATTGTCGCAGTAGATGGCTTTGGCTTTGGGGAAAACATTCATAAGTTGAAGCAGTGGTGGTTTTAGATCCTCTATGGTTCTAGACGGGATCGGCTGCACCATGGCGAATTTCGAAAATTTGTCCACACAGGTGAGGAAGTATTTCCTATCCGTTGAGAAAATATCGATCTGCAATATTTCTCCAACGTGGCCCGGGATCGGTGTTTCACCGAGCTCCTGTTTCTTTGGATGTCTATCATATTTCGCCTTGGCGCAGGTTTTGCAATTGGCAGCTATCTCGCTCGCCAATTTAGTCATCTTGGGGAAGTAGTACTCGGAGAGTACCTGCTTCACATTCTCTTGGGCCGACCTGTGAGCTCTGTTGTGCTCTGCGGTGAGGATTTCTTTCCTCTCTTCAACCGCGAAAATGTCGGTGACCCTTTTTTGCAATACCAGAATTTTGTGGCCGGAAATTGTCGGACCACCTCGTCCTGGATTTGTGCCAACGTGTGAAGATCACAGTGGAAGGCATTCACACCATTAGGGATAATGGTGTTGGCAAGTTCCTCTAGCAAAGTTTGCACGAGAAGTTAATCGAGTGACGCCTCTTATTTCCAAATAGTATAAAAGTTCGTTTCCAAGGGAAGCGCGCCTCTTCTAAAATTATTTGGTTCTGGAATCAATTTACGGGTTTGTCCATAGACTCAATCGTGTATGTGAGCGAAAGATCACTGTGCACCGTGGCCGCGCACGACTCAGGTTCCTGGTTTTCAACAACGTTGAGTTGTTGCCTCGAGAGGGCATCTGCAACGAGATTATTTTTTCCGGGCTTGTAAAAAATTCTTGCGCCGGACTCATCGATGCGTGCTTTCCACCTCTTGATCTTGGCGTTCGGATTGGATTCCGATACCGCAAACGTCAAAGGTTGGTGGTCGGTAAAGATGTTTATTTATTTGGCCGCATAAAGGTAGTGTCGCAATTTGGCTAGCGCCCAGACTATGGCAAATAGCTCCCTTTCATTGGTAGCGTAGTTAACCTCTCTGTCACACAATGTTCTAGAGATCATTGTAATGGGGCGTCCCTCTTGGGACAGCACTGCGCCAATGCCGTAGGCCGAAGCGTCTTTCGTTAGATCAGTTGTAATCAGGGTATCTAAGTATGACGTCCTCAGACGCCAAAATGTTGCGAAGTTTCTCGAAGGCACGTTGCTGCGCTTCGGAAAATTCTATTTTGATACCCCTGGACCTGTGTCGGCTAACACTCCCATTCTCGCCCTTCAGTATGTCTGAAATAGGCCTTGCTATTGATGCGAAATCTTTGATGAAGCATCGATAATAGCAGGCTAAGCCCAAGAATGACCTCACCTTAAATACGTTTTTGGTTCTGGAAATTCCTTTATGGCCTTAACCTCTTTTGGGTCAGTCGCCGCGCCATTGTTGGTGACGATGAACCCTAGGAAGCTCACGCTTTTCTTAAAGAAGCGTGACTTTTCTGCAGATACTCTCATGTTAGCATCGTACAGGCTCTTCAGAACCCAATCAACGTGCTTGACATGGGCATTTTCATCTTCTGAGAAGATGATAACGTCATCAACGTAAACGGAGCAGAACTTGCCGATCTGCTCTCGCAGAATATCGTCAATTGTCCTCTGGAAGATGCTTGCAGCATTCCTGAGTCCGAATGGCAATCTTCGGAACTCATACTTCCCTCCGTTTACTGAGAATGATGTTTTCTCACGGTCGCGTTCGGCGAGCGTGATTTGGTGATAGCCAGACTTCAGATCGAGTGTCGTGAAGTACTTGGCCTTGCCGAGATTCCCCAATATCATTGAGATATTTGGCATAGGGTATCTGTCTGGTACAGTCCTCTCGTTCAGTTTGCGGAAGTCCAGTACCAAATGCATTTTTTTGTTGCCAGCCTTGTTTATGTAGGGGGGTGGCGAGGATCCTCCGCTAAAGGATTCCAGAAAATATAATGCGTATATATCCCGCGAAGAAGAAGGCAGTGAAAATATTCGGGGGTCGAGAGTCGACAAAGGCATGGAGCGCCCGTAGTGTTTTATTGAACATGCATTCGGTTACTAATCTAAGCTTAAACATAGAGCCGTGCTCCCGCCCGCTATACTCCGCTAAAGCGAGAGCGGGAGATCGGCGGCGGCCGACTGCTGGATCCGATTTATCCCGAGCTCGGGGAGCGGGAGCGTCAGAGGGCGATGCGCGGATGCGCTTGGCCAGGGAGCGGCGGAAGAGTGCAGTGGCCGAAGATGTGGAGGAGAGCATCGAGGGCGATCGCTGCCAAGACAGGTGCCGAGGAGCGGCGGAATAGTGTCGCGAAACGGCCGGAGATTGCAGCGAAGCGGAGTGCGGGCGAGCGTCGGCACGCCCGACGAACTATGCGCGGAAGCCCGAAATACGGGAGCGCAAGAGCGGTTGAGCTTTCGGAAGCTCGGTGGCCAGAGGGGGTACAATGGGCCCCTCACGTAAACAGCCTCGTCGGTGCCCTTTTTGTCTACGACCCATACTGGGTTATTGTAGGGGGACTTCGACTTTTGAATTATGCCATTTTTCAGCAGCTCTTGAATTTCGCCGTTGACGAAGTCAGCTGCTCCCATGGAATATGGGTATAATTTGGCATAAATGGGCTCCTCGTCAATCGTCCGGATGGTTGCTACCACCGACGTATTGTAAGGAAGAGCCTCATTAGGATTAGCAAAAGCTTTTTTCCTATTCCCGAGCATTTTCAAAAATGCACCCTTAATTAAGGGCGGTTCGTCCGAGCAATCTACGTTGGTAAAATTGACATCGGGGCAAGTGTGCAAGTCAATCTGCTCTGCTTCGGAGCCCCATTTGAGGTGACCGGAAGCTAGGCAAAGCGACGCGCCGGCCTGTTTTAGTAGGTCTAGGCCAATGATCGCGTCGAAGGAGGTCAAATCTGGTAGTAAGAAAAAAGTAGCTTTAAGGTTAAAAATAGACACAAAACATTTTTTTGTGATTGTAGTCACACCATGAATCGAATGGATTACAAATGGGGACTCTACCGGGCGGACGCCTTTCAACCCCTTAAATGGTCGGATGAAATTTTTTGACGCGCCCGTGTCAACCAGCAGTTTCATGTCAATCCCCGCTACTCTTCGTCTGATGACGGGTAGCAGGGACTTTCCCCTAAAAAATTGATGGCATCCGAGTCATACTCTAGGATGGCATCATCGTCGACTTTAACCGCTGCACTGGAGGATGCGGTGGCATAAGCCTTGTCGGAATCATTCGAGGCCTGGGCCACATGGTTGACCCTTTGCCTTTTAGGCGGGACCCAGAGCCAGATGCGGCCGGCTTCGATTTCGGGAAAGCCAGGGCGTAAGATGGCTGCATCCTGGACAATGACGGGTCAATGTCCATGGGTTCCGGCGTGTTCCCTCGAGCCATTCGGTCGCTACGTGGAGCGGAGTGCACCTGTGCTCTATGTTGTTTAGTAAAGTGCGGTTTCCTCCCGGCACTTCCCTGCGGCCCGGTTTGTGTGGGGGCCTGCTGGCGCTCCTGCACTTTGGGGATATTGCCTGCGATCCCTATTTTCTTAGCTTAGTGCAAACGAAGTTGCGAAGGTGTACCGCTCGTGGTTGGACTCCACTTCTTGCGCCAAGGCGAAGGCTGACGGCATGTCTTTCGGCTTTGCCGCGAACAGCATATCCGTGAGGTTGCGCCTGAGTCCCGAGACGAAAACTCTCAAAGCATCATCCCGGAACTTCTCACATAGCACCGCTGCTGCCGACGCTTCGTAGGACATGGTTACCTTGTTGGTCAGCAAGGTGAGTTTTTTCTCAACCTCGTCATAATACTGAAGGAGCGTTAGGCTTCCCTGTCTGAGGGTGCCTAGCTCCTGCTCGATAACATGTATTGGGCGTTTGTCGCTGTATGTGAAATCGAGACGACTTATGATCGCATCGAAATTCAGTACGGTCCCAAAGGACGAAAGAACTGCATCAGCAGGGCCTTTAATTTTGCTCCTGATGATGACCACAGCCTGATAGTGTCGCGAACTATCCTCATATTGTCTAAACATATGGTAAGCGGCATTTGCCGCTTGCCGCCAGGAGACGTATGTCTCCTGTGTCCCCATAAAGTCTGGAAGACATTTAACGGCATCCAATGTTTCGCTACAACTGACCTGTCCAGTGATAACTACTGGTTTGTAAACTTTAATCTGGGGAGTTTCAGTCTGCACCGGGGCAGTCCGTATAGCCGCGACCATGTCGTCGACTTGGAGAGTCTTGGTCGGAAATTGCCATTTGTTGCGTTTGTGGAGTTGTTGAGCCTTTAGATGTTGCACTGGATTTAGTAGTGGAAAACAACGACTCCTGGGAAAATGGCCTGGAATGAGAGTCCGCACATCGGATGGAGGTTCGAACATCGGGTATGATCTGAATGACGTGCACTAGAAGTTGGGAGGTGCCCGATGCTGCGAATGGGGCGCTTGCACTTCTTGCATCGGTCACCAGTGCGGCTGGTTCCTCCGGAGTGTTCGTGAGCCAAACAGTTGGTACAGTAGCGGTTGTCGAGAGCCACGTGGATCCTTTTCTCAGCACTGAGTCTAAGCAACTGTTGGCATTTCCGAAGCGGGTGGATTCCGTTGCAAACTCGACAGCGGTAGGAATGAGTGCGCTTGGGAAACCATCCTCTTAAGGCCTCTGCAACCAGCCAACTTCGAAGTGCCTTTGAATCTGCATCCCGTCAACGTCGACCAACCATCCACGTCGGCTGCCGCAGACTGCGTGTCGTTGGACTTGGATGCCCACCCTGGGGTGCCTCCGGCGGTCTCAACTTTAGCGCTACCAATCACCAGCCGAGCACCCCAAGTTTCTACAATTTCTGGAGTTGCCCAACGAAGACCAGCGCCTTTAGCCGGCGTTGCTCCTAAGAAGCTAATCTTTGTTTCCCGCCTCAATCCAGGGGCCTCTGAGGTCGATGTAAAGACCCATTTGAGCAACAAGTTGAATGTTTCTGGTACCGAATTTACTGTCACTAAATTCAGTTTTAAGCAAAGACGTGATATATCCTTGTTTAAAATTGGAATTTCTGATGTACTATTTCCTAGGGTTCTTGATACTTCCGTATGGCCTGAACACGCAATTGTTCATGAATTTGTCAACAAGAGTGACCCTCGGTCTCGCGTGCCACGGTCTCCCTCGGCTAGAACTCCAAAAAACTAAAAGATTCCATTATTCTACAATACCAGAATGTTCGCAGCTTACTAGGCAAACTTAGTAAACTACACGTCAACAGTGTCTCCTTTGATGCCAATGTTATTGCCTTTACTGAAACGTGGCTCAACTCCTCTGTCTCTGATAGTGAATTATTTGCAGGAAACTATGTCGTTTATAGACGTGATCGTCTAATGCGTATCGGCGGTGGTGTTCTTATCGCTGTTAAGTCTGATCTTGTTTCTAACTTGCTTCCGATAAATGACATGTAATTTAGAGTTTGTTGCAGTTCGCTTCCATGTTCATGATTATTTTGTTTATGTCTCATGCTCCTACATCCCACCCCGGTCTGATACTGATATATATTTGCAGCATTTAATGCTAATCCAAAATATTCATTCGTCCCTTGGCATTAATGATCACCTCATTGTTATGGGTGATTTTAACCTGCCTTCCATATCCTGAGTGCCCTCTCCTAACTCGAATTTTCTAGTTCCCACTGCTCCTCACGATCTTATTCATGGCCTTATCGACCTTTCATTGGGACAATTAAATTTTATTAGGAACTGTGGAGACAAAGTCTTAGACTTAATTTTTCGTCTGAGTTTGCCAATGCTTACGTCCCTAGAATCGACCCTCTTTCCAGCCCTGAAGATGCATATCATCTCACATTGGTGATAATTCTAGAAGCCTCAACTCCATTACTGCCGTGTCCCTTAGCTAAGCTAGCAACTTTTCGCTGCTTCCGCAAAGCTAATTTCACTTCAATCGATTGGACTTTTCTTGACTCCACTGACGATCCCTTGCACATGGTTGAGCGCTTTTATGACATACTGTACTCTGGTTTTGATATGTTTGTTCCATCGTTTCCCTCTCCTGACGTTTCGCATAAGCCTCTCTGGTTTTCCCGTCGACTCTCCTATTTAAAAAACGTGAAGTCAAGACTTTTTAAAAAATTCAGAAGAACCGGGCTGCAAATCGATCGTGCTAGCTATTTAATAGCCCGCTCCGACTTTCTGACGCACAACTCTGAATGTTACAAGAACCACCTAAATCGTTGTATAACTGAGTTTCAGGCTAATCCCAAGCAGTTTTACGCCTTTGTTAACTGGAAACGAAAGTCACACATTTATCTATCCAGTCTTCACCTCCATAATGAGTCCGCCTCGAACGAGCACGATATTGCGAACTTATTCGCAAAATTTTTTCGGACTACTTATACATCCTACTTCAGTCGTCAGCTAGCCTTCAAAGCGTTCGGGCGTGCTATTCTTGATATGTTGTGTGCCGAGTGTAATACAGAAGTTTCGGCAGCCCAGCTCCGCTGCACGGAGGCTGTTCGCTGCGCTTCTCTATGCCGTCGGGTATTTCATAGTGCCTGCGTTGAATTGCCTGCTGACGCGATCAAACTCTTATTAAATCCTAACATTCTCTGGCAGTGCGATGGCTGTGTAGTTGCCAATGACTCCCATTCAAAAATCGATGAGCTTGATTCTAAAATAAAAGATCTGGAGTGTTTGTACCAGAATCTAAATTCCAAGTTTTCGGAAGCCTTTCCCACCAAAGGCGATTCACTTGAACATACCAACGTCACCTTAAGGTCTCGCCAAACGAAAACCGCCAATGCAACGGTAGCTTTGCAATCATATGCAGCCGCCGCTTCCTCATCGTCGGTCCAGGGCCAAGGTCTTCGACCTCCGAATGCAGAGAGAGACGACTTTATTAAAGTTCGTCATAAGAAGAAAAACAATAACAACAATAAAAAAACCGTCGTTGGAGTTGCGCGCGCTTCGGATGCTCTCCAAGTTCTGCCTAGCATAAAATTTCTACATGTCGGCAAGTTTAATGCAACTACGGAGCCCGAGGCTGTTTTAGACTATGCCTCTTCTAAATTAAAAGTTGACGCTAAAACACTATCTTGCATCAAGCTTGTAAAAAAAGACGTCGACATTTCTTCATTAAAATTTGTCAACTTTAAGCTTGGTGTCCCGGATCAACATTATGAGGCTGTCTTCAATAATGAGTTTTGGCCATGCTCTGTGAAGGTTAAAAGGTTTGTCCACTGAGAGAGGATAAATAAAGATGAAAATATCACCGATTTGGGCGGACTTTCAAGATCCTCAATCCCAACTCATCCGTCAAAAAACCCCCAGTGATCGACGCCGCTGGCGTCGACGTTTTTGTGGATCATCTTCATCATGCCCTACCTTCCCATAATCAGCTGCTCTGGCTAAGCCCACAGCGCTCGCATCTTCTTCATCCCCCTCGGCACCTGCGCTCGTCACCTTCCCCGTCTGCCCATCAACAACATCATCAGCTGGAGCTTTCGCCATCCCTTTGGTGCGACATTCGAAATAGGCTTGGAGTGGATGCCTTTGCTATTGCGCTCACGATTTCTCATCAACAACTTTGGCTGGAGTTGTTGTTTTCATCGTCCGTTTTGCGTGTTGATGCTGCTCGTTGCTTGGTTTCGCCGTTGGATCTTCTCCGTCTTCTTTGGATGCTGTGTGCTGGCTGGATTGACGCTCTTAATTCTTGTACGACTCTTGCATGCTCTCTTGACGGTCTCTCTGGATTTGCCCATCAACAACAACAGCTGGCGCGGTCTGATGTTATTGCTTCTGGGCTGCAGCTCACTGTATGCCCGGCTCTCTTAAATGATTATTTTGGCTCTTCTCTATACACATCGAGTCATTTGGATGTTACCACTGAATCAATCAAAATTCGATCTAAATCGCTACTTAAAGCTGCCTCTGGATTTTTTTCTTATAAGCCGTTCCTTGGATCTGCTAACTCTGCAATAAATAATTCGGCTGTGCCATCCGCCCATCCAGAAACCGCGCAGCCTTCTTCATCTTCCATAAATTGTGACAACCCAAGCCTGAAAATTTATTTTCAAAATATATCTGGCATGCGAACGAAGACCGGCGCTGTTTATTTGGCAACATCATCCTGTGATTATGATGTTATTATATTAGTTGAAACCTGGATCAACATGGACTTCTTCGACAATGAATTTTTTGATGCCAATCTCTACCAAGTATTCCGTAAAGGCGTTCTAATTGCTGTGCGCCGTACTCTGAGGTGCACATCCATAAGGCTTCGGAATGACGACTCCCTGCTGGATCAACTTTGTGTGTCTCTCGCCGGCCCCGTGGAAACTACTTTTCTGGTTGTATCATATATACCCCCATGCAGCAGTATCGAGTTATATAAGGCTCATGTGGATAATATTGTCTGCATTAGTGAAGATCTGGATGAGTCGCAGTTTATCTGTGTTTTTGGTGACTTTAATCTTTCCTCGCTGGTATGGGTACATGGAGTGGACTCCCCAGCAATGATTCCCAGTAACCTGCATCTGCCCCAGGAAATCTTAGTCTTGGACGATCTCTTCAGTCTGGGTTTGGTGCAAATTAATAATGTATTCAATAGATTAAATAAGCTTTGTGACGTTCAGTCAAGCCTCGGGTAGGTCAGGGCTGGCCAGGATCATCCAGGACATTTATTTGATTCAGGAAAGTGGTGCTAGAAGGGGAAAATTCCGACCCGAGCCCCAGTAATAACGCTGGTTTGAACCTGGATTAGGCGTACAAAATAGATATATATGGTTTATTGAAATTAATGACAGAGTAAATATTTCCGGAGTCGGGGTTCCGACCAGCGAGCGTCCGTGTCCTGCGGGAGGGGTCGCGGGTCCGGGGTCCGCGTAGGTAGCTTCCTGTCGTTCGAGTGGGATGATCGGGGTCCCGTGATGCGTCCCTGGCCTTCGGGAAGACGTGGATCAATTGAGACGAGACCGTCAATAAGGATACGTAGTGTTAAGGGACGGAGCCGTCAGCAGGACGAAGCCGTCAGCGGGGTGCGACAATTTGGACGAGGCCGTCAACGGTGTGTGCGCGAATAGGACGAAGCCGTCTGCAGGACGATGCCGTCAGCGAGATATGCGAGAATTGGGACGAAGCCGTCAACGATATTCGAGAAGTAGGACGGAGCCGTCTGCAGGACGAAGCCGTCAGCGAGGTGTGAGAAGTAGGACGGAGCCGTCTGCGGGACGGAGCCGTCAGCGATGTATGAGAAGTAGGACGAAGCCGTCAACGATATACGAGAAGTAGGACGAAGCCGTCTGCAGGACGAAGCCGTCAGCAATGTATGAGAAATAGGACGAAGCCGTCTGCAGGACGAAGCCGTCAGCGATATAGGCGAGAAATAGGACGAAGCCGTCTGCGGGACGAAGCCGTCAGCAATATAGGCGAGAAATAGGACGAAGCCGTCTGCAGGACGAAGCCGTCAGCGATATAGGCGAGAAATAGGACGAAGCCGTCTGCGGGACGAAGCCGTCAGCGATATAGGCGAGAAATAGGACGAAGCCGTCTGCGGGACGAAGCCGTCTGCGGGACGAAGCCGTCAGCGATATAGGCGAGAAATAGGACGAAGCCGTCTGCAGGACGAAGCCGTCAGCGAGATATAAGGCAATAGGACGGAGCCGTCTACACAAGACTTAATATGGCGAATAGCGAGACTTAGTATGGAGGAATAGGACGAAGCCGTCAACCAATACCTAGGTTAGTTAAGTCTTACTCCTTTGTTACCGCTGTTCCAGTTCCTTGGTTGCTGCTCGCTGCTTGCTGCTGCGCGCTAGGTGACTTCCACCTTGGTCGACTCCGACCACCGAATGATAGCTCTGAGGCCAGCGGCCGGCTTTATATAGCGCTTGGCGGGTTTTTAGTGTGCCCGCTCGGGCTGTAGGTTTGCCCGAATTAGTGTGACCGGATGTTCGGTATTTGCCCGAATCAGTGTGGCCGGAGTTCGGGTTTGGGGCGCGCGCGGGTTTTGTTCGAATTTGAACTTCTTTAAACTGGTTATTATTTATTTAGCTTATTATGATTTAGTATTTAGTTATTTGTGCGCGCCCCGCGTCACACTCCCCCCTCCCTTGGGAAGTGACGCTTTATCGTCACATAGTTTCCCCTATTGGAGGAGATGCGCCACCATGTGTTTCCGTCTTTTTCTATCCAGCGTAGTTGGGTCTTTTTCTTTTTCTGTGCCAGTGTTGCCCGTATCTTTCTCATTGTCTCGTCTGAGATTCGGGCTCCTTCCGGCATTGTCCATCCTGATACGCTTCCCCTGTTGTCCGTATGGAGTTCCAGGATGTCCCGATCTGGTGAGCTTTCTCGCAGTGTTATGTCCCTTGACGCTGAGCCCATTATTCCGGCTGTTCGGAAGTTGATGAGCCTTGTTGATGTTTCCATTGGTCGGTTTTCATAGCGTTGTCCGGTTGTTTGTGCGGTTGTCGTCGTTGGTTTGTTTGTTGTCTGTATCTCCCGGCTGCTCTGCTGGCGTCCATTGCCGTTCCTTGGAAGATGCGCGATTCTGGTCCGGCCCCTTTGGACGATCTCCGTCACCGGTCGGGCCCTTCCTTCGTCGCTCATCTCCCTTGGGTTTGTTCTGCCAGTATTTCCGGGTTGGGTTCCTACTTCCCCGTCCCGGCCCTGTTGGACGGTTTCCGTCATCGGTCGGACCGTGGCGGGGTAGCCTGATCCCCTCTGGCATTGTAGGTGGGTCGTTCCGGATCGGACCCTTCGGACGAGCTCCGTCTGCTGGGCCGTTCCGTCGCGGCTCGCCTCTCTTGTGTTTCGTGTCCCCTTCCTCCTTTCGTTTTCGTTTCCTCGTCTTTCCAACTCCAGTCCGCCGCATCTCAGCACGCTCTCTGCTCCTGCCAGAAAGTCCATCCCCAAGATGATTCCTCCTTCTACGTTCGGTAGGATCATGAATGTTATTTCAAATCTCCGTCCTCCGAACTCTACGTTTGTTTTGAATCCTCCCATCGCCTTCTGTCGAGATCCATCCGCGAGTGATATCTCCGCCTGCATCCTGTTCCACCTTCCTTCCTCTCTTAGATCTTGGAACATGTTTCTGCTTATCGCGCTTTTTGTTGCTCCGGTGTCTATTATGCCCTTGGCACTCCTACACCCTACTCCAAATTGCGCTACTATCTGGTAGCCGTCGCATCTCATATCACCCGCTGCTGGACCTATTCTTCGTGCCTGAGCTGCCAGCTCTATCCGCTCAGGCCTCCGGCGTTTCCCGACTTGGCCCGGCAACATTCTGTTGTTCTGACTCCGTTTCTCCCGCACACCCAGCAGAACAGCCTTGGTGGGTTGCCGCATATGCGTGCCGTATGACCGGTTCCGCCGCATTGCATGCATATTTCTGGCCTCACTGGTTGTGGTTGTGGTACTGTCTGCCCGGTTTGTGTTTCCATCTGCTCGATTTCCTCCACCTCCTCGGCGAGCTTGAGGAATTCCGTCAGTGTTGTGAATCCGGTTCTCCTTGTATACAGTTTCAGCTTGCTCCTGCAATTCTTGTACACCCAGTCTAGCTTTTCTGTTTCCGACAGTTTCGTGAACCTCATCAGCTTCCTTAGGTTCATCGCGTATTCCCTTACTGGCTCGTTTTCTCTCTGTCTTAACTGCGCTATCTGGGTCTCCAGCTGTTCTCCGTATCGTGGTGGTAGAAAGTACTCTAATAGTTCCGTTCGTAACTGTATCCACGAGGTGATCCTTGTTGGTGTCGTGTTCCACCAGTCTATGGCGCTTCCTTCCAGTATAAATGGCATTGTCTGGACCAGCTGATCGAGATGGAGTCCGTATCCATTTGCCCATTGCTCCATTTTCTCTAGAAATTCTAGTGGGTTGGACGTTCCCTGGTACCTGATATCCCAGTTCCGTACCCTGTCAATTATCCCTGTCTCCTTCTTTCCCTCCATTTTTGTTTCTATTCCGTTGTCCATCCTTGTTTTTCCCTCCGTTACGATGATCTCTGGTATTCTAGCAGGGCTTTTCTCCCTCCTGTATTTTTCTGCCAGCAGTGTCAGCTTCTTTCTTACTGTTTCTGCGTGGTCCGTCCTTTTCGAGAAAGCGGCCAATGTTTTCCGTAATTCCTCGTTCTTTCCCGATGAATCCAATCCAAATTCACTTGCGTACTCTATCAATTCTGGTTTTGTTGCCATATATACCCAACTGGACATTACTTTCTCGGCGTCGGCTCCTTCTAAACACCACTTAATCTGCTCGGGCGCCACCTGTGACGTTCAGTCAAGCCTCGGGTAGGTCAGGGCTGGCCAGGATCATCCAGGACATTTATTTGATTCAGGAAAGTGGTGCTAGAAGGGGAAAATTCCGACCCGAGCCCCAGTAATAACGCTGGTTTGAACCTGGATTAGGCGTACAAAATAGATATATATGGTTTATTGAAATTAATGACAGAGTAAATATTTCCGGAGTCGGGGTTCCGACCAGCGAGCGTCCGTGTCCTGCGGGAGGGGTCGCGGGTCCGGGGTCCGCGTAGGTAGCTTCCTGTCGTTCGAGTGGGATGATCGGGGTCCCGTGATGCGTCCCTGGCCTTCGGGAAGACGTGGATCAATTGAGACGAGACCGTCAATAAGGATACGTAGTGTTAAGGGACGGAGCCGTCAGCAGGACGAAGCCGTCAGCGGGGTGCGACAATTTGGACGAGGCCGTCAACGGTGTGTGCGCGAATAGGACGAAGCCGTCTGCAGGACGATGCCGTCAGCGAGATATGCGAGAATTGGGACGAAGCCGTCAACGATATTCGAGAAGTAGGACGGAGCCGTCTGCAGGACGAAGCCGTCAGCGAGGTGTGAGAAGTAGGACGGAGCCGTCTGCGGGACGGAGCCGTCAGCGATGTATGAGAAGTAGGACGAAGCCGTCAACGATATACGAGAAGTAGGACGAAGCCGTCTGCAGGACGAAGCCGTCAGCAATGTATGAGAAATAGGACGAAGCCGTCTGCAGGACGAAGCCGTCAGCGATATAGGCGAGAAATAGGACGAAGCCGTCTGCGGGACGAAGCCGTCAGCAATATAGGCGAGAAATAGGACGAAGCCGTCTGCAGGACGAAGCCGTCAGCGATATAGGCGAGAAATAGGACGAAGCCGTCTGCGGGACGAAGCCGTCAGCGATATAGGCGAGAAATAGGACGAAGCCGTCTGCGGGACGAAGCCGTCAGCGATATAGGCGAGAAATAGGACGAAGCCGTCTGCAGGACGAAGCCGTCAGCGAGATATAAGGCAATAGGACGGAGCCGTCTACACAAGACTTAATATGGCGAATAGCGAGACTTAGTATGGAGGAATAGGACGAAGCCGTCAACCAATACCTAGGTTAGTTAAGTCTTACTCCTTTGTTACCGCTGTTCCAGTTCCTTGGTTGCTGCTCGCTGCTTGCTGCTGCGCGCTAGGTGACTTCCACCTTGGTCGACTCCGACCACCGAATGATAGCTCTGAGGCCAGCGGCCGGCTTTATATAGCGCTTGGCGGGTTTTTAGTGTGCCCGCTCGGGCTGTAGGTTTGCCCGAATTAGTGTGGCCGGATGTTCGGTATTTGCCCGAATCAGTGTGGCCGGAGTTCGGGTTTGGGCGCGCGCGCGGGTTTTGTTCGAATTTGAACTTCTTTAAACTGGTTATTATTTATTTAGCTTATTATGATTTAGTATTTAGTTATTTGTGCGCGCCCCGCGTCACAGCTTCTAGACTTAATTTTTGTAAGCCAGGACCTTCACTTAAATCTAGTTTGCTGTAACGATCCTCTCTCTGAGTGCGATGCTCACCACCAGCCCTTACTACTTTCAATTACTACTTATATATTCTCTCCACATAAACCACTCACATTTTCATCTTATATTCCTGCGAGTAATTTTAATTTTATTCGAAATGACATCAATCATGTTAATTGGGTAGAGGTCCTTTCGCATGTTAACTTAGACACTTGCTATGAACACTTTTTAAAAACTCTTTCAGCAATCATAAAAAAACATGCTAAAAAAAGGTTCTATGGTTCGTTTAAATTACCCTGGTATACACGAGGACTTAAAAAGTACAAAAATCTGAGAAATAAATTTTATAAGCGTTTTGTTGAAAATGGTAATTCTGCAGACCTCGATAGATATAGGCAACATAAACGTGAATTCGAATTCCTGAATAAATTCCTATATGGTCAAGGGTACAGTCGGTAACGTTACATTCTTACGCACATTTTTGGCTATATCTCAGAAAAAATAATGTAAATGCATAATGTCTTATATGCATCTGAAAGTACTCTTAGAGACCTACATTTTGTGGGTTCAAAGTTTATCTTTACCTCTCTTGCCTTCGGAGTATTCAGCTTTTAAAGTGGTCGGTAACGTTACTTTTTTTGGAAGTGACTTCTGAGGTTAGTGCACAAATGCTTTATTATTAGTGAATGTAGCTGCACATATTTTTGAATATAAGCATTTTTTGAAAGATAAGGAATGAAAGAGAAGATATAACTATCTGATTAGCCGAAAAATGTATTTTTTCGTGCCTTTACGAGCCTAAAACCAAATTCGGTAACGTTACACAAAAAGTCGGTAACGTTACACGTACGAAATTCTCCGAAATTTTGACGAAAATAAAGCAAAAAAACACTCCAATTGTATCAATAAGTTTAAACAAGCAAAAATATAGTAAACTTTATTGAGTTTTTTGGTTTTCAGCTGCTTAAATAGTCACTTTGAGTGGCTTAATAGTCATATTTCTTAAATATGTTTTGAGGTTTCAGAAGTCACTAATTTTCTGTTCAATACTTGAATTTGATGGGCAGGTCAAATACGAAGAATGTCCTTCGCACCGGCAAACACAGCAACTGAGTTCAACTCATTGTTGATTTGGTGAAATTCTACATCTGTGACTTCTTCGTGTGCTTCAATTCGTTTGAGACAAATACATTCGATTGAAACAATTCGTTATGGTACAAAGCGCTCGTAAAGATTGTTAACTGACGTTGATTCATCCTGGGCCTCACAAACAAAGTTTTCGGCGAAATCCACTTGCATCAATGCCTCATCGACAAATTCGATATTGGAGGCCCGTGGAACACCGTGAAGGTTGTATATTTTAGCTTGTGCACGTTTGACAAAACAGTGTTTGAGAAAATGGGACGATATGGCAGCAAGATGTGCGATGAGCTCTGATAAAACACAGCCCTCTGTAAATATACAATGAATTCATCAAAAATGGTCGGTAACGTTACACATGTTTTCAGTCATTTATTCCACCATGGTACTATTTTTGATTAATTTCAATTTGGTTTCTTAAAATACACTCTAAGTACACACAAAAAATGTATATCATCAAATTGGTTGAGTTGCTTAAATCTGTGTAAAAAAACTTTTTCTAAATTTGTGTCGGTAACGTTACTCCCAAAAAGCGGTACATTGAAATGTTGTTAAATAAGACCACGGATAAAATTTTTGTTCGAAATTTTGATATAGTTCGTTGCTTTGGAGTATATTACACTGAATTTAATCAAAATTGCATCATAAAAAGTTGAATAAAATATAAATTCTTACCTTTTTCTGAGGCTCTGTTAATTTTTCCATATTCGACACACAGTAAGAACAAGTGAATGAGTTGCGAAATGTCAAACCAAAGAAACATTTCTTTGTGTGACATTAGTGTTTCCCGATGCTATGGACAATATTCTAACAGAATATCATAGCAATAGCGGTAAATTCAAAAAAAAAAATGTTTTTGCTTGGTTTCGTTTAACGTACCCTTGACCATATAATCAATACATAGCAGATGTGGAACAGAAATTAATTAGGAATCCTAAATCTTTTTTTGCCATTTTGTCAACTCCAAGAAGACAACTTCAACTATCCCTTCCCATATGTATTTAAATACTTCATCTGCATCTTCTGATCTCGAAGTGGCTAATCTGTTTGCCAAATATTTTTCGTCGAACTTCGAGCCACTATTTTTTTGGAATGACGACTTTACGCTTCGTTCCATCACTCCAAGCTCCAATATTGGGAACTTATTTGTCAATGAATCCGACTGTCATCTTGCTGCGGAGAGCTTTAATGACTCTGAAAAGTTCGATTGCGACGGGCTCTCACCTCTTTTGCTAAAAAGTTGTATTGGCGTTCTTTCAGAGCCACTTAAAATTATCTTCAATAGATCCCTCTCCAGTGGGGTCTTTATTCAGAGATGGAAACTGGCCACAGTTACTCCTATTTATAAGTCTGGGGGCAAAAATATAATTTCTAATTATAGACCAATTGCAAAGCTGAGTAATATCGCAAAGATGTTTGAGCGAATTGTAGCTAAGCAGCTTGCCTTTCTCACTGGTAGCACCATCAGCCCTAGCCAACATGGGTTTATGCCAGGACGATCGACCACCACAAACTTAGCTGTGTTTAACCATTTTTGCACAAGGTTTGCAACAGCGCACTCTTGGCTAAACTTGTAGCAATAGGCCTCCATTCATCAATGATAAATTGGATAAAATCATACTTAGATGGCCGGCAGTATAGAGTAGTGTGCAATGATCAGTTTTCGAGTCCGTATTTAGCGACGTGAGGGCTTCCTCAGGGAAGTGCTTTGGGACCTTTTCTTTTTATTATATTTATAAATGACATTGGTCTCTGTGTCAAGAACTCAGAATTTTTATTGTTTGCCGATGATTTAAAAATCTTCAAGTCGGTGAGTTCCGTTTTAGATAGCAATATGCTCCAAGATGATTTGGCGAGAGTTGGAGATTGGTGCCTTCGAAATAAGCTTCCCTTGAACCTAGCCAAATGTTTCACAGTGACTTACAGCAAAAAGCCCAACAACTTGCCTTTTCTCTACTCGATTGATTCCATCCTCCTTACCTGTAAAACCGAAGCTTTAGACTTGGGAGTTATGTTTGATGCCAAATTTCTCTTCATCGATCACATAAACTACATTGTTCCTAAGGCATATGCTATGTATGGATTTGTAAAACGGAATGCTGCTCAATTCACTGACCCATATACCAAGCTGACCTTATTTTTTTCTTTTGTGAGGTCTAAGCTTGAGTACGCTTCATTTATTTGGAACCCAAGCGGGGATATACATTCTCACCGCCTCGAACGGATTCAGAAAAAGTTTCTATGTTTTGCCCTTAATTCCCTGAATTTCCATGATGCCGTTCCCTCTTACTCCGCTAAATGTCGTCTTGTGCATTTGTCATCCTTACATGACAGGCGAATCGTGGCTAGCCTAATTATCATTTTCGACCTCATCTCAGGCAAACTCGATTGTCCTGTCTTGTTAAATTTTATCAATTTCTCTGTTCCGGGTAGGCACTTACGAACCTGTGAGCCATTTTTCGTGCCAATATGTAGGACAAATTACGCTTTAAATGAGCCTATTACTAGAGCCTTAATTTATTTCAATAAGCTGCCACCAAACATGCGATTGGACCCATGCTTATCAAGAAATTTAATTAAGAATGCGCTTTTCCAATATTTAGCCTCAATTAATTTTAGTTAAGATATAGTTAAGTAGCCAGTTAAGGTTTACCGTTGGCGAAATAAATAAATAAATAAATAAATATATTTACATCCAGAAGTTTTGACACTACCTCACCATATCCATACTCTCTTCCGCACTCAGACAATATTTTTTTGCCCACAATCAGCGAAAACGATGTATTTCAGCATCTCAAAACACTCAAGCCTTCATTCTCTTCTGGTCCTGATCTTGTTCCTAGCTGTGTCTTGAGATATTGTGCCAGTGCATTATGTAGTCCTTTGTCTAAATTATTTAAGATATCCCTTCAGCTTTCATTTTTTGCCGAAAGTTGGAAGAATCTTTTATAATTCCCCTTCCCAAAAAGAGTTGCAAATCCAACATTGAAAACTATAGAGGGATTGCAAAACTTAGTGCGATTCCTAAGCTTTTCGAACCGTTACTGCTCAACTTCAGCACCAATGTCGCTCTATAATGTCCCCCTACCAGCATGGCTTCATGAAACACAGGTCAACTTTCACAAACCCTCTGGAGTTTTGTACTGTTATTAGAAACGCGTTCAAAAATAACACCCAAACTGACGTCGTGTTTACGGATTTCAGCAAGGCCTTTGATTGCGTGAACCACCAGCTGCTACTGAAAAAACTTATACTCTTGGGTTTCCCTGTCTTGTTGACTAATTGGATCGCCAACTACTTATCCAACCGAACTAAAAGAGTAGCCTTCAAGGGTTCTTTTTCAGACTGCGTCCGCGTAACCTCGGGTGTTCCGCAAGGGAGTCACCTTGTGCCACTTCTTTTTGTATTTTTATTAATGACTTGCCTATTGTCGTTTTTAATTCCCAAATTATGATGTACGCTGATGACATCAAACTATGCTTGCCACTGACAAACTCTGACTCTTATATGCTTTTACAATCTGACCTAAACAACGTTCAGTCCTGGTGCATTAACAATTTGCTGTTTCTTAACAACTCTAAATGTAAATTTATGTCATTTTTTCGTAAAAACTGTTTCTCTGGAAGTTATTCTTTAGGGCTGAGTGATCTTGAGCGCATACATTCGGTTATCGATCTTGGAGTTCTTTTTACCCACAATTTGAACTTTTCCGACCACATTGGTCTAAGGAGTCAAGCGTTGGTCTAAGGAGTTTGACGATCCTTACACCACAAAACTTCTTTATGTCTCTCCTATTCTCGAATATTGTTCGTGTATATGATCACCTCAATACGCGAAGTATCAAGACCTTATTGAATCGGTTCAGAAGCAATTCCTTTTGTTCGCTCTTCGGGGATTTCATTGGGACCCACATCGCCGCCTCCCGTCTTACATCGACAGGCTGCGTCTGCTTAGTCTTCCCACTCTGAAGGATCGTCGGACCTGCCACGGAGTGATTTTTCTATTTTTCTATTTATTCGCAGTGGATATCTGCGAATGGGCTAGTGCTGTTCAACACCCTCGAATCGTGGACTGCAACTCCTTGAGAGCATAACCAGATTCTTGGGATATGGAACTCAAGTTGAAAAGGAGCTTGAGTTGGCTGTTGACTAAAAGTCGCTTATTTTGGAACCGGTCGTGAAGCGCTTTCCACGCCGAAGCGAACCGGTCATTCGTAAGAGGGGACTTGGATACGATGGCTTTTGCCTCGCCGCTTTATATAGGGCTTGGCGAGATTTAGTGTGCCCGCCGTTGGTGTGGAATCTTCCCGTTTATCGGGAGGCCCGCTTGCTTTACGAGTTATCGGTTGGCGTTATGTCTGTAGAGGGTATTTTTCTCGTCGGTACTGTTTCGCCGGTCTTTGTCAGTGCAGTATGTGTGTTTGCCGATATGAGTGCACCTGCTTTCTGAACAAAGAGGAGACGAGAGAACTTGCGCTTCCAATATGTATGTACATGCCTACATACGGATGTATGAAGCTGTAGTTGCCGTTCCGCGCAGAATAGCGGGAAGCTGGCAAATATATATGTATAAAGGCGGGCAAGCTGGAGTTTGGCGCTCCACTGCAAATATGTATGTATGTATGTCGGAAAAGTGTAGATAAGGAGCGAAATGAAGTCAGGAGCGGAATAAAAAAGCAATATTTGTTTGGTGTAATATATGTTTGTATGTCGAATCAAAATTTTATTTTATTTCTTGCGGAACGAAGGGTTAATTATTTTTGTTCTTAAAAAATTTGATGTTTAAGTGGCTGGGTAATTTTTAAGATAGGGTACAAATTTTATTTTTATGTATGTATGTATTTAACTTAAATATTTAAGATAATTTGTGTGTTTGTGATATTTATTTGTTTATATAAATTGGAATGTGTATGTATGAATTTTATTTTAAATATGTATTGCAGTTTCTGCGGATGAGTTTTAGAATTTTAAATTTATTAAATTCGATGCACTTTATGGAACTTAACTTTTTGTGTGCATCAGACCAAGGCAAGATCAGCAGAGCTTTTGCTGATGTATATTCCTAGGCTTTCTGGTGCATCAAGTCGACTCGTAGGTGAATATCAATTTGATAGACACCACCCTCTCCTCGGAGAGGGTCCTCCGCGTGGTACCTCCTGGAAACGTACCAAGGTACGACTAATACGAGCAGCAGTCTCCCGTGAATCCTCTATCCACACTCCTTTGACTCCACTTCCCTACCGAGACCTGGGCAACTCTTTAAACGACCTTCCCTCAAGTCAGGCGTGTAACGCGACCCGTGCCCTCTGACTTTCGGTTCGCAGCTGAGGGGTTAATCCAGCTGTGTTCGAACGGAGCCTTCCCAGGGCCGGGCAACCCTGAATTAGCCTTGCCGTGGCTTAGGGGCGAAGCCACGGTCGACCGCCTTCAAAGCCCCAAACCCCTCGGGCCCGCCGCGCTCGCCTCGTCGACCAACGCGGGCGTTTATGAACATGGCTACTACACAAAAATCCGCTTCGGACCCCGTGGGGGAGGTAAAACCCCAAAAAATTGACGACATCGACGAAGATGAGTTGTTGCGCTCGGATGATGAGACGCTGACTCCGTCGAGTTCGGTGGGGAATGCTAAGTCGAGCACTCCCCAAACGCAACAACAACAGCAAACAAACAGCACCAAGGCGAGCCACGCCAAGGTGAAGGGTAACGACCAGACAAAGTCGTTTTCCCACCAGCAGAAGAAAGCGCAGGCCAACAAGGCCCGCTTCATTTTTGCAAAGATAGCCAAGAATGAGGCAGAGGGCAAAGCGGACCAGCGCGATTTACGAGACAACGCCCGATTCCAGGCCGTGATCGCGGACTTCGAGGCTTACGAGAGGGAGCACCCGGAAGTGTTCCAGCAGCCCCTATCGAAGCGCAACCGCTCACACGAAGTGAGTGAGAGCGCTCCGAAAAGAGCAAAGGACGCCAAAGGTGTTGCAAGAGCTACGTCCTTCGTCAAGCCGGCGAAGAAATTCAGCGAGGTGGCTAGAGACAGCCTAGCCATGGCACTGGTGGACGAGCTCAATGACGATGGGCGCCTGCTGTCGGAGAAGTGGGATAAGGTCTAGACCAGACTGTCTGAGATGGTATCAGACAAGATATTAGCTGAGCCACCTGGTCCGACACCATCCTTCGACTCCTCAGACATGGTTCGAGGGCACCGGGTGATCAGGTGCGACGATGAGTCCTCGAAGGACTTCCTGGCGGAGTGCGTCGCTAAAATTAGCGGCGCCTGGAAGGGGCTCAGCCTAAAGCTCGTCCCCGCCACGGATATCCCGAGAAGGCCCAGAGCTCGCATTTGGTTGCCTAAGGGACTCTCGAGCCATGACAGGGTGCTCAAGACTCTGAGAGCCCTAAATCAGGATGTCGACATGGCAGACCGGGCCATCTTGAAGGCGGAGCGAGAGATGAGGACAAGTCAGCCGTACTTGTTCCTCATCAACAAGCAATGCCTTCCACAGCTGGAGAAGACCGACTACAAGGTCTTCCTAACCGAGCCGGACGACAACCTCGAGGACGAAGTCGACGATACCAAGCAGCTGATGGACAACTTGGTTATCGACGACGACACCCCCAATACCACGCCGCAATAAATGCCGAAAGTCGTACAGGTCAACATGAAGCGTAGCTCACACGCTTCAGCGAATCTGGCAGTCCTCCTCCGAGAAGAGGACATCGACATCGGCTTACTACAAGAGCCATGGACCAGGGACGGACAAATCTCTGGCATGGCCATTAAAGGATACACAACATTATACACAAACTCGACAGGTAGGCCGAGGGCGGGTATAATCATTAAAAACAACCTTAACGCTCTTCTACATCCCAATGATAGCAACTCAGACCTAGCAGTGGCCAGGCTTGAAGCAGCGGAAGGGACAGCCTTACTCATAGCCTCCGGATACATGGCCCATGATGAGCCAGCACCACCTGAAGCGTTCATCAAGGTGATGCAATGAAAAGTGAAGGGTTTCGACAAATAACTCTTTTTCAGACCATAGATATATATTCTTTGAGATCTCGATGCCGACTAGAGAGACGGCACCGAAGCGCAACCCCCGTAACACAGAATGGAACAAATATGAAAAGACTGTACAGTCGAAGATAAAAAACAGGAGGATCAAGGTCCGATCCATCCCAGAAAGAATAGACAAGGAAGTCGAGGACTTCACGAATATTCTCAACAACGCATACGAAGAGTCGTGTAGACTAACGTACTCTAAGAAGACATACCCGCAATGGTGGAACAAAGAGCTTAGTGAGCTCAGGAAAAGGGCAAGAAAAGCCTTCAATACAAGTTACGGCACCAAAAACTGGCAGCCGTATAAGGAAATACAAAAAGAATACAAGAAAGCGATATACGCAGCCAAGAAAGACTCCTGGAGCAGGTACTGCGAATCGCTAAAAGGAATCAAAGACACGGCTAGGTTGAGCAGAATTTTGGCCAAGGGGCATACAAGCCCTACTCTCATAAACTGGCCTGACGGTACAGGAAGTACGTCAGCAGAAGAGACACTAGAGATCCTGCTGGACACACTTTTCCCAGGTAACCAGAAAGAGGAAACAAGTACAGTGGAAAGACAACCGGCGGAACAACAGCTAAGAGTCGAAGACATCGTCACCATGGAAAGAATCCAATGGGCGGTGGACTCTTTCGATAAGTACAAAAGTCCGGGACCGGACGGAATCATACCAGCAATGCTGCAGACAACAAAAGCATGCATTGGCAGATGGCTGCAAGCAATCTTTCAAGCATGCATCAAAACAGCACACATACCACTTCCGTGGAAGGAAGCAAGAGTAGTCTTTATACCAAAACCAGGAAGAAGAAAACACATCCAAGCCAAGGATTACAGGCCGATCAGCCTGACCTCATTCCTCATGAAAACAATGGAACGGATACTAGATATCCATATCAGAGAAAGAACGGAGAAAAACCTTTCCGAAGCACAGGATGCATACAGGAAAGGTAAGTCCACTGAAACAGCACTACACGAAGTAGTGGGATACATAGCAAAGGCACTGGTCTACAAAAACTACACATTGGCCACCTTCTTAGACATAGAAGGCGCCTGCGTAAACGTAGATTCCATCCTAAGGTCCCTCAACAGGATTGGAGTTGAAGGCATCAGAAAATGGATCGGCGCAATGCTAACGAGCAGAAGGATAACAGCCGAACTGAGTGGCACTCATCACAGGAGATACGTAAAGAGGGGCACACCTCAGGGAGGAGTTCTGTCTCCACTGCTGTGGCTGATTAACATGGACGACATATTGAGAGAACTCTATAGCGAAGGAGTTAAAGTGGTAGCATACGCAGACGACGTAGTTCTACTCGCTTCAGGACCATTCTCAGAAGTCATCAGCGAACTAATGACAAGGGCGCTGAAAAAACTCAACCAATGGGCAAAAGCCTGTGGGTTGGGCATAAACCCAAGCAAAACGGAACTTATGCTCTTTACAAAGAGAACAAAGATCCCCAGATTCAGTAAACCGAAGATAGACGGACAGAGCTAAAGCTGTCACAACATGCCAAGTATCTAGGAGTGATACTGGATACAAAGCTATCATGAAAACAAAACATCAACGATAGAGTAAAGAAATCAAGCATAGCATTCTACTCCTGTAGGAAGATGTTCGGGAAAAACTGGGGCATCAAGCCCAAGACTATAATATGGCTCTACACAGCGGTTGTAAGACCCATACTCACATACGGAGCACTAGTTTGGTGGCCAGCACTAACTAGAGTGGAGAAGAGGGAGTGTAACCGAGCCAGATGAGGTATCACTCTACACCGATGGCTCAAAAATGAGCGGCGGGGTAGGGGCCGGAATCTTTGCCGAAACCTGGGGGATAGAAGAGTCCTTCCACCTCCCAGGGTCAGCAACAGTGTTCCAGGCGGAGGTCCTCGGGATTTTGAACTTTCATTGGGCCGAGACCTCCAGAATACCAAGGTAAGGATATACTCGGATAGCCAAGCGGCCATCAAATCTCTCGCAACAGCAAGGACTTCATCTACACTAGTCGCCAAATGTAAGGAGGCACTAAACAGACTCGCGGTCACAACAGGGTGCAGATAGCCTGGGTACCCGGGCACAATGACATCCCCGGCAACGAAAAAGCTGACGAACTGGCCAGAAAAGGGTCAGTAGAAATCGCAGCAACAACAGATATTCAAGTATCTCTGAACACGGTTCAGGCCGAGATCCACGACCACTTCAAAGTACTAGCCAGCAAAGAATGGTCGATGAAGGCAGAACACAGGAGATCGAAACTGTGCTGGCCTGAATACAATAGGAGACGGACTGCAGAGCTGATCTCTAAGAGTAAAACGGACATCAGAAGGGTAACGGCAGCCATCACGGGCCACTGGCCAATGCACATAATATATAGTATATATATATATATAATATATATAGATATATATCACTTTCACTTTTCACTTTTCGGAATCGGATGGAAGGAAATAATCAAACGCCTTTGGAATAGGAATATGGCGACCATGGACGGAATAGAAATGGAAAACCGTACTTATCTTGGATTTTTTCCGCAGGGGGCGCTGGTGCATCAGGATAGATCCGGCTCAAAGGACCATGAAGTGGAGTGGGCGGAGTTTGCCAAGAGGTCGTTACGGCCGCTGTTGTGGGTCGTGGTCGGTGGCTGCAGTTGGTTGAAGTGGTGCTGTTGTTGTTGTTGGGGCCCAGAATAATAAGGCGTCGGGAGTCTTCAATTTGCTTCACTTTATTTCACTTTTATTGGCACAGTAGACTAATACTAACTTAGAACTAACATAGAAGAAGCCGAGGGACCGCGGAGTGGTGAAAATGCCGGATGGAAGAGAGGGAGAGCGCGAAGAGAGCCAGAACAGAGCTGCGGCGAAAGCTTTTGCGCGAGCGCTGGCCGCTCCCACTGCCGCTCAGAAATTCGCGCCCTTCTGGCGTGAACAGTTTTCTATTCTTTCACTTGGCAGTCCCACGCCTTCCTTTGGAAGTTCGTCGGCCGTCTCGTTACCATCGATGCCCTGGTGGCTGGGAACCCAGTAGATCCGCACTGACGTAGTCGTGCTGAGGATATCTAGTGCCTCCCTGCTTGCCAGTACATTTTTGGAACTGACCGCTGACGATTGCATGGATCTTATCGCCGCTTGACTGTCTACGAACAATTTGACCGCTTCATATGGGCGGTCTATGCTCTGCGCAAGCTCTTCCGCTTTCCCAATGGCGAATACTTCCGCCTGGAATATGGTGCATTGGCTTGGTAGCTTATACGACAGCCTCTTTTCAGGGTCTGAGCAGTATATGCCCGCTCCAACTCCTCCTTCCATCTTGGAGCCGTCAGTGTATATATTGAGGTGTTGAGCATGGTCCTGACCTGTTTTCCAGTCGTCTGGTCCCATGAATGTAGGTGTTTTTACATCCGGGCACGTTCTGGTAACTATGTAGTCAGATATACTGCTCATGTCTCGACCAATTAAACTATGCCCGAATCCCTGTAGAGACATATTCCCTGATGCAACTAGGCGTTGTGCCGCCTTTCCTGCAATAAGTTGCGCGTGGATGTCTAGGGGATCAACTCCTATTATAGTTTCGAGTGCTTTTGTGGGGGTTGACCTCAGCGCCCCTGTTATGCAGAGAAGTGCCTGCCGCTAATTTCTCTCCATGAGCCTGTTATAAGTCTTCTTCTCCACGGCCTGCCAACACACTAAGACTCCATACATCAGAGTTGGACGCACAACCGAGATGTAAGTCCAGTGCATTAGAGCGGGTGAGAGGCCCCATGGGAGCGTGTTAGCCGCATCTTGGCGGTCCATTATAGCGTCTGTGGTCACGTTAAATGCTCCGGATATATCCACAAACACTCCTAGAGCATATTCTGCAGGGCTCTGTCAATGGTGGCTACTAACGAGTGTAGTGGTGCCGTCTCCACTGATTTCCCTTTCGTGTAAGCGTGCTGGTTGGATGACAGCAGTCGTCCCACATCATTTCTGATATATAGTCCAGCAGCTTTTCTAGCGTCTTAAGTAAGAATGAGGTGAGGATAGTCGGCCTATAATCCTTGGGGCTCACATGGCTGCACTTGCCTGCTTTTGGCAGTGTAGTATGAACATATAGCGATGCACCACTGTTATCATAAACAGTCCAGGCCAAGTGCAAATGTAATAAGAGCGCCCAGTTGAAGGCCAACACACATAATTGCATAGCCAGCATTCTCACGCTGGCCAAACGCTGCTATGTGTGCCTACTGCACTCCATCTCCTCCAGCGCTGTCGATCGGCGACAATACATATATATCTACATATAAGTTATGTATATAAGCGTCGCAGCGCTGCAGCCTACGCCGGCAGCGCTGCTCACCGAATTAGACTAAGAAACTAAAGAAACTAAAGATTCATTAATAAAATCACTTTCATTGGAGCGGGACCTTGCCTGCTCCATTTAATAAAACCATTTTTAAAACTAAAACTAAAAGTGACTTCTTACTTACTATATGGCGACCGTGACAAAGGAGCCGAAAAACAAAAAATAAGGATGTGGAAAAATTCGGCGTTCTGACTGTGTGGACGGACGATCAAAAATCCAGCAAACAGCGAAGCTACTAAAGAAAAGGCGGCATTCAGCATAAATTTATAAAATCTTACAATTACAATTCGTTTATAACTACGAGTTGTTCTACTGCGAATCGTGATTTACAAACGCCAGACCGCATAATTAAAAGTGTCATCGCGCTTCATTTTTCCGAAGTAAAACCAACAGTAAATCAAAATGACTGATGTGGCTGAGCAAAAGAACGAGACCCCCGTTGTGGAGAAAATCGCCGCCTGATCATCGGACTTTGGATCCAAAGAGTCCAGGCTCTACTTGGACCATCCAACTGAAACCCACTTAGGACATCCTAATCCCGGCATCACTGGCCGAGAACATCTGTGAGGCAGATGATAAATAGCCTGTGCGAGGACCAGCACCGGCGCCGCCTGAGCCTATAGGCAGAGGTCAGCAGCAGAAGAAACCGAGTGCGGGAGGCAAACCGCCGCCTGCACCTTCGAGGGAACGTCAGCGTGCGACGCCCAGCTGACGTAAGAATGAGTTGCAGCCAAACAGCATGCCAGCCCGGCAACAGCAGCACCGGACCAGCCGAATATAACAATTTTTTTTTTGTTGCCCTGCGTGGCACACCAATATCGATGCACTGCGCTGCATATTTTTTTTTAAAACAAAACATTGTAACATTGAGCGGAACTTTTTCTGCCCGATGAGCTGTGTGGCCCGTAAAGCCTCACGAAACACTAGGTAGGATTTTTGTACATTCACCCAGGAGTGAATTAATGTTAAATTTCTCTCCGCCAGTTGGCGTAAAGTAACTGAGACTGTTTGTTCACATTGACGTTAATCGTCCAAATTCAAAATCATAAAATGGGCGGAAAAGCATCCAAGGCCGTAGTAAAAAATAACGCTGCTAACGTTGTCAATACTGTTGTGGTTGATACCACCCCGCATCTAGAGTCTCAGTTAAACCTTTTATTGTTTATTGCAGTAATACTTTCAATAAATCTATTACTTAAAGTATATCTTATGTATAAGAGAACTTTAAGGAAACGGTATATGAGCCGAGCCGATGGACTCGACAAGGTTTAAAAAAAAAAATAAATAAATAAATATAAAATAAATAAAAAAAAAAAAAAAAAAACAAAGATATATAAGTAATATAAATTCGGGTGTCCACTGGAGGTTCCCTCGCTGCAGTCTCCGATATTAAGCCGGTTGGCCGATGATGCCCCTCGCACGGGGGACAAGGGTAGTAAGCTCACTTGAAGAGTTATGATGATTATGTTGGGAAGATGACTGTCTTCCTTGAAGCATCTGGCCTAGAGACTCAGAATGCTATAATCAATATAAAAGATTAACGACAGAGTGTCGGAGTTGTTTGCTTATGAGCGATGGCTCTTTATTATGTCAATGTCCAAAACGAACTACTTAAAAGCTAACAGAATAAGGGCTTCATAGCGGCCTCTGCAAATGTGCAGAGCTTTTGCCGGCTATGTGAGAGCTTCCGGTCAAATGCTTGGTCAGCAATTTGGCCGGTGCTGGAATACGGACGATCGGTCCGGTTGACTCAGTTAACTATTCCCCCTTCAAGATTGAGGCCGCCCTCGGCCGACCCTATTTGATCGAGGACATTCTTCAGTTGGGCCGCGGACCTTTTGGCCCTTGTGGCTCGCAGGTAAGTTAGGCCGACACAGATAAGAGCGCAGACAATTACTCCCGCAATTAGCGCTATCTGGCTCAGTCGGCATCCGTCGACTTCTTCTCCGAATTTCCTGATTTGCTCCAAATTTCTCTCACTCAAGCGGTGAAGATATGGGAGACTCAGGATCTCGTGTTTCACAGAGATATTGAGGACAGGAGAGCTAGCTACTCCTGGTGCCCTTTTCTGGATCGTGTTGTGGTTCACGAACAAGGTCTCATTGACCATGGCACTCTCAGTAAATGTAATCAGATGCGTGCCTCTAATGTGGATGGTAGTTCCATTATCCACGCGCACGAGTGCTGGTCTATCGTTAATTACGATGATCCCTTCGTCGACATAGGTGATTGGGTGGAGATTGCTCTGTTGCGTATCGCAATGGGCCACTACTCCAGCATGGAGTTCTCGGGCGCAAGAGCTCACCGAAGATATTTGACAGAATGCTGCTCCGGGTGACATGGAGCAGTTCTTAACTGTACGGATTTCTCCATTGCATTCTGCCACCATATTGTTATCTAACTTCAGTATTGTGTCATGGTGAGCCACTGGGAAGATGGAAATTTTGTCACAGGCCATCACAATCTTGGGGAATTTTATAACAAAATACAAAACGTTAAGGGACTGTAAAACCTTTACGGACGCAACGGACAGAATTTCCCTTATGGGGGTGTTGGTGGGCTCCTCGCCCCAAACATTCTCCAAGTCTGCATGGTCCAGGAAGACTGGACTAACTACATTTATTTTTGCAAGTGATATTGTGAGTAAAAGGTTCTGCAGTTCCATGATAATGATCCTATTGCGTGTTAATAATGTTTCGAAAAGGTGTCCTGTGTCTACTTGCTTCTGTTTTGAAATTTTTAAAAGCTCATTAACGGTGTCGGTAAGTTCATTAATTCGAACTTGTGTTTTGGTGTTAATTTCGATTTGGCCGTTGTGTGCATCAATAAGTCTCGCTTCGGTGAACTTAATGTTCTCTAGGTCTTCGGCGTCAGGTGTCCCTGCGACGACCTTCAACACAGTTCCCAAGAAGTCAAGGCTCCTGGCCACTCTGTGATGGACGCTCAACGAGTCGAGCATGTCACGAAGGTGAGCGATGTCAATGCTCAGGAGCTTCTTCATATGGGATTCGGGGAACATATCGACCATGCCGTTGGTTTCGTCAATCACTCGCCTATACTCGGAGAGGTTAGCGGAGTGTCTGACGTAGGCATATTCCTCCCATACCAAGACTTGACCGTCGATGACGGGAATATAATTTGCGTGGGTATAATCTGTGACGTGGGCTGATGCCACTGCCAGGAGACAGAGTAGAAGCGTTGTAAACGACCTGTAATATGCGTGGTTGATTAATAAATATTCGGAATGGAGTTGCCCACCACCAATAGACAAATAAGAGGAAGCAAATTAAACTCTAAAAAATTAAGCCGCGTGGCTATGAAGAATGTAAGAAAACTTACGCCAAGGTGGATATAGGAAGCAAAAAAATAATGAAACTTATGCCAAGTGGCTACGAATAAAGAACCAATGAAAAATTTATGCCAAGTGGCTACGAATGAAGAACCAATAAAAAACTTATGCCAAGTGGCTATGAATGAAAAACGAATAAAAAGAAAATCCGGGTGAACCGCAACTGGGTTCTGTTCGTGTCACTTGAGGTTGTCTTTGTGGACCACCCTCCCTTTAATTAGGACTGTGGTCCCCAAGTCCGCCTCGATAGTTCTCTCCTCGCATAAGGGAGTGAGTTTGTTACCTAGTCGTCTGTTTGACTTTACTAGGACTTTATCGCCGACCTGGAAGACTCTGTTCCGCCGAGAGGAGTTTTCTCGGTTTCTTGTCATATTTTGGGCATTTTTGATTTTTTCCTGGACATCACTTTGTAGATCGTCCGGATCTGCCCGCATGACCTCGGCCGGTTTCTGACAGAGTGGATGGATTGGTTATATCTGGCTGCGGCCAGCAAGATCAATTCCACCGTGTCATTTATGCCTTTATCGATTTTTAGGCATCTAGCGAGCTCGAGCAACGTGCTGTGGAAGCGTTCCACCTGTCAGTTGGAGACGCTATGGAGGGGCGGTGCATTCGAGATGCTGACGCCGAAATGGTTTTCCAGCATGGCCACTATTGTGTGCGATTTCAATGATGGTTCATTGTCGCAGTAGATGGCTTTGGCTTTGGGGAAAACATTCATAAGTTGAAGCAGTGGTGGTTTTAGATCCTCTATGGTTCTAGACGGGATCGGCTGCACCATGGCGAATTTCGAAAATTTGTCCACACAGGTGAGGAAGTATTTCCTATCCGTTGAGAAAATATCGATCTGCAATATTTCTCCAACGTGGCCCGGGATCGGTGTTTCACCGAGCTCCTGTTTCTTTGGATGTCTATCATATTTCGCCTTGGCGCAGGTTTTGCAATTGGCAGCTATCTCGCTCGCCAATTTAGTCATCTTGGGGAAGTAGTACTCGGAGAGTACCTGCTTCACATTCTCTTGGGCCGACCTGTGAGCTCTGTTGTGCTCTGCGGTGAGGATTTCTTTCCTCTCTTCAACCGCGAAAATGTCGGTGACCCTTTTTTTGCAATACCAGAATTTTGTGGCCGGAAATTGTCGGACCACCTCGTCCTGGATTTGTGCCAACGTGTGAAGATCACAGTGGAAGGCATTCACACCATTAGGGATAATGGTGTTGGCAAGTTCCTCTAGCAAAGTTTGCACGAGAAGTTAATCGAGTGACGCCTCTTATTTCCAAATAGTATAAAAGTTCGTTTCCAAGGGAAGCGCGCCTCTTCTAAAATTATTTGGTTCTGGAATCAATTTACGGGTTTGTCCATAGACTCAATCGTGTATGTGAGCGAAAGATCACTGTGCACCGTGGCCGCGCACGACTCAGGTTCCTGGTTTTCAACAACGTTGAGTTGTTGCCTCGAGAGAGCATCTGCAACGAGATTATTTTTTCCGGGCTTGTAAAAAATTCTTGCGCCGGACTCATCGATGCGTGCTTTCCACCTCTTGATCTTGGCGTTCGGATTGGATTCCGATACCGCAAACGTCAAAGGTTGGTGGTCGGTAAAGATGTTTATTTATTTGGCCGCATAAAGGTAGTGTCGCAATTTGGCTAGCGCCCAGACTATGGCAAATAGCTCCCTTTCATTGGTAGCGTAGTTAACCTCTCTGTCACACAATGTTCTAGAGATCATTGTAATGGGGCGTCCCTCTTGGGACAGCACTGCGCCAATGCCGTAGGCCGAAGCGTCTTTCGTTAGATCAGTTGTAATCAGGGTATCTAAGTATGACGTCCTCAGACGCCAAAATGTTGCGAAGTTTCTCGAAGGCACGTTGCTGCGCTTCGGAAAATTCTATTTTGATACCCCTGGACCTGTGTCGGCTAACACTCCCATTCTCGCCCTTCAGTATGTCTGAAATAGGCCTTGCTATTGATGCGAAATCTTTGATGAAGCATCGATAATAGCAGGCTAAGCCCAAGAATGACCTCACCTTAAATACGTTTTTGGTTCTGGAAATTCCTTTATGGCCTTAACCTCTTTTGGGTCAGTCGCCGCGCCATTGTTGGTGACGATGAACCCTAGGAAGCTCACGCTTTTCTTAAAGAAGCGTGACTTTTCTGCAGATACTCTCATGTTAGCATCGTACAGGCTCTTCAGAACCCAATCAACGTGCTTGACATGGGCATTTTCATCTTCTGAGAAGATGATAACGTCATCAACGTAAACGGAGCAGAACTTGCCGATCTGCTCTCGCAGAATATCGTCAATTGTCCTCTGGAAGATGCTTGCAGCATTCCTGAGTCCGAATGGCAATCTTCGGAACTCATACTTCCCTCCGTTTACTGAGAATGATGTTTTCTCACGGTCGCGTTCGGCGAGCGTGATTTGGTGATAGCCAGACTTCAGATCGAGTGTCGTGAAGTACTTGGCCTTGCCGAGATTCCCCAATATCATTGAGATATTTGGCATAGGGTATCTGTCTGGTACAGTCCTCTCGTTCAGTTTGCGGAAGTCCAGTACCAAATGCATTTTTTTGTTGCCAGCCTTGTTTATGTAGGGGGTGGCGAGGATCCTCCGCTAAAGGATTCCAGAAAATATAATGCGTATATATCCCGCGAAGAAGAAGGCAGTGAAAATATTCGGGGGTCGAGAGTCGACAAAGGCATGGAGCGCCCGTAGTGTTTTATTGAACATGCATTCGGTTACTAATCTAAGCTTAAACATAGAGCCGTGCTCCCGCCCGCTATACTCCGCTAAAGCGAGAGCGGGAGATCGGCGGCGGCCGACTGCTGGATCCGATTTATCCCGAGCTCGGGGAGCGGGAGCGTCAGAGGGCGATGCGCGGATGCGCTTGGCCAGGGAGCGGCGGAAGAGTACAGTGGCCGAAGATGTGGAGGGGAGCATCGAGGGCGATCGCTGCCAAGACAGGTGCCGAGGAGCGGCGGAATAGTGTCGCGAAACGGCCGGAGATTGCAGCGAAGCGGAGTGCGGGCGAGCGTCGGCACGCCCGACGAACTATGCGCGGAAGCCCGAAATACGGGAGCGCAAGAGCGGTTGAGCTTTCGGAAGCTCGGTGGCCAGAGGGGGTACAATGGGCCCCTCACGTAAACAGCCTCGTCGGTGCCCTTTTTGTCTACGACCCATACTGGGTTATTGTAGGGGGACTTCGACTTTTGGATTATGCCATTTTTCAGCAGCTCTTGAATTTCGCCGTTGACGAAGTCAGCTGCTCCCATAGGATATGGGTATAATTTGGCGTAAATGGGCTCCTCGTCAGTCGTCCGGATGGTTGCTACCACCGACGTATTGTAAGGGAGAGCCTCATTAGGATCAGCAAAAGCTTTTTTCCTATTCCCGAGCATTTTCAAAAATGCACCCTTAATTAAGGGCGGTGCGTCCGAGCAATCTACGTTGGTAAAATTGACATCGGGGCAGGTGTGGAAGTCAATGTGCTCTGTTTCGGAGCCCCATTTGAGGTGGCCGGAAGCCAGGCAAAGCGACGCGCCGGCCTGCTTTAATACGTCTAGTCCAATGATCGCGTCGAAGGAGGTCAGATCTGGTAGTAAGAAGAAAGTAGCTTTAATATTAAAAATAGACACAAAACATTTTTTTGTGATTGTAGTCACACCATGAATCGAATGGATTGTAAATGGGGACTCTACCGGGCGGACGCCTTTCAACCCCTTAAATGGTCGGATGAAATTTTTTGACGCGCCCGTGTCAACCAGCAGTTTCATGTCAATCCCCGCTACTCTTCGTCTGATGACGGGTAGCAGGGACTTTCCCCTAAAAAAGTGATGGCATCCGAGTCATACTCTAGGATGGCATCATCGTCAACTTTAGTCGCTGCACTGGAGGCCGCGGTGGCATAAGCCCTGTCGGAATCATCCGAGGCCTGGGCCACATGGTTGACCCTTTGCCTTTTAGGCGGGACCGAGCGGCCAGACGCGGCCGGCTTCGACTTTGGGAAAGCCGGGGCGTGGGATGGCTGCATCCTGGACAATGATGGGTCAATGTCCATTGGCTCCGGTGTGTTCTCTCGAGCCATTCGGTCGCTACGCGGAGCGGAGTGCACCTGTGCTCTATGTTGTTTAGTAAAGTGCGGGTTTCTCCCGGCACTTCCCTGCGGCCCGGTTTGTGTGGGGGCCTGCTGGCGCTCCTGCGCTTTGGGATATTGTTTGCGATCCCTATTTTCCTGGCTCTGTGCAAACGAAGTTGCGAAGGTATACCTCTCGTGGTTGGATTCCACCTCTTGAGCCAAAGCGAGGGCCGACGGCATGTCTTTTGGCTTTGCCGCGAACAGCACATCCGTGAGGTTGCGCCTGAGTCCCGAGACGAAAACTCTCAAAGCATCATCCCGGAATTTCTCACATAGGACCGCCGCTGCCGACGCTTCATGTGACATGGTTACTTTGTTGGTCAACAAGGTGAGTTTTTTCTCGACCTCGTCATAATATTGGAGGAGCGTTAGGCTTCCCTGTCTGAGGGTGCCTAGCTCCTGTTCGATAACATGGATCGGGCGTTTATCACTGTATGTGAAATCGAGGCGACTTATGATCGCATCGAAATTGAGTACGGTCCCGAAGGACGAAAGAACTGCATCAGCAGGGCCTTTAATTTTGCTCCTGATGATGACCACTGCCTGATAATGTCGCGAACTATTTTCATATACTCTAAACATATGGTAAGCGGCATTTGCCGCTTGCCGCCAGGAGACGTATGTCTCCTGGGTTCCCATAAAGTCTGGGAGACATTTGACGGCATCCAATGTTTCGCTACAACCGACCTGTCCAGTGATAACTACTGGTTTGTAAACCTTAATCTGAGGGGTTTCGGCCTGCACCGGGGCAGTCCGTATAGCCGCGACCTGGGCGGCAAGATCCTGTATTATACTACGCAATTCGTTCTCCTTGCGTTGACTGTCAATAGCCTGATCTTGTAAAGCTTTTATGAGAGTCTTAATTTGTTCCGTTTCGAGCGACATTTTATATGCAACTGCGTTAACTGCGGCGTTTTTATGCACAGAGTTTTCTGTGGAATCGTCGCCTTCTGACTCTGAGTCGCTAGCGAGTGGTTTAGAATTCCTATACTGTAGGAATGAATTGCTCATGAGGAGCTGAGTATATAAACATTCAAATCGTCTTGCCCATAGGGAGCACTAGTACGGCGAGGGGACGCGGGGGCTGAGTCGGCGTTTAATAACATTGGCCGAGGGCTCGTTGAGCGGAGCCGTGGGTTCGTTCAGCAACGATAAGGTGAGGGGCTTGCGGGGAGTCTGCATCCGCTAAGCCAAACAAATATATAAATGACAAACAAATCGTAACAGCAAAGACAAAGAGATATATAAAAGGCAAAAAATTGCCACAGCAATGCATGCGCTGCTGTATCGGGTGTCGGGGCAACGATAGGAGGGCCCGAGACGGCTGCGGGGAGAGAATTCAAGTTCGAGTGGAACGACAGTGTCCAGACATATGCAGAAGTGGAACGAAATAATGCACACAATGTAAATTGTAGGTAAATAAATTTCTGTGACAGTGTAAAAGAATAATTTAATCCGCACAGTTAATAAAAATTTAAAATTCCGTGTTCAACTTTAATTTCATTAATGTAACTTAAATTCACAACACATACAAGGGTTAGGATTGTCATGGAAATACAGATTAGTATTTAGTGTAGCTCGCACAAATGTTTTAGAACTTTATTTAAATGCAGCTGGGGTTTGGAGATAGGCGCTCACTTACATAATCTGTGTGTCTTGTGTGTGTTTTGTTGTGGGTTTCCAAGTTAGTTGGGCGCCAGTAATATAAATTCGGGTGTCCACTGGAGGTTCCCTCGCTGCAGTCTCCGATATTAAGCCGGTTGGCCGATGATGCCCCTCGCACGGGGGACAAGGGTAGTAAGCTCACTTGAAGAGTTATGATGATTATGTTGGGAAGATGACTGTCTTCCTTGAAGCATCTGGCCTAGAGACTCAGAATGCTATAATCAATATAAAAGATTAACGACAGAGTGTCGGAGTTGTTTGCTTATGAGCGATGGCTCTTTATTATGTCAATGTCCAAAACGAACTACTTAAAAGCTAACAGAATAAGGGCTTCTAGCGGCCTCTGCAAATGTGCAGAGCTTTTGCCGGCTATGTGAGAGCTTCCGGTCAAATGCTTGGTCAGCAATTTGGCCGGTGCTGGAATACGGACGATCGGTCCGGTTGACTCAGTTAACTTATACACCTGAATAAAATTCATTTTTTCACTATTTCAGAAAAAAAAATGTAGTTTAACTACTCCCATTTCTACAAAAGGAGACTCCCAACACCTTATGAATTTTTTTTGTTTCCCCTCACTAACAAATGGAATGGTCCAGACTCTCCTCAGAAATCAAAGAGGTACGAGTAGAATTTGATAAATCATTTAAGTGCTTAAATGCGCTTTAATATCAAATCAGACCAAGATAAAACACGTTGAGATTCTTATTGAAAAATACAATAAAATACGCGAATTAATCTCAGCTAATAAAAACAGGCTCAGCGGCCTAAACTGGGTGCAAGCTTCAGACATCTTAAAACGCTTGCGGGAACAATTGATTTGTGTATCAGATAGGCATAAATTATTTTTATTTTGCCCGTCTATATTAAGTACACCTGCATCATTTGATCCATCAGTGTTGCTGTCACCGGACGTTAAGGAGTCGGAAGAGACTATTAACGTGTCCGTACAACCTGCATCACTTGACCCATATGTGTTGTTGTCAAGGGACGTTAAGGAGTCGGAAGAGACTATTAACGTGTCCACACAACCTTCATCATTTGATCCATCTGTGTTGCTATCAACACGTAATGTGCCCGAACAACCAGAAGGCATCCAGCCAAGTATAAATTTAACAATGGCCCAGACCAATATTGAGTTTATAAACACAGCATCTAAGCTTATACCAGTTTTTGATGGTAAAGCGGAAAACTTGAGAAGTTTTTTGGATGCTCTCAATATAGTCGACACCATAAAAGGTGAACATGAGCAACTGGCTGTGTCGATAATCAAGACAAAACTAAAAGGGTCAGCCAGAAACCTGATTAACAGTGAGAAACAATAATTGATGGGCTACCCCAAGAACTGGCAATGACTAAAAATTGCTCAATAGATAAGGTAAAACTTATCATGCAGGCAGGCACGTTCAACAACATGAACGATGCAATCTCGAAATTCGTAAACAGTTGCACTGACGCAACTGGGCTTTCAAATGCCGTACTCTATTATAATAATGTAGCGAACCGCGGAGGTTATCGTAACCGAGGTGGACAACACCGATGTGGATATAACCGAGGCGGCCAAAACCGCGGAGGTTATAACAACTATAACCGGCGCTACAATAACAGAGGTAATTATCGAGTAGGCCAAAGGAGCAACTCCAACAATAATGCCAATAATGGACAAGTCCGAGTTGTTCAAAGCAACCCGGAAAACCACCAGTGACCTTTAGGTGCAAAAACCCAATATATGCCAAGGTTCATAAAGTAAACCTCAGTCTCAATATATTTATAACACTAACAAATGTAGCAACTCGTAAAAAGCTAACATTTTTAATTGACACTGGTGCAGATATATCCCTATTAAAAACTGATTCTTTCATGACATCAACAGGGATAAAATAATTAGTATTCAAGGCATAGGCAAAGGAGTAATATACTCGAAAGGCCAAGCCTCCGTAAAGCTACAAACAGGAAATTATATAATCCCGCACAATTTTCACTTGGTAGATTTTAATTTACCACTACCAAGCGATGGGATTATAGGTTTAGATTTTATAAAACGATTTAATTGCGTTTTAGATTTTCAAGAGTTAGATGATTGGTTTACATTGAGACCATCTAACTTACAGTTTCCAATCAATGTTCCCATACAGTTTAACTCTGGTAATAATTCAATATATTTACCAGCAAGAACGCAAGTCGTCCGAAAAATAGAGCTAACCTCGAATGAGGATAGCATATTGATCCCAAATCAGGAAATTCAAACAGGCATTTATGTTGCAAACACAGTTGTCACAGCATCAAATGCATTTGTCCGTTTACTAAATACAACCAGTACCGACCAGTTAATTAACATCAACAACTTGCAATACGAATCACTTTCGAACTATGAAATAGTTCAAACTCCTCCAAGCAATAGGGAAAAAACTGTCCTAGCTCAACTAACTAAGAATTTTCCACCCCAGTTCAAAACAAAACTGGTGGAAATATGCACCATGTATAGTGATGTGTTCGGTTTTGAAACAGAGGCGATCACAACCAACAACTTTTATAAACAAAAATTGAGACTGAAAGATACAGAACCGGTTTATATTAAAAACTATAGAAGTCCACATAGCCATCTGGAAGAGATCAAGAAGGAAGTAGGGAAACTGATTACGGATCGTATAGTCGAACCATCCGTATCAGAATATAATAGTCCACTCTTGTTAGTTCCGAAAAAAGCCCTTCCGGGCTCAATAGATAAAAAATGGCGATTACTAATTGACTATCGTCAAATTAATAAAAAACTTTTGGCTGATAAGTTTCCTCTGCCAAGAATCAAAGATATTCTAGATCAACTTGGCCGAGCAAAATATTTTTCGTGTCTTGATTTAATATCAGGATTTCATCAAATTGAACTTGATGAAAATTCAAGAGATATAACGTCGTTTTCAACGAGCAATGGCTCATATCGCTTTACGCGATTACCTTTCGGCTTGAAAATAGCGCCAAATTCATTCCAGAGGATGATGACTATAGCATTCTCAGGACTTGAACCTTCCCAAAAATGCTCATTTTTCATGCGTGAAGTGACTTTTCTAGGTCACAAATGCACAGATAAAGGAATCTTGCCAGATGACAAGAAATATGACGTCATCAAAAATTATCCAGTCCCACATGATGCGGACAGCGCTAGAAGATTCATTGCATTTTGCAATTATTACCGACGTTTTATAAAGAATTTCGCTGACTATTCACGGCACATAACAAGATTATGTAAAAAGAATGTTCCTTTTGAATGGTCAATCGAATGCCAAACTGCATTCGAGCACCTAAAACATCACCTTATGCAACCAACTCTGTTACAATATCCAAGTTTTAGTAAAGAATTTTGCATAATCACAGATGCAAGCAAACAAGCGTGTGGAGGGGTGTTAACTCAAAAGCACAATGAACTCCAACTTCCAGTTGCATACGCTTCAAGAGCCTTTACAAAAGGAGAAAGTAGCAAGAGTACAACGGAACAAGAGTTAGCAGCAATTCATTGGGCAATAGTACACTTCAGACCATATATTTATGGAAAGCACTTCACTGTCAAAACAGATCACAGACCACGTATCTGTTTTCGATGGTAAATCCCAGCTCTAAACTAACCCGAATGAGGCTAGAATTAGAGGAATATGACTTCACTGTAGAGTACCTAAAGGGCAAGGACAATCATGTAGCGGATGCGTTATCAAGAATAACCATCGACGAACTAAAACACATGAATGCAACCATATTAAAAGTCACTACGCGAAATCAAAGTAAACAGAAGAAATCCTGCGCAGGAAATGAACAATTATAATTGCCAAAGCAATCTATTGTCAACGCTTCTAAGCCCAACGTATATGAAGTCATAACAAATGACGAAGTACGTAAAGTAGTGACCTTGCGAATAACCGAATCCAAATGCTCATTGAAGCATGGAAATAAAGTTGTTGCGAGAATTGATGTTAGCGATCTGTACACCAATGGAATTCTAGACTTAGGTCAGTTCTTCCAAAGGCTTGAAACGCAAGCCGGTATACTTAAGATCAGCCAACTCAAAGTGGCACCGAGCGAAAAGATCTTTGAATTAACTTCAATAGAATCTTTTATCAAAATGGGCAATAAAAAACTAAAAACATTACGAGTAGCGTTACTCAAGCCGGTGACCCTAATAAAAAATACAAAAGATCAAGAAGCGATTCTGTTTACAAACCATGACGATCCCATACAAGGTGGTCATACAAGCATTACAAAAACATTGGCCAAAATAAAAAGACACTACTATTGGAAAAACATGACACGTGATGTCAAGGAGTACATACGTAGATGTCAAAAATGCCTGACGTCGAAAACAACGACGCACACAAAAAACAACTATGACCCCAACCGACACACCAACTAAAGCTTTCGACAGAGTGATAGTGGACCCAATTGGTCCGCTACCCAAATCTGAGTCTGGCAATGAATACGCAGTCACTTTAATCTGCGACCTAACAAAATATTTAGTTGCCATTCCAATTGCAAATAAAAGTGCAAACACTGTCTCTAAAGCAATTTTTGAAAATTGTATTCTGAAGTACGGTCCAATGAAGACGTTCATTACGGACATGGGAACAGAATATAAAAATTCAATTATAAATGATTTGTGCAGTTATATGAAAATAGACAACATAACGTCTACTGCATATCACCACCAGACTTTGGGTACCGTTGAAAGAAGTCACAGAACAACGAGTACATTCGTTCATATACATATATCAGTTGACAAAACTGATTGGGACATATGGTTACAATATTTTGTGTATTGTTTTAACACTACACCATCAGTAACCCATAATTACTGTCCATATGAACTAGTATTTGGTAAGCCAAGCAACTTACCAATACATTTCAATAGAATAGATAGAATAGACCCGCTATATACTATAGATGACTATGCTAAAAAAAAAAATTATAATGTTAGAAAATAATAAAATATGACAAAAACTAGCATATGACAATAGAGAGGGTCTTTTTTATGTCTTCAGCGGATTTTACGAGGCCCGGGCCAGTCGCGAGTCGTGTTAAGTTTGTCTTCCTAAACTTTCCCCAGTTAGTGTTTCGGGGGTTCCTAAAGACAGTTGGTTTGGGAGAGTAGTCGAATTCGTAAAGGAATTGTATGTACTTATGGTCCGAGAAGGATGGTCTCTCAAGGACTCTCCATTCTGAAATCATTGTTTATTTATTTATTTATTATCACTAAATCTATTACTTTAAGTATATCTTATTTATAAGAGAACTTTAAGGAAAAGAAATATAAGCCGATCCGATGAACTCGACAAGGCTTGAAAAAAAAAAAATATAAATAAATGAAATAAATACAAACTACAATATAAAATATAAAATAAATAAAATAAAAAAAAAAAAAAAAAAACAAAGATATATACACTTGAATAAAATTCATTTTTTTCACTATTTCAAAAAAAAAAAAAATAATAATAATAAAAATTAGTTTAACCACTCCCAACACCTTATGAATTTTTTTTTCCTCCTCAAGACAATATAACAAAAAAAAAAAAAATAAAAATAAAAAAAAACTTGAGTGACGAGATGGGTAAGCGCGGAGGTGTAAGTAATAAAATAAAAAAGAGAGTAGCGCACTTAAAGTGGCTCTTATATTCAAGTACACCACCTCCCGCGTGGGCTACCGCCCAGGTATTGCAATGCGAGCTTGATTCACTTACATCAAGACTCGAAAACAAGAACCCACAAGCCCAAACGCACTCAAACATAAGAACCATATCCAATCAGGAAAAAATAAAGCCTCCTGCCCCAAAGGCGCTCACACAACGGGAAAAAAGGTGCCCAGCTGACTGCCCTGGACCAATGGACAGTGTTTACTGCAACTATACGTGCAGTCACTGCCTACCAAAAAAATAAATAGTGTCCCTCCCTCAGAACTTTCTGGCAAAAGCCATTCCTTCGAGCATTGGAGGACACTAACAAATGGAATGGTCCAGACTCTCCTCAGAAATCAAAGAGGTACGAGTAGAATTTGATAAATCATTTAAGTGCTTAAATGCGCTTTAATATCAAATCAGACCAAGATAAAACACGTTGAGATTCTTATTGAAAAATACAATAAAATACGCGAATTAATCTCAGCTAATAAAAACAGGCTCAGCGGCCTAAACTGGGTGCAAGCTTCAGACATCTTAAAACGCTTGCGGGAACAATTGATTTGTGTATCAGATAGGCATAAATTATTTTTATTTTGCCCGTCTATATTAAGTACACCTGCATCATTTGATCCATCAGTGTTGCTGTCACCGGACGTTAAGGAGTCGGAAGAGACTATTAACGTGTCCGTACAACCTGCATCACTTGACCCATATGTGTTGTTGTCAAGGGACGTTAAGGAGTCGGAAGAGACTATTAACGTGTCCACACAACCTTCATCATTTGATCCATCTGTGTTGCTATCAACACGTAACGTGTCCGAACAACCAGAAGGCATCCAGCCAAGTATAAATTTAACAATGGCCCAGACCAATATTGAGTTTATAAACACAGCATCTAAGCTTATACCAGTTTTTGATGGTAAAGCGGAAAACTTGAGAAGTTTTTTGGATGCTCTCAATATAGTCGACACCATAACAGGTGCACATGAGCAACTGGCTGTGTCGATAATCAAGACAAAACTAAAAGGGTCAGCCAGAAACCTGATTAACAGTGAGACAACAATAATTGATGGGCTACCCCAAGAACTGGCAATGACTAAAAATTGCTCAATAGATAAGGTAAAACTTATTATGCAGGCAGGCACGTTCAACAACATGAACGATGCAATCTCGAAATTGCAATCTCGATGAAATCTCGAAATGCCGTACTCTATTATAATAATGTAGCGAACCGCGGAGGTTATCGTAACCGAGGTGGACAACACCGAGGTGGATATAACCGAGGCGGCCAAAACCGCGGAGGTTATAACAACTATAACCGGCGCTACAATAACAGAGGTAATTATCGAGTAGGCCAAAGGAGCAACTCCAACAATAATGCCAATAATGGACAAGTCCGAGTTGTTCAAAGCAACCCGGAAAACCAGCAGTGACCTTTAGGTGCAAAAACCCAATATATGCCAAGGTTCATAAAGTAAACCTCAGTCTCAATATATTTATAACACTAACAAATGTAGCAACTCGTAAAAAGCTAACATTTTTAATTGACACTGGTGCAGATATATCCCTATTAAAAACTGATTCTTTCATGACATCAACAGGGATAAAATAATTAGTATTCAAGGCATAGGCAAAGGAGTAATATACTCGAAAGGCCAAGCCTCCGTAAAGCTACAGACAGGAAATTATATAATCCCGCACAATTTTCACTTGGTAGATTTTAATTTACCACTACCAAGCGATGGGATTATAGGTTTAGATTTTATAAAACGATTTAATTGCGTTTTAGATTTTCAAGAGTTAGATGATTGGTTTACATTGAGACCATCTAACTTACAGTTTCCAATCAATGTTCCCATACAGTTTAACTCTGGTAATAATTCAATATATTTATCAGCAAGAACGCAAGTCGTCCGAAAAATAGAGCTAACCTCGAATGAGGATAGCATATTGATCCCAAATCAGGAAATTCAAACAGGCATTTATGTTGCAAACACAGTTGTCACAGCATCAAATGCATTTGTCCGTTTACTAAATACAACCAGTACCGACCAGTTAATTAACATCAACAACTTGCAATACGAATCACTTTCGAACTATGAAATAGTTCAAACTCCTCCAAGCAATAGGGAAAAAACTGTCCTAGCTCAACTAACTAAGAATTTTCCACCCCAGTTCAAAACAAAACTGGTGGAAATATGCACCATGTATAGTGATGTGTTCGGTCTTGAAACAGAGGCGATCACAACCAACAACTTTTATAAACAAAAATTGAGACTGAAAGATACAGAACCGGTTTATATTAAAAACTATAGAAGTCCACATAGCCATCTGGAAGAGATCAAGAAGGAAGTAGGGAAACTGATTACGGATCGTATAGTCGAACCATCCGTATCAGAATATAATAGTCCACTCTTGTTAGTTCCGAAAAAAGCCCTTCCGGGCTCAATAGATAAAAAATGGCGATTACTAATTGACTATCGTCAAATTAATAAAAAACTTTTGGCTGATAAGTTTCCTCTGCCAAGAATCAAAGATATTCTAGATCAACTTGGCCGAGCAAAATATTTTTCGTGTCTTGATTTAATATCAGGATTTCATCAAATTTAACTTGATGAAAATTCAAGAGATATAACGTCGTTTTCAACGAGCAATGGCTCATATCGCTTTACGCGATTACCTTTCGGCTTGAAAATAGCGCCAAATTCATTCCAGAGGATGATGACTATAGCATTCTCAGGACTTGAACCTTCCCAAAATGCTCATTTTTCATGCGTGAAGTGACTTTTCTAGGTCACAAATGCACAGATAAAGGAATCTTGCCAGATGACAAGAAATATGACGTCATCAAAAATTATCCAGTCCCACATGATGCGGACAGCGCTAGAAGATTCATTGCATTTTGCAATTATTACCGACGTTTTATAAAGAATTTCGCTGACTATTCACGGCACATAACAAGATTATGTAAAAAGAATGTTCCTTTTGAATGGTCAATCGAATGCCAAACTGCATTCGAGCACCTAAAACATCACCTTATGCAACCAACTCTGTTACAATATCCAGATTTTAGTAAAGAATTTTGCATAATCACAGATGCAAGCAAACAAGCGTGTGGAGGGGTGTTAACTCAAAAGCACAATGAACTCCAACTTCCAGTTGCATACGCTTCAAGAGCCTTTACAAAAGGAGAAAGTAACAAGAGTACAACGGAACAAGAGTTAGCAGCAATTCATTGGGCAATAGTACACTTCAGACCATATATTTATGGAAAGCACTTCACTGTCAAAACAGATCACAGACCACGTATCTGTTTTCGATGGTAAATCCCAGCTCTAAACTGCCTCGAATGAGGCTAGAATTAGAGGAATATGACTTCACTGTAGAGTACTTAAAGGGCAAGGACAATCATGTAGCGGATGCGTTATCAAGAATAACCATCGACGAACTAAAACACATGAATGCAACCATATTAAAAGTCACTACGCGAAATCAAAGTAAACAGAAGAAATCCTGCGAAGGAAATGAACAATTATAATTGCCAAAGCAATCTATTGTCAACGCTTCTAAGCCCAACGTATATGAAGTCATAACAAATGACGAAGTACGTAAAGTAGTGACCTTGCGAATAACCGAATCCAAATGCTCATTGAAGCATGGAAATAAAGTTGTTGCGAGAATTGATGTTAGCGATCTGTACACCAATGGAATTCTAGACTTAGGTCAGTTCTTCCAAAGGCTTGAAACGCAAGCCGGTATACTGAAGATCAGCCAACTCAAAGTGGCACCGAGCGAAAAGATCTTTGAATTAACTTCAATAGAATCTTTTATCAAAATGGGCAATAAAAAACTAAAAACATTACGAGTAGCGCTACTCAAGCCGGTGACCCTAATAAAAAATACAAAAGATCAAGAAGCGATTCTGTTTACAAACCATGACGATCCCATACAAGGTGGTCATACAGGCATTTCAAAAACATTGGCCAAAATAAAAAGACACTACTATTGGAAAAACATGACACGTGATGTCAAGGAGTACATACGTAGATGTCAAAAATGCCTGACGTCGAAAACAACGACGCACACAAAAAACAACTATGACCCCAACCGACACACCAACTAAAGCTTTCGACAGAGTGATAGTGGACCCAATTGGTCCGCTACCCAAATCTGAGTCTGGCAATGAATACGCAGTCACTTTAATCTGCGACCTAACAAAATATTTAGTTGCCAATCCAATTGCAAATAAAAGTGCAAACACTGTCGCTAAAGCAATTTTTGAAAATTTTATTCTGAAGTACGGTCCAATGAAGACGTTCATTACGGATATGGGAACAGAATATAAAAATTTAATTATAAATGATTTGTGCAGTTATATGAAAATAGACAACATAACGTCTACTGCATATCACCACCAGACTTTGGGTACCGTTGAAAGAAGTCACAGAACAACGAGTACATTCGTTCATATATATCAGTTGACAAAACTGATTGGGACATATGGTTACAATATTTTGTGTATTGTTTTAACACTACACCGTCAGTAACCCATAATTACTGTCCATATGAACTAGTATTTGGTAAGCCAAGCAACTTACCAATACATTTCAATAGAATAGATAGAATAGACCCGCTATATACTATAGATGACTATGCTACAGAGATTAAAATTCCATTAGAAACCGCGTATAAGAGGGCCCGTATAATGTTAGAAAATAATAAAATATGACAAAAACTAGCATATGACAATAAGGTATCAGACTTTAAAATAGACGTAGGCGATAAAGTTTTATTGAAAAATGAAACAGCACATAAGTTAGAACCAGTCTATATAGGACCATTTGTGGTCATCGGATATCTTAGTGCATCCTGGGAAGTGAGAATGCATTAGTGCTGTTAGGGCTTCCTCGCTACCCTCAGTCCACTGTCCGTCGTCGCGTTTGAGCTGACTCTGTATGGTTCGATAGCAACTTCCGGAGTCTAGCCGTTTCTGGGGCCATCTCGATGTTGGTGCAGAAGTTTTTCCACGAGCTTCTTTGTGCCCTGCGTATTTCCTTCTTGTAATCAATGAGTAGGGTCTTGTATTCCTCATAGTTTATATCATTTTTCGCCTCTTTGGCGATTTTGAAAAATTCTCTTAGGTTATTACGTAGAAGCGAGAGATTACCGTTCCACCAGGGTGGCCTGGTCCTCTTCCTGATTCTAGATGTGGGCATGCTGCGCGTTGCGCATCTAGTAATTCCCTGGAGAGGGTCATTTTTATGTCTTCAGCGGATTTTACTAGGCCCGGGCCAGTCGCGAGTCGTGTTAAGTTTGTCTTCCTAAACTTTCCCCAGTTAGTGTTTCGGGGGTTCCTAAAGACAGTTGGTTTGGGAGAGTAGTCGAATTCGTAAAGGAATTGTATGTACTTATGGTCCGAGAAGGATGGTCTCTCAAGGACTCTCCATTCTGAAATCATTGTTTATTTATTTATTTATTACTAGAGGGCCCGCTATTGCATCCTCGCTTTGATCGGATGCAGATCCACACTTAAAATTTTGTATTAAATTTCGCTTTGAAGTCAGCGCACTGAATGAGAAATAAAGATTCTTTGAAGTCGAATGACAAATTTAAAATGAGGCAAGGCCTACTCTAAGCCTTAGACAAATATCAATATTATCCCATTAATATTATTTTTTTTAATGTATGTTTTTTATTTTTTAAAATAGGTTGCAGGTGGAATTAGAAAATTAAAATACCCATACGAATCTGGAAATTTTTTTTCTGATTTAAAAGAAACTTTAAGTCTCTAAGACATGTGGTTTGGCCATGGCTGTGATATATCAGTCAGTCAGTCAGTCCAAAGCATTTTATATATATAGATAATAGATAGATTAGTTTACAAAACTAATCTAACTTAAATACTATAGCACTGGCTACGGGGCCTACGGCTATGTTGGTTTACAATGGTGTTGTGTCTTAGACTAATTAATGGCTAATTGGCTAAATGATTGCTGTTTTTGTTATGTACATTTGTCTTATTATTTTCAGATTATGTGATATAATTCAGTTTTTTTGATGAAAAGTATGATTTTTTGTATGTTATCTGGGTTGGGTTTGCTTAGGAGGTCTAGAGGATTAGCGTTGCTGAATATGGCTTGTTTGGTTTGTAGGAGGGATGGGCATGAGTTTAGTATATGGCTTATTGAGATGTCACCTTGGCAAAACGGACAAATAGGTATTGAGTTTGGATTTAGGTAGTGTTGGTGGGTTATGTTTGTGTGTCCTAGCCGAAGTCGTATAATTTAAATAAAAAGTCGGCTCCAATTTTGGTGGGATTGTTTGAGGTAATCGCAGGTGTGTGAATTGTTCGTATTAATTGTTTGGTACCATTGACTGCAGTTAATAATGTTTTCTTTTTGTTTTGTCGCAAGTTCGGCTTTGAGATGTCTTTTTATGTCTGTGTAATTTATGTTTGGGGTGAGGATGAGTGGCATATTGCTAGCTGATTTTGCAGCTTGGTCGGCTAGTTCATTTCCTTTTATTCCTGAATGGCCAGGAATCCACATTATTTTAATTTTGGGAGCATGTTGCGTTATTAGTGATCGTATTCTGTTGGGGTAAAAGCTGTTATTATTTGTATTTTGGATTGATTCTATTGCAAATAGGGAGTCGGAACATATAATAAATTTTCCTCTTCGGTTTTTAATTAGTTCGATTGCTTCTAGGATCGCGATTGTTTCAGACGTGAGGACGGATGAATCTGGGGGTAGTATGCCGTATTTCAAGCCATTTGTTTCCGTTGTAATGGCGAAAGTTATTGTGCAGTTAATTTTTGAGCCGTCAGTAAATATTAGATTATGAGGTTTCAGATTATTTTTTGTGTGTTCGTATAGTTTGCGGTATATTTCTGGAGATGTTTCTTGCTTCCTATGGATTCTGAGTGATGTGTCTATTAGGTTGGGGAGGGCCCATGATGGCCTGTATTTGTGAAGTTTTACTGGTTTGAAGGGTAGATTAAGTTCTAGGCTAAGTTTAATTGTTTGGTTTATTATTGGTGGTGTTTTCTGTTTAGATTTAGAGTGCCTAACAAACTTGTGAATTGGTGTGTTTTTGGAAAAAGTTAGGTTTTGAGATAGCTTGGCTATTTGTAGGTCTCGTTTCATTTCTAAAGACGGAATATTTGATTCGTAGAGTAAGTTATTTATTGGAGTGGAGCGATAGGCTCCGAGGGCTAGACGGATTGCGGAATTGAATGGTGTTTTTATTTTGTTTAGGATGCTTTTGGGAGCGTGGCCGTATAGGAACAGGCCATACTCTAATTTGGTTATGATTGTTGCCTTTGCGACATTAAGTAGTGTATACGTGTTACAATTAAATTTGGTACTGGATAGACATTTTATTATATTTAGCTTATTGTGGAGTTTAGGTAGAAGTAAGTTTATGTGTGTGTTCCATTTGTATTTGTTGTTTATGGTTATTCCTAGAATGTTTAAGGATGTAACGGTTGGAATTTGGATGTTGTTGCAGTTTATCTTGCAAGTACAGTGGTGTTTTTTACATATGTGGAGGTGTTGGCATTTGGATAGGGATAGCGATGCCCCTGAGTAGGAGCCCCAGTTCCCTATATCGTTTAATAGGTTGTCTAAGCTGATGTTTGTATTTGTGTTTTTGTTGCAATTTATTATAAGGAAGAAGTCGTCGGCGTATGCATTAAATTTTATTTCTTTGTGTAGGGATATGGTGTTAGATAGTTTATTGAAAGCTATGAGGAATAATATTACTGATATGGGTGAACCTTGGGGGATTCCGTTGAATAGGGGTAATGGGTTTGATGTATGCGGACCGACGCGGACCATTATTTTCCTGTTACTCATGAAGTTTTTTATGTAGTTGATTATTTTGGGACCTGTTTTCCATTCCTGCAATTGGTGGATTATGGAGTGCACGCCTACTCGATCGAAGGCTCTTGAAAAATCAAGAGTGACGAGGGAGGTGTGCATTTTTGACTTCGTTATGAGATAGTCTACATAGAGTAGACTGTCCGAAGTCGATTTGCCTTTTTTAAATCCAAATTGATTTTGGTGTAGAAGGTTGTTTTGTGTCACTAGCCACCAGAGTCTTTTCGCTATTATTTTATCTAGCGTTTTTGCTATGCAACAGTTGAGAGAGATGGGTCGGTATGAGGAAGTTTTAGTTTTGTCGGTGTTCGGCTTGAGGATTGGGATGATTAGACTTGTTTTGAAGGCTTGTGGTATGTGGCTATTGAATATTTCATTAAATAGTTTTGTTATTCTGATTTTTGTTGTGGGGGAGCTGTAGATGTAGAGATGGTCAGTTGCTCATCAGTGAAATTATCGAAACACAATTTATTTGATTATGCAGCCATCAGGCTGACTTTGGTTTCCTTTATTTATAATGTTTAAGTCTGGCAGAAAATGGTTCTGCCAGTTCAACTCTTCACAACTGTGTGTTTTTTTGGTTCTTATCAATATGTCTTAAATATATATTGCCTAAGGCTAAACCGCGTAGCTGCGCTGCCGGATACACCAGCAGCGGAGCGGCTCACTTATCTATATATGCTTATCGGGAGAGAGAGTTATGCACTTATGTATTAGGCACTTGGTAAGCGTGGGAATGCTGACCGTGCACATATATATTGGTACCTTAAAGTGGATGATCATGTTACATCCGTCTGGGCCTTATTGATTGCATAAACGTAGTAACAACGTGCTGCTATGTGTTTGTATGCTTTAAGTACTATTGTACTTAAATGTTCTTAATATTACATAGGCGCATACTACATCTCCCTCCTTTTGAAAAATAACGTAATTCTATGAAGTTATTTTATACGATTTTCTTAAGCGATTTATTTATTTATTTTTATTTATATTTATATCTATATATTTATTTATTTATTTATTTTTTTTTTTTAAATGTGTAAAATTACTTTCTTCACTATTTTTTTTTTGTGTATTAATATTATTATACTTTTCATATTGGTTTTAACCTATCCTTATGAACTTTTTGTTCCATATTTTTCTTATTTTTTATTATTATATTATTCCTTTCTTCTATTCTAATGACCTCAAATGGTCCTATATAGACTGGTTCTCACTTATGTGCTGTTTCATTTTTCAATAAAACTTTATCGCCTACGTCTATTTTAAAGTCTGATACCCAGGCCCACCGAGAGGGGGGGGGGTGACGGGGGGATTACCCCCGGGCCCGTAGTTTTAAGGGGGGCCCGTAATTTTCAAAAGGGGCCCGAGATTTTCAGAAATGTCAAGCGGGGGGGAGGCCGGCACTTGGTTACCCCCGGGCCCCGATTTTCTCTCGGCGGCCCTGCTGATACCCTATTGTCATATGCTAGTTTTTGTCTTATTTTATTATTTTCTAACATTATACGGGCCCTCTTATACGCGTTTTCTAATCGAAATTTAACCTCTTTAGCATAGTCATCTATAGTATATAGCGGGTCTATTCTATCTATTCTATTGAAATGTATTGGTAAGTTGCTTGGCTTACCAAATACTAGTTCATATGGACAGTAGTTATGGGTTACTGATGGTGTAGTGTTAAAACAATACACAAAATATTGTAACCATATGTCCCAATCAGTTTTGTCAACTGATATATATGAACGAATGTACTCGTTGAAGGTTCTGTGACTTCTTTCAATGGTACCTAAAGTCTGGTGGTGATATGCAGTAGACGTTATGTTGTCTATTTTCATATAACTGCACAAATCATTTATAATTGAATTTTTATATTCTGTTCCCATATCCGTAATGAACGTCTTCATTGGACCGTACTTCAGAATAAAATTTTCAAAAATTGCTTTAGCGACAGTGTTTGCACTTTTATTTGCAATTGGATTGGCAACTAAATATTTTGTTAGGTCGCAGATTAAAGTGACTGCGTATTCATTGCCAGACTCAGATTTGGGTAGAGGACCAATTGTGTCCACTATCACTCTGTCGAAAGCTTTAGTTGGTGTGTCGGTTAGGGTCATAGTTGTTTTTGTGTGCGTCGTTGTTTTCGACGTCAGGCATTTTTGACATCTACGTATGTACTCCTTGACATCACGTGTCATGTTTTTCCAATAGTAGTGTCTTTTTATTTTGGCCAATGTTTTTGAAATGCCTGTATGACCACCTTGTATGGGATCGTCATGGTTTGTAAACAGAATCGCTTCTTGATCTTTTGTATTTTTTATTAGGGTCACCGGCTTGAGTAGCGCTACTCGTAATGTTTTTAGTTTTTTATTGCCCATTTTGATAAAAGATTCTATTGAAGTTAATTCAAAGATCTTTTCGCTCGGTGCCACTTTGAGTTGGCTGATCTTCAGTATACCGGCTTGCGTTTCAAGCCTTTGGAAGAACTGACCTAAGTCTAGAATTCCATTGGTGTACAGATCGCTAACATCAATTCTCGCAACAACTTTATTTCCATGCTTCAATGAGCATTTGGATTCGGTTATTCGCAAGGTCACTACTTTACGTACTTCGTCATTTGTTATGACTTCATATACGTTGGGCTTAGAAGCGTTGACAATAGATTGCTTTGGCAATTATAATTGTTCATTTCCTGCGCAGGATTTCTTCTGTTTACTTTGATTTCGCGTAGTGACTTTTAATATGGTTGCATTCATGTGTTTTAGTTCGTCGATGGTTATTCTTGATAACGCATCCGCTACATGATTGTCCTTGCCCTTTAGGTACTCTACAGTGAAGTCATATTCCTCTAATTCTAGCCTCATTCGGGTTAGTTTAGAGCTGGGATTTACCATCGAAAACAGATACGTGGTCTGTGATCTGTTTTGACAGTGAAGTGCTTTCCATAAATATATGGTCTGAAGTGTACTATTGCCCAATGAATTGCTGCTAACTCTTGTTCCGTTGTACTCTTGCTACTTTCTCCTTTTGTAAAGGCTCTTGAAGCGTATGCAACTGGAAGTTGGAGTTCATTGTGCTTTTGAGTTAACACCCCTCCACACGCTTGTTTGCTTGCATCTGTGATTATGCAAAATTCTTTACTAAAACTTGGATATTGTAACAGAGTTGGTTGCATAAGGTGATGTTTTAGGTGCTCGAATGCAGTTTGGCATTCGATTGACCATTCAAAAGGAACATTCTTTTTACATAATCTTGTTATGTGCCGTGAATAGTCAGCGAAATTCTTTATAAAACGTCGGTAATAATTGCAAAATGCAATGAATCTTCTAGCGCTGTCCGCATCATGTGGGACTGGATAATTTTTGATGACGTCATATTTCTTGTCATCTGGCAAGATTCCTTTATCTGTGCATTTGTGACCTAGAAAAGTCACTTCACGCATGAAAAATGAGCATTTTTGGGAAGGTTCAAGTCCTGAGAATGCTATAGTCATCATCCTCTGGAATGAATTTGGCGCTATTTTCAAGCCGAAAGGTAATCGCGTAAAGCGATATGAGCCATTGCTCGTTGAAAACGACGTTATATCTCTTGAATTTTCATCAAGTTAAATTTGATGAAATCCTGATATTAAATCAAGACACGAAAAATATTTTGCTCGGCCAAGTTGATCTAGAATATCTTTGATTCTTGGCAGAGGAAACTTATCAGCCAAAAGTTTTTTATTAATTTGACGATAGTCAATTAGTAATCGCCATTTTTTATCTATTGAGCCCGGAAGGGCTTTTTTCGGAACTAACAAGAGTGGACTATTATATTCTGATACGGATGGTTCGACTATACGATCCGTAATCAGTTTCCCTACTTCCTTCTTGATCTCTTCCAGATGGCTATGTGGACTTCTATAGTTTTTAATATAAACCGGTTCTGTATCTTTCAGTCTCAATTTTTGTTTATAAAAGTTGTTGGTTGTGATCGCCTCTGTTTCAAGACCGAACACATCACTATACATGGTGCATATTTCCACCAGTTTTGTTTTGAACTGGGGTGGAAAATTCTTAGTTAGTTGAGCTAGGACAGTTTTTTCCCTATTGCTTGGAGGAGTTTGAACTATTTCATAGTTCGAAAGTGATTCGTATTGCAAGTTGTTGATGTTAATTAACTGGTCGGTACTGGTTGTATTTAGTAAACGGACAAATGCATTTGATGCTGTGGCAATTGTGTTCGCAACATAAATGCCTGTTTGAATTTCCTGATTTGGGATCAATATGCTATCCTCATTCGCGGTTAGCTCTATTTTTCGGACGACTTGCGTTCTTGCTGGTAAATATACTGAATTATTACCAGAGTTAAACTGTATGGGAACATTGATTGGAAACTGTAAGTTAGATGGTCTCAATGTAAACCAATCTTCTAACTCTTGAAAATCTAAAACGCAATTAAATCGTTTTATAAAATCTAAACCTATAATCCCATCGCTTGGTAGTGGTAAATTAAAATCTACCAAGTGAAAATTGTGCGGGATTATATAACTTCCTGTCTGTAGCTCTACGGAGGCTTGGCCTTTCGAGTATATTACTCCTTTGCCTATGCCTTGAATACTAATTATTTTATCCCTGTTGATGTCATGAAAGACATCGGAATCAGTTTTTAATAGGGATATATCTGCACCAGTGTCAATTAAAAATGTTAGCTTTTTACGAGTTGCTCCATTTGTTAGTGTTTAAATATATTGAGACTGAGGTTTACTTTATGAACCTTGGCATATATTGGGTTTTTGCACCTAAAGGTCACTGCTGGTTTTCCGGGTTGCTTTGAACAACTCGGACTTGTCCATTATTGGCATTATTGTTGGAGTTGCTCCTTTGGCCTCCTCGATAATTACCTCTGTTATTGTAGCGCCGGTTATAGTTGTTATAACCTCCGCGGTTTTGGCCGCCTCGGTTATATCCACCTCGGTGTTGTCCACCTCGGTTACGATAACCTCCGCGGTTCGCTACATTATTATAATAGAGTACGGCATTTGAAAGCCCAGTTGCGTCAGTGCAACTGTTTACGAATTTCGAGATTGCATCGTTCATGTTGTTGAACGTGCCTGCCTGCATGATAAGTTTTACCTTATCTATTGAGCAATTTTTAGTCATTGCCTTTACAGCGTGTGTTACACTGTATTTGGCTGCCAGTTCTTGGGGTAGCCCATCACTAATATAGGCTCCCTCTAAAGCTTTAGTTAATAGCTCCACATCTTGGGTGTAAACGTTCGCTGTTTTGCTCTTTTGTTGTAGGTTCAACAATTTTGCTGATAACACCTCAACTGATTCACCTTTAACAGCGGACTGAAGCTTGTTTATGACCTCAATTATTGTTGTCTCACTGTTAATCAGGTTTCTGGCTGACCCTTTTAGTTTTGTCTTGATTATCGACACAGCCAGTTGCTCATGTTCACCTTTTATGGTGTCGACTATATTGAGAGCATCCAAAAAATTTCTCAAGTTTTCCGCTTTACCATCAAAAACTGGTATAAGCTTAGATGCTGTGTTTATAAACTCAATATTGGTCTGGGCCATTGTTAAATTTATACTTGGCTGGATGCCTTCTGGTTGTTCGGGCACGTTACATGTTGATAGCAACACAGATGGATCAAATGATGAAGGTTGTGTGGACACGTTAATAGCCTCTTCCGACTCTTTAACGTCCCTTGACAACAACACAGATGGGTCAAGTGATGCAGGTTGTACGGACACGTTAATAGTATCTTCTGACTCCTTAACGTCCGGTGACAGCAACACTGATGGATCAAATGATGCAGGTGTACTTAATATAGATGGGCAAAATAAAAATAATTTATGCCTATCTGATACACAAATCAATTGTTCCCGCAAGCGTTTTAAGATGTCTGAAGCTTGCACCCAGTTGAGGCCGCTGAGCCTGTTTTTATTAGCTGAGATTAATTCACGTATTTTATTGTATTTTTCAATAAGAATCTCAACGTGTTTTATCTTGGTCTGATTTGATATTACAGCGCTTTTATTTAAGCACTTAAATGATTTATCAAATTCTACTCGTACCTCTTTGATTTCTGAGGAGAGTCTGGACCATTCCATTTGTTAGTGAGGGGAAACAAAAAAAACTCATAAGGTGTTGGGAGTCTCCTTTTGTAGAAATGGGAGTAGTTAAACTACATTTTTTTTTTTGAAATAGTGAAAAAATGAATTTTATTCAGGGTTATATATCTTTGTTTTTTTTTTTTTTTTTATTTTATTTATTTTATATTTATTTATTTATTTTTTTTTTTAAACCTTGTCGAGTCCATCGGCTCGGCTCATATACCGTTTCCTTAAAGTTCTCTTATACATAAGATATACTTTAAGTAATAGATTTATTGAAAGTATTACTGCAATAAACACTAAAAGGTTTAACTGAGACTCTAGATGCGGGGTGGTATCAACCACAACAGTATTGACAACGTTAGCAGCGTTATCTTTTACTACGGGCTTGGATGCTTTTCCGCCCATTTTATGATTTGGAATTTGGACGATTAACGTCAATGTGAACAAACAGTCTCAGTTACTTTACGCCAACTGGCGGAGAGAAATTTAACATTAATTCACTCCTGGGTGAATGTACAAAAATCCTACCTAGTGTTTCGTGAGGCTTTACGGGCCACACAGCTCATCGGGCAGAAAAAGTTCCGCTCAATGTTACAATGTTTTGTTATATATATAAAAAAAATATGCAGCGTAGTGCATCGATAGTGGTGTGCCACGCAGGGCAACAAAAAAAAAATTTATATTCGGCTGGTCCGGTGCTGCTGCTGCCGGGCAGGCATGCTGTTTGGCTGCAACTCTTCCTTACGTCAGCTGGGCGTCGCCGGGCTGGCACGCTGACGTTCCCTCGAAGGTGCAGGCGGCGGTTTTGCCCCCCACACTTGGGTTCTGCTGCTGCTGACCTGGGCCTATGGGCTCAGGCGGCGCCGGTGCTGGTCCTCGCACAGGCTATTTATCATCTGCCTCACAGATGTCCTCGGCCAGTGATGCCGGTATCAGGATATTTTTTTTTTAGTGGGTTATAGTTGGATGGTCTTGGAGGAGACTGCGATATGGGGAGGATGGATGGTTTTATTGTCTTTAGCACAATGCCCAATAATCGTATTCATCTTTGTGTTTTGCAAATCAATCGAATCACTTTGATATTGCTTCAACTTTTTGTTTTCGCTCAATTCTGGCTGTGTCTCTGATTAGCCTTTTCTTCCGTAGGCGTTTTCCTTGACCAGTTCTGTTTAATTTTGTAACATTTTTTTTTCACTCAATATTTTTAAATCAGATTGACGTTTCCTCCTCTGATCCTTGGATGTCCAATTCTTCGTCCAAGTCTATCAGTTCTTCCCACTCGTCGTCTGTAAAAATTGATAATATTTCGTCCATCCAATCCAATGCACTTATCTGTGCATTTATCCAAAGATTGCAGCGAGTCACGGTCGCCATGTAGATGTAGAGATGGTCAGTTGCTCATCAGTGAAATTATCGAAACACAATTTATTTGATTATGCAGCCATCAGGCTGACTTTGGTTTCCTTTATTTATAATGTTTAAGTCTGGCAGAAAATGGTTCTGCCAGTTCAACTCTTCACAACTGTGTGTTTTTTTGGTTCTTATCAATATGTCTTAAATATATATTGCCTAAGGCTAAACCGCGTAGCTGCGCTGCCGGATACACCAGCAGCGGAGCGGCTCACTTATCTATATATGCTTATCGGGAGAGAGAGTTATGCACTTATGTATTAGGCACTTGGTAAGCGTGGGAATGCTGACCGTGCACATATATATTGGTACCTTAAAGTGGATGATCATGTTACATCCGTCTGGGCCTTATTGATTGCGTTTGATTGTGTTTGTATGCTTTAAGTACTATTGTACTTAAATGTTCTTAATATTACATAGGCGCATACTACAGAGCTATTTTTGATCATTTGATAAGAAATTCTATTAAGTCCTGGAGAAGATCCTTTTAATGTTTGTAGGGCTGAGTTAAGTTCGAGATATGTTATATTTTCTTCTATGGTTTGGGCTATTGGAGAGGGAGTATAGTTATGTGGGTTGTTTCTATATTTATTGTTTCGAAACTCCTCTGAAAAGTTCCAGTCGCCGGAGAGGTCAGAAAAGTATTGTGCAAATATGTTAGCAATTTCGTTGTTAGCTAATGTCTCATTGTTTACTGGGTTTGAGATGGCATGAATTTGCTTTACTGGGTTAAGTCCGCAGAAGCGTCTTATATTGGCCCATATTTTGGATGAGGGGGTGGTGGGTTGGATGGTTGAGGTAAAAGAGCTGGAAGCTTCTTTTTTCCTTTTTTTTAACTCGAACCTGAATTTTGCGTTTTTGCGTCTATAGTCTATAATGTTTTCTACAGTAATTATTCGGTTTAATTTTTTCCAGGCAAGTTGTTTTTCTTTTCTTAATTGGTCAATGTGTTTGTTCCACCACTGAACTCTGTATGGATGTGTGTTTGGTGAGGTTTGTGGGATGGAAAGGTTTGCGCTAAATAGGATGATTCTATTGATTTGGGCGGCTTCTTTGTTTACGTTTTGGGAAGTAGGGTATTTCTCGTTTGTTTGTTGGTTTAGTTCGTTGTACTTTTCCCAGTTGGCTTCTTTTAATTTAAAGAAGGGTCTGTTAAATTTTTGTGTATTAGTTGTTGGGAAGAGGGTCGTGATAATAGGGAAATGGTCGCTACCATGAAGGTCGTTTAGTATTTCCCACTTTGAGTGAGGGGCTAGGATTGGAGAGCAAAGTGTGAGGTCAATGTGTGTGTAAGTGTTGTGTGTTGAAAAGTGTGTGGGAGATTTGTCGTTTAGCAGAATAAGGTTCGTATTGTCTATGAATCTTTGAGTTATTTTCCCTCGTGTATTTGTTGTTGGGGAGCCCCAGGACGGGTGCCATCCATTGAAATCTCCGGTAATTAAAGATGGTGTTTGTTGTATATTAAATGTGTTTTGGAGTGTCTGGTTAGTAACGTTTTTGGTCGGAGAAATGTATGTGGAAAATATGTTTAATTTTAGTTTAGATTGTATATTTATGGCTATTGCTTCTATATCGCTTGTGATGTTTAGGATAGTGTGTTGAATTGATTTGTACACTAGTAGTGCTACGCCCCCAAATCTGTTGGTGGCTATATTTGTTAATAGTTTGTAGTTTATTGGGGTTGGGATGTTGTTAATGTATTGTATGTGGGTTTCTTGGAGGGAAATTATGTGTGGGGAGTATTTTTTGATGAGAATAAGGAGTTGGCTGTAGTTGTTTACATATCCTTTTAAGTTCCATTGGATTAAAGTTAGAGACATTTGTGAGAAAATTAAAGCTTATGACTTAACTTTAGGGCGGTGTTAGCGGTGAAGGTTTAAGATTAACTTAGGGTTTAAGGATCTATACGGATTCGCTGTCGCTGTTGTTAGTGTGTTTGTTTTTGTTTAGAGCTTTTGCCTTTGTTTTGGATGCTTTGAGGTTCGTAGATAGGCTATTAGACTTATCTTTCGGGAAGATTTTTATTTTTAGTTCTTCAGTGAGTTGTGATGTGAGTGATGTAGATGGTTTCCTGGTAGGTGTGGGGTGGTCAGTATCCATGTCTTCTAGTTTGTCGTAGCCGTGGTGATGGTGTTGAAGCGGTTGGTTTGGTAGTAGAATTGTTTTGGCTGGTCCTGTTGTTGCTGTCTTCGATGAGGTGATTTGTGGTGTTGATGTGGGTGTGGTGTGCGAATTTTGATGTTGCGATTGGGTTGTGCTTGTGTGTGTATTTGTGAGAATATTCGGTAATTGGGAGTTGGTTGTCATCTGTGTTCTGCCGTTTGTGAGTGTTTTGGCATAGGTGTCTCTCAGTTGGAAGCCGTGTCGTTCGAAATATATGCGTTGGGCAGTTTTATGGTCAACTTTTTCTGTGGTTTTAATGGCTGTTAATTCCTGGTTTTTTATGAAAGTAGGGCATTTGCGGTCAAGTGGACTGTGGTGATGATTGAGTTCTGGGTTGTTTCTGCTCGTACTCGGACTGTTTCGTAGCCGATTCGTAATATTTCGGGGAGTTTATGAGTCTCGAATGTTATGATAATCAAGCCAGTTTCGACTAAGGTTATGTTGTTGCTATCAGAGTTAGAGTTGGGGTTTCGTCGTTTCATTATTTTTCTTACTTCAGTTACTTTTTGTGGTTTTAACTCTTGTAGAATTGTTTCTTCATCGATATATCTAAGGTCGTTGCAATAAATGACTCCCTTAGAGAAGTTTAATGTTTTATGTTCAGTTGCTGTTACTGCCACATCTGCGATTGTTGTTACTTTGAGAAGTTTTCTGGCTTGTAATTCATTTTTGGTCCACAGATTTTTGTACAATAAATGGTGATATTCTTTCAAAAGAGTTATCATTCCTTTTAATAACTATAAATTTTGGGTCGCCTAATTGGGAGTGGTAAGATTTTGTTGTAATTTTCTGTATGTCTGGTGGGTCTGTCATGATTGTTGGTTAAGGGCTTGAGCCCACGCTAGAGGTCTTGGTGTTTTTGTTGTTGTTATTTTTTTTTTATTTTCTCTTTGTGGTTTAAATTTGTTTGTGCAAGATTTTGTTGATAAGAGTTTTCGGCTTACGCGAAGCGAGGCTTTATACTGTTTTGGCACGACTTATCTCTTCAGAGGTTGAAGTTGTACTTTGTCCCCTTACGAGTGTTATGTCTAGCACGTTTGGGGAGGTGGGACCTACAAAGGTATGTTCTTCTCCTACGTTAGCTATGCATAGGTTAGTGGGTAATAAAAAGTCTAAGAGTGACTCACCTCTGTCGTTGATGTCGGGGCTCCCCCACACGCAGTGATGTGCGTTGGCGTCTGCACCCACCATCAGTTGCTGGTCGTTCGGGCTGGCTTCCATCATGCTCCTGAGTTCGTCCGGTGGGGCCGGTGGGACCAGAAGGCGCTTCTGCTCGCTCTCCAGCATCACAACAGTCAAGTCATCCGTGCTGTAATGAGGTTAGCATGCAGACCCTTCCGTACAAGTACGGCGGTTCTATTCCTGTTTACTAATGGTGAGAAGAACAAGTTGTAGTTAGAGGACTTCAGTCCGTCAATCCATGGTTCCTGGACCAAAGCTATGTCGGCGGACCCTTGCTCCAGGGCGATGAGAAGTTCCGCTGATGCAATCTTGCTTTTATCTAACTGTTTTATGTAAACAAACTTTTTAAAGGTAAATTACATGAAACATAAATTACAGCGCTACGCTTTGTAGCACCGCTTGGGGCTCCCTTGGCTGGTGGCTGGACAGGGGTGGCCTTTCTAGCAAGCCCAGCAGCGGCGCTAGTTGAGGGGCCATCCTCGGGGAGAGGTTCCGCACGTTGGGCGGGGGCGGCCTTCCTAGCGAGCCCAGCAGCGGCGCTAGTGGAAGGGCCATCGTCGGGGAGAGAATCTCCACGTTGTGCGACGCTGCTTCCTTCTTCAGACGCGGAGGTCTTCAGAATGAGCCTGGTCCTGCCAAAGCAGTACCAGACTCTGCCGCCGCACTTAGCAAGCGCCCGCAGCGACGCCTGGTCCACCATCATGGCGAGGTGCAGCATCTCACCTTGTGTGTTCCGCTGCAGAACCCTCCATTGGGTGGTATCGCGGCCATTCTGCCTACCAACATAGGCAAGAACTTCCTCGTTGGATAACTCTAAGCTGTTGGCGAAGTAGCCTCGCACAAGGCTGGCCCGGGGGAACTGGCCCTCCTCCAACAGCTCCACGTCAAGCTCACTGTTAGCCTTGATAAGGCTAAAGTTGCGCCTGACCCACACGGCTGCATTGTTGTCATGGCATACAAGCAACAGTCACCCAGTTCTCGGGACACATCCCTCGAATTTTGGCTTCAGACCAGCCGTCTTCGAGGAGAGAGTGGTCTTTATGATCGCCGCCTTGAGCGTAGCCATATGCTCCGCAGTTAGGGTCGGTGATCCGCCAGTCGAAGCGAAGCCGAGCTTGACACCACTGGCCATCCGACTGTAAGACGGCGCGGTCGGCTCTGAATGAGCAATTTTCGGCTTCTTTGACAAGCCGGACTCCGGGGTCGTGGCCTTGGCCGCGACGGGAGGAGGAGCTTTTGCCGCCTGGAGAGCCTCTGCTCTCGGGAGCCCTTTTGCGATGGCTGCCTTAAACAGCTTCTTTTCGCGGCTTGTCAATTTAACGAAGGCGACCTCGGAAACCAGTCTCGTCCGCTGGAGCCGAGTGCCCGCATCCTCCAGATCCAACCCCACAGAGGTTGGGCAGGATGCGTCGTCGGACGATGGCGGAGTGACTTCCTTGGAGATTGAGGCCGATACCTCAGGTTCCCCTAGGGTCACCACGTCCTCCGTCGACGAGAAAGAGGCAGAAGCCACCCGTCCTGAGACGGATGGTGGCGCTTCCGGATCCCCAATCGTGGCGGGACCGACATCCGCGCATATGGGGGTGGGCGCCGGCAGCACATCAGCTGCAGTGCCCTGAATGGCCGTGACCGTGGAGGTTGAGGCCTGGGGTGATGCGGTCAGAGTCACATCAAGCTCATTTTGTAAAATTGTGTCGTCCATAAGATTCCCACGAGTGAACGGGAAGGGAGGTCACCCGCGGCATAGCCCGTCTACCGCGGGAAGTCCACTATTGAAACTGGAGGTGGGCAGGTATCCAGAGTCCGCATACTAGCGACCGAGCTAGTGGAAGGGCCATGAATCCCCCTTCGGCCATGAATCCCTCGGCATATGCTGTTTCACCTTGGATTGGGCAATTTTATAAAGAGTTATCTTCTCTTAGCCCGACTACCATTGGTCAGCACCCTTGGTCGAGACATGACCAACACAAGGGTCTGCTTCCAGCCGCCCTCGCGTGGAGAGTATAGTCGCACTTCCGGCAGTGTGTGCAGATACGGCGCGTACTACCAGAGTAGTTACACGTGATTCCCCTTGCACACCTGTCGGCTGACGGCAGGTGAAAAACATTAAACAAATTAATGTGTTCCTCCGTCGGGAAGTATCCTGTGGTCCTCGGTATGACGGCTGCCACCAGGGATTAATAACTTCTTACGAAGATTAGGTTGGGGGGCGTGACTTTGCCCCTTTCGTCGATCGAGAATGTTCAAATTAAACAATAATGACTTTACGGCTATGTGCCGGAGTAGCTGCTCTTAATTAAGGCTCTAGCTTAAGACTGAATACAAAGAATATGAAAAATATGAATTTACCCTAGCTCCAATGCATCACGTCATAAACCCATGGTCGGCAAGCCGACTCAGCATTTATGCAGCGCAATTCGGTACCCCAGAAACTGGGTGTCCGATTGCCGCTGCTGACCGTTCTTAGCGCGGAGCACTGAGCTCAGTTGGGGCGTATCAGCATTGTTTATTTGAAGCTTCATAGTTTCTAGGGCATTATGAACGTAAACTAGGTGGCTGCTGACTCAAATATATTGAGCGCTATATTAGTTGTTAACTACTCCCCACCTCAGATTATGACCGTCCTCGGTTATATTAAGCTTATCGATGGTTTGTTGTATTTCTCCTTAATGCCAAAAAAAGGATGAGTGAACCAATCAGACCATCGTTCAGGATTACTCCAGCCACGAACCAAAGTTTAGGAGAACCCGCGGTATCAACCTCGTCTTTGAACCCTTGGATAAAGCGCAGGTTGTTAGGTTGTATATTAGTATAGGGATGATGTTATCGGACTGAAGAACCCCTAATTTTAGAGGCTTCTAATAAACAAACTATAGGAGTGTCTTGTTCAATTAGTGATTTCAGATCGGCATGATCAAGGATAGTGGGATTTACTATGTTAGCTTGTGACGTTCGGTCGTGCCTCGGGTAAACCGGGCTGGCCAGGGTCATCCAGGACATTTATTTGGTTCAGGATAGTGGTGCTAGAAAAGGAATCCCCGACCCGAGTCCCAGTGAGAACGCGCAGAGTTTAACCTTAACTAGGCTTATATATATGTAAAGTAGAGTTGGGCATATCGATAGTTGTCAGCGTGCCTAGTAAGCGATAGGGATACGATATTTTAAGGAAGTAACATCACCATAACAAATAAAGGAGAGTCACTAGCGTCGAAGAAATCCAGCGAGTTGAAAGCGTAATAGTAGTAGCAAGTCGAGATCGAGAGAAGAGTTCAGTTGTCAAGTTGTCAAGTAGTCGTCGAGGGATCAAGTCCGAGCATAGAGTAGTTGTGTCGGAGGGTCAAGTCGTCGGTCAAGTCGTCAAGTCGTCGAGTCGTCGAGTCGTCAAGTTGCAGCCATCGCCAGCGGAATCGAGAAGTCGCCAGTCCATTTATTGTTAAACCGCGATTCTTATGTCATCTAACCTAATTATAATAATAAACAGGCTATAATGCCTTACATTTGGGGGCTCGTCCCGGTCTAAAGCCTTACATCTGAGGCTCGATCCGGTCAAATTAGCTGGAAACGTAAGCTATTGCGATCCGTGGTGAAATTCAAAGCGTCAGAACGTCGTCAGAAGAGAGCGAGTATATGAGCATGAGCGACGAAGAACGAGAGCAAGAGAGAGCACATGCTATAACACGATCGCACACGCGCTACGGAAGAGGAGTTGGAAAAGGAGAAAATCAACGAAAAATAAGCGAACTGGAAATACAAACTGAAGAAGAGATGAGTAACGAGAGTCTTCAACAAATAATTCAGCTGCTAACGCTGAAAATTCAAGCGGACGAAGCCACTGATAGAGAGCGAAATAAAACCACAATCTCAGCTGAAAATTTTGCGAATGTGGTTCCGGACTATGACGGAGAGAGTATTCCTGTAGAAAAGTGGTTCAATAACTTTGAACAAAATGCAGAGGCATATGGCTTGAGCGATCAACAGAAATACGTACAAGCACGTGGAAAGGTAACGAAGCTGGCAAAGCTGTTCTTAGATTCGGAAGTGGTTAATACTTTTGAGCAGTTGAAAAATGTGTTAACTAGAGAGTTTAGGCGTACAATGAGAAGTGCTGATTTACATGCCAAGCTAGGAGAGCGAAAGAAGAAGAAAGATGAGAGCTTCCAAGAGTATGTTTTGATTATGAAAAACATAGCTGCACAGGGAACGATCGACGAAGAGTCCCTTATTGGATACATTGTGGACGGGTTAGATATACCGAGTGAATTCAAATTTAACCTGTACAGCTGCAAAGAATTTCAGGAGCTTAAGGGGGGTTTCTACCTTGTGTGGTCGAAAAAATCGAATTTTTTTTTTTGCATTTTTGGATTGATATATGTTTCTAGAGTCCGCTCCCAAAATTTCAATTGGTTATCTTAAGAATTACGGAACCTACACCTTAAAACAGGGAGCACCTACACCTTAAAACAGGTACTGAAGCAAAACTTCAAACGCGTTTTACTCGAAACGACATTTTTTGACCTTGCGGAAGTGATTCAAGCCAGACGAGTTGAGCAATCGCCACGAAATTTTAAAGTATCGTGTATTAGAGACTTCTCCATGGCTGGTACCAAAATCTTTAAAAAATATTAAATATTTTTCATTTTATATAACAATTAATGTCGAAAAAAGTGCGTAAAAATCGAGTTTTTCATTTAAAATCGCATAAGTTTTTCAATTTTCATTCTTTTTTCGCAATTCTGGTACCAGCCATGCGCAAAAGTATACAAAGTAAGAATATATTTAATTTTTGTGTTTCAGATCCTTTGGGGCAGCAGCAGGACTTCCGTAAGCGAAAAAAGGCGTTCCATTGCTCAATGCCCCTCCCCCTCCCCTGTGCATATTTCCATTTGAAACTTTTTTTACTTAAACAATAAACTTGTAGATACACCTGAAAAAAATTAGAAGTGTTTATCTTCAATACATTCGACGAAAAAAATTTTTTAAAAAGCACATTTTTTCGACCACACAAGGTAGAAACCCCCCTTAAAGAGAAATTCGAGATATACCAACGCAAGTGCATGTCCAATCAAGTCAAGTCGTACAGTGGTGGCAAGAAAAACACACCCAGTGCCAGCCACCGAAATGCTCGTTGCTTTAATTGCGGCTCAGCTGAGCACCTGAGAAAGGATTGCAAGTCAGATACAAAATGCTTTAAATGTGAAGGCGTAGGGCATATTGCAAGAGAGTGTCCACAAGTATCGAGATCAGTGCAGGTGGTTCAGTCGTCAAAACGACATAAAGCGATAAACGTGAACGGACTGGAAATAAATTGTTTGGTCGACACTGGCGCGGATGTGTCAATCGTTTGCAACTCAGTTTTTAAGAAGCTGACCGACGTGAAACTGGAGAAGTGTTTCACTGTACTGAGAGGCCTAGGAAATGTAAAAACAATGCCGCTGGGTACATTTACGGGAGTCGTGTGCGTCGATGGAGCTGAGGTTGAACAAAAATTCGTTGTTGTGCCGGATAAAAACATTGAAGATGACGCCCTGCTTGGTTTTGACTTCGCATCCAAGTTTCGTGTCACACTGGACGAGGAGGGGTTCACCAAGGTGTCAGCGCGACCAGACAGCGCTGGACATAATGAGCTAAGTATATACAATATTATTGAGACCGAAAATAACATATGCGTTTCCAACCAGTTCAAGCCGCTAATTCAGCCGTTGGTCGATAATTACAAGCCAGCTGAATCTCCAATCGAATGTCCTGTACAAATGAAGATCGTACCGGATGAGCAAATAAAACCCTTCCGTCACCAGCCAAGTCGTTATTCAGCTGTGGAAGCGACCGCCGTAAGAGAGCAAGTGGACGATTGGCTTAAGAATGAAATAGTACGAAAGTCAACGTCAAATTTCGCAAGTCGAGTGGTCATAGTAAAGAAGAAAGACGGAACAAATCGAATTTGTATTGATTTCCGTCAGCTGAACAGAATGGTACTCAGAGACAGTTTCCCTGTACCCTTAATTGATGAAGTGCTAGAAAAGCTTCAATCGGCGAAAGTATTTACAGTCATGGATCTCGAGAACAGCTTCTTACATGTACCGATCGAAGAGTCGAGTCGTCCCTACACTGCTTTTATCACCAAAGAGGGTTTATTTGAGTTCTGTAAAGCACCGTTTGGATTTTGCAACTCACCTGCCGTATTTAACCGTTTCGTCAATGCCATTTTTCAAAACTTGATACAAGAAGATGTCATGCAGATCTACGTCGACGATATAATTATATTCGCTCAAACAAACGAGGAATGCGTAGTCAAGCTAAAGAAAGTCCTGGAGGAGGCAGCTAAATATGGATTGCGCATTAAGTGGAAAAAATGTTCCTTTTTGGAGAAGAGGATCAACTTTTTGGGTCACACAGTGGAGGACGGCAAAATCTGGCCAGGAAAGGAAAAAACACAGGCGGTTCAGAAGTTTGCTCGACCTAAGAACATTAAAGATGTCCAATCGTTCTTAGGATTGACAGGATTTTTTCGGAAATTTGTACGAGGGTATGCAGTAATAGCCCGACCGCTAACAAATTTGTTAAAGAAAGACACAGAGTTCATTTTCGAAGCCGAGCAAATGAGCGCTATGAACAAGCTAAAGGATATATTGTCGAACGAACCTGTCCTGCAGTTGTATAACAGGGAAGCACCAACCGAACTACATACTGATGCTTCTATGAATGGGTTTGGCGGAATATTAATGCAGAGATTCGAAGGCGAACTTCATCCAGTTGCATATTGGAGCAAGAAAGCGTCAGCAGCAGATTCAAAGCGCCACAGTTATATTCTTGAAGTAAAAGCTGCCTATTTGTCTGTCAAGAAGTTTCGCCATTACCTACTGGGAGTCAAGTTCAAGTTGCTCACCGATTGCGCAGCGTTTTCTCAGACGGTGAAAAAGAAGGATGTACCAAGAGAAGTATCCGAGTGGATTCTGTATCTTGAAGATTTCACATTCCAAGTTGAGCATCGTGCTGGAGATAAAATGAAACACGTCGACAGTCTAAGTCGCTATCCGATGGATGTTTTCGTTGTAGCGTCGGAGATCTCGATTCAGATAAAGGCAGCTCAGCAGAAAGATAACTATATCTTAGCGGTCCTCGAAGTTCTCAAGTCGCAACCCTACAAGGACTTCCAATTAAAGGGAGGATTACTTTTCAAAGTAGTGGATGGTAATGAGGTCATAGTCGTCCCTAAATCAATGGAGAACGAAATTATAAAGGAAGCACATGATATTGGCCATTTTGCTCTACAGAAAACTATGCATTCCTTGCAGCAACAGTTTTGGATTCCTCATATGGAGAAAAAGTAGGTCAAATCATCAACAACTGCGTGAAATGTATTCTGATGAACAAAAAGGTTGGAAAGAAAGAAGGTCAGCTGTTTTGTATTGACAAAGGAGATAAGCCACTGCACACCATTCATGTTGATCATCTCGGACCAATGGATGCAACTTCTAAACAGTATAGGTTTATCTTTGCAGCCGTGGATGCATTCACCAAGTTTGTGTGGTTATTCCCAACAAAAAGCACTGGAAGCGACGAGGTCGTGAAGAAGTTGCAGGAATGGTCAGCTGTCTTTGGCCACCCAGTTCGTCTCATAAGCGATAGAGGAGTCGCGTTTACGTCAAATCAGTTCCAAGAGCATATAACGAAAAATGGAATTGAACATGTGTGGACTACAACAGGAGTTGCAAGAGGTAACGGACAAATTGAACGTGTAAACAGATGCATCATCTCCATGATTTCTAAATTGTCTGCTGAAGATCCGTCCAAGTGGTATAAGTTTGTAGCGCAAGTTCAAGGAGCTATAAACTCGCATGTCCACTGCTCGACGAAGAAGACCCCGTTCCAGTTACTATTTGGAGTACAAATGTACAACAAAGTAAGCGATAATGTGTTGTCATTGCTGGAGGAAGAAATTGCCAATGATTTCGATCAAGAAAGAAACCAGATGAGAATGGAGGCAAGAAGACAAATTCAGGAGGCCCAAAAAACGTACAAGAGAAACTACGACAAGAACCGAGTGATGGAAAGGCTCTACAAAGAAGGTGACCTGGTTGCTATTAAGCGAACTCAATTTGTGGCTGGGAAAAAATTGGCCAGTTCGTTTATCGGCCCATACACAGTAACCAAGGTGAAACGAAATGGGCGTTACGATGTAAGGAAAGCAGGATTTGGTGAAGGACCAGCTTTTACTTCGACCAGCGTTGATAACATGAAGCTTTGGAAATATGTGGTAGAAAACGAAGATGCTGCGTCGTCTGGGACAGACTCAGAATATCAGGATGGCCGAATGTAAAGTAGAGTTGGGCATATCGATAGTTGTCAGCGTGCCTAGTAAGCGATAGGGATACGATATTTTAAGGAAGTAACATCACCATAACAAATAAAGGAGAGTCACTAGCGTCGAAGAAATCCAGCGAGTTGAAAGCGTAATAGTAGTAGCAAGTCGAGATCGAGAGAAGAGTTCAGTTGTCAAGTTGTCAAGTAGTCGTCGAGGGATCAAGTCCGAGCATAGAGTAGTTGTGTCGGAGGGTCAAGTCGTCGGTCAAGTCGTCAAGTCGTCGAGTCGTCAAGTTGCAGCCATCGCCAGCGGAATCGAGAAGTCGCCAGTCCATTTATTGTTAAACCGCGATTCTTATGTCATCTAACCTAATTATAATAATAAACAGGCTATAATGCCTTACATATATACGAAGTTTATTGGTTTCTTGACAGTGTATAATGCAACAGGATACGAAGACGGGCGGGGTGGCCGATTGTCCACGACGAGCGTCCGTGTCCGGGTGAAGCTTCTCGGGTCCGGTGTCCGTGTATGTGGGCCCCTCGCGTCTGGCTGTGATAAATGTTGATAAAGCAGGACGATCTCCGTCAGCAGTATAGGTAATGTGGATAAAGCGGGACGACTCCGTCAGCAGAATACGTAATATTGATAAAGCAGGACGACTCCGTCAGCAGGATACGTAATGTTGATAAAGTAGGACGACTCCGTCAGCAGAATACGTAAGATTGATAAGGCAGGATGAAACCGTCAGCAGGATACATAATATGGTCAAAGTAGGACGAAACCGTCAGCAGGATACGTAATATTGATATAGCAGGACGAAACCGTCAGCAGGATACGTAATATTGTTAAAGCAGGACGAAACCGTCAGCAGGATACGTAAGATTGATAAGGCAGGACGAAACCGTCAGCAGGATACGTAATATGGTTAAAGTAGGACGAAACCGTCAGCAAGATACGTAGTATTGATAAAGCAGGACGAAACCGTCAGTAGGATACGTAGTATTGTTAAAGTCTTACTCCTGGTTACCGCTGGCTCCTAATCCTGGTTTGGCTGCCTGTTTGCTGCTCGCTGGTGACTTCCGTCTTGGTCGACGCCGACCACTGAAAGATTAATGTGAGGCCAGCGGCCCGCTTTATATAGCGCTTGGCTGGTTTTGGTGTGCCCGCTCGGGCCGTGGATTTGCCCGACTTAGTGTGGCTCATGCTCGGGATTTGCCCGACTTAGTGTGGCCGGCGCTCGGGTTTAGAGTGCCCCTTTGCTTGTTTAGGAGCGCGCGCGCGCCTTGTACGAATTTGAACTTCTTTATCGCTGGGTGGTTGTTTATGGGTCTTGGTTATTATGGATTATTATTATTTATTTATTATTATGATTTTGTATTATTTATTTACTGTAGTAGGCTAGAGGGGATGTAGATATACATTGCACTATGGGGCCAACGACCAGTTTTTGTGGCATTAATTAATAACTTGCGAACGAAGCAACATATTTAAGTTCTGTTTTTTGATTTATGTTCATGATAAAAATAGTTATATATTTTAAGTAAAATGGAAGTGGTCCCGCCTTCAAACAAACAAAAAAAAAAACATAAAATTTTTTTCAGTGTAAAAAAAATTGTTTTTAACCTAAAAATTTGAAAATATAATCCTAAAATAAAACACAAAAGTAAAATTGGTGGTGGTCTTAACGTGTTTAAAAAATAATCGATGTTTTACTACAGTTTTTTTTTACAAATAGCATAATATGTTTGTAAAACTAATGTTTCCCAAAAAACCAACAGCTCTTGACCGCTTCGTGACAACAACGGTAGTATCAGAATTTAGCCAGGCAGCATGTTTTCGTTCGAATTGTTTAAAATTCCATTTGAATTTTTGCCAATACTTCGAAATCCTCCAACATAGGCCTTTGCTTGTTTCTTTTAGAACTTCTTCGACGTGCTCAGAACAATTTCCGTGAATTAAAGCTTTAAAACAATTACAAATAGCATTCTCCTTTGTACTGCTCATCGCCTCATTGTTCCATTGAACATTGGGCAAAATGCCCACATTTTTGGAAAAAACTAAAATAATGAAGTTAGGAAGCTGAAACTTGGCGTACATTATATTTATAGGCCGCTAATTAAAAAATAAAATGTTTGACGACTTTGGTCACGCCTACTCTTACCGACCAAATAAGGCAACATGGCGTATACGTAATTTTAAAGTTTGTAAAGTCTGCAGAGAAGCCTATTGATAACAAAATTGTGTAATTAAGAAACAATATGACAAAATATAATATTTTTATCAAATTATTAACATATTTATTAATATTTTCCGTGCGGATGTTTCTCCATGCTTCAAGTAATTGTAAATTGCTAAAGACAAAAGCACCTGCAAACACATTCAATTTTTGCAAAAATGCGCAAAAATGCGCAAATGAAAATCATACCCTCTAAAACTGTATAATTTTATTTAAAACGCAACATATTTCATTTTTGGCGCAAATTCGCGCCGTGTAAGTTCTATTCCATAAAAGACGAGCACACGGGTTTAGTTATGAACATAAAATCGGTCTACAACACAAGACACACATAAAGCAATTAATATATAATAAACAATTCTAACATACAATTTATATTAAACATACCTGGATCTAGATTTTCCATTAAAAATAATAATTATAAGTTTTTATTTCCAATAGTTATAGACGTTTAAACCTAGCGAAATTTCTAATTGTTCCACATGTAAACAAAGCCCTGAACACATGTTTGACTTTGACGCCCTGGTACAAAACCAGGGTTGCTACTATACAACTTTAATTTACCGCATAAAATACATGAAACATAAATTACAGCGCTACGCTTTGTAGCACCGCTTGGGGCTCCCTTGGCTAGTGGCTGGACAGGGGTGGCCTTTCTAGCAAGCCCAGCAGCGGCGCTAGTTGAGGGGCCATCCTCGGGGAGAGGTTCCGCACGTTGGGCGGGGGCGGCCTTCCTAGCGAGCCCAGCAGCGGCGCTAGTGGAAGGGCCATCGTCGGGGAGAGAATCTCCACGTTGTGCGACGCTGCTTCCTTCTTCAGACGCGGAGGTCTTCAGAATGAGCCTGGTCCTGCCAAAGCAGTACCAGACTCTGCCGCCGCACTTAGCAAGCGCCCGCAGCGACGCCTGGTCCACCATCATGGCGAGGTGCAGCATCTCACCTTGTGTGTTCCGCTGCACAACCCTCCATTGGGTGGTATCGAGGCCATTCTGCCTACCAACATAGGCAAGAACTTCCTCGTTGGACAACTCTAGGCTGTTGGCGAAGTAGCCTCGCACAAGGCTGGCCCGGGGGAACTGGCCCTCCTCCAACAGCTCCACGTCAAGCTCACTGTTAGCCTTGATAAAGCTAAAGTTGCGCCTGACCCACTCGGCTGCATTGTTGTCGTGGCAGACGAGCAACAGCCACCCAGCTCTCGGAACACATCCCTCGAACTGTGGCATCAAACCAGCAGTCTCCGAGGAGAGAGTGGTTTTTAGGATCGCCGCCTTGAGCGTAGCCATATGCTCCGCAGTTAGGGTCGGTGATCCGCCAGTCGAAGCGAAGCCGAGCTTGACACCACTGGCCATCCGACTGTAAGACGGCGCGGTCGGCTCTGAATGAGCAATTTTCGGCTTCTTTGACAAGCCGGACTCCGGGGTCGTGTCAAAAGATCTCTCCCGCTTGGCCTTGGCCGCGACGGGAGGAGGAGCTTTTGCCGCCTGGAGAGCCTCTGCTCTCGGGAGCCCTTTTGCGATGGCTGCCTTAAACAGCTTCTTTTCGCGGCTTGTCAATTTAACGAAGGCGACCTCGGAAACCAGTCTCATCCGCTGGAGCCGAGTGCCCGCATCCTCCAGATCCAACCCCACAGAGGTTGGGCAGGATGCGTCGTCGGACGATGGCGGAGTGACTTCCTTGGAGATTGAGGCCGATACCTCAGGTTCCCCTAGGGTCACCACGTCCTCCGTCGACGAGAAAGAGGCAGAAGCCACCCGTCCTGAGACGGATGGTGGCGCTTCCGGATCCCCAATCGTGGCGGGACCGACATCCGCGCATATGGGGGTGGGCGCCGGCAGCACATCAGCTGCAGTGCCCTGAATGGCCGTGACCGTGGAGGTTGAGGCCTGGGGTGATGCGGTCAGAGTCACATCAAGCTCATTTTGTAAAATTGTGTCGTCCATAAGATTCCCACGAGTGAACGGGAAGGGAGGTCACCCGCGGCATAGCCCGTCTACCGCGGGAAGTCCACTATTGAAACTGGAGGTGGGCAGGTATCCAGAGTCCGCATACTAGCGACCGAGCTAGTGGAAGGGCCATGAATCCCCCTTCGGCCATGAATCCCTCGGCATATGCTGTTTCACCTTGGATTGGGCAATTTTATAAAGAGTTATCTTCTCTTAGCCCGACTACCATTGGTCAGCACCCTTGGTCGAGACATGACCAACACAAGGGTCTGCTTCCAGCCGCCCTCGCGTGGAGAGTATAGTCGCACTTCCGGCAGTGTGTGCAGATACGGCGCGTACTACCAGAGTAGTTACACGTGATTCCCCTTGCACACCTGTCGGCTGACGGCAGGTGAAAAACATTAAACAAATTAATGTGTTCCTCCGTCGGGAAGTATCCTGTGGTCCTCGGTATGACGGCTGCCACCAGGGATTAATAACTTCTTACGAAGATTAGGTTGGGGGCGTGACTTTGCCCCTTTCGTCGATCGAGAATGTTCAAATTAAACAATAATGACTTTACGGCTATGTGCCGGAGTAGCTGCTCTTAATTAAGGCTCTAGCTTAAGACTGAATACAAAGAATATGAAAAATATGAATTTACCCTAGCTCCAATGCATCACGTCATAAACCCATGGTCGGCAAGCCGACTCAGCATTTATGCAGCGCAATTCGGTACCCCAGAAACTGGGTGTCCGATTGCCGCTGCTGACCGTTCTTAGCGCGGAGCACTGAGCTCAGTTGGGGCGTATCAGCATTGTTTATTTGAAGCTTCATAGTTTCTAGGGCATTATGAACGTAAACTAGGTGGCTGCTGACTCAAATATATTGAGCGCTATATTAGTTGTTAACTACTCCCCACCTCAGATTATGACCGTCCTCGGTTATATTAAGCTTATCGATGGTTTGTTGTATTTCTCCTTAATGCCAAAAAAAGGATGAGTGAACCAATCAGACCATCGTTCAGGATTACTCCAGCCACGAACCAAAGTTTAGGAGAACCCGCGGTATCAACCTCGTCTTTGAACCCTTGGATAAAGCGCAGGTTGTTAGGTTGTATATTAGTATAGGGATGATGTTATCGGACTGAAGAACCCCTAATTTTAGAGGCTTCTAATAAACAAACTATAGGAGTGTCTTGTTCAATTAGTGATTTCAGATCGGCATGATCAAGGATAGTGGGATTTACTATGTTAGCTTGTGACGTTCGGTCGTGCCTCGGGTAAACCGGGCTGGCCAGGGTCATCCAGGACATTTATTTGGTTCAGGATAGTGGTGCTAGAAAAGGAATCCCCGACCCGAGTCCCAGTGAGAACGCGCAGAGTTTAACCTTAACTAGGCTTATATATATACGAAGTTTATTGGTTTCTTGACAGTGTATAATGCAACAGGATACGAAGACGGGCGGGGTGGCCGATTGTCCACGACGAGCGTCCGTGTCCGGGTGAAGCTTCTCGGGTCCGGTGTCCGTGTATGTGGGCCCCTCGCGTCTGGCTGTGATAAATGTTGATAAAGCAGGACGATCTCCGTCAGCAGTATAGGTAATGTGGATAAAGCGGGACGACTCCGTCAGCAGAATACGTAATATTGATAAAGCAGGACGACTCCGTCAGCAGGATACGTAATGTTGATAAAGTAGGACGACTCCGTCAGCAGAATACGTAAGATTGATAAGGCAGGATGAAACCGTCAGCAGGATACATAATATGGTCAAAGTAGGACGAAACCGTCAGCAGGATACGTAATATTGATATAGCAGGACGAAACCGTCAGCAGGATACGTAATATTGTTAAAGCAGGACGAAACCGTCAGCAGGATACGTAAGATTGATAAGGCAGGACGAAACCGTCAGCAGGATACGTAATATGGTTAAAGTAGGACGAAACCGTCAGCAAGATACGTAGTATTGATAAAGCAGGACGAAACCGTCAGTAGGATACGTAGTATTGTTAAAGTCTTACTCCTGGTTACCGCTGGCTCCTAATCCTGGATTGGCTGCCTGTTTGCTGTTCGCTGGTGACTTCCGTCTTGGTCGACGCCGACCACTGAAAGATTAATGTGAGGCCAGCGGCCCGCTTTATATAGCGCTTGGCTGGTTTTGGTGTGCCCGCTCGGGCCGTGGATTTGCCCGACTTAGTGTGGCTCATGCTCGGGATTTGCCCGACTTAGTGTGGCCGGCGCTCGGGTTTAGAGTGCCCCTTTGCTTGTTTAGGAGCGCGCGCGCGCCTTGTACGAATTTGAACTTCTTTATCGCTGGGTGGTTGTTTATGGGTCTTGGTTATTATGGATTATTATTATTTATTTATTATTATGATTTTGTATTATTTATTTACTGTAGTAGGCTAGAGGGGATGTAGATATACATTGCACTATGGGGCCAACGACCAGTTTTTGTGGCATTAATTAATAACTTGCGAACGAAGCAACATATTTAAGTTCTGTTTTTTGATTTATGTTCATGATAAAAATAGTTATATATTTTAAGTAAAATGGAAGTGGTCCCGCCTTCAAACAAACAAAAAAAAAAACATAAAATTTTTTTCAGTGTAAAAAAATTGTTTTTAACCTAAAAATTTGAAAATATAATCCTAAAATAAAACACAAAAGTAAAATTGGTGGTGGTCTTAACGTGTTTAAAAAATAATCGATGTTTTACTACAGTTTTTTTTTAGAAATAGCATAATATGTTTGTAAAACTAATGTTTCCCAAAAAACCAACAGCTCTTGACCGCTTCGTGACAACAACGGTAGTATCAGAATTTAGCCAGGCAGCATGTTTTCGTTCGAATTGTTTAAAATTCCATTTGAATTTTTGCCAATACTTCGAAATCCTCCAACATAGGCCTTTGCTTGTTTCTTTTAGAACTTCTTCGACGTGCTCAGAACAATTTCCGTGAATTAAAGCTTTAAAACAATTACAAATAGCATTCTCCTTTGTACTGCTCATCGCCTCATTGTTCCATTGAACATTGGGCAAAATGCCCACATTTTTGGAAAAAACTAAAATAATGAAGTTAGGAAGCTGAAACTTGGCGTACATTATATTTATAGGCCGCTAATTAAAAAATAAAATGTTTGACGACTTTGGTCACGCCTACTCTTACCGACCAAATAAGGCAACATGGCGTATACGTAATTTTAAAGTTTGTAAAGTCTGCAGAGAAGCCTATTGATAACAAAATTGTGTAATTAAGAAACAATATGACAAAATATAATATTTTTATCAAATTATTAACATATTTATTAATATTTTCCGTGCGGATGTTTCTCCATGCTTCAAGTAATTGTAAATTGCTAAAGACAAAAGCACCTGCAAACACATTCAATTTTTGCAAAAATGCGCAAAAATGCGCAAATGAAAATCATACCCTCTAAAACTGTATAATTTTATTTAAAACGCAACATATTTCATTTTTGGCGCAAATTCGCGCCGTGTAAGTTCTATTCCATAAAAGACGAGCACACGGGTTTAGTTATGAACATAAAATCGGTCTACAACACAAGACACACATAAAGCAATTAATATATAATAAACAATTCTAACATACAATTTATATTAAACATACCTGGATCTAGATTTTCCATTAAAAATAATAATTATAAGTTTTTATTTCCAATAGTTATAGACGTTTAAACCTAGCGAAATTTCTAATTGTTCCACATGTAAACAAAGCCCTGAACACATGTTTGACTTTGACGCCCTGGTACAAAACCAGGGTTGCTACTATACAACTTTAATTTACCGCATAAATGATCTTAGGGTATCTACTTACAAAATACAAAATCAAAACACGAAAAGCTCTCCATGAAAATGTTGGGTTTTTTCCAAAAAATCGGGCATTTTGCCCAATGTGCATTGCACGAACAACTCAATGTTTTGCACTTTGAGGTTAGAACCTGAAAAGTTTAATGAGGTTAGAACCTTAAAAATTAAATTTTAGAGAAAGTGCGCAAAAGTGCACTTTTATACTAATAGCATATACTAAGAATTGATAACTCTACAACATATAACAAGTTTTAGAAGTGCAGAGAGCTGCACTCTCTTTGTTGGTCTCTTTAAAGATTAGAATACACAACAAATTTTGTGTTTTATTAGAGTTGGAGCTTACAGAAGATTATTGGGACACCACAGCTAATTTCAACAATCGACGATCACAAACACATAATACAAACCACAAGGATTGGACTACATGTTAAAAAAGCCACTCTTACTGATTGTTTTTACACTTTTTTTTCACTTTAAACTTTCAAGATTTTTCAGCAATTAACAAAAAATCGGTTATCGTTGTGCTAGTGCAAACGAAACAGCTGACTTAACAGTGGATAACTTAAAAACGGCGACCTCTGTTAAAATTTCAAGTAAGTAACAGGACAGATGAATGTTTTTTGAATACATTCCACTTAAAAAAAAAACTATTTAACGAATTTTAAAAAATGGGTTTTGGCCCACATATAGGGGTCGTTGGCCCCATAGTGCATTGTACATACGTAGGGCATATCATTGTATATAAACATTGTATATAAACATTATGCTTAAGTCATCGTTAAGCAACATCGGCTCTCTCGCAACATGCGAGGAGAGCTTACAAAAACGGAGAGGGAGTAAGTCGAAGGCGAACGCTGAAAACGTTAAGAAGGAATAAAGAGACTACAAAATAAAATCTGGCGTTTGTGTTTCGATTAAAAACAAAAGGGAATATATATATATATTTTATACCCCTACAATATCAGAAGTGGGCCGATCACGGCAAAATTGAATCAAACATTAGAAACATATAAGAAGTGGGCCGATCACGGCAAAATTAAATCAAACATTAGAAACATACAAAATTAAAAACGAAAAGACAAAAGGAAAAAGATGAATATAAACGGTGCATCGACGGCGCAATTAAAAGGGTGGTTGAGCGAATTAAATGAACCAACCACGGGAACAAAAAGAGAGTTGATTTTGCGAGTGAATAAGTTAACAAAAGAAAAGCGGAATCAATTGGAATTACTAAAAGTTAAAGTCTACGAAAGCAACGGTAATAACATTCTAAATGAAAAAGGAAATAACGGAGAGTACAAAAACGACGAAAATGACAGCGAAGTTGGAGATAGAAACGAAGACGGCGCTCGCAACAACAAGAGCGAAAACGAAGAAAAGCGGAATCAATTGGAATTACTAAAAGTTAAAGTCTACGAAAGCAACGGTAATAACATTCTAAATGAAGAAGGAAATAACGGAGAGTACAAAAACGACGAAAATGACAGCGAAGTTGGAGATAGAAACGAAGACGGCGCTAGCAACAACAAGAGCGAAAACGAAGATTACGAAAGCGAAGCCGGCTACGAAGATGTAAACGAAGGAGACAACAAAGACGGAGGCGAGCAGAACAGCGAAGGCGGCGGAAAAGGAGACAACAAAGACGGAGGCAAGCAGAACAGCGAAGGTGGCGGCAAAGGAGACAACAAAGACGGAGGCGAGCAGAACAGCGAAGACGGCGACAGAGAGGGGTGAGGCATTGCAGTTGGCAACAAGAACGACGAAGCTGGAGGTAATAAGGAAGAGCGAAATACAGTGGGACGAGCTGAGCAAAATATGGAGTTATTATTGCGCATGGCAACAGATGTATTAAATGAATTTTCGGGAGATACATGTGCTCGAAAATGGATCTCTCAACTAAGGAATATAGCCAGCATTTATGGAGTAAATGAACCGTACGTGAAGATGTTAATGATCAGCAAGATAAAAGGCAAAGCGTGCACGTGTGTTGTGTGTTGCTACCAACGGAACAGTTGGTGGCTGAGCTTATCTCGATGTTTGGCGAAAGAAAGTCCAAATTAGAGACAAGGCGAAAATTCGAGGAACGGAAATGGAAAGTGGGCGAAAGTTTTGTTACGTTTGCAGATGATAAGGTGATGCTTGCGCAAGGAATAAATATGGACGAGGAAGAACTGTTGGCGCTCCTCATCGAAGGCATTCCGAATCAAATGCTGCGTAATCAGGCACGTATTCAGTGCTTTGCGGATGTCCGGCACATAAAGCGGGCATTGGCGGAAGTGAAGCTACCGAGGATCTATGAAGCAGACAAGAAGGCGGCGACGGTGGAGAAGAGTAGCAGCGCACTCTCGCGTTGTTACAATTGCAATTCTAAGGGACATTGGGCCAAAGAGTGCAGGAAGCCAAAGCGCGACAAAGGATCGTGTTATGCCTGTGGAGAGATGGGGCACTTTGTAGCACAGTGCCTGAAGAACAAGAATGGGGATGATAACAACTATGTAAGATATTTTGAGATTAATTTTATGAATTATTCTAAGACAAAATTTATTATGTGAATAAAATACACTTTAATTTAATAATTGTGGCGAACGAATCTATGAGTCATGATGTAGTTTTGGGAAGAGATTTTATGGAAGCATGCAATTTAAACTTAAATCTGGATACCTTGAAAATGATTACAGTGGATGATATTAAAGATCGAAGTAAAAATAAAATTAATGCAATGTTAGAAGAAACAAATAGGTACGATAATAATGAAACGGTTAGCGATAGTGTTAGTCAAGGTAGTAGTGAAAGTACAATAATTAGTGACAAGGTTAGAACAAAATTAGGAGAAGATGGCGATTTTGAAATTAGCAGGGTGGAAAGGGAATTGTTTGATATTAATGTAATAGATGAGTCAATTGAATACAAAATAGGTGATCAGGTGGATTATAATGTGAGATGTCAGTTTATTGAGTTAGTAGAAAATTGTTATGTTAATAAAGAAAGCCCAAAGGAGCCGGAGATTAGGTGTGAGATAAAATTAAGACTAGAAGACTCGAAACCGTTTAGTTGTTCTAACAGAAGGTTAGCATATACTGAAAAAGAAAATTTGCAGACTATTTTAGATGAGTATTTAGAAAGCGAAATCATTAAACCGAGTGAATCAGAGCATGCATATCCAATAGTATTAGTGAAAAAGAAAACAGGAGATCTAAGGTTATGCGTTGATTACAGAAAGCTTAATAAATTAATGGTTAAAGATAATTATCCTTTACCATTAATTGATGATTTGTTGGATAGATTAGTAAATAAAACAATGTTCTCGAAGTTAGACCTCAAACATGGCTACTTTCATGTTTTTGTTGACAAGGAATCAATTAAATATACATCTTTTATGACACCTTTAGGACAGTTTGAATTTTTGAGGATGCCAATGGGGCTGAAAAATGCACCGGCAGTCTTTCAGAGATTTATTAATAGAATTTTCGACGATATGATAAGGCAGGACAAAGTCATTATATATATGACATTATGATAGCTAGCAAAGGAATAAAGGAACATATGGAAGTACTTAGAGAAGTTTTTGACAGATTGAAAAGGAACAAATTAGAGCTGAGAATGGACAAGTGTGAATTTCTGCAATCGAGTGTACAATATTTAGGATTTTTAATAACAAGTAAGGGGATACAGGCAAATAACAAGGGAATAGAAGCAATTAGAGATTTCCAGTACCAGATAAGGTGCATGGTGTCAGAAGCTTTTTGGGACTGTGTTCATATTTCAGAAGATTATTTAAGGGATTTTCGACTATTGCAAAACCGTTATACGACTTATTAAAGAAAGATAAAGAATTTTCGTTTGAGGAAAAAGAGTTAGAATGTTTTGAGACACTTAAGAAAAAGTTAATAGAAGCTCCAGTGTTAGGATTATATTGTTATAAGGATGAAATAGAGTTACATACAGATGCAAGTGCACAAGGTTTTGGTGCAGTATTATTGCAACGGAAAGAGGATATGAAATGGCACCCTATATTTTATTACTCGAAAGCCACAACAAAGGATGAGGCCAAATATCATAGTTTTGAACTTGAAACATTAGCCATTTTGTATGCATTAAGAAGATTTAGAATTTATGTGCAAGGAAAGAGATTTAGAATTGTTACAGACTGCAACGCATTAACGTTAACGCTAAATAGAATAGAATTAAACCCTCGGATTGCAAGGTGGGCATTAGAACTATTACAGTACGATTTTGAGCTAGTTCATAAAGCAGGAAAGCATATGCAGCATGTGGATGCATTGAGTAGAAATACGAACATATTAGTGATAGAAACTAACAGTTTTGAAGATAATTTAGTTATTTGCCAAGCTAAAGATGAAAAGTTGAACAATATTAGGAAAAAGTTAGAGAAAACGGAGGATAAAATGTTTGAAATGAGAAATGGTGTACTTTATAGGAAGGCAAATGATGGAAGATTGTTGTTTTGTGTGCCAGAAGAAATGGAAGAGAAAATTTTGTATAAATATCACAATGAATTGGGTCACTTAGGGAGAGATAAGGTTATGGATGCTATTGTTAGGACGTATTGGTTTTCGAATATGAAAGAAAAAGTTGTTAGGCATATAGGAAATTGTTTGAGATGTGTGGCATTTTCACCGAAGTCGGGAAAAGAAGAAGGAATGTTGCATAGCATTCCAAAGGGGAATATGCCGTTTGAGATAATACACATTGATCATTATGGACCGGTAGATAACGGTAGAGCAAAGAAACATCTGTTTGTAATAATAGATGGATTCACTAAATATGTTAGGTTATATGCAACAAAGACAACGAACACGAAGGAAGTGATTTTAGCATTGGAGGATTATTTTAGATCATATAGTAGACCGAAAGTTGTAGTGTCAGATAGGGGGACCTGCTTTACATCCGAGGAGTTTGCAAAATTTATGGGAGATTATAATATTAAGCACATAAAAATAGCGACAGGTTCACCTCAGGCCAATGGACAAGTAGAAAGAGTTAATAGAATAGTAGGGCCTATGATAGCTAAAATGACAGATATTGAAAAGGGGTTGCATTGGGATGCAGTTATTGAAAACGTAGAATTTTCTCTGAATAATACAAACCAAAGAAGTGTAGCGCAATCTCCGAGTAAGATGTTGTTTGGAATTGAGAAAAAGGGGAAAGTTATTGACGAACTAAGACAAAAGTTAGAAGAGTTAGATAATGTTAGTGAAATTAGAGACTTGAAAGAAATTAGGAGAAAAGGATCGGAATCACAATTGAAAGCACAGAGTGATAATGAAAAAAGGTATAATAGTAAGAAGAAAGAAAGTACGCAATACAAAGTAGGAGATTACATTATGGTCAAGAATTTCGATAGTACAGCAGGAGTTGCTAGAAAGCTAATACCTAAACATAAGGGTCCATATGTAATAGAGAAGATATTAAGAAACGATAGGTTTTTAATTAAAGATGTTGAAGGTTTTCAATTAGCGCGAAATCCATATCAAGGTATCTGGAGTAGTCAAAATATAAAACATTGGATAGGGAGTAGAAAATAAATGTATATAATTAAGCATGAGTATAAAGAAATTTTAAAAATAATTGTAAATTCAGATAGTGACTAAGAACAATGTTATAGTTATAAGTTGAAAATTCCGTCAAGATCAGGGGATCTTAAATGTCAGGATGGCCGAATTGTAGTAGGCTAGAGGGGATGTAGATATACATTGTACATACGTAGGGCATATCATTGTATATAAACATTGTATATAAACATTATGCTTAAGTCAACATCGTTAAGCAACATCGGCTCTCTCGCAACATGCGAGGAGAGCTTACAAAAACGGAGAGGGAGTCAGTCGAAGGCGAACGCTGAAAACGTTAAGAAGGAATAAAGAGACTACAAAATAAAATCTGGCGTTTGTGTTTCGATTAAAAACAAAAGGGAATATATATATATATTTTATACCCCTACATTACGGATTATTATTATTTATTATTATTATTGTGTATTATTATTTATTTACAGTTTATTATTATTTATTATTAGTTTATTATTATTTATTATTTAGTTATTTAGTTCCTTTGGGAAGTGACGTTTTAACGTCACAAAATTTCCCCTGTTGGATGTAATGCGCCACCATGCGTTCCCGTCTTTCTCCAACCAGCGCTCTTGGGTCCTTTTCTTTTTCTGTGCCAGGTTCGCCCTTATTTTTGCCATCAACTCATCCGAGATTCGGGCTCCCGCTGGCATCGTCCATCCCAATTCGTTTACTGTGTTGTCGGTGTGGAGCTCCAGAATGTCTCTATCTGGTGAATTATCCCGCGGCGTTGTGTTCATTGGTGCCGTGCCCATGATTGCGGCTGTCCGGAAATTTATTGGAGTGGTTGGTGTCTCCGCTGCTCGTTTTCCTTGGCTTTGTCCTGTCGTCGGTCCTGTGGTCTTCATCGGTTGTTTCGTTGTTCTTATTTCTGTTCCTTGGCTGCTCCGTGGGTGTCCACCGCTACTCCTCGGAAGATGCGCTATTCTGGTCCGGCCATTTTGGACGGTCTCCGTCATCGGTTGGGCCTTTCCTTCGTTGTTCACCTCCCTCGGGTTCGCTCCGCCAGTGTTTCCCGTTGGGGTTTTGGCGTTCCCGTTCCGGCCCTGTTGGACGATCCCCGTCTGCAACGGGACCGTTGCGGGATAGCCCGTTTCCCTCTGGCCTTGTGGGTGGGTCGTTCCGGATTGGATCCTTCGGACGAACTCCGTCTGCTGGGCCCTTCCGTCGCGGGTCGCCTCCCTCGCCGCTGGTGGTCTCCCGGTCTCCGGATGGATAGTCGTGCCGCTTCGGCCTCCCTGGACGGTCTTCGTCAGCCGTGAGGATGACTCCCTCCTCCTTGACCCGCCGGTCGTCGTGGCGGTGCCATTTTTGGTGGCGCCGTCCTCTTCCGGGCTGTACCCTGCGCCGGCGGCTCGATCAGTTTTGACCGGGCTAGCACCTCCCTCGCTCTGGTGTGGCTCTTCCTGAACCGTTCGACGCTCAACTTGAACTTGTTCATGTTCGCTGCCGCTCGCCTTCTGTGGCTCTGACTGCTTCTGGCTCTGCTTATATGGGCCTTGGCCGCCTTTTAGTGTGCTTGTCTTCTCTTTGGCTTTCCCTCCTTAGTGTGCCCGTTGGCGTTGGTTGCTCGAATCCGTCATTTTGCCCTTGTATTGGTCCTGGTGTCAATATATCGATATTCCTTGTTCCGATAGTCGATTGATCGTGTTCGTGGTGGTTCGTGTCTTCGCTTATGTGTGGTTTTGTGTCCCCGATATATATTCGTTTTGTTTTTCGTGTTGTTTGGTTTCGAACTGTCAGGATCACCGGAGACACGAACCCTGTCACTTTCCAAGGACCGTCGTATTTTGGGGCTAGTTTTGCGTTGAATTTTTACGCTGCGTTGGATAAGTGGTGTGTCTTGCACCACACGAGTTCCCCTCTTGCTGGTTTCCACTCTCTTTTCCGTAAATCGTACTGGCGTTTTTGCTGTTCCGCTGCTTTTCCCATGTGCCCTGCCGCCTCTTTCCGTAGGCTTTCTATCTGTCTCCACCTTTCCTCTACGCTTTCTTCTTTCATCCCTGAGCCTTCCGTCTCCCTATCGAATACCATGTTGGGTATTCGTAATTCTCTCCCTAGCACTATCTGCGCTGTGCTATATTTGGTGGACTCCGACGTGCTGCTGTTGAAGGCCAGCATTAGTTCTAGGAGTTTTTCATCCCAGTTGTCTGGTCCTCGCCTGTTATTTGGGCGATCATTGTTTTCACGGTCCTATTGGTCCTCTCTGTGGGGTTTTCCTGCGGGGTGTATGGAGCCGTAAATTGTTGATGAATGCCCCATCTTTCCATTTCGTGCTTCGTCTTGCGCCCGGTGAATTGGACTCCATTGTCTGATATTAGTATTTTCGGCGCTCCATACCTGGTTACTATTCTTTCTCGAAAAACCCGCAGGAACGAGTCTGCTGTCGCTTGTCTGATTGCCGCCATCTCTACCCATTTTGAGAATTTATCCACCATGACCAGTAGTGCCGTGTTTCCATGCTTTGACCGTGGCAACGGCCCTACGAAGTCGACACATACTGTTTCCCATGGGGCTTCCGAGACCTTGGTCAGCATTTTCCCTGCTGCTTTTTGCTGCGCCACTTTATATCGCTGGCAGCTTTCACAGCTCCGTACGAAGTTCCTCACGTCTTTTGTTATTCGCGGCCAGAAGTACTTGGTTCTTATCCTTCTCGCCGTTTTGAATATCCCCATGTGTACTGTTTCTGCCTGGCAGTGATTCTCCGTTAGAATCTGTTGTACTTCTTCTTCTGGCACGCACAGTTTCCATGGGTGTTGGTCCCTTCTGTCTTGGCTCAGTTTGTATAGACGTTTTCCTTCTCTTCGGAACTCCGTGTTTTGTGGGTCCTCCTGCAGTTCCCTGATTTTCCGGTCTATCCAGCCTTCGGTGTTTCTGATCGCCTTTAGTTCCACTGGTGGGGCTCTTGACAGTGTGTCCGTCATTCAGTTTCCCTTTCCGATACTGCACCTCAAATTGGTATGGCTGAAGTCCCAATGCCCATCGTCCTATCCTTCCTGCCGGGCTCTTGATTGAATTCAGCCATCCAAGCGCCATATGGTCTGTCACCACTATGAATTGGTATCCTTCCAGGCACATCTTAAACTTTCCGAAGCCCCAATGGATTGCTAGACATTCCTTTTCCGTTGCGCTGTAGTTTTGCTCCGCCTTACTCAACTTCCGGCTGGCAAAAGAGATGACATGTTCCCCGTCCTCTGTTTCTTGGGTCAGTACGGCTCCGATGCCCACGTCGCTGGCGTCCGTCTGCAGTTTGAACTGTATGGTAAAGTCCGGGCATACCAGTATTGGTGCTCTTGTGAGGCTTTCCTTTAGGCTGTCAAAGGATTCTTGGTGACGATCGCTCCACTCGAACCTATTTCCTTTCCGGATAAACTCCTGTAGTGCTCCCGCTTGTTCGGTAAACTTTGGTATGAACCTCCTATACCATCAGGCCATCCCGAGAATGCTGTGCACCTCTTTAGTGGTCTTCGGGGCTGGTAAATCTTTGATTGCTGCTAACGATGATGTTATCCAGTGCTCTTTGGAACGTTGCCGGCGCTGTGGTCAGCCCGAATGGCATTACGGTCCATTGGAACAGCCCTCGCCCTGGTACCGTAAATGCCGTATATTGTCTGCTCTTCTCCTCCACTGGGATTTGCCAGTAGCCTGATTTCAAGTCGATGGTGCTTATGAATTTGGCTTCCCGTAGTTGGTAGAGGATGAAGTTCATACGTGTTACCGGGTACGCATCCTTTTCTGTCCTGTCGTTCAGCAACCTGTAGTCGATGCACATTCTCCATTCGTTATTCTTTTTTCTTACTAACACTACAGGTGCGCTGTATGGACTTCGTGATCGCTCTATCAGGCCCAGGCTTAGCAACTAATCTACCTGTTCGTTGATTATTGCCTGTTGTTTTGGGTTTCGCGAATAATACCTCTGTTTGATGGGTTTGTCGTCCTTGAGGTATATTTTGTGTACGGCTGCGTTACTGACTCCTTCCATGTTCTCGAATATCCGCTTATTTTCTTCCAAGAATGCATGATCTCCTCCTCGGACAGCTCCCTTGGCGACGTTGTCTCTCTTGTGTCTCGTCTCTCCTTTCTCCATTCGTTTTCGGCTCCCCGGATTTTCAGCTACAGTCCGCCGCATCTGAGCACGCTCGCTGCTCCTGCCAGAAAGTCCATCCCCAAGAGGATTCCTCCTTCTACGTTCGGTAGGATCATGAATGTTATTTCAAATCTCCGTCCTCCGAACTCTACGTTTGTCTTGAATCCTCCCATCGCCTTCTGTCGAGATCCGTCCGCTAGTGATATCTCCGCATGCATCCTGTTCCACCTTCCTTCCTCTCTCAGATCTTGGAACATATTTCTGCTTATCGCGCTTTTTGTCGCTCCGGTGTCTATTATGCCCTTGGCACTCCTACACCCTACTCCAAATTGCGCTACTATCTGGTAGCCGTCGCACCTCATATAACCTGCTGCTGGACCTATTCTTCGCGCTTGAGCTGCCAGCTCTACCCGCTCAGGCCTCCGGCGTTTCCCGACCTGGCCCGGCAACATTCTGTCGTTCTGACCGTTTCTCCCGCACACCCAGCAGAACAGCCTTGGTGGGTTGCCGCATGTGCGTGCCGTATGACCGGTTCCGCCGCATCGCATACATATTTCTTGCCTCACCGGTTGTGGTACTGTTTGCCCGGTTTGTGCTTCCATCTGCTCGATTTCCTCCACCTCCTCGGCTAGCTTGAGGAATTCCGTCTGTGTTGTGAATCCGGTTCTCCTTGCGTATAGTTTCAGCTTGCTCCTACAGTTCTTGTACACCCAGTCCAGCAGTTCCGTTCGTACTTGCGCCCATGAGGTGATCCTTGTTGGTGTCGTGTTCCACCAGTCTACTGCGATCCCTTCCAGTATGAATGGCATTGTTTGGACCAGCTGATCCAGATGGAGTCCATATCCGGTTGCCCATTGCTCCATTTTTTCTAGGAATTCTAGCGGGTTGGACGTCCCTTGGTATCTGATATCCCAAAATCGCACCCTGTCAATTATCCCTGTCTCCTTCTTCCCTTCCATTTTCGGTTCCTTTTCGTTGTCCATTCTTGTTTTTACTTCCGTTACTATGATTTCCGGTATCCTGGGGGGCTTTTCTCTTTCCTGTATTTTTCTGCCAGCACTGTCAGCTTCTTCCTTACTGTTTCTGCGTGGTCCGTCCTTTTTGAAAAAGCGGCCAATGTTCTCCGTAAATCCTCGCTCTTTCCTGATGAATCCAATCCGAATTCACTTGCGTATTCTATCGGGTTTTGTTGCCATATATACCCAACTGGACATCACTCTCTCGGCGTCGGTTTCCTCTAATCACCACTTAAACCTGTTCGGGCGCCACCTGTGACGTTCGGTCGTGCCTCGGGTAGTCAGGGTTGGCCAGGGTCATCCAGGACATTTATTTGGTTCAGAATAGTGGTGCTAGAAAAGGAATCCCCGACCCGAGTCCCAGTGAGAACGCGCAGAGTTTAACCTTAACTAGGCTTATATATACAAGATTTATTGGTTTTTCGACAGAGTGTAATGCAATAGGATATAAAGACAGGCGGTGTGACCGATTGTCCATGGAGGGCGTTCCTCGACTAGCGTCCGAGTCCGGGGCGAAGCTTCTCGTGTCCGGTATCCGCGTCTGTGGGGGTGGCCTCTCGCGTCTGGCTGGAACAGGCTCCGTTGAATCCCTGGGAGGTATAGGAGAATACTGGTGCGGACCCTGAAGTCAGCGGGGAGGAGTATGATAGGACCCTGAAGTCGGCGGAGAGAAGTGTTATAGGACCCTGAAGTCGGCGGAGAGAAATATTATAGGACCCTGAAGTCGGCGGAGAGATGTATTATAGGACCCTGAAGTCGGCGTAGAGAAGTATTATAGGACCCTGAAGTCGGCGGAGAGAAGTATTATAGGACCCTGAAGTCGGCGGAGAGAAGTATTATAGGACCCTGAAGTCGGCGGAGAGAAGTATTATAGGACCCTGAAGTCGGCAGAGAGAAGTAAATGTTGTTGTTAAGGGACCCTGTCGGCAGAATACGGCAGTCGGCAGAATACGGGAGTGTTGTTAAAGCAGGACCCTGAAGTCGGCAGAATACCTAAATATTGTTGAAGCAGGACCCTAAAGTCGGCAGAATACGTAGATGTTGTTGAAGCAGGACCCTGAAGTCGGCAGAATACGTAAATATTGTTAAAGCAGGACCTTGAAGTCGGCAGAATTCGTAGATGTTGTTGAATCAAGACCCTGAAGTCGGCAGAATACGTAAATATTGTTGGAGCAGGACCCTGAAGTCGGCAGAATACGTAAAGATGGTTATAGCCTTACTCCTGGCTATTAATAGTTACCACTGGGCTCCTAATTATGGTTTGGCCGCCTTGTTGCTGCTGGCTGGTGACTTCCGTCTTGGTCGACGCCGACCACTGAATGATTAATCTGAGGCCAGCGGCCCGGTTTATATAGCGCTTGGCTGGTTTTGGTGTGCCCGCTCGGGCAGTGGATTTGCCCGACTTAGTGTGGCCGATGCTCGGGATTTGCCCGACTTAGTGTGGCCGGCGCTCGGGTTTAGAGTGCCCCTTTGCTTGTTTAGGCGCGCGCGCGCGCCTTGTTCGAATTTGAACTTCTTTATCGCTGGGTGGTTGTTTATGGGTCTTGGTTATTATGGATTATTATTATTTATTTATTATTATGATTGTGTATTATTTATTTACGGATTTTTATTATTTATTATTATTATTGTGTATTATTTATTTACAGTTTATTATGATGGGTTATTATTTTATTTATTATTATTATTGTGTATTATTATTTATTTACAGTTTATTATTATTTATTATTTGTTTATTATTATTTATTATTTAGTTATTTGTGCGCGGACCGCGTCGCAAGCTTTAGCCAATGTTACAGTGAGAATTAAATTCTGTATCTCTGTTGTCAGCATACTATTTCTCGCTAGCAGTGCCTCGTACAGATGCGGGGTGCCAACCAAATCGTTATTTCAGGCTTTAATAATATTGTTAATGGTGTCGGTCAGTTTCTTTATATGTTTTTGAGTTTCGGAGTTTATGTTAATCTGCCTGGACTTTGAGTCCACTAGCTGAGCTTCTGTCAATTTGATTTTTAGGAAATCTGAGGCGTCAGGAGTTCCCGCAACTACCTTAAGAGCTGTACCCAAGAAGTCTAAACTTCTCGCAATTCGGTGGTGTATTTTTAGAACGGTTAAAAAGTTTCTAAGATGATCTGTATCAACATCTAATAATTTGCGCATATGCGACTGGGGAAAGATTCGGACAATTTTTCTGTCTCATCTACCATGTTAATAAATTCAGATAGGTTGCTCGAGTGCCTCAGGCAGTCACGATGTACAAACAACAGTACATCTCCATCTACGACGGGAATGTATTTGGCGTGAGAAAAGTCGGTAATCCGTGCACTTGCCACTGCCAGGGTGATGAGCATTATGAAGGCGAACCTGCAATCCAAACGTAGAATGAGACCACGGCGCATTTACTAAAATCTGGCTTACTATTAAAGAATATGGTATAAGCAAATTAAAAGTGGGAATCTTTATTAGAGGTTGTCCTTGTGGACCACCCTCCCCTTAATAAGAACAGACGTTCCCAGGTCTGCCTGCACTTTTTGTTCTGTGCACAACGGAGTTAGCTTCTTTCCAAACCTTTTATTGTTTTTGACAAAAACCTCGTCTCCTACCTCAAAAAAACGGTTTTGCCTAGCTGGGTTGTATCTTTCGATGTTGTTTTGCTGGGCCTTTATCAACCTGTCTTTAATGCCTAGGCAGCGATCATCGGAACCCGTGTGGAGGATCTCGACCGGTTTTTCCTGAGTGACAGAATGTTGGGTCTTATTATTATCAAGATTAGTTCTGTCGTATCGCTGATTTTTTTGTCTAATTTAAGACACCTGGCTATTTCTGTCAAGGTGCTGTGGAATCGTTCCACTTGACCGTTTGACAGGCTATGCAGCGGGGCCGCGTTCACAATGTCAATGTGGTAGCTGTTCTTAAGTAACGAGGTGATAGTTTTCGAATTGAAGGCGGCTTCATTGTCGCAATATATTGTTCAGATTCTGGGGAACAAATTTACGAGGTGAAGCAGGGGCCCTGTGACGTCCACTATTGTTCTGGACAGCACTGGTTGCACTATTGCAAACTTCGAGAACTTGTCAACGCATGTTAAGAATTGCTTCTTATCAGTTGAGAAGATATCAATGTGCAACATTTCGCCGGAATAGCTTGGTATGGGTGTTTCCCCGAGCTCTTGTTTCTTAGGGTGCCTGTCGTATTTGGCTTTGGTGCATATTTTGCAATTTGCAACCACTTCCTTTGCAAGTCTGCTCATTTTGGGGAAATAGTAATCGCGGAGGACTTGCTTGGCATTCTCCTGAGCCGCCCTGTGTGCAAGATTGTGTTCTGTCGTGATAATTTCCAACTGCTTATTTCTATTGGTAACGTCTATCACCATATTCTTACAGTATCGAAACTACGTAGCCGGGAAATGAGCAATTAAATCATGTTGAAAACTTGCCAGGGTAGGCAGATCGCAGTGTATCGCACTTAAGACTTCGGGGTTCACGACCTCCTTCAGCATTTCCAAAATGGCGCTTTTCTCGGCGAAATTGATTAGGTGGCGAGTTTTACTACGAAACATGTTGAGGGTTGAGGCCCTATACCTAGGCTTTTAATAAAAGAGAGCATTTTGGTATTGTCAATATGTTCTCAAATCCTGTAGGGGGTATAAGTTCACCTCCTAGACGTTGAAGTCGACGTCTAATTAGCGATGGGCACTCACATAGAATACGTTCTGATGTTTCTTGCTCCATCTCGCAGAATCTGCAGGTGTCGATTTCTGAAAGTTTTAATTTCTTAAGGTGATACATAAGGTTGCAGTGACCCGTTAGGTAGCCCGTTAGAGTGCGAATTTCGCTCTTTGGTAGGTTGATGATGCGTTTTGATCGCGTCATCTGGGGGACGAGAAATTGTTTGGCTTGTCTCAGCCCTGCACTGTCGGTCTAGTGACGACTTATCTCCGCTTCCTCCCATTTCCTGAGTAGTTCTCTTTTGTGTCCTTTCGATAGTCCACAGAACGGCTCAGGGCCGATAAAAGGTGTCATCGCCCCGCGTTTAGCTAGGGAGTCTGCCACCTCATTTCCTATATGGCCTCCATGCCCTGGCACCCAGCCCATCTCTGCTTGGAAAATGGTTTGAGACTTTCCCATGGCAATGGATTTGTTGAACCTTGGTCCGAAAATGCCAGCCCCGGTGTTACCGTTATCCAGTTTCGATCCATTCGTGCCCGGTAAGATCACCACTTTTTATATTGGTTATGTTTTGAAGGCGAAGTGCAGGACTCCTTTTTCAGTGTAATTGGTAAAGTGGGTATGCAAGTTATAATTCCCAGTGCATGTCCAGGACATGTCCGGATGGCTCCAGTAATGCCTATGCATACCAGTCGTTATAATTTGGTAAGCGCAGCCGCAGCTGTCTTCTGGGTAGATTTCGTCCACCAAGCAAGAGATGCATAGATTATGATCGGTTTTACCACAGTGTTAAAAGACCAGTAGATTCTTTTTTTTTTTTTTTTTGGGACTTAGGCCCCATGTTCTTCCTTAAAGCCTGTTGCAAGCAAAGCGTGCTTGAGTGGCTTTGTTTACGGTCTTTTCCAGGTGTGTCAAGTATTAGTTACAAGAGACTTATGACAAATTTTGCTGACCTCCAAGGTGAACTCCATTCGGATTTGAATCTTATCCAAATGTCCCTGTTCGGGCGCCAATAATTACGCTGGAACCTCCGCAAGCGTTCAAAGTATAATTTTTAGCCTTTTTATACTTGGTACAAACTCGTACGTCTGGTCTGTTTTAATCTCTAACTTCAATTCAATTTATTTCATAAGTCATCGATTAAATTAGATCGATACATTTCAAAATTATTCGCTATTCGATATGTAATCTAACTGTGGCGCGTACACATGGATAGATTCCATATGGTCCAGGTGATTTATATGGGCTGAAACTTTATAATGGCTATTGTACGCTATTTTGATGAAACAGTTTATGGGGCAAGTTTCCAACACGTTCTGAGCGATAGGGGGGTTCCCCTCCCTTAGCCCCATTCGAGTCTGCCGCCATAGTCACGCGCAGGTGTGGGCACACTCCAGTCTCAGAGAGGTAGGTTAGTGCCTCACTCTCTGAGATGGGTTGCTCCACAGCCACGCACCCAGGAAAGTGAGTAGCCAGGAGTAGGCTGCTCGTCTCCTTTGGGTTGTTTGTGTATGTTCCATCCGGCTTTTTCAGCGTGCATATGCCGTTTGAGTGGTCTTTGGAGAGGGCCTTTTGCAGCCTAACAGCTTCCGGGAGAGATGAGATCTGCCCGCAGTGTTGGCGCCAAGTAGCCCGTTTTGATCTTCTCAGCTCTTCGTTGTAGCGCGTTAAAGCAGAAGTGTAGGAGTCCCATGAGGCCCTCCCACTCCTTGCCTTATTGAAGAGCCTACGCGCAGCCTTTTTGAGATCGTCAAGGCTTTTGTTCCACCAGAGAACAGACCTTCCGGTCTTGTGTACCTTTTGGTCGCAGCTGGCGCGATATGCTGATTCAATATTTGTATGAAGTACAGTAGCTTCACGCTCTAACTCGTCTATGAATGTTATCGGACGGGTCGAACAGTCTCTGGATTGCTCAAGTTCAAAACAGAAGTGATCCCAGCTGACATAGTGATCTCACTTGCAACGTGCCAGTTTGAGACAACGGACAACATATTTATAGTACAGAGAGTTAGATCAAGGACTTCCTCTCTAATGGCATTAATGAATGTAGGCTCGCTGCCCCGGTTTAGTAATCCTATATTGTTACTAATAATGTATTCAAGAAGGTACTCACCCCTCTTGTTGATGTCACTGCTCCCCCAGACCGTGTGGTGTGCATTGGCATCATAGGCGATTATCCATCTGAGCCGGTTTCTCTGGCAGTGCTCTATCAGGGCACAAGTAGCCGCCGTAGGCACTTCCTCCGAGTCGCCGGGTAGATAGGCGGAGGCCAACACTGCCTCCTGCTCGCCGTGGGCGGTCGGTATTTTAACCCAAACCGCCACCAGGTCCTCAGTTATGAACTGTGAAAGGGGAACAAATGGTAAATTTTTGTTAATTAACAACGCCGATCTAGGGCGAGGTTGGTCATTTGCATACAGCAACTTACCGGATGGGGTGCTAAGCCGCCGGACACGTCCTGCACTTATCCAGGGCTCCTGGATGAACGCTATGTCCATTGTAGCGAACCTCTCGCAAAGTACGTCGGATGCGGCCTTTACGTGGTGGAGGTTCGCTTGGAGACATCGGAGGTGTCTCCTGGTGTTAGGGGGAGTGGGGAGAGGGGGAGAGGACATTAGTCCGTCCTCTTGCGGCCCCTGGCCGCCATCTTCCGGCCGCGGTTGGTGCCTAGAAGGGCTTCCTTCTCTAGTGTGCGCCTCGCACCCTTGGGTACGCGCCCGGTGCCTCGAGTGGGCCGAGCGTTCCGAGCGTGATGCGCCCATGGAGTGGAGGGCGCAGGATTTTTCGCGGTGCTGCTGGCTCTTGTGCGACTGCAGTGCCCTGTGGTGTCGATGCAGCCATAACAGGAGCACTGGCATTTGTCACTGTCTCTTCGCCTGCGTATCGGTTGGCGGAGACCGGATCCAGCGCGATCGTCAGGACAGCCGTGTTTTGCCTCATCTCCCACTCGCAGGCCGCTGTTCTGGCCTTCAATGAGGTTCAAGACCTCAGCTGTCTTTAGTTCCGCGTTTGGAAGCGGGAAGTAGCCGACATAGACAGCGGCACGGGGTGCCTCTGCCTCGGGGACTACCTTGAGGTGGGCGTCTTTCCACAGCCGGAGCTTTGGCACCTCTGTGCTCAGCCACTCAGCCGTCTCAGCGTTCCCACACGTAATTGCCATCCATCCTGGTCGAAACGTGCAGCCAGAGAACAGCGGCTTCACAGAGCCGTGTCTCATGGCCATCACTCTCGTCAGGATGGCAGACTGGATGCTGTTTAGCTGATCCGTCGTGAAAAGTTTTTGGGGGTAGTCGGTAGGGAGTATCGCCATCTTCGATGAGCTGGCAACGTCCCTGTAGGAGGGCATGACACCGACTTGGGGTGATTGCTCCTGTGTCTGCTGCCCAGCCACAGCTACAGCTGCGGATGTGGAGGCTACTGGAGCCTCCGTGGCAGGCGGTGCAGTCGCAAGGCCACCCCTCGTCAAGGCACTGGGTGCGGCGATTTTGATCACGGCCCTCTTGGTCGACACCTCCTGTGGGGTCGTGTTAGACGATCTTACCCTCTCCTTGGTCACGCCACTCTTTCTGGGCTCTACCCTAGGAGGGTCCATAGGGTTCTGAGCGAGCCTCCTCCTCCATGGGAATGCCGTTCGCAAGGTGTCTGCGCAACCTTTTCCTTGCGGCGCCCGATAGAGCGATCCGCTTGGGTTTTTCAACCTTGGGAGAGGCGAGAAGGGTTTCTTCCTCTTCCTTGGTGATGCTGTCGGTGCCAGAGCTCTGTGAACAGACGTCCATGGCTTCTTCGGGCTCCCGGATTGGTTCTATGTTACTCGACTTGGGCCTGCCTGAGCAGCCCGTTTCTGTATTATTACTATTGTTGGTATCCATAAGTTGGTCCCACGAGTAGTGAGGAAGGAAGTATCTCCCGGGGCAGAGCCTTATACCCCGGATCGGGCGCTTATACGACCGGAGGTGCCAGGTATCCGGAAGCCACTGTTAAAAGACACACTGACGTAGTGCCATTCATCACAGGGGCACAATACGGTAACACCGGTGATTACGGGTTTTTTCGAGTTGTCCTCTCTAGATCCGCCATATTTAGTCGAGAGCAGGGGCACCTCGAGCAGGATGTGGTTCTTCACCACGTATGGTCGGTCTTTAGTAGTCGGCATGTGACTGTCAACTACCGCTAGCTGAGTCGGATCGACGCGGCGACAAGCGCACACGCTTCACTGACACAGCCTTGGCCCCCACGATCATCAATATACGCTTTCTGCCTTTTTATCTTCGGATTTGGATTCCGATCGGACACCGCGAATGTCAGCGGCTGATGGTCCATATAAATGTTAATATCGCGAGTGCCGTATAGCTAGTGTTGTAACTTGCCTAAAGCCCACACTATGGCCAACAATTCTCTTTCATTTATGGCGTAGTGTGACTCGCTTTCTTTTAGGGTCCTAGAGATCATAGTGATGGGTTTTTTATCTTGCGATAGAAATGCACCAATACCATTCGCGGAAGCATCCGTCGTTAGATCGAATGGCTTCCTGAAATCAGGGTATCTGAGAATTACATCCTCAGAAGCGAAGACGTTTCTCAGCCTGTCGAATGCATCCCTCTGCAAATCACCGAACTCAATAGGAGTTTTCTTGGACATGTGTTTGCTGATAGAGCCATTTTCTCGCTTTTTGGAAGATGCTTCCCGCATTCTTCCACCCGAAAGGTAATCGACAAAATTCATACTTTCCACCGTTAACCGAAAAAGAGGTCTTTTCACGGTCATGCTCGGCCAAGTATATCTGGTGGTAGCCGGACTTCAAATCTATCGTTGTAAAGTACTTGGCTTTTCCTAAGTTTGCCAGTATCATGGGGATGTTTGGCATTGGGTACTTATCAGCGATGTTTTTTTCGTTAAGTTTCCTAAAGTCTATAACCAAACGCTTATTTTTGTTCCCCAACTCATCATGGCCTTTCCAACCCATGTTGGATTGTTGTACGGTGACCTTGAGGTTCTAATAATGAATTTCTGCAGTAAGTCTGCACCTATGGGGTGCGGGTATAATATACCGGCTTATCATCGCTTTTTTTTTACAGGTTCCGGTACGGCGATGTCATTTACGTTAGTAAAAATTACATTGTCGCTATTATGATGCTGAAGCTCTTCAGAAACAGAACCATAATTTATTGTACCCTTCTTTGCATCGAGTTTGCTTCCACCTGAGCTAAGAGGTAAAATCCTATAATACCATCGAATGGTGTCAGCGCGTCTAAAAGAAAGAAGAGCTGTTTTTCCAAAAATATTCATTAAACATTTCTGGTAAACTCTGTTAGAACCATGAATGGAACTAACTGTGAAAGGGGAATCGACCGGTACCACATTTTTTAACTCCTTTACGGGCTTGATGTAGTTCATTGCCGCCCCTGTGTCCATTAAAATTTTTAGTTGTCTCCCCTGCAGCTGGCGTTCAATGAACGGCAGTCGGGAGCGCTCCCTAATCTAATCCTAGATCTGATCATTTTCGTCAGACTCATCGTCTATTTCGGTCACGGCCGCTGCGGCCGCGCCCTCATATTCGCTGTCATTTTTATCGTCAGTCTGCTGCATAGTGTTCTGCAACCTCTGACGCCTTTGACCGGTCATACGTGCGGGGCAAAATCTTTTATGGCCCCGAACACTTTCGGCCTTCCGCTTCCAAAGGAAGTCGGCTGCCTATGTTGAGTCATGGTAGAGCCTAATTCCATAAGCTCAGGCGACTGATTACGATAGCTGCCCGTGTTCTGGGCAGAACTATTTTTTCCGGCCTATTCTGTTTTTTTGTAAAAATGGGTGTTCTTCTTTCCTTGGCCATCTTCGGACCTGCTATGTGTTCAGTTTGCTGCTTGTCCCAAAGTGCGGGAGAGCGGCGATCAGCTGATCGCTCGCTCGTTCTGGGCAGTGCATACTGCAGGGAGAAGGAGAATGGAGGAGAGGCGAGAGCAAGGCAGTCTGAATTGGCTCACGTCGCTGAACGCCCGCCGTCGGTCTAACCATCTATTTCGTTACACATATTTACGCACACGCCTGTATATATTATTAATTTAAATTCTACATATCACGGAATAATAATAGTTATTGAAATTGGTTCGGCCGTGTTGTTTTTACTTTTGCCGGGGAACCCCTCTTACAATGACCTCTTGATAAATACACAAGGGGACACTATTAAACATGGTGGCCCATGAGGGGACCTGCAATTGTAAAATTTAAATTCGAATGGTTATGTGTGGAAATAGATTACGTTAGATCGCGGCCGCGTTAAGTTGCAATTCGGCTCGGCAAATTGCCTGAAATTAAAACTGCGATATATAAACGCAGCAACGGTTGTTTGGAATTTGGCGGCTCTTCTTCTTCACCTATTCTCGGCTAAGCGAAAGACCGAAAAGGAAGACGGCGATACATAGGCGCCGCAGCTGCAGGTCGTGGAACTTTGTGACGCTAGCTTCGATTTTGGCGGCTGCTTTTCTTCACCTATTCTCGGCTTGGCGGAACGCGGAAAAGGAAGACGGCGATACATAGGCGCCGCAGCTGCACTTCGCTGGATTTTGCGACGCTTTCTTCTGTTGCTTTGGGCGGCTTCTGGTGAGTGGAATCTGGTGGACAAACGGAGTAAGTGACCAAGTTGTGTGCGAGACAAGAATTTTAACGAATTTTTCTCATTACATGATTGTTTTGGGGTGGTGAGTTGCGCTAAGTTTGGTTGCCCTTTTTTTACACTCGGCTCACTCATGAAATCAGATTCAGAGGCTCCGACTTTGGAGCAACTAGTAAATTTGCAGGCAAATCGGTACCAGTCGCTCAAATCGACGTTGCAGAATTTCAAGAAGGATTCGCAGTCAAGGAAAACGAGGATTTATTTAAAGAAACGTCTAGAGCAAGTGGAAGAGCTGCGGAACGCGTTTCGCGAAACGGATGCCGTGATCGTTAATCTAGAAGGGTTCGCTGGATCGAACTAGTCGCGAAGAATTTCCAGTCGGAGTTCGAGGTGTAGTATGCACATATAGCGATGCACCACTGTTATCATAAACAGTCCAGGCCAAGTGCAAATGTAATAAGAGCGCCCAGTTGAAGGCCAACACACATAATTGCATAGCCAGCATTCTCACGCTGGCCAAACGCTGCTATGTGTGCCCACTGCACTCCATCTCCTCCAGCGCCGTCGATCGGCGACAATACATATATATCTACATATAAGTTATGTATATAAGCGTCGCAGCGCTGCAGCCTACGCCGGCAGCGCTGCTCACCGAATTAGACTAAGAAACTAAAGAAACTAAAGATTCATTAATAAAATCACTTTCATTGGAGCGGGACCTTGCCTGCTCCAATTAAATCAAACCAATTATAAAACCAAAACCTAAAGCGACTTATTTCTTCGTACATGGCGACCGTGTCATCGAAACCAGCAAAACACAAAGTTGTAATTATGAGAAAATGATTATGAGAAAAAACAACAAAACGTTGGGCAAAGATGATCAAGGAAAACGCTTATCAAAGGAAAAGTTTATCTGAGACACAGCCATAATTGAGCGGAAGCTAAAAGTTGGAGCAACATCGAGTGAACAAGTTTATCTGAGACACAGCCAGAGTTGATCGAGAGTAAAAAAGTTGGAGCAACATCGAGTGAACAAGTTAACAAATATTAAGATAATGAAAAACAAAAAACTTATCGAATCCAAAAGTCACAAAATCCAGCGCAAGCACTCAAACAGGGTGTAGTGTGTAATGCTCGACTTGCAAGCAGTTCGCCTTCGTTAGCCACTTCAGCAGCAAGCAGAGACAGCTAAGGAAACATCCGCCATGGCATGCTTCATTGACCAATTCCTTATCGTCGCCGCTCTGACCATTGCCTTATGCTAAACCCACCAACGTCTAACTGAAACCCACTCAGGACAACCACATCCCGGCATCACTGGCCGAGAACATCCGTATATGCAGCAGAAGATAAATAGCCTGTGCGAGGACCAGCACCGGCGCCGCCTGAGCCCATAGGCCCAGGTCAGCAGCAGAAGAAACCGAGTGCGGGAGGCAAACCGCCGCCTGCACCTTCGAGGGAACGTCAGCGTGCCTGCCCGGCGACGCCCAGCTGACGTAAGAAAGAGTTGCAGCCAAACAGCATGCCAGCCCGGCAACAGCAGCACCGGACCAGCCGAATATAACAATTTTTTTTTTGTTGCCCTGCGTGGCACACCAATATCGATGCACTGCGCTGCATATTTTTTTTTAAAACAAAACATTGTAACATTGAGCGGAACTTTTTCTGCCCGATGAGCTGTGTGGCCCGTAAAGCCTCACGAAACACTAGGTAGGATTTTTGTACATTCACCCAGGAGTGAATTAATGTTAAATTTCTCTCCGCCAGTTGGCGTAAAGTAACTGAGACTGTTTGTTCACATTGACGTTAATCGTCCAAATTCCAAATCATAAAATGGGCGGAAAAGCATCCAAGCCCGTAGTAAAAGATAACGCTGCTAACGTTGTCAATACTGTTGTGGTTGATAGCACCCCGCATCTAGAGTCTCAGTTAAACCTTTTAGTGTTTATTGCAGTAATACTTTCAATAAATCTATTACTTAAAGTATATCTTATGTATAAGAGAACTTTAAGGAAACGGTATATGAGCCGAGCCGATGGACTCGACAAGGTTTTAAAAAAAAAAAAATAAATAAATATAAAATAAATAAAATAAAAAAAAAAAAAAAAAACAAAGATATATACACCTGAATAAAATTCATTTTTTCACTATTTCAAAAAAAAAAAATGTAGTTTAACTACTCCCATTTCTACAAAAGGAGACTCCCAACACCTTATGAATTTTTGTTGTTTCCCCTCACTAACAAATGGAATGGTCCAGACTCTCCTCAGAAATCAAAGAGGTACGAGTAGAATTTGATAAATCATTTAAGTGCTTAAATGCGCTTTAATATCAAATCAGACCAAGATAAAACACGTTGAGATTCTTATTGAAAAATACAATAAAATACGCGAATTAATCTCAGCTAATAAAAACAGGCTCAGCGGCCTAAACTGGGTGCAAGCTTCAGACATCTTAAAACGCTTGCGGGAATAATTGATTTGTGTATCAGATAGGCATAAATTATTTTTATTTCGCCCGTCTATATTAAGTACACCTGCATCATTTGATCCATCAGTGTTGCTGTCACCGGACGTTAAGGAGTCGGAAGAGACTATTAACGTGTCCGTACAACCTGCATCACTTGACCCATCTGTGTTGTTGTCAAGGGACGTTAAGGAGTCGGAAGAGACTATTAACGTGTCCACACAACCTTCATCATTTGATCCATCTGTGTTGCTATCAACACGTAATGTGCCCGAACAACCAGAAGGCATCCAGCCAAGTATAAATTTAACAATGGCCCAGACCAATATTGAGTTTATAAACACAGCATCTAAGCTTATACCAGTTTTTGATGGTAAAGCGGAAAACTTGAGAAGTTTTTTGGATGCTCTCAATATAGTCGACACCATAAAAGGTGAACATGAGCAACTGGCTGTGTCGATAATCAAGACAAAACTAAAAGGGTCAGCCAGAAACCTGATTAACAGTGAGAAACAATAATTGATGGGCTACCCCAAGAACTGGCAATGACTAAAAATTGCTCAATAGATAAGGTAAAACTTATCATGCAGGCAGGCACGTTCAACAACATGAACGATGCAATCTCGAAATTCGTAAACAGTTGCACTGACGCAACTGGGCTTTCAAATGCCGTACTCTATTATAATAATGTAGCGAACCGCGGAGGTTATCGTAACCGAGGTGGACAACACCGAGGTGGATATAACCGAGGCGGCCAAAACCGCGGAGGTTATAACAACTATAACCGGCGCTACAATAACAGAGGTAATTATCGAGGAGGCCAAAGGAGCAACTCCAACAATAATGCCAATAATGGACAAGTCCGAGTTGTTCAAAGCAACCCGGAAAACCAGCAGTGACCTTTAGGTGCAAAAACCCAATATATGCCAAGGTTCATAAAGTAAACCTCAGTCTCAATATATTTATAACACTAACAAATGTAGCAACTCGTAAAAAGCTAACATTTTTAATTGACACTGGTGCAGATATATCCCTATTAAAAACTGATTTCGATGTCTTTCATGACATCAACAGGGATAAAATAATTAGTATTCAAGGCATAGGCAAAGGAGTAATATACTCGAAAGGCCAAGCCTCCGTAGAGCTACAGACAGGAAGTTATATAATCCCGCACAATTTTCACTTGGTAGATTTTAATTTACCACTACCAAGCGATGGGATTATAGGTTTAGATTTTATAAAACGATTTAATTGCGTTTTAGATTTTCAAGAGTTAGAAGATTGGTTTACATTGAGACCATCTAACTTACAGTTTCCAATCAATGTTCCCATACAGTTTAACTCTGGTAATAATTCAGTATATTTACCAGCAAGAACGCAAGTCGTCCGAAAAATAGAGCTAACCGCGAATGAGGATAGCATATTGATCCCAAATCAGGAAATTCAAACAGGCATTTATGTTGCGAACACAATTGCCACAGCATCAAATGCATTTGTCCGTTTACTAAATACAACCAGTACCGACCAGTTAATTAACATCAACAACTTGCAATACGAATCACTTTCGAACTATGAAATAGTTCAAACTCCTCCAAGCAATAGGGAAAAAACTGTCCTAGCTCAACTAACTAAGAATTTTCCACCCCAGTTCAAAACAAAACTGGTGGAAATATGCACCATGTATAGTGATGTGTTCGGTCTTGAAACAGAGGCGATCACAACCAACAACTTTTATAAACAAAAATTGAGACTGAAAGATACAGAACCGGTTTATATTAAAAACTATAGAAGTCCACATAGCCATCTGGAAGAGATCCAGAAGCAAGTAGGGAAACTGATTACGGATCGTATAGTCGAACCATCCGTATCAGAATATAATAGTCCACTCTTGTTAGTTCCGAAAAAAGCCCTTCCGGGCTCAATAGATAAAAAATGGCGATTAGTAATCGACTATCGTCAAATTAATAAAAAACTTTTGGCTGATAAGTTTCCTCTGCCAAGAATCGAAGATATTCTAGATCAACTTGGCCTAGCAAAATATTTTTCGTGTCTTGATTTAATGTCAGGATTTCATAAAATTGAACTTGATGAAAATTCAAGAGATATAACGTCGTTTTCAACGAGCAATGGCTCATATCGCTTTACGCGATTACCTTTCGGCTTAAAAATAGCGCCAAATTCATTCCAGAGGATGATGACTATAGCATTCTCAGGACTTGAAACTTCCCAAGCCTTCCTTTATATGGATGACTTAATAGTTATTGGATGCTCAGAGCGACACATGATCAAAAACTTGACCAACGTGTTTGAATTGTGCAGAAAAAATAACTTGAAATTACATCCAGAAAAATGCTCATTTTTCATGCGTGAAGTGACTTTCCTAGGTCACAAATGCACAGATAAAGGAATCTTGCCAGATGACAAGAAATATGACATCATCAAAAATTATCCAGTCCCACATGATGCGGACAGCGCTAGAAGATTCATTGCACTTTGCAATTATTACCGACGTTTTTTTAAAAATTTCGCCGACTATTCACGGCACATAACAAGATTATGTAAAAAGAATGTTCCTTTTGAATGGTCAATCGAATGCCAAACTGCATTCGAGCACCTAAAACATCACCTTATGCAACCAACTCTGTTACAATATCCAGATTTTAGTAAAGAATTTTGCATAATCACAGATGCAAGCAAACAAGCGTGTGGAGCGGTGTTAACTCAAAAGCACAATGAACTCCAACTTCCAGTTGCATACGCTTCAAGAGCCTTTACAAAAGGAGAAAGTAACAAGAGTACAACGGAACAAGAGTTAGCAGCAATTCATTGGGCAATAGTGCACTTCAGACCATATATTTATGGCAAGCACTTCACTGTCAAAACAGATCACAGACCACTCACGTATCTGTTTTCGATGGTAAATCCCAGCTCTAAACTAACCCGAATGAGGCTAGAATTAGAGGAATATGACTTCACTGTAGAGTACCTAAAGGGCAAGGACAATCATGTAGCGGATGCGTTATCAAGAATAACCATCGACGAACTAAAACACATGAATGCAACCATATTAAAAGTCACTACGCGAAATCAAAGTAAACAGAAGAAATCCTGCGCAGGAAATGAACAATTATAATTGCCAAAGCAATCTATTGTCAACGCTTCTAAGCCCAACGTATATGAAGTCATAACAGATGACGAAGTACGTAAAGTAGTGACCTTGCGAATAACCGAATCCAAATGCTCATTGAAGCATGGAAATAAAGTTGTTGCGAGAATTGATGTTAGCGATCTGTACACCAATGGAATTCTAGACTTAGGTCAGTTCTTCCAAAGGCTTGAAACGCAAGCCGGTATACTTAAGATCAGCCAACTCAAAGTGGCACCGAGCGAAAAGATCTTTGAATTAACTTCAATAGAATCTTTTATCAAAATGGGCAATAAAAAACTAAAAACATTACGAGTAGCGTTACTCAAGCCGGTGACCCTAATAAAAAATACAAAAGATCAAGAAGCGATTCTGTTTACAAACCATGACGATCCCATACAAGGTGGTCATACAGGCATTTCAAAAACATTGGCCAAAATAAAAAGACACTACTATTGGAAAAACATGACACGTGATGTCAAGGAGTACATACGTAGATGTCAAAAATGCCTGACGTCGAAAACAACGACGCACACAAAAACAACTATGACCCTAACCGACACACCAACTAAAGCTTTCGACAGAGTGATAGTGGACACAATTGGTCCGCTACCCAAATCTGAGTCTGGCAATGAATACGCAGTCACTTTAATCTGCGACCTAACAAAATATTTAGTTGCCATTCCAATTGCAAATAAAAGTGCAAACACTGTCGCTAAAGCAATTTTTGAAAATTGTATTCTGAAGTACGGTCCAATGAAGACGTTCATTACGGACATGGGAACAGAATATAAAAATTTAATTATAAATGATTTGGGCAGTTATATGAAAATAGACACCATAACGTCTACTGCATATCACCACCAGACTTTGGGTACCGTTGAAAGAAGTCACAGAACAACGAGTACATTCGTTCATATATATCAGTTGACAAAACTGATTGGGACATATGGTTACAATATTTTGTGTATTGTTTTAACACTACACCATCAGTAACCCATAATTACTGTCCATATGAACTAGTATTTGGTAAGCCAAGCAACTTACCAATACATTTCAATAGAATATATAGAATAGACCCGCTATATACTATAGATGACTATGCTAAAGAGATTAAAATTCCATTAGAAACCGCGTATAAGAGGGCCCGTATAATGTTAGAAAATAATAAAATAAGACAAAAACTAGCATATGACAATAAGGTATCAGACTTTAAAATAGACGTAGGCGATAAGGTTTTATTGAAAAATGAAACAGCACATAAGTTAGAACCAGTCTATATAGGACCATTTGAGGTCATTAGAATAGAAGAAAGGAATAATATAGTAATAAAAAATAAGGAACAAAAATTTCATAAGGATAGGTTAAAACCAATATGAAAAGTATAATAATATTAATACAAAAAAAAAAAAAAAAAAAAACAGTGACGAAAGTAATTTTATACATTAAAAAAAAAGGAAACAAAAAAATTTATATATATATATATAAATATATATATAAATAAATAAATAAATCGCTAAACAAAAAAAAATAGAATTAAAAAAAAAAAAAAGGAATTTAAAAAAAAATATATATCTATATATATAAAATGCTTTGTCCTGACTGACTGACTGACTGACTGACTGACTGACTGACTGACTGACTGACTGACTGATATATCACAGCCATGGCCAAACCACATGTCTTAGAGACTTGAAGTTTTTTTTTTTAAATCAGAAAAAAAATGCCAGATTCGTATGGGTATTTTAATTTTCTAATTTCATCTGCAACCTATTTTACGTCCCCTTGGACGGGGAATCGCAGTACTGGTTGGCGCATTACATAGCATCGAGGTTGCCCAAGGAGACTCACAACGCCTGGGAGCACCATCAAGGAAGCGGTGCCACCGTTCCTACTTATAAGGATTTAGAATCATTTTTGAATGATCGGCTGGTCATAATGGATGCGATCAAAAACCGATGTTCGTCGTACGACTCCAATCATGTCCCAGGATCTATCGACCCGAGCAAACGAGTGCGAGTGCATAACGCACAGGAGCGCTCAAGACGCCCGGAAACCGCCTGTTACCACTGCGGCGGCGACCATATCCAGCGTCGTTGCGCAACCTTTCTGGCCTTGGACTGTTACAGGAGAAAGGATATAGTGAGCAGGGCAAAATTATGTATTAATTGCTTGAGTAAATCGCATGCGCTGTCACGATGCACCAGCAATAAGAGCTGCCAAGTTTGTGGGCAGCGCCATCACACGCTGCTGCATTTCCCAGTAGTGGCTCATAATCCATCGTCGAGTCGCGCACAGCCGCATTCGAACCGGCCTTCAGCGCCGCAATTTGGTGCACCTGCAGCCAGGGAGAACAAATCTCAGAACAGCCTGCAGGAGACGGAGGAGCCGCATCCGCACGCATCTTACAGATGTCATTCAGCAACTTCATCGAATGTCCTTTCGAGGAATGTGCTTCTCGCCACTGCTCGTATCGCCGTACGAAATCCGGTCAACGGCCTACAAGCAGTCATAAGTGCTCTCATCGATCAAGGATCTGAGGCAACCATAGTTTCGGAACACGTCGTTCAGTCTCTGCACCTGAAGCGGTCAGCCACCCGAGCGTCCATTTTTGGGGTTGGCCTCGGGGGCGGTTGTAGTTGCAAGTACACAGTAAATTTCGAAATCTTGAGTATTATTAACCCAAATTTCTCCTTAGGGGTTGATTCAGCATATGTTCTCAATTCTCAATGTTACGTCCTGCCTGCCAAGTGTGAGCTTCGCGCCACAACATTGGAATCATATTCGAGGGCTCTCATTGGCGGATCCCCATTACGCGCGGTCGAAGCGAGTCGATCTAATTTTGGGAGTGGACATGTTGGCGCAAATTATGTTGCCCGACACCAGGATCGGTTTGCCAGGCGAGCCCATAGCTCAGAATACACACTTCGGATGGATCCTCTCTGGACAAGCTGATGGAGTGAGGGAATCAACCGAGTTGCGCTGTCATTGAGTGTTTTTGGACACTGAGGCATTGCTGAAGCGCTTCTGAGAGGTCGAATCGGTTCCAGACCGCCCCACAGCAACAGACGAGGAACTCTGGTGCGAGTCCTTTTCCCAGAAGACTCTCGTGCGCCGATCGGATGGCCGCTACGTAGTGCGGTTGCTCTTTAAAACCTATCGAGACCCAGCCATGGTCCTGGGAAGATCTCATCAAATGGGACTTAATCGGTTCCTGCAGTTGGAAGGACGTCTGTCTAGCAGCCCAGAACGGTGGAGCAAATACGTGGAGGAGATCGAAGAATACTTCGCGCTCGAGCAAATAGCGCCGGCTGTGGGCAGTGAGAGCAGTTCGGTAAGGGATACTTCCACGAATAGACACGTGGCTTCCTGTGTGCTCCCGCATCACGCTGTCTTCAAGAAGGATCCTCAATCGACCAAGCAGCGAATCGTCTTCGATGCCTCTTCAAGGACTAGCAACGGACGGTCTTTCAACGACATTCTTTGCGCGGGACTGACCCTGCAGAACGACATGTCGGCAGTCATACCAATTGGCGGAAATATCGTTTCGTTTTCACGGCGGATATTCAGAAAATGTATCGCTGTATCGATGTGCACCCGGAAGACGCCCAATATCAGCGGATTTTATGGCGGGCGGCGGATGGATCGGTCAATGTCTATGCCTTGTCAACACTAACCTTCGGAACGGCTTCGGCACCCTTCACGGCCATCAGGGTCATTCAACAGTTAGCGAAGGATGAGCGGCGTTCATTCCCTAAGGCGGAAGAAGTGTTGATGGACGAGATTTATGTTGACGACATTCTGTCCGGAGGGCATTCGATAGAAGAGACGCAGGATAAACGAGCACAGGTAGAGGGTGCAATAAAATCCGTTTGCATGGAGTTGCGAAAATGGTCCAACAACGAAGCGAGTATTGTCCGCTCGATTCCGATAGAGCATCAGAGCAGTCGGACACCTTTAAACTGGGACACTGCGGATCCTATCAAGGCGCTAGGAATGTATTGGCTCCCAAATAGGGACTGCTTCAAATTTCAGGTCGATTTTGAGCTGCCAGCTAATTTCACCAAAAGAAGGATCCTGGCGAGCATAGCGAGGCTGTTCGACCCGCTGGGTCTCATCGCGCCAGTCATCATCTCGGGAAAGCTAATTTTGACGGAGGTAACCATGGCCAAGAAAACGCATGTCGACGGCACTCTGACGGCCCTGGATTGGGACGACGAGGTTCCCAATGCTCTTGCGGAACGGTGGCAAGCATTTCGGGACAGCTTGCTAAGGATTGACGATATAAGTATACAGCGGTGGATTCATTATACTCCGGGATCCATAGTTTCAGCTCAGCTTCACGCGTTCTGTGACGGGTCCTCCACATCCTATGCAGCTACGACCTATCTAAGGCTCGAGCATGAGGGCGGAACGTGCAGCATCTCGCTGTTGACCGCAAAGTCAAAGGTTACTCCAACTAAACCTTTAACCATACCTCGAACGGAGCTGAGTGGTGCCGTACTAGCGGTCAAATTGGTCAAATGGTTGACCACGGCTAAGTGGCTAAAGGACCTTCCCATCCAAACTTTTTATTGGACGGATGCTACAATTCTGCTGCATTGGCTGCACGGAGACGTCAACAGATGGAAGACTTTCATCGCCTTCATTCTGGACCACTCCTCACCATCTCAGTGGAGGCATGTCGGGACTAGCGAGAATCCAGCGGACTGTGCGACAAGAGGGATGCCTCCGAGTGAGCTGAAGGACTTCGACTTGTGGTGGCGAGGCCCGGATTGGCTTACACGCAGTCAAAATGACTGGCCTTCGACAGAGATTGGACAGGTCGACATGAAGGATGCCGCTCTAGAGGCAAAGGCGGACAAAGTTCGCGTTCACCACGCAGTCCCGATGTCATCGCTTCTGGAGCGATTTTCTAGTTTTAGCCAGGCGGTACGAGTCATAGCATATATATTTCGGTTCAAGACCAATGCTATCGGGAAAAGAGAGAGGTGCAGTGGTCCTCTAAGCATTCAGGAGATGGACTATTCTCTATTCGCTATCGGGCGCATCGTTCAAAGGGAGTCTTTCGCGTCCGAGCTGACCGCTGTAAGGAACAATAAAAGGCTGCCTCCCAGAAATAAGCTCTTGAGCCTATCACCGATACTGGTAGAAGACATCTTGCGGGTAAGGGGGCGACTGCGCCATTCAGGTTTGTCGCACGAGCGTCGTCATCCCATGATCCTCCCAAGTTCTCATCATTTTACGCAGCTAGTAATACGGTACTCGCACGTCTTAACTCTGCACGGAGGTGCGCAGCTGACTTTGGCGCACACTCGCCAGCGGTTCTGGATAACTACAGGAAGACGAGCCGTTCAAACAGTTGTACGAAGGTGTGTGAGGTGTTTTCGGACCCGGCCAATCACTTCGACACAGCTCATGGGAGATTTGCCGCTTCATCGGGTGAACCCCCCTAGCAGACCGTTCTTGGCGACTGGGGTTGACTACACAGGCGCTATAGAGCTGAAGGCAGCACGCTTCCGAGGGACAAGCTTTTACAAGGGATACATTGCCGTTTTCATTTGTCTTGCAACAAAGGCAGTGCACTTAGAAGCGGTAACTGGCCTCACCACGGAGCATTTCCTGCTAGCTCTGGACAGCTTTACCGGTTGGCGAGGGATGGTTCAGCATCTCTACAGTGACAACGGAACCAACTTTGTAGGCGCGGAAAATTTTATGAAGGCGTTCTACGGCAGGCTCAAGGACGTTTACGAGAAGCTCATAGCTCCCAAGCTGGCTTCACAACGGACCGTATGGCACTTCAATTCCCCTCAGTCGCCCAATTTTGGCGGTCTTTGGGAGGCTAATGTGAAATCTGTGAAACATCACCTTAAGAGGGTTATTGCAGATCGGCGTCTCACCTATGAGGAGTTGACAACGGTGCTCGTGAGCATAGAAGCCTGCCTCAACTAGCGGCCGCTGTGCCCTCTCACGGCTGATGCAGACGACTTGGAGGTGCTCACGCCGGCTCATTTTTTGATTGGGGACTCTATGCTGGCGCCTCCGGAATATCGGCCGCAATCCAAGTCCTTCGTGGAGCAGTTCCTCCTTCAGCAAGCCATGGTACGACATTTTTGGATGGCATGGAGTCGAGACTGGCTAGCTCATCTGCAGCAGAGACCCAAGTGGTGCCAGGAGGCTGAAGGTTTGCATCTCAACGACCTTGTCATCATCAAGGATGACCGATGTCCGCCGTCGCAATGGTTGCTGGGGCGGGTCGTCGAGTTGCACCCAGGGACGGACGCGTTAGTCCGAGTAGTAACGCTTAAAACCAAACAGGGTCAATTAAAACGGTCAGTGTCGAAACTGTGTCCGCTTCCAATCCGTTCTTAAGCGCTCTCACTTAGATACCTCAATCATAACAAATTATTTCTTGCGCACACTTCTTGCATCATTTCTGCAAGCTAGATTCTATCTCACCTACCAGGATGGACCGGAAAAGCGAGATTTTCATGCTACGTCTAGCATTGGCGGGCGGCTTGTTCAGTTTGCTGCTTGTCCCAAAGTGCGGGAGAGCGGCGATCAGCTGATCGCTCGCTCGTTCTGGGCAGTGCATACTGCAGGGAGAAGGAGAATGGAGGAGAGGCGAGAGCAAGGCAGTCTGAATTTGCTGACGTCGCTGAACGCCCGCCGTCGGTCTAACCATCTATTTCGTTACACATATTTACGCATACGCCTGTATATATTATTAATTTAAATTCTACATATCACGGAATAATTATAGTTATTGAAATTGATTCGGCCGTGTTGTTTTTACTTTTGCCGGGGAACCTCTCTTACAATGACCTCTTGATAAATACACAAGGGGACACAATTAAACACTATGTTTTCCCTGCGGCTCCCTGAGCGGTTTTGGTTCTTTCGGTGCTCATAAGTGAGTGCCTTGTCCTCCAAAGCCTTTGCATATGTTGCAGCAAATGTAGTCCGCTCTATGGTAGCCTCGGATTCCCTAGCTAAAGCCAAAGCTGAGGGCAAATCCTTGGGCTGCGCTGGCAAGACTATGGCCCTAAGGCCAGCAATAAATGCATGGAGAGCATCCTCACTAACTTCATTATTAAACAGAATGGCACTGTCCGGTTCGTGTGTCATAACGTTCTTATTCGTTATTAACGTCAATCGCTTTTCTACGTCGTCGTAGTATTGCATTAGGCTAAGTTCTCCTTGCCTAACTGTTTCAAATCCCTGTCTAAATTCACGCAACGACATTTTGTCCGCGTAAGTGCAGTCTAATCGAGCAATAATGGCATCGAAATTTAAGACTGTGTTATGCGCAACCAGTAGCCCTCTTGCCGATCCCCTGATCTTATTTCTGATGAACAACACTGCCTGGTGGTGTGCCTCGCTACCGTAATTCGGTTTGAATATCTCGTATGCATCCACGGCCGACTGCCGCCATGACACATAGTCATCCTGTTCTCCCGTAAAATCTCGCATGGGCTTAACGATGTCAAGCTTGACTTCGCACCGAATGCTTGGGTCTACGGTTATTTTCTGGTAAGCTTCCACTTGTGGTGCTTCCACGCGCAAGTTTTGCATTTGTTGTTTCACCTCGTCCAATTGTGACTGGAACGCCTCCTTCAATCTTGTTTCCTGCTGGGCTAAAGCCTGGCTAACAGCTCCAGATATAATTGCCTGTAACTGGGCAGCGTCCATGTCCGTAACGTTATCTGTCGTAGTCGGACGAAAGCCTTCTGATTCTAAATCCCACCCGTCGTCACTATCGTACTCGACCTTGATAGCTCTATATGCACCTGCCTAACTCATTGACCATTGGTTGGCACCGCACAATTAATTCTTACCGAGCACTGTTGATCGGTTTTCGCGAGGCGGAATCTTCTTACGAAGATTAGGTTGGGGCGCGTGACTTTGCCCCCTTCGTCGATCGCTGGCCTTTTGGCTCAGCGAGACTGTTCAAATTAAACAATAATGACTTTACGGCTTTGTGCCAGAGTAGCTGCTCTTTATTAAGGCCCAACTTAAGACTGAATACAAAGAATATGAAAAATATGAATTTACCCTAGCTCCAATGCATCGCGTCATAAACTCAAGGTCGGCAAGCCGACTCAGCATTTATGCAGCGCAATTCGGTACCCCAGAAACTGGGTGTCCGATTGCCGCTGCTGACCGTTCTTAGCGCGGAGCGCTGAACTCAGTTGGGGCGTATCAGCATTGTTTATATGAAGCTACTTAGGGCATTATCAACGTAAACTAAGTGGCTGCTGACCCAAATATATTAAGCGCTATATTAGTTGTTAACTTGCATGTGGTATAAATTACGCGCAAATGGTGATGACACGATTAATAGTATTATACACAATAATCTATTTTTAATTTCGATTAGCGGTTCAATTTGATCGAAATCGATTTAATTTAATTAATTCAATCCTTAATCAATTATTGTGGCTCCCCTTCTAAATTTAAAATTCATATATAGTAGCATGCAAATTAGTATAAGTATGCTCTCGTCACAATTTTCGATAAGTTACGCTTTTGCGAGAGAGCATGTTACTCTTTCCAAAGTACGCCTTCTCTGCAGAACAGCTGCATGGGAGTATCAGATCACTGTTTAGAAGCACTCAAGAAGAAAATACAAGAACAATAACCGAAAAGATAAAAAAGATAGTTAGAAAAGAGAATACGGAGCAGAAAATATAAGGAAACAAGCGGGTCAGGCATACTTTGTCTCGACCATTGTTGATTTTTTTTATAATACTAGAAACGAATATAATTCCAATTTGTATTCACAAACCTTTGCCGGGAACGATATCAATTAATTTGAAGCATCAACTGTAATATTGCCTTTGCCAAGTATAAAGTGACTCATGTTCGGGATTTATTTCAATTTCTTGATTTGACACCACAAAGAGCCATCGATTTTGAGATGCCGGGAAGCGTAAATCGTAAAGCGAAAATCTCCGGATGGCAATATCAAAGGCCTTCCAAATAATCTCCAATCACTTCTTAAATTCTTCCTTGATTGGTATACGGTCCACGGAGCTGTGGAAGCTGCTTGTTTATGCACCGCAGTGCATTCATCCAAATAAGAAATAAAAATTAATTTTGCTGTCGCATAATTTGTAATCATTTTGCACGTCAGTTTTTGAACCAAAACAAGATTCATAGGCAGGTTCAATGCGGAATATGAAGTTTGACCGCCTTCCAACAATATGGCGGCAATGCGCATTTCGGTGTTAATTTCAAGTTCGAAATTAGATGTTGTCTTAGCTGACGACCATCTCGTCCTTCTATTTGTCCCACAACTCAAACCCAGTTGGCTGACATGGTATTTGTATTTGTATTTATTATAAATATATAATTCCTAACGCTACAAGTCTGGGACTTATAAATTATCGCGCTAGTCACAACAAACATGTCGATATGATAATCGCAAACAATGTATTTGATTCGATGGCGCATTAACTGTTGCATCGAAAAGTTGTGCACAGCACACCATCCACAGAACATAGTGCATTAAATAATGTTGGGCCTCTTATGTAAGTTAACTAAGATAACCGCACCGATCGTCCGCTGACCAGCACCGGTCAAATTGCTGACCAAGCATTTGGCCGGAAGCTCGAGCATAGCCGGCAAAGCTCTGCACTTTGGCAGAGGCCGCTATGAAGCTTTTTCCTTTGTTAGCTTTAAGCAGTTCGTTTTGGACATTCATACAATAAAGAGCACAAGCTCATATACCAACAACTCCGGCAAATCTGTCGTTAACACTTTATTTCATTATAGCTAGCTGAGTCTCTAGGCCAGTAGCAAAAAGAAGACAATTTACGATTTATGATAGGTTTATTAAAGCGGCTGTTAACGCTAATTCACTACAACTATTATTAAAAAACAATTTGTTTGCAGTGGTGCTAGTGTTAAAATGAATAAGTTTTAAGTATTTTCAGGCTAACAGCTGCCTAGAGAATGGAATAAAGGTGAGGTTATGGGATAAAAGGTGTTAGAGTGAAAAGCGTACAGGAATAGAAATTGGTAAGTGCTTAAGGTATCCTCCGACGAGCCAGCTGAGCTAGAGTGGTCCTCTTGAGTCTTCTTCTTGGAAGTGGTATAGTAGTGTCCCTTGCCAGAGGATTCGGGTGAGTCAGAAGCCTTTCCCAGTGTCTTCTTGCCGCCTCGTTTATGTAATCCCCAATTAAAGGAACTTTAAGATCGCGCTGAATGTCTCGGTTCCGGATGTACCAGTCTGCTCCAGAAATGCATCTTAGGAATTTAGATTGGAAGACCGAAATTTTTTTAAGGTTTGATTTTGACGCCGCACCATAAATGGGAAGACCATATTTCCAAATAGGAGCAAGAATACTAAGATAAATTCGCCTCTTGTTGGACAAACTTAACTTGCTGGCAGCGCGAGTAATCCAATGCAGCCGCCGAGCAGCAGTCGCCAGTTTACCCTTTGTCTTTTTAATATGAGACAAAAAATTTAGCCTTCTGTCAAGGACCAGACCCAGATAGGGGTACTCCTTAAGCTGGGGGAGAAGATGACAGTGGATAAAAACGCCTGGGCTGGAGTCCCTGCGCAAGGTGTAGGTCACGACTGCACACTTATCAGGGCTTATGGAAATATTCCACCTACAACACCAATTTTCAAATCTTTTAAGCATAAGTTGCAGTCGATCAGTCGCCTCATAGACGCAGTCCGCTCTGGCTAGCACTGCTATGTCATCAGCATAGGTAGCAATGCACATGCCATTGCTTCGCCTTCGAGCTCGCAGAGGAGCATCATGTGTAAACAGGCTATAGAGCGTTGGCGCCAAAACACTCCCTTGAGGAACTCCTGCTAAAATAGTTCTAGCCGAAGACGAAACACCATCCTGGACTACCTGAAAGCTTCTGTCAAATAGGAAGCTTTTAAGCAGATCGTAAAGTTGATGATATAGCAGTCCTTTTAGCTTAGAGAGAAGACCAAGATGCCATACTCTGTCAAAGGCTTGCTGCACATCAAGAAACGCCGCAACAGTATAGCGCTTCCTCTGAAATCCTTCCATAATGAAGCTGGCGGCTCGGTGAAGCTATTCTGGAGTACCGTGTCTTCTCCTAAAACCGAACTGGTGATTAGGAATCGCTCTTGAGACGCCAGGATCTTGCCAAAAGCAGAAAGTAAGCTAATTGGCCTATAGCCCTCTAGGCTACTGCTCGGCTTCCCTTTTTTATGGATCGTGATTGTCCACCTTCCACATTTTAGGGAAGTAACTCAACCTCAAAGAGGCATTGAAGGTCAGGACTAGGAATATGATGGCTCGGTCTGGGAGCAATTTGGCTACTCTGTTAGTAAGGCCGTCAGGACCTGGCGACTTCCGGTTATTCAGCTTGCTGATAATTTTTTTTACCTCAGGAACCCGAATAGGGGTAGCAGTGATGTCAACAAGCGGGGTGAGTGCCTTCTTGAATAAATATTGTGTAGTCAATTAGATGTAGTCAATAGAGGGTGCAACCCTTCTTTCATAAACGGTCTTAGATCTCACCTTGACTAGCAATTTCCTATCCGATTGCATAATGAACTGGAGGGTTACCGATAAGGCCATATACCAACAACTCCGGCAAATCTGTCGTAAACACTTTATTTCATGATACCTAGCTGAGTCTCTAGGCCAGTAGCAAAATGAAGGCAGTCATCTTCCCATCATAATCTTCGTAAATCTGCAATATCTGGATTAGCCCTCCTCTTCCCCTGTGCGCGGGAGAGTAATAAGGATTTCTGAAGATCATTCACCAGCCAACCGGCAAATATCAGTGACTGCAGCGAGGGACCCCCACCTGCAGCACCCCCACACTTAATAATTTGTACACCAAAAGCAATCGAAGATTGAAGCATTCATCTTGGCGAGGAACGGCATCGGTCAAATAGACATTAGCGAAGCCAGCAAGAGATTAACCTTTCTTCCGACCTTGAAACTTTTTCGACGCAACGGTCCGTATATAGTAGAGTGAGATTTCAGAATAAAGTAAAGTCTTTTCCAGCGCATCGCTTTCGCATGTAAAAAATTAATTTGTCAGCATTTTTGAAGGTGGCTGTTCTGCTCTTTGCGCTGTATTTGCTTCCGTAAAGTACACGTGCTTCCCGTTCCGATAAATTATCGACAGTCGTGTAACGTCATGAATCTGAAATGAAAACAGTCGCCAAATAGCCTCACCACAACTCACGTAACGTCCAAGTTTATATTTGTCACCTCATCGTTTGATTTCGAAGCGTCAATGCCAAACCTCACCATGTTGCACGCATTGTTTACATATTTGCAATCGTGTTCTATGGATTTTATGGGGTTTCAATACTCAACATTGCAGTGAGCTGAACAACTTTTTGGCAAAGGCGGACAATATGGAACGATCCAGCTGTTATCGATTTTGTCTCCGTTAGCGACCCTTATCCACCAGCCGTTATCATATGGACAGGTAAAACGCAATGGGCATTTTCTGTTTTCCAAGAATCTTTTTTCTCGAAAATCTCCTGAAGGCAATATTAAACTGTGACGACTCTATTTTAGGGGCGCACAAATTCCTCCAGCTGCAGAGGTCCGAGCTTACATGCGCTCCGCCTGATTTACATCCTAAGTCGGTGCAATCGGCTATTTAGCCTGGAAAATAAATTCGAAGTCCAGTGCGAGACTCCTCGGGACGCTGTTACATACCTGGACGGTCCCTGGATGGGCCCTGGGAGACTTGCCGGCCTCTCTTCCACATAAAATGCCTTTCTCCTGTCCTTTCGTCTTCCCACCTTCCACAAGCCACATTTCCCCGCGTTTCTTCGGTAAAAAACACAGCTGATCTCACACTGATTGCAGTGTTGTACAACGCCGGCGAAACAAGCTGGCATTATAGCCGCGCTTAACAGCACAACGCTTCTAGTGTTGTAAAACGCGCGTGGTTACGCTTTTCCCGCCATATCCTGATTTAAATTTGATTTAAATCAGCAGTTTTTTCGCGAGGCCGTGAAGATAAGGTCACGGTCCCGACCAATTTCCGATCCCCCACCTAGGCGGTGTCCCGAACAAGGGACGTCGGGGACCGAGAAGAGGCGGTCTAACCCCCGTCGTAGGGCCAAGTGGAAATCCTTGGTCACCGTGGGAGCTCTGTGTAGGCCGTTCGGCCGGCTTTGGACGAAGGCAACCCCTTCGTAGGCGGTTCGGCCCTAGAAAGGTTGCCTTGCCAATCAAGGGAAGTGGACGATGCGGCGGCGTTCAAGAAGAGCAATAAGCTCTCAAGATCGCCCCCACCGCTCGGAACCCTAAAAGATGGGCAGAGAACGGGTGCAGGCGCAACGCCGACCCCCAAGAGGTAGGACCAGGCAGGCCGGCAAGTTCGCAGAGAATGACGCCGGTAAAAAAAAGCAAGGCATCGCGGATGGCAGCTTGCCTGCAGGATCTCCAGGAGCTGGGGAGCATGCTGCAGGAAGTCTCCGCCAAAATAATGGACAAATTCCTGCGACACATCACCATCGCCACGATGGAGATGTTCGCTAAGATGACGGCCCTCCACTCAAGCATCCTCAAGGCGAGTCTTGCGGCCGCGGATGGTGCAAGCGGCAGGCAGGAGAGCCAAGTCGCCGCTACCGTGTGCCCTACCTGCGCTCGGAGCACGCACAGCGTTGATAAAGAGCAGCAGACCTTGACGGTGTGGAAGAAGGAGGCTGCAGCCCAAACGGGGCAATGGCAAAGGCTAAGCCAGCAGCCCGAGCCCGGATCATCGGTCCCTGAGAGCGACTGGGAGGTGGTCGCGAAAAAGCCAAGGCCAGCGCGTCGCACACGTCCCGACGCCGTCATAGTGCAAGCACGAGGCAAGTCCTATAGCGAGGTACTCGCTATAATGACAAGCTGTCGAAACTGGGGAGCTGCGTCTCCAAGGTTCTCCGTACCACCAATGGCAACCTGCTGCTCGAAGTGGCCAAAGACAGCGCCGAGAGCGCTGAGGCCATGGCGGAGAGCATAGAGAAGGTGATCGGAGAAGCAGGTAAAAACCTATATGCGAGCAGTGGAGGCCACATACAGGCTGTGTGCCATTAAAACAGCATGCGAGTTCCGGACCATTTCGGTGGATGCGGCGCTAGTCATCGACGGGCTAGTTCCGCTTACCGAATTGGTAAGGGAACGGAAGGAGATCTCAGCCTCGCAGGACAGGACCGTGCTCAAGGTTGCCGCCAGGAGGAGAAGTATAGAGAGCTGGCAGGCCACTAGAGACTCCTTATCGAAGGGACGATGGACGCACACCCTCATCCCGGACTTTGAGCAATGGGTTGAGAGATCACACGGGCAGATGGATTTCTACCTTACCCAGGCATCGTAGAGAACGCACAGCACGTCCTCTTTGAGCGCCGAAGGTTTGGCTTCGAGAGGCAGGAGCTGGAGGCAGCTGCCGGGTGCACGATCAGCACAGGAACCCTGGTCCCGATGATGCTTAGGGAACAGCGAGTGTGGGATGCGGCCGCCACTTTCACGGAACATGTCATGAAGTCACCCTGGAGTGAAGACGGTAGATGCAGGCGGAGAAGGGGCATACGCGCAAGCGAAGCAATGCCAGGCGGCGGTACCACACGGCGAAGAACCCTTAACTCACAGTCTACTTGACCGACCCATCATAGCTTGAGATACACTATATGTTTGTATAAGGCCTTAGTAATTAGTAGTAATAAATTCTGAATACAATAAAAAAAAACCCTCCAGCTGCACCAGCCGATATATTCATGTATTTACCATATGATCATAATTTAGAATTAATTAGTATATTTCATACCATATTCAATCTTCATTACTAGGCTATGAAGTCTGTCATAGTTACCTTATTATTTTTCACTTTGGGCCCGCCTGCTGTCATGCATGAAACCCCAGCTTGACTCGTGAAGCTTACACGTTTGGTTTCTCATCCGTGCAAAGCATCACGAGCAGAACACTCTCCGCCTTCCCTCCTTGCCCTCCTGCATTCATAGTCTTGTAGCCTCCAAGACCATCCGGAGTAGTAGCCATTCCCGTAGGCTCCGAGACCCACGGGAGTAGTAGCCATTCCCGTAGGCTCCGAGACCAACCGGACTAGTACCCATTCCCGTAGTCTCCGAGACCAACCGGAGTAGTAGCCATTCCCGTGGCCTCCGACACTAACCGAAGTAGTAGCCACCGCGAGTATCCGGAGGATTCCCACCTTCCTCTCTCCCCGTAGTTAGGGATCGCCATCCTGCTCAATCCGCCCATGTGCTATCGTTCGAGACTTATACCCTTAGCGATCGCCAAGCAGTGCGATTGGGCATAGCCACCCCGATTGCCTAGCAGTGCGATTGGGCATAGCCACCCCGATTGCCGAGCAGTGCGATTCGTGCTTAGCAGAGACATATCAGTACCGATCGCCAAGCAGGGCGATTGGTCCCTACTAGGAAGCGCATAGCCTAGTCACACCCCACGTTCGGTCGCCAAGCAGTGCGAACCTTCACCGCCAGGACCGTAGCGAACTAATTGTGCCACAGCCGATTAATTTCTAAACTGACTCCAAGCACCGTAGCCGCCAGATATATGATATAGAACCGAGTAACACTAAACTATGAATATATAATATATCCACGACGGGGATGTTCATGCTTTCGCACACCGGCATATCACACTCTCCGATACAAATTCCTAACTACAGGTTCCACCCTTCTATATAAATTACTTGTATGGGTTCCTTGACCACGACTGAGATTTTACCGCGGCCAGAGAACCCTTCCAAATAATCTCGAATCACTTCTTAAATCGCTCTATACATAAAAATGGAGGGCTCATATGTTACTCTCGCAAATACTCGAGAACCGCTGAACGGATTTATATAATCTTAGTCTTGAAAAGTTCGTGGAGGTCTAGGGAAGGTAGGCTGGCGAAAATCCTCCATCTGAACCCTCCAAGAGGGCGCCGGCTGGGCAATGGGCACGTCCGCGGTAATACAGTGTCTAGCTAAGGCAACGGTTCAATTCCTTCTGCTGGAAAAGCCGGAGGAAATGAATCATTTGCCATGGGTGGAGGTGCCTGGCGGTTAGGCATAAAACGCAGCCTGGCGGTTAAGCATAAAACGGAAGTGGGTGGTTCCCCGGAAAACTAACCAGTTTACTCTGTAATGGACGAACAAAACGTTTCAACCCGGGCTGGGATATCAGCCCAAACGTCGGTGGAAGGCGTGACTGCTACCACCGGCGGGCACGGAGGGGAGCAATCCTCTCTGCGTGTCGCCAGCGGTCACACCTCTAGCATGACGGGAGCAGGTCGTGCCAGTTGTACTGCTACTGCCAAGAAAACGACTCAGAGCAAACTATGCCGCTCAGGTGCCGCCGTCGACACAGACACGGGCCTGGAGAGCGCGCAGCTCACACCTGAGGAGGAGGAGATCCTACTCCGCTCGCCAGTACCAGGCACCAGCTCCCCGCGCAGGGACGGGCCGAAACGGTCTAGCGAGGGGAGGAAGACGAAGGCGCAGTATAAGGCTGTCCTCGGAATCGGAAGCCGGCTTCGGGCCAAAGCTGACCTCTCCCAAGAGGAGAAGGCAAAGCTAGCCTGGGCCGAGCAGAAGATTGAAGAGGGCAGGTTATACTACGCCAACATCCCCCACATGTCCTCTACGGGCGGATTCGCCAACAAAGTGGAGGAGATGCTTGCCAGCAAAAGGCAACGCTCTGCCGAGAGCGCCACTAAAGACGCTCCGGCGAGCAAGCGGCAACGCGGGCCCAAGCAGGTAGGCCCTCCACCTAAAGCGAAGAAGCCTCAGAGGGCACAGAAGGTTAGTGAGGTGACCAAACGACATCTGATCGTGGCACTCATTGACCGCAGTGACGAAAATGGAAAGATGTCCGAAGAACGGTGGAAGACGGTGCACACGAGGCTCGTCGAAGCGCTGTTTGCACGGATGGAGGATGACTCCCTTGGCCCCATGCCCACTTTCGATGGTGCAGGGTGGCTGAACGGGGTCAAAATCCTGAAGTGCATGGACGACCCGACTCGGAAGTGGCTGACGCAGACGGTTAGCCAGATGGAGGCGTTGTGGGAGGGGGCCAAACTGGAGGTGGTGGACAGGGAGCTAATCCCATCCATACCGAAGGCGAAGGTACTCTTCCCCATCGCCATCCAAGGTGACCGGGCGCTGAAGCTGCTACAGCGCCAAAACCCCGATATTCCCACCGCAGACTGGAAGGTGCTGCACATTGCGACCCCGACACCCAAAGAGGGGGCCAGTGCGCAGTACTCCAGATCAACAAAGCGGCGGAGGACATCCTGTACCCCAGATACGGGAAGATGGCGTGGGGCATGGGTAGCGTTTACCTGCGCCTCAAAAAGCGCCACCCGGGGGACAAGGATGCGCACACCCTGCAGGCAGGCGAGGTGGAAAAGGACCTTGGTCTGGACTCCATCGTCGACGCCGCCCAGGAAATGACGCTCGACGTCTCAGATGAGGAGGAGGAGGACGGTGACCTGACAGTCATAGTCAACCCGTCCCGAGCTGACCCAGGTACCCATGACCCTAAGGGTACTGCAGCTCAACCTCCTGATTGCCATGGAGCAAGGGTCCGTCGACATCGCTTTGGTCCAGGAGCCGTGGGTTGCCTCGGGCAATTCCATTGCCGGACTGAAGTCCTCAGCACACCATGTGTTCTACGCACCAACGGTAAGCAGGAACAGAACCGCCGTACTCGTACGGAAGGGTCTCCACGCTAACCTTATGTCTCGATACAGCACGGATGACCTGACTGTGGTGATGCTTGAAAGCAAGAAGAAGCGCCTCCTGGCAGCTTCCTGCTACATGGCCCACGATAGATCAGCCCCACCCGAGGAACTCAGGAGCCTGGTGGAAGCCAGCCCGAATGACCAGCAACTGCTCGTGGGTGCGGACGCCAACGCACATCACTGCGTGTGGGGAAGCCCCGACATAAACGACAGAGGTGAGTCACTCCTAGACTTCTTACTATCCACTAACATATGTATAGCGAACGTGGGGGAGGAGCATACCTTCGTAGGTCCCACCTCCTCGAACGTGCTAGACTTAACACTCACAAAGGGACAGTGTACAATGATATCAGAATGGAGAGTCCTCGAGAGACCATCCTTCTCAGATCATAAGTACATACAATTCCAATACGATTTCGACCACTCTCCCAAACCAACCGTCTTTAGGAACCCCCGGAACACTAACTGGGGAAAGTTTAGGAAGACAATCTCAACACGACTCGCGACTGGCCCGGGCCTAGTAAAATCCGCTGAAGACATAGAAAAGTCCCTAGAGACCCTCTCCAGGGAATTACTAGATGCGCAACGCGCAGCATGCCCAATCTCTAAAGCTAGAAAGAGGACCAAGCCACCCTGGTGGAACAGTAATCTTTCGCTACTACGCAATAACCTCAGAGAATTCTTCAAAATCGCCAAAGAGGCGAAAGAGGATTTGATAGATGAGGAATACAAATTCCTACTTAGGGATTACAAGAAGGAAATACGCAGGGCACAAAGAAGCTCGTGGAGAAACTTCTGCTCCAACATCGAGACGGCCCCAGAAACGGCTAGACTCCGGAAGTTGCTATCGAAGCAACCCACCGTACAGAGTCAGCTCAAACGCGACGACGGACAGTGGACTGAGGGCAGCGAGGAGGCCCTAACAGCACTAATGCATGCTCACTTCCCAGGATGCACTGAGATATCCGATGCCAATAAGCACCAGGATCTCGCACTGGGGGAAGAGAGTCTCCCAACAAACCTAATATCCTCTAGAAGAATCCAATGGGCTATAGATTCCTTCGCGGGAATTAAAGCACCAGGACTAGATGGAATATTCCCAGCCATGCTACAGGTGACCAAAGAAGTGATCACCCCATGGCTACACGCTATATTCACAGCTTGCCTAAGCACGGGCTATATCCCTATCCAATGGAGGACCTCTAGGATTGTCTTCCTGCCAAAAGCAGGCAAGTGCAGCCATGTGAGCCCCAAGGATTACAGGCCGATTAGCCTCACCTCATTCTTACTTAAGACGCTAGAGAAGCTGCTGGACATATACATCAGAAACGATGTAGGACGACTGCTGTCATCCAACCAGCACGCTTACACGAAAGGGAAATCAGTGGAGACGGCACTACACTCGTTAGTAGCCACCATTGAGAGAGCCCTGTATAACAAAGAATATGCTCTAGGAGTGTTTGTGGATATATCCGGAGCATTCAACAACGTGACCACAGACGCTATAATGGACCGCCTAGAAGCGGCCAACACGCCCCCCGCCATCAGTATATGGATAGGAAATCTACTAAGCTGTAGGCGGGTACAATCCGATTGGGGCACCGCCTCCACGGTGAAAGGAGCACACAGGGGCACGCCGCAAGGCGGGGTCCTGTCGCCTCTTCTGTGGAAGGCCCCAAAGATAACAGCTTATGCTGACGACATAAGCATAATTATCACGGGAGTCTGCCCATCGACCCTCAGCTCGATTATGGAATCAACACTCAGGGAGATATGTGAGTGGGCGAAGAAGGTAGGACTCAGTATCAACGCGGACAAGACGGACCTCATTCTCTTCACCAAGAGATACAAGGTTCCGCTATGGGTCCCCCCGAAAATTAACTCTACCAGGCTAACTCCGAAAACACAAGTCAAGTACCTCGGAATTGTACTAGACAGCAAGCTGGCATGGAAGCCCAATGTATTAGAGAGGGTAAAAAAGGCCACCATAGCGCTATATGCATCCAAGAAGATGCTTAGCAGCACATGGGGCCTCTCACCCGCTCTAATGCACTGGATTTACATCTCGGTGGTGCGTCCAACTCTGATGTATGGAGTCTTAGAGTGGTGGCAGGCCATGGAAAAGAAGATGTATAACAAGCTCATGGAGAGGACTCAGCGGCAGGCACTGCTCTGCATAACAGGGGCGCTGAGATCAACCCCCACAAAAGCACTCGAAACTATAATAGGAGTTGATCCCCTAGACATCCACGCGCAACTGATTGCAGGAAAGGCGGCACAACGCCTAGTCGCATCAGGAAATATGTCCCTACAGGGATTCGGGCATAGTTCAATTGGTCGAGACATGAGCAGTATATCTGACTACATGGTCACCAGAACGTGCCCGGATGCAAAAACAACTACATTCATGGGACCAGACGACTGGAAAACAGGTCAGGACCATGCTCAACACCTCAACATATACACCGACGGCTCCAAGATGGAAGGAGGAGTTGGAGCGGGCATATACTGTACAGACCCTGAAATGAGGCTGTCGTATAAGCTACCAAGCCAATGCAGCATCTTCCAGGCGAAAGTATTCGCCATAGGGAAAGCGGCAGAGCTTGCGCAGAGCATAGACCGCCCATATGGAGCGGTCAATTTGTTCGTAGACAGTCAAGCGGCGATAAGATCCATGCAATCGTCGGCGGTCAGTTCCAAAAATGTACTGGCAAGCAGGGAGGCACTAGATATCCTCAGCACGACTACGTCAGTGCGGATCTACTGGGTTCCCAGCCACCAGGGCATCGATGGCAACGAGACGGCCGATGAACTTGCAAAGGAAGGCGTAGGACTGCCGAGTGAAAGAATAGAAAACGTTCCGGTCTCCCTAAGGACGCTCCAAAGCGAGCTAGAGAGACGGGCCGACATACGAGCCAACAGCAGGTGGAGGAGTAATTCCACAACCTGCAAAATATCAAAAATCATGTGCAAAGAGCGCAACGCAAAACTTAGTGCTGCATCTTCCTAGGAAAGATTGCAGACTGCTAGTGGGAATTCTCACTGGTCACTGCCTAGCTGCGGCACATGCAGTCAAGCTGGGCATCACCGAAAACGCCAAATGCCGGAAATGTGATGAATATGAGGCAACTGAAACCTTGGAGCATCTCATTTGCAAATGTCCGGCCCTAGCAAGGGCAAGAATAAAATACCTAGGCGCTCCGGTTCTGGCATCGCTAGAAGATGCCTCCAGGAAGAAGCCAGGCGAATTACTTGCCTTCGCGAAAAACACCTCGATCCTTAATGATTTCGAAAATCGCGTAAACACACCCTAGGTCCATTCAGAACAATCTGTTGGACAGCTAAGGGCCATATTGGCCTATGCGTGGCCCCGTGAGGGCCTTCCGACCTAACCTAACCTAACCTAACCTAGGGAAGGTAATAGATGTGAAAAAAACTCGAAAAATATCCGGGATAACCATAAAAACAGCCTTTCCCTATCTTACATAAAAGAGAATTTAAAATTTGTAAATGTAGGTGTCAATCATTCTGTTGTAAAGTAGTCTACATTTCAACATTTTGCCAAATCATAAACCAACACGGAAAAAAAATCCATTGAGCAGTCCTTCCCATTTGTTTCTTCTACCTTAATATTATTTCAAACTTATTCTGAAACAAAAAATTATGATTTTTAAACAAACCTGTCGGCGGATTGACAATCTTTATACTAATGTGATAGCCATCATCGCCACGACAGAACATCAACGGTTATTAGAGTGCATCATACGATCGATGGGTCTCGTACACGTGTTGCAATTGACTATTATTCCCACGTTTGAGAATAATATCCCCTGATATAACAAAATTTGTTTAACAATCAGGCAAATTTATTATGCTCTTATTAGTTTCAGTAAAAATTTCAAATGCAGAATCTCCCAAAAAAATAGATCTGACGGAACTTATGATCTCTGTCAGTCAATAAAAAAAGCTTCCGCTCAATGGTGAATTTGCCTAAATGTTTCGAAAAAAAGAGAACAAATTAGAATTTTCATAATATGGATATGGCCTTTAACTTAAAACGTGGGCTGTATTGGCGAATAACAAATTTTACACCAAATGACGTTATTTTAAAGGATAAATTATATATTTGAGCATACGTCACATAATGATTTGATTGGATTGTTTTTCTATAGAGAAGCGAATACAATGGCTTTGTCGGATGCATCAAAATGGGCAACTTTATGGCATAGGCGCATGATTCATCAGATTTCAATTGAAGCTTCAGCGCATTGCAATGCTGAAATACGACAGAATGTACCAATAACAACGCAGCTGGGATCTTTGTAGGCGAGGTAAGAATCATGTCTGAATGCAGCGCGATTCAAGTCTTTACTTACAGCTTATCTTCTTCTTAGGTTGCGTTTCTGCATATTGGGTCTGTCTCAATGCATTCCGTTCGAAACGTTTATCTTGTGATCAATTATTACGAACATTCATTTGCCGATGTGCAGCACGTGTTCGCTGGCCAATGCTTGATCATCTAATAGCAGGCATTCTGTGACACGCCGAACGCGCACATAGCTTAAGATAAGAAATTAAATGAAGTAAAACATGGAGAGAAACATGGAGAACAAATAAATGATAAACAAATAACTTAAGGAGAGAAAATGAAATGAATTCATAAACATGGGGAGAAACATGTAAACCAAATAAATAAGAAACAAATAACTGAAATAAATAAGCGAAGGTACGAAACAAAGAAAACCCACACACAACCGCATTTAAATTCAAACCCGATGCTCGCGCGACACTACTACTACATTCTACGGCTCGGTTCACCGACCCGCGTGTCTCACCAATTAGTAGACCAGAACGGCCTCTAAACTCTTCTCATTAATTAGTAGACCAGAACGTCCTCTAAACTCTTCTAACCAATTAGTACACCAGAACGGCCCCTAAACTCTTCTAAATAATTAGTAGACCAGACCGGCCTCTAAACTCTTCTCACCAATTAGTAGACCAGAACGGCCTCTAAACTCTTCTCACCAATTAGTAAACCAGAACGGCCTCTAAACTCTTCTCATTAATTAGTAGAGCAGACCGGCCTCTAAACTCTTCTCATCAACTAGTAGACCAGAACGGCCTCTAAACTCTTCTCACCGATTAGTAGACCAGACCGGCCTCTAAACTCTTCTCATTAATTAGTAGACCAGACCGGCCTCTAAACTCTTCTCACCGATTAGTAGACCAGACCGGCCTCTAAACTCTTCGCAATAATTAGTAGCCCAGAACAGCCTCTAAACTCTTCTCACCAATTAGTAGACCAGAACGGCCTCTAAACTCTTCTAACCCATTAGTAGACCTGATCGGCCTCTACCCTATCCTCATCATTTGAAGACCTGATCGGTCTCTGGAACTAATTCTCTCTCCGCACTAATTAGTAGACCCGACCGGTCTCTAAACCACTCTCATTTGTAGTAGACCTGATCGGCCGTCCACAGGCGTGGGAGAAGCTCGTGGGCGTGTGCCCCGAGGACCAGTGAGCTGCCCTTCGGGACCCCGGCGTCAACCCGTGACCCTCGTAGAGCGAGACAGGACGACTCCGCGCCGGACGACCACCCGGACGCGTGGCAAGGACCGCAGCTCCTGAATCAGTTGTAACAGATTGCGTATCTTAGAATAAAGACTCGATTTATAATTACTGTGTAATTCTCTTGTCTTCTTCTCTGGGACCCGGGTCGTATTCTCTTCCAACAACCCCACCTGAACCAAATAAAATATCTGTGACGACCCCTGGCCATTCCTCAGCCATCCGGACACTGACAGCTCGTCACAAGGTGATACCTAAGGTTGCAGTGACCCGTGTTAGCTTCGTCTTTCGAGAGAGGGCTCTGCTGTTCATTTGCCTACTGAGCCCAAAGTAGCTTCTGTTACTCCTGTGATCCTCCGCTTGATCTCCAGGCTGACATCGTTGTTGTTAGTCACTGCAGTTCCTAGATAGAGAAAGTCCTTCACCGACTCAAAGTCATAGTCTCCAGCAGTAAGATGAGAGTCAAGTCGCCGAGTCTCTCGGTTACTGCACACCATAAACTTTGTTTTGCCCATATTCACTGCAAGACCTACTCTAGCCGATTCTCTTTCAATAGCTCCAGAAGCCGCCGTCACATCACGCTTGGTACGACCAATGATGTCAATATCATCAGCGTAACCAAGGAGCTGAACACATTTCTGTCCCAGTATTGTGCCCCCTCGATGCACTCCAGCTTTCCTTATGACACTCTCCATTAGCAGATTGAAGAGCACACAAGACAGCGAGTCGCCTTGTCTGAGACCCCGCCTGGTACTGAAGGTTTCGGAATGGTCATTTCCTACCTTGACAGAGCTGATGGTGTTGCTCAATGTCATACTACAAAGCCGTACTAGCTTTGCAGGAATACCAAGCTCAGACATGGTGGCGTACAGGCGTCCTTGCCGTGGACTATCGAAAGCAGCTTTAAAATCGACAAACAGGTGGTAGGTGACGATTTGGTTCTCATACGCTTTCTCCAGGATCTGGCGTAATGTGAAGATCTGGTCGACTGTGGACCGACCAGGGGAAAGCCGCATTGATACGGTCCGATCAATGCTTCAGCATATGGCTTAAGTCTCTCACACATGACGCTCGTGAAAACTTTGTATGCGACGGGAAGAAGACTGATGCCACGATAATTGGTGCATTGTGTTGCATCACCCTCTTCAGAATGGGGTAGATCATACTCAGATTCCAAGCATTGGGCATGCTTTCCGCTAACCATACGTTGCAAATGAGCTGGTGCATGCTCCTTACCAACTCATCGCCTCCAGCCTTAAACAGTTCAGCCGGTAGCCCATCCGCTCCCGCGGCTTTATTGTTTTTAAGTCGTCTTATGGCGACTTCGACTTACGTATAACTAGGGGTGGGAACTTCAACATCATCCTCTCTGACTGGGGTTAGTGGATCTTCTTCATCAGACTCTTGGTTGTCTCCAGCCAAAAGGCTTTCAAAGTGATCCCTCCATAACCTCAGTACTGTCTCTGCATCTGTGGCAAGATTTCCATCATCCATTCCTGCAGGCAAGCGATCCAGACTTATACCCTTGAGTCATGTGTTTGACACTCCGGTAAAAGTCGCGGGCATCATTCCTGCTCCTGCTATTCTCCAACTTCTCACACTCAAGCCTTTCCATCTCCTGCTTCTTCCTCTTCTCCGCGTTCTCCGCCACTGCTCGTGTGGCTCCTGCTTGCAGCGTCCGCCTGTATGCAGCGTTCTTTGCAGCAGTCGCTTCCCGACACTCCTGATCATACCATGAATTCCGTTTTGGGGGACGTAGGAATCCAAGGATTTCCCCACAGAACCATTTATGGCGGTAGATATGCACGTCCACATATCTGACGTATTTATAGGCGTTGGAGGGTGCTGGCCAAGTCGGCCTGAGAGTCGAGCGGAGAAGGCATCCCTGTGCTGTTGTGATTGCAGCTTTTCGATGTCAAGCTTTCTTGGCATACCTTGACGTGCGATTTTCGCGACACACAACCGTGCGCGGACCTTGGCTGCGACAAGGTAGTGGTCAGAGTCAATGTTAGGACCCCGGCACGATCTCACATCAAGTATGCTAGACGCATGTCTTGCATCGATCACAACATGATCAATCTGGTTGCAAGTCAGACGATCAGGTGACAGCCAGGTTGCTTTGTGGATGTTGAGATGACGGAATCTTGTACTACTAACTATCATATTGTGCGCAGCAGCAAAACCTATAAGTCTAAGCCCGTTTGCAGAGGTAGACTCATGTAGACTATGCTGTCCAACGGTTGCTCCAAAGATGCTTTCCGATTTTGGCATTAAAATCTCCGAGGAGGATCTTAATGTCATGTGACGGGCAGCGGCTATACACTTGGTCGAGTTCTGTATAGAAAGCATCCTTGATGGCGTTGTCCTTCTCCTCCGTTGGTGCGAGCACACAGATAAGGCTGATGTTGAAGAATCTGGCAGCTACTCGGATCGTCGCAAGTCTCTCGTTTACAGGTGTAAACTGTGAGACTCGGTGCCGTAGCCTGGCTCCTACGACGAATCCACAACCAAACTCGCGCCTATCTGTATGACAGTATATGTCACAATTCCTTTTCTTTCTGCTTCCCTTTCCGTTCCATCGCATTTCCTGGATAGCTGTAATGTCAGCCTTCAAATTGCTGAGAGTATCCACTAGTTGTTGAGTGGTACCAGGCCTGTACAATGTGCGTACATTCCAAGTGCATACTCTCAGATCATTATCCTTTTTGAATTTTCCATGGTCGTCAACGTTTTTCGGGTATCTATTAAGGATTAGGATCCCGCCGTGCACTTTGGTTTATAACTCAGCGGATGCTAAGTTACAATCCAGGGAAAACCGCGTGGAGGTAGTGCGTCGACTTGAAGAAAGCAGGGACAAGGATCACACTCGCGCCCACCAAGTTGAACACAGTCAGTAGCTTTACCTTGTATACCTTCCCCCAATTTCCCCAAGTTTTATTATTTACTGAATATGATTAGTTAGTATTATTGTGAGTAGGAAATAATACCGAAATAAAGGGGCACGAGTGCGCCATCTGGCAACGCCCCAACGAGAAGGGCACGAGCCCTGAAGAGCTGATGACTATCGGCCTCACCCAGCGATATTGCAACCATGGCACCTATCGAGAATAATCGAGTATCGAATTGGGGGGCACAGCTGATCGCGGCCTATATAAGGCGACGCACAGCGGAGGGCAAGTTCACTTTTGGCGAGCAGCGGAGCGAAGAACAATTGGCTGACTCTTGAACAGTAGTTAGTAACTAATTAGTAGTATTAGAACCGGGCCAAGGTCTCGCTCTTTATAGCCAGGTCTTGATGAGAACAGGGTAGCGGGGCGAGGTTCCTGAAACCGAGCTCAAGCACAGTAACATAGCCGTGGGGCCAAGGTCAGCTCTTCCCAGCAGATTTTGAGGTGGACCAGGGTAGCGGATTGATGTTCCAGTAACCGACATCAGGCGATAGAGCAGGACGGGACCAAGGTCTAGCTCAAGATAGCAAGATCTCGATGAGGGAGGAAATCGAGGGTATCATAAGGTAGAATTGACGTTGCGAGCTTAGGTCCCGATGATCGCCGTCGCGACACAACGTCTCCCGGACGCGCCGCTATAGCCTCATCCGTGACCATTCACCGCGAATCCCACGCCCCGGAGATCGCCCAGTACAGGGTATGTACAGGCCGACTACCCCGCTCCAAAAACGCGGATGTCACAGCCTATTAACATGACACGGAATCACACGGAGTTCCGCAGAGGCACACAGAGTCACACAGGGTAACTCAGAAGTACACAGAGTCACGCAGAGACGCACAGAGGCACGCAGAGAAAACACAGAGGCACACAGAGAAGCACAGAAGCACACCGAAGAACGCTGAGTTACACAGAGAAGCACAGAGTCATACAGAGCGACACGAGCACCCGGGATATCACGAGGTCGACCAACTCGCGACAAGCCGCGGAGTCACCTTCACTTATCTCCTAGACAGGTATCACAAGGTCGACTAACTCGCGCCAACGCCGCGGAGTCAGTCTCTCTTATTTCCCACGCAGGGAGTCCACAAGGGTCGGCTAACTCGCACCAAAGCCGCGGAGTCACTCTCTCTTACTTCCCTCGCAGGGTATCCACAAGGACGACTACACCGCTTCGAGAACGCGGATTCAGAATCTCTTGCCAACATAGGGTATCAACCAGCGGACCAACCGCCTCACCCGCGGAGTCGCAGGCTCTCTTTCGGGAATTACAATTTAAATAAACTCGAATCCAATTGAACATCTACGCTTTCTTACTGGGTATATTGGGACTCAAGGGGCAGGAACTTACAAATTTGTGTGAACCCCGACCTCGGCGAGCTAAGCCGCGGAACCCAAGATAGGGTCATTACAGACTTTCTGATTTACTATTGCCTAGAGTTCTTAATACTTCCGTATGGCCTGAACACGCAATTGTTCACGGGCTAGCGCGCCTCAGTCTCCCTTGGCTAGAACTAAAAAAAATAAATGATTCGTTTATCCTACATTATCAGAATGTTCGCAGCTTACTAGGTAAACTTAGTAAACTGCACGTCAATAGTCTCCTTTGATGCCAATGTCAATGTCTTTACTGAAACTTGGCTCAACTCCTCTGTCTCTGATAGCGAATTATTTGCAGGAAACTATGTCGTTTATAGACGTGATCGTCTAATGCATATCGGCGGCGCTATTTTTATCGCAGTTAAGTCCGATTTTGTTTCTAACTTGATTTCTATAACTGACACTGATTGTAATTTAGAGTTTGTTGCAGTTCGCATTTATGTTCGTGATTATTTTGTTTATATCTCATGCTCGTACATCCCACCCTGGTCTGACACAAATATATATTTACAGCATTTAATGTTAATTCAAAACATTCACTCGTCCCTTGGTGTTAATGACTACCTCATTGTTATGGGTGATTTCAACCTGCCTTCCATATCCTGGGTGCCCTCACCTGACTTGAATTTTCTTGTTCCCACTGCACCTCACGATCTTATTCATGGCCTTATCGACCTGTCATTGGGACAATTACATTTTGTTAGGAACTGGAGAGATAAACTCTTGGACTTAATTTTTGCGTCGGAGTTTTCCAATGCTTAGGTCTCTAGAATTGACCCTCTCTCCAGCCCTGAAGACGCTTTTCATCCGGCATTGGAGATAAATCTATAAGCTTCGATTCTATTACTGCATTGTCCTTCAGCTGAGCCACCAACTTTTCGCTGTTTCCTCAAAGCTAATTTCACTGACATGAGCTCTTATTTATCTTCAGTCGACTGGACTTTTTTTGACTCCACTGACGATCGCTTACTCATGGTTTAACGCTTCTATGATGCACTGTACTCTGGTTTTGACATGATTCCAACGTTCAAATTCTTCTAGACTACGTATTCGTCGATCAGTTTTGACTCAACCTTACCGTATCCATACTCTCTTCCGCACTCAGATGATATTTTTTTGCCAACAGTCAGCGAAGACGATGTTTTTCAGCATATTAAAGCTAAAGCTTTCATTCTCTTCTGGTGCTGATCTTGTACCTAGCTGTGTTTTGAGAAATTGTGCTAGTGCATTATGTAGTCCTTTGTCTCAACTGTTTAAGATGTCCCAAAGTTTTAAATTTTTCCCGAAAGTTGGAAGAAATCTTTCAAATTTCCCCTTTACAAAAAGGGATGCAAATCTTACATCGAAAACTACAGAGGGATTGCAAAACTTAGTGCGATTTCTAAGCTAGTCGAACTCCTAATTACTGCTCAACTTCAGCACCATTGTCGCTCAATAATGTCCCACTCACAGCATGGCTTTATGAAACACAGATAAACTTCCACAAACCTTCTCGAGTTTTGTGAAGTCATTAGAATCGCGTTTAAAAACAATACCTAAACTGACATTGTCACCTATCCTTGCATCTGCCCACCTGATGTGAGTTGGAGCACATCACTAAAAGACATTCCTTATTCGGGCAGAGGTAAGGGTGTGGTATTCAATAGCAGATATTTGATATTTTTTTGAAAATATATAAATAAATAAATAAATTCATTTTAAATATCTGAAAACAGATGTTTTGTTGATCACAGATGTTTTCCAGAATCTTAGGGCTATTTGTTCGTTGCGATACTAAAAACAACAGAGATATCCCTCGAATTGCTCACTGATGTTGATATGATAACATTTATTCAGTTTTGAATTCGAGGGGGTCTAGTTCAATAGTTCAGTTCAGAGTACTTAATGTATGTGGAAGGCAATAATTTATGTGGATGGCCACATAAAAGCACTGCCTTATGGGAATAATAGATTTGTTTGACATAAAATCTATTTCTGTAAGTAGCGAGTATGGATATACTCTAGAGGTAGATTTGATATACACAATGACCTGGCTTTTTGCCCGGCCAACAGACTTCCTTCAAAAAATGCCACAACTCCAAAACCAGCAGCTGATCTGTTTAATAAAAAAAAATATATCATACACTATAAAGCCTTACAACAGGCTATTACTAATGGACTGCAACTAGAAAAAATGTATAGCATCCTTCAATTTAAGCAAAAACAATGGCTTAAGAAATATATCGAAATAAATATTGAACATAAAACTAGGCCTAAAAGTACTTAATGAAATTAATTAATTTTCGCATACGAGCTTTGTGTCGGACGTGTTTTTCTAACGCTCTTCCTTTTTCAAAGTTTTCATAGTGAACATTTATTCAACTCAGCCCAAATTTTTGGCAAGTTGTCAGCGTTTCTGTGATATTTATTATCCATAAACAGCTGGTTCAATTTAATCAAAGACAGTGACTTTATTTATGTAAAACTAATTTGGTTTTACATTTTATCAGATTGCTCTGCCTTTCTGTTCTTGCGCTCTGTGTTTACCGCTTATCGCTGCATCGCCTAGTGCTTGTTGTTGTGCAAGTGTTTTGCATACGCGAAATCAATCACACAAACTAATTACTTCTCTGCGCTCAGAAAAAGCTTTTATTTTCGCGCTTTTCGATCTTTTGTTTTGATCGGTTCCTTCGCCGCGATATTTGTTAAATTTTATTGCTCGATTTGACTGCTCCTGTGCAAATTATTTTAAAATAATGGCAACCTGTTGCATCAATCCGTGTCCGAGCGGCGGTGCAATTACCGCGCGGCAGGCCACTGTTTATTGTTGGCTCTGCGACAATATCGCTCACCCTGCATGCGCCGATCTTGGACAAATTGGCCCGCGTATTGCTGATCGCATACGAAGCAATTCTGGATTGGATTGGACCTGCCCGAGCTGCCTGCATATCAAATCAGACATGAGGGCTTTTATGAGGCAAACTCACCTCGAGTTTCAGTCCTTGGCTGCCGGCTTCAGGGACTTATCAAGCAGTTTCCAGAAGGCGGAGCAGCACTTTAAATCTCTTAAGCTGGTAAGTGACTCCGCAAATCAACAAATGAGCAACCTTACTAATAGCCTTCTATTTGTTCCAGACCCTGCGAGCCCCCTTATGCGGTTTAGCCCTCGATCTAAGCCTGCTGATAACACCGCGGCCGTGGTCAACGGCCTTGGTGAACTTGCTGTTCTTGCCCCCATATCTGGCGGGAATAGTGTCGACATGGTTTTGGGTCTGCAACCAGCCAATTTCGACGTGCCTTTGGATCTACATCCCGTCAACGCCGACCAACCTTCCACGTCGGCTGCCGCTGACTGCGCGTCGTTGGACTTGGATGCCCACCCTGGGGTGCCTCCGGCGGTCTCAACTTTAGCGCTACCAATCACCAGCCGAGCACCCCAAGTTTCTACAATTTCTGGAGTTGCCCAACGAAGACCAGCGCCTTTAGCCGGCGTTGCTCCTAAGAAGCTAATCTTTGTTTCCCGCCTCAATCCAGGGGCCTCTGAGGTCGATGTAAAGACCCATTTGAGCAACAAGTTGAATGTTTCTGGTACCGAATTTACTGTCACAAAATTCAGTTTTAAGCAAAGACGTGATATATCTTCGTTTAAAATTGGAATTTCTGATGTACTATTTCCTAGGGTTCTTGATACTTCCGTATGGCCTGAACACGCAATTGTTCATGAATTTGTCAACAAGAGTGACCCTCGGGTTCGTGTGCCACGATCTCCCTCGGCTAGAACTCCAAAAAACTAAAAGATTCCTTTATCCTACACTACCAGAATGTTCGCAGCTTACTAGGTAAACTTAGTAAACTACACGTCAACAGTGTCTCCTTTGATGCCAATGTTATTGCCTTTACTGAAACGTGGCTCAACTCCTCTGTCTCTGATAGTGAATTATTTGCAGGAAACTATGTCGTTTATAGACGTGATCGTCTTATGCGTATCGGCGGTGGTGTTCTTATCGCTGTTAAGTCTAATCTTGTTTCAAACTTGCTTCCGACAACTGACATTAATTGTAATTTAGAATTTGTTGCATTTCGCATCCGTGTTCACGATTATTTTGTTTATGTCTCATGCTCATACATCCCACCCCGGTCTGACACTGATATATATTTGCAGCATTTAATGCTAATCCAAAATATACACTCGTCCCTCGGCATTAATGATCACCTCATTGTTATGGGTGATTTCAACCTTCCTTCTATATCTTAGGTGCCCTCTCCTGACCTTTCATTGGGACAATTCAATTTGATTAAGAACTGTGGTGACAAAGTCCTAGACTTAATTTTTTCGTCGGAGTTTGCCAATGCTTACGTCTCTAGAATCGATCCTCTCCCCAGCCCTTAAGATGCTTATCATCCCACATTGGAGTTAATTCTAGAAGCCTCGACTCCACTACTGCCGTGTCCTTTAGCTGAGCCAGCCTCTTTTCGCTGCTTTCGTAAAGCTAATTTCACTGACATGATCTCTTATTTATCATCAATAGATTGGACTTTTATTGACTCCACTGACGATCCCTTGCACATGGTTGAGCGCTTTTATGACATACTATACTCCGGTTTTGACATGTTTGTTCCATCGTTTCCCTCTCCTGACATTTCGCATAAGCCTCCCTGGTTTTCTCGTCGACTTTCCTATTTAAAAAACGTGAAGTCCAGACTTTTTAAAAAATTCAGACGAACCGGGTTGCAAGTCGATCGTGCTAGATATTTAATAGCCCGCTCTGACTTTCTGACTCACAACTCTGAATGTTATAAGAACCACCTAAATCGATGTAGAACTGAGTTTCAGGCTAATCCCAAGCAGTTCTACGCTTTTGATAATTCAAAACGAAAGTCGCACATTTTCCCATCCTGTATTCACCTCCATAATGAGTTCGCCTCGAACGAGCATGACATCGCGAACTTATTCGCTAAATATTTCCAAACTACTTATACATCTATTAGTTCTGACTCCACCACACCATACCCATACTCCCTTCCGCACTCTGACAGTATTTTTTTGCCAACAATCAGCGAAAACGACGTTTTTCAGCAACTCAAATCACTTAAGCTATCCTTCTCTTCTGGTCCTGATCTTGTTCCTAGCTGTGTTTTGAGATATTGTGCCAGTGCATTATGTAGTCCTTTGTCTAAATTATTTAAGATATCCCTTCAGCTTTCATTTTTTCCCGATAGTTGGAAAACTATAGAGGGATTGCAAAACTTAGTGCGATTCCTAAGCTTTTCGAATCTCTAATTACTGCTCAACTTCAGCACCAATATCGCTCTATAATGTGCCCCTACCAGCATGGCTTCATGAAACACAGGTCAACTTCCACAAACCTTCTGGAGTTTAGCACTGTTATTAGAAACTCATTTAAAAATAACACCCAAACTGACGTTGTCTTTACGGACTTTAGTAAAGCCTTTGACTGTGTGAATCACCAGCTGCTGCTGAAAAAACTTCCGCTTTTGGGTTTCCCTGTGTTGTTGACGAATTGGATCGCCACCTACCTATCCAACCGAACTCAAAGAGTAGCCTTCAAGGGTTCTTTTTCAGACTGCGTCCGCGTAACTTCGGGTGTTCCGCAAGGGAGTCACCTTGGGCCACTTCTGTTTGGCATTTTTATTAACGACTTGCCCAATGTCGTTCTTCATTCCCAAGTTATGATGTACGCTGATGACGTCAAACTATGCTTACCACTGACAAACCCTGACTTTTATATGCTTCTTCAATCTGACCTAAACAACGTGCAGTCCTGGTGCATTAACAATTTGCTGTTTCTTAACAACTCTAAATGTAAATTAATGTCATTTTTTCGTAAAAACTGTTTCTCTGCAAGTTATTCTTTAGGGTTGAGTGATCTTGAGCGCATCCATTCCGTTACCGATCTTGGAGTTCTTTTTACCCATAATTTGAATTTTTCTGACCACATTGGCATAATTGTTGGGAAAGCTAAAGGTGTTTTTGCCTTTGTCCAGCGTTGGTCTAAGGAGTTTGACGATCCTTACACCACAAAACTTCTTTATGTCTCTCTTGTTCATCCTATTCTCGAATACTGTTCGTGTGTTTGGTCACCTCAATATGCGAAGTATCAAGACCTTATTGAATCGGTTCAGAAACAATTCCTTTTGTTCGCTCTTCGGGGATTTCATTGGGACCAACATCGCCGCCTCCCATCTTACATCGACAGGCTGCGTCTTCTCAGTCTTCCCACTCTGAAGGACCGTCGGACCTGCCACGGAGTGATTTTTCTATTTAAATTAATTAATGGTCATGTTTGTTCGTCCTATCTTCTAAGTCAATTGCATTTCTCAGTCCCTGTTAGACCTTCTCGTCACTTTCGTCCTATTGCTCTTGATTTGTGTAAAACAAACTTCGAGTTGCATGACCCTTTTCGTGTTTTATGTTCTTTTTATAATGAGTTATACTTTTTGTTAGATGTTGAATTGTCGTTAGATTTAAATACACAAAATGTTTTAAGACACCTGTCCTTGCCTCGGCCCACATGATGTGAGTCGGAGCACATCGTTAAAAAACACTCCTTACTTCGGCTGAGGTAAGGATACGGCCTACAATAGCAGTCACTTCCTATATTTTCTAATAAATAAAAAAAAAATAAATAAATTATATGACTACAGATTCATTCATATATTCCATCTAGACAGAAGATCTTTATAGCAACATTCGTGACGATGTTGCTTGTAAATTTGATACTTCTGAATATCCAGATGTTATTGCTAGGCAATACAATTTTCAGCAGTGTAACAAAAAAAGATTAGGTTACTTTAAAGACGAACTGCAGGGTGGGTCAATGCATGAGAAATGTGTAAAAAAGAATAAAGGCGTGAAACGGAGTGCCTTAGAAAAAATGACATTCAACAATTACAAAAATTGTTTGTTTACAGGACAGCCAGAAAGTGATAGTATATAAGTTAACTAAGTTAACCGGACTGATCGTCCGCTCACCAGCACCGGTCAAATTGCTGACCAAGCATTTGGCCGGAAGCTCATACATAGCCGGCAAAGCTCTGCACTTTGGCAGAGGCCGATATGAAGCTTTTCCTTTGTTAGCTTTTAAGCAGTTCGTTCCAAAGACTCATTGAATAAAGAGCACATATTAATACACTGACGACTCCGGCGATCCGCCGTTAGAATTTTATTATTACCGCTTTCTGAGTCCCTAGGCCAGAAGCCAACCTAATCTTTATAAATCTCAAATTAGATTGGATTTACCCGCACTCTGAATTTAGGTATCCGCGAGGGACATCTGGAGGATTGAATAGTTGGCTAAATACAGCCAGCTTTCGTAACCACACGCATCAGCCAACCGGCCGTTATTCGTTGACACCCACCCCGGCCATCCGGCCTTAAATTTGTACATGTTTAGGTCTAGAGGGCATTAATACATATAAAATATCCAAAATAACATTAGACAATAGGGATGATAAAATAATTATTTGTCAAGACGGGATTTCGACTCTTGCGATAGGGCATTACAATACAATAGAAACCGAAGTAATGGGTTGTATATCAGCTCTACAAACAAGCGCAATAGGCTGGGAACAGATAGATGAATCTTCCCTAAGTGAAGATAAAAAAATTAAACTCAAAAGAAAACGATATGAAAATCAAAGTGCGCTCGAAAATAATGAACGAGACTTAATGTGGCATTATATTAAAAGGGCTAAATTAGAGAATCCAGACTTTGTAATTTAAATTAATTTAAATTTAAAATAAAAGGAATGTAAATAATCTATGTATATAAAATGCTTTGTCCTCACTGACTGACTGACTGATATATCACAGCCATGGCCAAACCACATGTCTTAGAGACTTGAAGTTTTTTTTTTTAAATCAGAAAAAAAAAATCCAGATTCGTATGGGTATTTTAATTTTCTAATTCCACCTGCAATCTATTTTAAAAAATAAAAAACATAACTTTAAAAAATAATATTAATAGCCAGAAGGTTTTCCAATGCCTTTCCCCGGCTTTTCCCATGGGTTTCAGCGGATATTCCAAGGGAGCTCTCTGTAGGTTTTCCACTCCGATTCCCCGGGGAATCCACAGGTTTTCCAGTGTCTTTCCTTGGCGATTCCACGTAGAATTTACTTCGATATTCACATGTGATTCCCCGGGGAAATAATTTCGAAATTCCCTGTGAAATAGCCTAGGGATTCCCCGGGATTTCCCCGCCTACTTCGAATTCCCCGACAGGAATGCATTTACAATAAATTTGTCTGAAAATTCACCGAATTTCCCCCGGGGAATCCCTGGCTTTTGCTTGCGAGTCCCCTGGGATTCCCCGGTTAATCCCCGGGGATTGGTACTGAAGGGGGTGATATTGATATTCGTCTAAGGCTTAGAGTAGGCCTTGCCTCATTTTATATTTGTCATTCGACTTCAAAGAATCTTTATTTCTTATTCAGTGCGCTAACTTCAAAGCGAAATTTAATACGAAATTTTAAGTGTGGATCTGCATCCGATCAAAGCGAGGATGCAATAGCGGGCCCTCTAGTATTATATAATAAGTTAAGATTAAAATTTTCTTAAATATAAATAAAAACAGAAGTAAAAGAAAACATAAAATTGTTTGTGTACTTATTTCAGATGTATTTATCCAGCTGTCATCGGATTTCGAAAAACCAAGCCAGCGAACAAGGGACCTTTTTCCTTTCCTTTTAAGTACTTTGTCAACTAGGAGGTATCTGGAAACAGAGTTTTCTTTTGTATATCCCGAAAATTTCAACATTCCAAATTTTCAGTTTGCTACCTGCAAACATTTTAATATTATTGTATACCGTTTTTAAGATATGTTTTTCAAATTAGAGCTGGGCTCCTTTTTGGTCCACTCCCTCTGTTGTTCTGTTGTGGTCGTAGTTGCACTTTAGTACCATCCTGAGTCGCTGAGAAAGCCTAGAATTGCTGAGACCTTCAGCTTTCCTATGCATTCTAGCGACTTCAACTGGTAGGCACCAAAGTGACGTATTCTGATGTTATTCAGGGCCGCACAGAGCAGGTGCTCTGGCGTCTCTTGTTCCGTAATTTCTTTGCAGCTTCTACAGCTAGCGTTATGTGGTAGCCTAATCTACATTGCGTGCGTTCCCATCGCCCAATGGCCTGTTGCGACTGCTGTAAATCTTCTGATGTCCCGCTTGCTGTTGATATCTAACAGCAAGCGGGATATCAGAAGATATCTCTAGTTCGATTCTTGTCGTATGTCTGCCAACATTTCTTTGATCTCTTATATTCGCTCTTACTTGACCATTCCTTGTTAGCTGTCTGCTTGAAATGGTCATGGATCCTTGTCTGGACCGAGTTTAACGAGATCGGTGTCAGTACGTTGATATCTTGCATTTTTAATTTAATTTACATTTAGAGTTGTTAAGAATCAGCAAATTGTTATCGCACCAGGACTGCATGTTCTTTAAGTCAGATTGTAAAATCATGTTTAAGTTATAATTTGTCAGTGGCAAACATAGTTTTACGTCATCAGCATACATCATCAAGTGGGAATTAAAAACCACATTAGGCAATAAAATAAAAATGACAAAGAAAAGTGGCCCTTGTGTAACACCCTTATAAGCTACTCTTTGAGTTCGGTTCGATAAGTATGTGGCGATCCAATTGGTCAGCAAAATAGGAAAACCCAAAAGAATACATTTTTTCAGCAGCAGCTGATGGTTCGCAGAATCAAAAGTTTTGCTGAAGTAAGTGAAGATAACGTCAGTTTGGGTGTTGTTTTTAAACGCGTTTCTGATAATGTCACAGAAGTCGAGAAGGTTTGTTTACCTGTGTTTCATAAAGCCATTCTGTGAGGAGCACATTATTGAGTGACATTGGTGTTGAAGTTGAGCAGTTATTAAAAGTTCGAATAGCTTCGGGAAAGAATGAACACTGAAGAGATAACTTACATACATAGTTTAGACAATGGACTACATAACGCGCTGGCACAATTTCTCAATACACAACTAGGTTCAAGATCTGGACCAGAAGAGAAGGAAGGCTTAAGTGTTCTGGAGATCATAGTCGTCACTGATTATGGGCAAAAAAACCTCATTGGAGTGGGAAAGAGTATACGGATACGATAAGGTTGAGTCAAGACTAATAAAAGAATATGTATATGTTTGGAAAAAATTTGAGAATAGATTCGCTACATCAGACTTATTTAAAGCGGACTCGTCATTGAAATAAAGACACGATTTACATTTGGAATTAACAAACGCATAAAATTGCTTAGGATTATCTTGAAATTAATTTTTACATCGATTTAGGTAGTCTTCGTAACATTCAGAATTATGAGTTAGAAAATCAGAACGAGCTATTAAATATATAGCACGATCGACTTGCAGCCCGGTTCTTCTGAATTCTTTTCTTGACTTCACGTTTGTTCACGCCAGAAGGGCGCTTATTTTCCGGAGGCAGTGTGATCCCGTACACTCGCTCTCTCTCTCCCTCTTCCACTGCACTTTTGTGCATCGAGCTCCTAGTCCGCTCTCCCCAAGTTAGTTTTAAGGTTCTTCTTGTTCAGTACCAACTTACCATTCTACAAATAAAGACATACGCCCGTCGCGTCATACCCCGAACATCATTCCGTGTTTTATTTATCGAGTGCCTTCCAGGTTAAAGCCATCCCCCTCCGAACATTTGGTCCTTCGAGCCGGATAATTATATCTCCAGCAGTTCCGGTGGCTTTAACACCGCACAAGATAAGTAAACATTTTTACTTTGCTGCCGGTCATTTTTATGATTTTTGTCTAAATCCGAGCCATCTGTCCGATTGATCCGACACTACGGCAGCGCCCACATCCGAATCGCAATTAATTTATATTAATTTTCCGCGAATTCAACATTCAAAAAGTGTGTGTTTAAATATATGCCATAAGCCACAGTGACACTTCCAAATTCGAATTTCTCTTCGTTCGCTGTGATCCGCTTGCATTTATTTCCACTTCCTACACCTACAACAATTTACGCAATAAATATTTCTATCCTGGATAATAATAGTAAATAAACATTCCAAAATCCACAAGTGTAAATTTAAATATATGTACGTATGCTCTAGCCACAGTGAAACTTCAAGTTCCGAAATTCTATTTGTTCACTGTGTTCCGCTTGCATTTACCTATTTACACTCTCCGATATACAATACAGTCCACTCCACTGATCTACGAGCGCCAAAAGCAATTTAAACAAAATTAAATAAATATATACTCTTATAAATATTTAAACTTAAAATAAATATATTTGCAACACTTCCTAAACTTTAAACTACATAATTCTACAAATTCTACAATTCTAATTCTACAAATACAGTCCACCGCTCCTATAAATAAATAAATATATCCCCAAAATCGAGGCACAGAAACGCCGACTTAATTTGTGCATTTATTTATCAGCTCTTCCCTGCTCTATCCTGAGCGGAGCTTCATCCAAATAAACATACATAATACATATTCGACTGCAAGTCGACGCTCCGATTTTTGGCAATTTTTCCGCCTCTCTTTGTCTCCGCTATTCTGCGTTGGCAAACGGCGAATGCACATTGTGCATTGCACAAACATATTCACACGCACGCCTTATTGTCAAGAACAGTACCGCAGAAAATACAGCAGCGGTCAACTGAATAAATCCAGGCACATAAAATAATTTTAAAATTATTTTTTATAAATTCCCAACTAACTAAATCAGTTAGAAATTCAAGTGCGCTTCCATATCCGCATTAGTGTGACCGTACATCTCCGTACATCTCCGCCACTACACAATAAAATTCATAAATTCATTCCTTCTATATTCCGATTGGTTCCTAAATTCCAATTCCTGCGTCGACACGTATAACTAATTAAACAAATATATATCCATAAACAGACAATCCAGTTTGTTTTTTAAATATCCAGAATGAGTTCTTCCATTTTAAATAAATTTATTTCGATCTGTGACCGTCTAAGTCACTTCGATTCCAAAATCTGCAATCCAGCAGCACCAAGTCCATCCAAGTACACGTGCCAAATCCATCTCGACCAAGTCCGAGCGCTATGGGATAAGGTCGAGAAAGAGTACGAAGCTTGTTCAGAGCAAATTTCAGTTGGCTTAGAGGGCACGGGGGACACCTTACCTACTCTAAAGGCAAAATACGAGTATGCCTATTTTATATACGAAAGGTGTGCCGCAAAGCTCATGGAACAGATCGAAACGATCGCTACTACAACAGCTCAAGTCCAACCCATTCCGCCCCAAAATTCCTATCCGTCTGGCTGTCAGCTTCCTCCGTGCGAAACAGAAGTTTTCTCGGGCGATTACATTCGCTGGCCGACTTTCCGAGACCTTTTCACAGCGGTCTATATAGACAATCCTGCGCTGACCCCTGTTGAAAAGTTGTTCTATCTAAATGCCAAGACTAGTGGTGAAGCTCATTCCGTAGTTTCCAATTCGCCACTCACCAACGATGGTTTCCGCTCAGCCTGGAAAAACCTATCTGAGCGTTTCGAAAACAAACGAGCGCTGGTGAACAGCCAACTGAAAAAGCTATTAAACATGCAGTCCGTCGCACAAGAATCTTCGGCAGCCTTGAAAGAGCTGCAAAATACGATCCAAAACTGCCTCACATCCCTAAATTTGTCCGGCCTTCCAACGGATAATTGGGACTGTCTCCTGGTGTATGTGTGTTCCACGAAGCTTCCAAAGCTGACGCTCTCATTATGGGAGCAATCTATCCCGAACAAGACCGACATTCCTACGTGGCTAGCACTTGACTCTTTCCTGACTGAGCGCCATAGAACTCTGGAGGCCATAGAGTTTATACATCCTACTACGTTGCGCCTCCATCCGTCCGAACCGACACCCTCCGACGGGTCGCCACGAATACTGAAATCCTTCAGTACGAGGATCGTTCCCATATCCAAAAGATGCGATGTATGTTCCAAAGAGAACCATCCAGTGCGTTTATGTCCACGCTTCCTTCAGATGACAACAGAGGATCGCACCGCTTACATCCGAAAAAAGCAGTTGTGCTTAAATTGCTTTGCAAGCAATCATCAAATTCGTAATTGCACAAGCGCCCACAAGTGCATCACGTGTCACGGTCGGCATCACACTTTGTTGCATCCAAGCAACTGCTCCTCCAGTGAACCGACTGCTCCTGATACTGCTTCTGCTCCGATCCAAAGGATTTCCTCGTTCTCCACACAAGTGACTACCGCTCCCGATTCCTCCAATTACTGGGTTCCATACGACGATGTGAAATGCAGACGTTCCCGAGGTATTTTATCCTACCCATGCCGAGTCTGCCAAGGGAACCATCCTCTTCGGAAATGCCACCGTTTCCTTCGGCTTAGCGCTGAGAAACGGCTCCAGGCAGTCATACAAAAGGAGTACTGCGTCAATTGCCTGGCCCACCATCATTCCACGGGATCTTGCCGCAGTGACGACCGATGCCAGTCGTGTGGCCAGGATCACCACACACTTCTCCATGTCCACGAGCGCTCAGCGTATCCAACGCTTTCCCGAGCAAAGGCCTCCTATATTCCTACAGCGTATCCTCGCTAGGGGGCCTAGAAGGCCTTCTTATATTTTTTGCTGCGTATCCTCGCAAGGGGGGGAGAATGTTCACGCCAGAAGGGCGCTTATTTTCCGGAGGCAGTGTGATCCCGTACACTCGCTCTCTCTCTCCCTCTTCCACTGCACTTTTGTGCATCGAGCTCCTAGTCCGCTCTCCCTAAGTTAGTTTTAAGGTTCTTCTTGTTCAGTACCAACTTACCATTCTACAAATAAAGACATACGCCCGTCGCGTCATACCCCGAACATCATTCCGTGTTTTATTTATCGAGTGCCTTCCAGGTTAAAGCCATCCCCCTTCGAACAACGTTTTTCAAATAAGAAAGTCGACGAAAAAACCAGGGTGGCTTGTGCGAAACGACAGGAGAGCGACGCGATGGAACAAATATGTCAAAACCAGAGTAAAGTGTGTCATAGAAGCGCTTAACCATATTTAAGGGATCGTCAATAGAGACAATAAAAGTGCAATCAACTGAATATAAATAAGAGTTCATCTTAGTAAAATTAGTTTTGCGGAAGCAGCTAAAAGTTGCTGGCTCAGCTGCAGAACAGGGCATTAGTGCAGTTGAAGCTTCTAGAATTACCTCCAATGTAGGGTTATAAACGTCTTCAGGGCTGGGGAGAGGGTCAATTCTAGAGACATAAGCATTGGCAAACTCCGACGCAAAAATAATTCTAAGACTTTATCTCTCCAGTTCCTAACAAAATTTAATTGTCCCAATGACAGGTCGATAAGGCCGTGAATAAGATAGTGAGCTACAGTGGGAACAAGAAAATTCGAGTCAGGTGAGGGCTCCCAGGATACGGAAGGTAGGTTGAAATCACGCATGATAATGAGGTGGTCATTACCAAGGGACGAGTAAATATTTTGAATTAGCATTAATTGCTGCAAATATATATCAGTGTCAGACCGGGGTGGGATGTACGAGCATGAGACATAAACCAAATGATCATGAACATGAATGCGAACTGCAACAAACTCTAAATTACCATCTGTGTAAGTTATCGGAACCAAGTTGGGCACAAGATTGGACTTAATTACGATAATAACACCTCCGCCGATACGCATTAGACGATCACGTCTATAAACCTGCAAATAATTCGCTATCAGAGACAGAGGAGTTGAGCCAAGTTTCAGTAAAGACAATGACATGGGCATCAAATGAGAAACTATTGACGTGCAGTTTACTAAGTTTACCTAGTAAGCTGCGAATATTCTGATAATGTAGGATAAAGTAAGCTTTTAGTTTTTTCGACGAACACTCATGGTGACGAATTCCTGAACAATTGCGTGCTCAGGGCATACGGAAGTATCAAGAACCCTTTATAGAATAGTACATCAGGAAGCCCAATTTTAAACGAAGATATATCACGTCTTTGCGTAGAACTGAATTTAGTGACAGTAAATTCGGAACCAGAAACATTCAACTTGTATTTATATTTATATTATATTTATAAATACAAAATTACAGCAAGGCGATTATTTACGCATAAGTAAAAATAGAGGCATGTTCAGGTAATCGTAATTTTTGTCTATTTCGATTTGGGCAAAATCTTTCTATTTCCATTTTAGGTGCTCCGGTTTTCGCAAAATTTTTGCTTCGTCTTACTATCGGAATGTCTAATTTTCTCATTGATTCTTACTGATTGATTTGTGCTTTTTCCTGAAACAATAGCTCATCGTTTACTCGTATTAAAACAAGTAACATTTTTATCAGGGACCGAAAATAATGATTATTTTTATTATTTTTCAAATATAAATATCAAGTACATTTATGATTTTTTTCAATTTTAAAGATAATTATTACATTTGAGTAAAAAAAATAAGTAATTAAAATAAAAAATTTCGGATCGGACTATATCATATAGCTGCTATAGGAATATGTATATCAATTAATTTATTTTGAAAGCTTTGTTGCTAGCAACATCTAGTTGTTGCGCAATATTTTTCTCTGTCTACATGTTTCTCTCAACATTTATATTATCTGAGAACACGCAAAGGCGAAAATAACCGCAAGTTTTGAAGCCACTGGAGTCCAGTACTGCCAACGGGATTTTAGCGGCGGTCACAAGGTCATTGCATGCATTTTTTACTTCCATAATCACCGAAAACTTCTGCTGATTGACACTATAGACATTTTTTGTCCCAAAGCTATTACACAGCCAAGATAACTATAAAAAAAAGTGGTACTGGGGAAAGCTTAGCGGTCCTTATACAAGAATATGAAATAATATTGGTAAAAAGCCTTATACGGTACCCGTGATTTAGTTTTGCGTTTTATTTTAAACAACAAAAATAAAAATCATGAATAATCATTATTTTTTTAAGTTTTTTGTTTTCATCAAAAATAATTTTTATTTATAATGTATATTTTTTGTACTCAAATCAAATGATTATGTATGAAAAATAATGAAAAAAATCAAAATATAATCATTATTATTTGATTTTTATAATAAAATTTATTATGATTACAGACCCTGGTTTTTATACATACATTTTCAGACTTGAAGTTAACTTACTGCTTTTTAAGCAATTTTTCACACCATTGGGCTGCCACATTTTTACCAATTTTAATTCCGATGTTTCCAATTACTTTTTTAATGTACTTTGACCATTAAAGTAATTCAATTAAATAGCATTATTTATAAGCAACATTTTTGGCCCACCTGTACCATATACAAATTATTTAAATTCTGGTGGCCGCAGGGGGATCCCTCGCTGCAGTCTCCGATGATTTTGCCGGCTGGCGGATGGTGTCCCTCGTACGGGGGCAGAGGGTGATAAATCCACTTGGAGATTTACAACGATTACGTTGGGAAGATGACTGTCTTCCTTAAGGCAACTGGCCTAGGGACTCAGATTGCTATGATCAAATATAAAAATAACGACAGAATGCCGGAGTTGTTGGTTCATGAGCTTGTGCTCTTTATTTTATGAGTGTCCAAAACGAACTGCTTTAAAAACTAACAAAATAAAAGCTTCATAGCGGCCTCTGCAAATGTGCAGAGCTTATTTGGTCAAGGACTTCCTTCAGTTGGGCCGCGGATCTTTTGGCCCTTGTAGCTCGCTGGTAGGTTAGGCCGACAGAGATAAGAGCGCAGAAAATTGCTCCCTCAATTAGCGCCATCTTGCTCAGTCGGTATCCGTCGACGTCTTCTTCGAATTTCCTGATTTGCTCCAAATTTCGTTCACTCAAGCGGTGAAGATATGGGAGACGCAGGATCTCGTGATTCATTGAGATGTTAAGGACAGGAGAACTAGCTACTCCTGGTGCCCTTTTCTGGATCGTGTTGTGGTTCACGAACAAGGTCTCATTGACCATGACACTCTCAGTAAATGTAATCAGATGCGTGCCTCTAATGTGGATGGTAGTTCCATTATCCACGCGCACGAGTGCTGGTCTATCGTTAATTACGATGATCCCTTCGTCGACATAGGTGATTGGGTGGAGATTGCTCTGTTGCGTATCACAATGGGCCACTACTCCAGCGTGGAGTTCTCGGGCGCACGAGCTCACCGAAGATAACTGACAGAATGTTGCTCCGGGTGACATGGAGCAGTTCTTGACGGTGCGGATTTCTCCGTTACACTCCGCCACCACATTATCCTCTAACCTTAACACCGTATCGTGGTGTGCCACCGGAAGAATAGTGATCTTGTTGCAGGCCATCTTAATCTTCTATAAAATGAAATATGTTAGGAGATTGTAAAACCTTAACGGACGCAACGGACAAAATTTCCCTTATGGGGGTGTCGGTGGGCTCCTCGACCCAAACTTGCTCCAGATCTGCATGATCCAAGATGCTTCGACAGACTACGTTAATTTTGGCGAGTGCGATAGTTAACATCAAATTCTGTAGTTCCTTAACAATGATCCTATTACGAGTTAATAACATCTCGAATAGGTGGCCTGAATCAACTTGCGCTTCTTTAGAAAATTTCAAGATTTGATTGACGGTGGTTGTGAGTTCGTTAATGTGAACTTGTGTTTTAGTGTTAATTTCAATCTGACTATTGTGCGCATCAACTAGTCGTGCTTCTGTGAACTTTATCTTTTCCAAGTCTTCGGCGTCAGGTGTCCCAGCGACAACCTTTAACGCAGTTCTCAAGAAGTCTAAGCTCCTGGAAACTCTGTGATGGACGCTCAACGAGTTAAGCATATCACGGAGATGACCGATATCAATGCTCAGAAGCTTTCTCATGTGGGGAATATATCGAGCATGCCTTCGGTTTCATCAACTACTCGCCTATACTCAGAGAGATTAGCTGAGTGTCTAACGTAGGCATATTCCTCCCAAACCAAGACTTGACCGTCGATGACGGGAATATAATTCGCTTGGGAGTAATTAGTGATATGGGCCGATGTCACGGCCAGAAGACAGAGTAAAAGCATTGGAAGCGACCTGTAAAATTTGTGGTTGATTAGTACATGTTCGAGTTAGAGTTGCCCACCACCGATATAAAAAATTAATGCCGAGCGGCTATAAGTAGTGAAAACTATGCCAAGCGGCTAAGGGTAATAAAAAATAATAAAAACTTATGCCAAGTGGCTATAAATAATAAAAAAGTAACTGAAAACTTATGCCGAGTGGCTACAAATGGGAAGATTAAAAACAAACCTCCGAGGGAACCGCAACTAGGCTCTGCTCGGGTTACCTGAGGTTGTTCTTGTGGACCACCCTCCCTTTAATTAGGACTGTGATCCCCAAGTCTGCCTCGATGGTCTTCTCCTCACATACATAGAGGAGTGAGTTTGTTGCCTAGTCGTCTGTTTGGCTTCACTAGGACTTTGTCACCGACCTGGAACACTCTGTTCCGCCGAGAAGCGTTTTCTCGGTTTCTTGTCAAATTTTGGGCGTTTTTGATTTTTTCGTGGACATCACTTTGTGGATCGTCCGAATCTGCCCGCATGACCTCGGCCGGTTTCTTGTTGATGACAGAGTGGATGGACTTGTTATATCTGGCTGTGGCCAGCAAGATCAATTCCACCGTGTCACTTATGCCTTTATCAATTTTTAGGCATCTAGCGAGCTCGATTAACATGCTGTGGAATCGCTCCACCTGTCCGTTTGAGACGCTATGTAGGGGCGGTGCATTCGAGATGCTGACGCCAAAATGGTTTTCCAGCATAGCCACTATTGTTTGCGATTTCAATGATGGTTCATTGTCGCAGTAGATGGCTTTGGCCCTGGGGAAAACATTCATTAGTTGTAGCAGGGGTGGTTTTAGGTCCTCTATGGTTCTAGATGGAATCGGCTGAACCATGGCGAATTTCGAAAACTTGTCCACGCAGGTGAGGAAGTATTTCTTATCCGTGGAGAAAATATCAATGTGTAAAATTTCTCCTACATGGCCCGGGATTGGAGTTTCTCCGAGCTCTTGTTTCTTTGGATGCCTGTCGTACTTCGCTCTGGCGCAAGTTTTGCAATTGGCTGCTATTTCACTCGCCAATTTGGTCATTTTCGGGAAGTAGTACTCGGAGAGTATCTGCTTCACGTTTTCTTGGGCCCACCTGTGAGCTCTGTTGTGCTCGACGGTGAGGATTTCTTTTCTCTCCTGGACCGCGAAAATGTCGGTGACCCTATTTTTGCAATGCCAGAATCTCGTGGCTGGAAATTGTCGCACCACATCGTCCAACGTATGAAGATCACAGTGGAAGGCGTTTACACCATTAGGGATAATGATGTTAGCAAGCTCCTCTAGCTAAGTTTGTTTGCTCGAGAAATTGATCGAGTGACGCCTCTTATTCCCAAATAATATAAAAGTGCGTTTCCAAGGGGAGCGCGCCTCTTCTAATATTATCTAATTCTGAAAGCAATTCACGGGTTTGTCCGTTGACTCTATAGTGTATGTGAGCGAAAGCTCGCTGTGGACTGTAGCCGCACACGATTGTGGTTCTTGGCCATCAACAACGTTGAGTTATTGCCTGGAGAGTGCATCTGCAACGAGGTTATTTTTTCCGGGCTTGTAAAATATTCGTGCGCCGGACTCGTCGATGTGCGCTTTCCACCTTTTGATCTTGGCGTTCGGATTGGACTCCGATACCTTACAAGTCAAGGGTTGGTGGTCGGTAAAGATGTTTATTTTTTTAACCGCTTAAAGATAGTGTCGCAATTTGGCTAGCGCCCAGACTATGGCTAACAGCTCCCTTTCATTGGTAGCGTAGTTAACCTCTCTGTCACACAATGTCCTAGAGATCATTGTAATGGGGCGTCCCTCTTGGGACAGCACAGCGCCAATGCCGTAGGCCGAAGCGTCTGTCGTTAGATCAAACGCCTTTTTGTATTCGGGGTATCTAAGGATGACGTCCTCAGACGCCAGAATATTGCTTAGTTTCTCGAAGGCACGTTGCTGCGCTTCGGAAAATTCTACCTTGATACTGGACCTGTGTCGGCTAACACTCCCGTTCTCGCCCTTCAGTATGTCTGAAATGGGCCTTGCTATTGATGCGAAATCTTTGATGAAGCATCGATAATAGCTGGCTAAGCCAAAGAATGACCTCACCTCAAATACGTTTTTGGGTTCTGGAAATTCCTTTATGGCCTTAACCTCTTTTGGGTCAGTCGCCGCGCCATTGTTGGTGACGATGAACCTTAGGAAGCTCACGCTTTTCTTAAAGAAGCGTGACTTTTCTGCCGATACTCTCATGTTAGCATCGTACAGGCTCTTCAGAACCCAATCTACGTGCTTGACATGGGCATTTTCATCTTCAGAAAAGATGATGACGTCATCAACGTAAACGGAGCAGAACTTGCCGATCTGCTCTCGCAGAATATCGTCAATTGTCCTCTGGAAGATGCTTGCAGCATTCCTGAGTCCGAATGGCAATCTTCGGAACTCATACATCCCTCCGTTCACTAAGAATGATGTTTTCTCACGGTGGCGTTCGGCGAGCGTGATTTGGTGATAACCAGACTTCAGATGGAGTGTCGTGAAGTACCTGGCCTTGCCGAGATTCCCCAATATCATTGAGATATTTGGCATGGGGTATCTGTCTGGTACAGTCCTCTCGTTCAGTTTGCGGAAGTCCAGTACCAAACGCATTTTTTTGTTGCCAGCCTCGTCGGTGCTCTTTTTGTCTACGACCCATATTGGGTTATTGTAGGGAGACTTCGACTTTTGGATTATGCCATTTTTCAGCAGTTCTTGAATTTCGCCGTTGACGAAGTCAGCTGCTCCCATGGGATATGGGTATAACTTGGCATAAATGGGCTCCTCGTCAATCGTCCGGATGGTTGCTACCACCGACGTATTGTAAGGAAGAGCCTCATTAGGATTAGCAAAAGCTTTTTTCCTATTCCCGAGCATTTTCAAAAATGCACCCTTAATTAAGAGCAGTGCGTCTGAGCAATCGACGTTGGTAAAATTGACATCGGGGCAAGTGGAAAAGTCAATCTGCTCCGCTTCGGGGGTGGTCAAATTTGGTAGTAAGAAAAAGGTAGCTTTAAGGTTAAAAATAGACAAAACACTTTTTTTGTGATTGTAGTCACACCATGAATCGAATGGATTGCAAATGGGGACTCTACCGAGCGGACGCCTTTCAACCCCTTAAATGGTCGGATGAAATTTTTTGACGCGCCCGTGTCAACCAGCAGTTTCATGTTAATCCCCGCTACTCTTCGTCTGATGACGGGTAGCAGGGACTTTCCCCTAAAAAATTGATGGCATCCGAGTCATACTCTAGGATGGCATCATCGTCGACTTTAACCGCTGCACTGGAGGATGCGGTGGCATAAGCCTTGTCGGAATCATTCGAGGCCTGGGCCACATGGTTGACCCTTTGCCTTTTAGGCGGGACCAAGAGCCAGACGCGGCCGGCTTCGATTTCGGGAAAGCCAGGGCGTAAGATGGCTGCATCCTGGACAATGACGGGTCAATGTCCATGGGTTCCGGCGTGTTCCCTCGAGCCATTCGGTCGCTACGTGGAGCGGAGTGCACCTGTGCTCTATGCTGTTTAGTAAAGTGCGGATTCCTCCTGGCACTTCCCTGCGGGCCGGTTTGTGGGGGGGCCTACTGGCGCTCCTGCACTTTGGGATATTGCCTACGATCCCTATTCTCTTGGCTTTGTGCAAACGAAGTTGCGAAGGTGTACCGCTCGTGGTTGGACTCCACTTCTTGCGCCAAGGCGTGTGCTGACGGCATGTCTTTCGGCTTTTCCGCAAATAGCACATCCGTGAGGTTGCGCCTGAGTCCCGAGACGAAAACTCTCAAAGCGTCATCCCGGAACTTCTCACATAGAACCGCTGCTGCCGACGCTTCGTAGGACATGGTTGCCTTGTTAGTGAGCAAGGTGAGTTTTTTCTCAACCTCGTCATAATACTGAAGGAGTGTCAGGCTTCCCTGTCTGAGGGTGCCTAGCTCTTGTTCGATAACGTGTATCGTGCGTTTGTCGCTGTATGTAAAATCGAGACGACTTATGATCGAATCGATATTCAGTATGGTCCCAAAGGACGACAGAACTGCATCAGCAGGGCCTTTAACTTTGCTCTTGATGATGACCACAGCCTGATAGTGTCGCGAACTATCCTCAAATTGTCTAAACATATGCTAAGCGGCATTTGCCGCTTGCCGCCAGGAGACGTATATCTCCTGTGTCCCCATAAATTCTGGAAGACATTTAACGGCATCCAATTTTCCGTCACAACAGACCTGTCCGGTGATAGCTACTGGTTTGTAAACTTTAATCTGGGGAGTTTCAGTCTGCACAGGGGCAGTCCGTATAGCCACGACCTGTCCGGCAAGTTCCTGAATTGTATTACGCAATTCAGCCTCCCTGCGTTGACTTTCTAAGGCTTGATCTTGTAACGCCCTTATGAGAGCTTTAATCTGTTCTGTTTCGAGAGACATTTTATATGCAATAAATGCGTTAGCTGGGGTACTTTGCGACGCCCCGCGCTGCATTTCTTATTATTAATTGTTATTATTTACCATTATTATTATCATTAGGAATTGTTAAGTATTATTTACCGAGATTATTATGAATTGGTATTATTATTATTATTATGAATTGTTACTATTATGAATTATTATTATGAATGGCTATTATTATGTATTGAGATTATTAGTAATAAATAAAAAAGCGATAGTCCGCCATCTGGCAACGCCAACAACAACAAGGGCAACCTCTGGCAACCCCAGAACTGATAGGGGCACCAGCCCTGAACAGCTGATAAATATCGGCCATATTGAACGATATGGCAACCCAGGTGCCTATCGATAGGAACGAATATCGAAGGGGAAACACAGCTGAGGCGAGACACAACTCAGGGCAAGTTCACTTTTGGCGAGCAGCCGAGCTGACAACACCTGGGTAAGTCTGATACTAGTTTGAACAAGTGGTGATGGTAGTGGAGTAAGGTTCTTGAAGCCGAACTCATTTAGTAGCAGAAGTAGATGAGGGCCAAGGTTCAGCTCTTGCTAGCGGATCTTGATGTGGACCAGTAGCATAGACGTGGGGCCAAGGTTCAGCTCCTGCTAGCGGATCTTGAGGTGGACCAGGGTAGCGGGGTAAGGTTCTTGCAACCGAGCCCATGCCATAGATCAGGAAGGGGCCAAGGTTTAGCTCTTGCTAGCAGATCTTGATGAGAACAGGGTAGCGGAGTAAGGTTCCGGCAACCGAACTCGAGCATAACAGGATAAACATGGGCCAAGGTTTAGCTCTTGCTAGCAGATCTTGATGAGGGAAATCACGGGTATCAGGAGGATAGGAATAACGGTGCGAGCATTGGCACGACGATCGTCAGTACGACCGAACGTCACCCGGACTCGACCGTCGCGACCCGAACTGCGGCCAACCCGCTTGGGATAACGCGCCTCGCCCCAACACACCCTACATGCCAGGGTAATCTCAAGCCGACTACATCGCGCCAGTCGCAAAGTCGCACACCCTACATTCCAAGGTAATCTCAAGTCGACAACATCGCGCCAGTCGCAAAATCGCACACCCTACATTCCAGGGTAATCTCAAGCCGACTACATCGCGCCAGTCGCGAAGTCGCACCTCTACATTCCAGGATATTCTCAAGTCGACTACATCGCGCCAGTCGCGAAGTCGCAACTTCTTCCCCAGGAAAAACCCGATCGTAATAAATAAATAAATACAAAACCGAACTTCCAACTCTCTTTTTACTGGGTATTTGTGGGACTCAAGGAAACGGCACGCACAAATTTGTGTAACTCACGACCCCGGCGAGCTAAGCCACGCAGCCCGAAAGAGGGTCGTTACAACTTTTACGTACAGAGTGTTCTGTAGAATCGTCGACTTCGGACTCTGAGTCGCTAACGAATGGTTTCGAATTCCTATACTGTCGGAATGAATTGCTCATAAGGAGCTGAGTATATAAACACTTAAGTCGTCTTGCCCATAGGGAGCATTAGTACGGCGAGGGGTCGCGGGGGCTGAGTCGGCGTCTAATAACATTGGCCGAGGGCTCGTTGAGCGGAGCCGTAGGTTCGTCCAGCAGCGATAAGGTGAGGGGCTTGCGGGGAGCTTGCATCCGCTAAGCCAAACAAATATATAAATGACAAACAAATCGTAACAGCAAAGACAAAGAGATATATAAAAGGCAAAAAATTGGTACAGCAATGCATGCGCTGCTGTATCGGGTGTCGGGGCAGCGATAGGAGGGCCCGAGACGGCTGTGGGGAGAGAATTCAAGTTCAAGTGAAACGACAGTGTCCAGACATATGCAGAAGTGGAACGAAATGCACACAATGTAAATTGTAAGTCAATAAATCTTTGCGACAGTGTCAAAGAATAATTTAACCCGCACAGTCAATCAAAATTTAAAATTCCATGTTTAAATTTCATTACATTAATATAATTTAAATTCACAACACATACAAAGGTTACGATTGTTATGGAAATACAGATTTTTGTCTTTGTGTAACCCGCACAAATATTTTAAATATTTTAAAACTTTATTTAAATGCAGCTGGGATTTGGAAATAGGAGCTCACTTACATAATCTGTGTGTAGTATTGTGGGTTTCCTTAGTTGGGTGCCAATTATTTAAATTCTGGTGGCCGCAGGGGGATCCCTCGCTGCAGGCTCCGATGATTTTGCCGGTTGGCCGATGGTGTCCCTCGTACGGGGGCAGAGGACGATAAATTCGCTTGGAGATTTACGACGATTACGTTGGGAAGATGACTGTCTTCCTTAAGGCAACTGCCCTAGGGACTCAGATTGCTATGATCAAATATAAAAATAACGACAGAATGCCGGAGTTGTTGGTTCATGAGCTTGTGCTCTTTATTTTATGAGTGTCCAAAACGAACTGCTTTAAAAACTAACAAAATAAAAGCTTCATAGCGGCCTCTGCAAATGTGCAGAGCTTTTGCCGGCTATGTAGGAGCTTTCGGCCAAATGCTTGGTCAGCAATTTGGCCGGTGCTGGAGTACGGACGATCAGTCCGGTTAACTCAGTTAACTTACATATACCATATACATGTATTAATTGATTAAAATACATGAATGATATTGGGATGGTGTGGAATAAACATCAATAGACCACTGAGTAAACTATTTTATTCCCTTAGTAAATAAAATCTGATTTGATATAAAAAAAATAATTTACTTTTCAGACAAAGGTGCTCGTTTTACAAATCGGAAAAATCTTACGGATTCGAATAGCGGATCACCGATTTTGGAAAAATGTGTACGAAATCGATTACCCATGATCGCTGCGGCGCGGGTTAAACGTGTACCTGCCACTCGTTGATAAACGTGCACATGCGGGTCGGGATCGCTCCGGGATCAAGGGATCCCTTGTACACTTGTTTCGCAAGTGTGATTTTACATGTCATGACCTCGATTCATTTCATCTTTATTACCACTCTAGGTTCACATCTAACCGTAATTAATTGAATTTTTATTACTCACATAACTTAAAATGTTGACAGCTAACATTGATTGCATTTTTTTTACCCGTTTTGCCGACATCAAAGGTCCCGCCACTGGCGTCAATATACTACTGACCTCTTTCCTTGCCGACACACCAGCTTAACAATAATTAGAGGATCAACCAACACAATTTTTCGCCTTCCGTGAAAGGAACCTTACATTCTCAACTTACACGTGACATTCGATCAGCCATCTGCTTCAACTCCGTGGTGGCAGCCAAGACCTGCAACACTCCAAGCTCTCTCCTCAACCTCGCGAATGATAGATTTGCTCATCGAACCGACTATTCATATCCGCATCAGTTATGTCATCAGAGGGCATCATCCGCTTTCTGGAGGTGCCGAAACATCGATGCTAACATCGATGTATCGATGTTTTTGAAAATTTCCGAAACATCGATGTTTTCAATCGATTATCGATGTTTTTGGTTCGTCACTATTTTAAGAACAAGAAGAAGAGGTACAACGCTAAAGGTATGCAAATTAGAAGAATTTGTTTTAAATATTTTATTTAACACGCGTTCGGACTTCATTTTTTTTTGCTCCGGCAGCATCTTGAGATGGCGAACGAGCCAGAAAAGTGCGAACCACTCAATTTTTGGAAGGTAAATTTTTTAATTTCGTATTATGAGCTATTTAAATTAATATTTTTAATTTTATTAGAGTTCAAACAATATGGCACCTTTCACGGAACTGGCGTTGAAACACTTTTGTGTGCCTGCAACATCGGTTGAATCGGAATGGGCTTTGAGAAAAGCGGGAGAAATCATTTCTGATCGCCGAACTCGTCTCAAGTCCGATTTAGTGGACAAATTAATGTTTATAAACAAAAATTTGAACATATCGACAACAAAGTGATTACATATACAATATGTACTCATTATAGATAGACTATTGAAACAGATCTCTTATAAGTTTAATTTTCTATTACATTGTGAAAAGAATTCGCATTGTTTTTAAGTTTCCAATTATCAGTTATTATGATGCATGTAAAAAAGAATTTGCATTGTTTTTAATTTTTTTGATTTGTTATTAAATTTAAAATTGTGAGGAAGCGATTCGTTCTAAGGCTGGGATATCCTCAGCGGCTTAGGAGTCCTCCCATTATTTATATTGAGACAGGCAGGGGAAACGGGGATGCGCTGGTGAGAGCGCAGATTTATATTAGGAGGATAGTCTGGGGAAAAGGGGCGGCCCGTATAGGGCTGCGTGTGGATCCAAGATCCAGGTTTTCTTGGGGACAGACAATCCCGTCCACGTCGGCCAAGTGACGGGGCCGCCGTGGCGGAATGGGCGACCCGAGCGGCCGGCCGATGCCGGGAACCGCGTCGGGGACCTCGGGGGCGTGGCCAGGTACCCGGCCCTGTTTACCATGGTGCCGAGCCGCTGGCCTCGCCGGGAGAATATGTCCGGGTCGGGATAGCCGGGCGCGTCTTAGTGACGACCTTGTTTACCATGGTGCCGGCGCTTTGATCCCGAGCGAGGCCGCGGAACTGGGAAATCGGCCCCGTTTACCGTGGTGCCGATGCCCTAGCCGAAGATGGAGGAGGATCTCGGGGTCTGAGAGCCGGCCCTGTTTACCATGGTGCCGACACCCCGATCCACGAGGTTCTCCGAAACCTGAGAGCCGACCCTGTTTACCATGGTGCCGGCTTCCAAGTCTCGGCCTCCGCCGCTACGGAAAAGGATGCGGAACTCGAGACCCGGCCTGTTTACCATGGTGCCGAGCCCAAGTCCGCCCAGAGGGGAGTTTAGGGAAGAAGAGGAGGAGGAGCTGCCCAGGATAGATGCCAAATGCCGTCGGGTTTTATTATTAAGTTTATTTTGTCCGTCTAGTTTTCCCTATCTGTTTCCCTACCTCGTGTCTACACCGCCGGCTCCCATGTCGCGGGAGGCCGCGTGGCCGGCTCACCCTCCTTACACCTGGGCGCTGGACTCCATGTCCATGTGGCCTCAGATTTAGAACGCCGTCGGTACTTTTCCACCACATTTTCCTGCGGGTTATATCGTCGCACGTCTGTTCGCCTTGAAGTTCGCCGAGAGAAGAGAACGATCGGCGGCGGCGGCGTTGCTCGGGCCCTTCCTCTGCCGATGTTCTGGCGCAGAACCTTCGGCCCCTGCCGCGGCGCATGTTCTCGCCGTCCCGCTCTGGCATGCTCGCTTCCCGATCGGTGGCTCTCTCTTGAGCTTTCGGGTTGCCGTTTCTTTGTCCCCTTTCTGTGTGGTGGTGGGTTCTTCGGCAATGTTGCGGGCTCTCTCTCTCTAAAAGTCGGTGTTGCTGGTGCTCGCGGTGTTGCTTGCGTTTAGCTTGCTGGCCGATGTTGTTGGCCGATTTTGCGGGCGTGTGTTGCTCGCGATGTCTCGGGCTCGTGTTGCTCGCGATGTTGCGGGCCCGTGTTGCTCGCGATGTTGCGGGCGTGTGCTCGCGATGTTGCTGGCCGACGCCAGTGATGATGACGCGGCGGGTCGGTGCCAGTGATGCTTGGCTGGCTATGTCGATGTTGCTGGCGGGTGTTGGGTTTGCCCTATCTCCTAGCTATTTACAGGTGCCCCTCGTGGGTCTTCTTATGTCTCTTAACCCTAACTTATTACTAACTTAACAAAATATATATACAGTATGTACATAGGGGTTGAGGTACTCCTCGCAAAATAAATTTATTTTAATAATGAATAATGTGTTTTCTTTTTCAAGTGTTAATTCAAATATAAATTTTGTTAGAAAACATCGGAAAACATCGATGTTACATCGATGTTTTTTGTGAAAAACATCGAAACATCGATGCTTCCAAACATCGATGTTTCGGCACCTCTACCGCTTTCCCTCTGGCAAAACCCATTTTTTGTCTCTTTTTATTTTGATTCCGAGTGCTCGATTAATTTTGCATTGTGGTTCTTCTCTTCTGCTTGATTGTTTCCGCTTATGCGCTTTGAGTTAGTTTCGGTTTTGTTTGTTTAAATAGTTAGTTTTGGCGAAATTTGGATCAATTATGATTCAAAAGTGTTTAGACTATTTTTGGAAGGATATTTTGCTAGACTATTTGTGAAATTATCCTTGATTTTTAATTATTAACCGATAGCGGCAGAAAATACGTCTTGCCTCTTACCTTTCTTTTGGTTTTTTTTATTGTTTTTTACAACATATTTTTTATTTTCTTTAATTTAGGCAAAACGACATTGGTTTGCGACGTTACCAAACGAAGGACCTGTTTCTACATCTCCTCATTCCCACCCTCACAGTTATTTTCACAGTTGTTCAACTTCATTACTTTCATCGACGTTTTATGGACTCTGTACGACGACCCAAACTCAGTGTACGAAAACGCCGTGACCCTTTTTCAATATTTCCTGAAAGAAGTGACTCTCAAGAGAAAGGTTTTGATGTACATAAGCAGTCATGGAAAATTTTCTTTTCAGCTGGGTATCAAAAACTCCGTAGATTAAGTAGTCAATTGTTTCGGCCAGGAAAACTCATGGCTTGGGGATTCTTAGAAATTCACATGATAAAAGCAGTTATACTGGCGTCCTTCCATTGTGCTATTTCAGAAGTCTCTGTTCTAAATATTTTTTTAGTGCTTATGTCATTAATGAGTGTTTGTGTTAACCGATATTTGAGACGTGTTATTTTTAGGGCAGTAACATTTTGGGTTTCTGTGTTGGTGTTAATGAAAATGATTTATCAAATAAAATATTTCGATGAATGGAAATATGACTTTAAATGCGTAAGATTGTGTATTTAATTATTAAGAAACCTAATATTAATATATATTTTTGTTTATTTTAGAATAATAAATCCATAAATTTTGCGGAGTGGATTGGCTTGCATAAAACGGAACAAAAATTCGTTATTTATTTAAGCTACATATCTCCATACATTGTGTATATGATAATCACGTCATTGCATGCTGTGGTTAAGCTTCGAAACCATTTAATTCGGTCTTCAATGTATGAACAAAAAGACAGCAAAGTGTTATTTCCAGGAATTACAAGGCAAGATGCAGAGCGGGATTTTCCAGAACTACTAAAATATATGCTGAATTATGGCTATTTTAAATTTGGACTTGAAATAACGCTTATTGGACTTGTATCAACTATTGTCCATAGACGGGATCTTATTGCGTTGACCTATTTAATTTGGATTGTATTAATTTTATGCCTTAATCGAGTACAATGTGCACGAATTTGGGAAATTTTTCAACTATATTTTGTTTTGTCAATTCTTGCTCAATATCTGTACATCTTAAATTTTCCTCCTTACCTATGTGATGGTAACGGTAAGTATGTTTAAGAATAAATTATCCATTCATTTTTAATCGAAAAGACTGTCACAGCACCTGGAAATAATTCAACATATTTGATTAATAATAAAGCTATCTGGAGCATGCTAAATTATTCAACAAAATATATGTATAATTCAAATCTTATGCTTGATTATATAATTCTTTTGCTTATTTCAAGGCAGCGAAAGTCTTTCAAGGCAGAAATGTGGCATTTCAAAAATTTGTCATACCCAGGTGGAGATAACATAAACGTTGTTTATAATATCGCAAAGCTTGGGCACGTTTATTTCGAAAATCCCACTCACGATTTTTGTTCATATGTTCGTAACTATGCGGATGTTTTTAAAACTGCAATTTTTTGTAGTTTTTTTTGGATTACACTTGCTATAGTCTTTATGGGAGGAGTTTGCAGCATGGATATTCTTTCATTGGGCTATATAATATTTGCCTTGGTCTTCTTACTTCAGGGTTCTGAGGTATATCTGCAAAACATTCATTATATCATCTGTCGCTGGAACTGCTTAATAGCTTTCAATATTTTTAATATAATTGTAAAAGTTTCCATTATTGTACTGGAAAGTTTCATACAAATTAACACTAAATCTATGTTACGTGCCCTTTTTACACTAATGCACCAAAATGAAAATTACCGTAATGACGGATACCATTATGGACCAAGCAATATGATATTTAAGAACACGCTTGTATGGCATGCTATTATTTTTGCGTTTATTACTTTTCAGTATAGAGTTTTCTGCTCATATTTTTTTTGTCATGTTATAAAGGATACTCAAGCAAATACTATTCTTGCTTCGAGGTAAGTAACTTTTTTTTGTTTGTAATACTAGTACCATCTGGAGTAAAACCGTTTTTATGATTTTATTATTATTTTTTAATAAACGTTGGCAGAACGTACATGTGCTTATTCGGGTTTTTTGTAATGATTCGTACTTAATAACTTGAAGGACTTGGGTGAAAGACATAAAGTATTGAGCGACAGAATTTTAAGAGAGCATAAAAAGAAAAAACACGTGTGTACGCTGCGGAATTTTATTTGCGACTGACTCAGGAATGAAAGAAATGACAAAAATATATACATATTTTCTTATTCCTTATTCGTTAGAGAAGGACAAATCTGTACACTATTATGATCAGTAACGAATAAAAGCCTGCATTGCATCGTATGCAAACCCTTTATAAAATTCCCCAATCCAAGGTGAAACAGCATATGCCGAGGGATTCATGGCCGAGGGGGCGCTCGGTCGCTAGTATGCGGACTCTGGATACCTGTCCTCCTCCAGTTTCAATTGTGGACTTCCAGCGGTAGACGGTCTATGCCGAGGGTGACCTTTCTTCCCGTCTACTCGTGGGATCATTTATGGACTCAAGTTGTGAAAATGAGTGTGATGCGACTCTGACAGCATCACCCCAGGCCCCAACCTCTACGGTCACGACAAATCGAGGCACTGCAGCTGACGTGCTGCCGGCGCCCACCCCCACCCATAGGTGTGGATGTTGGTCATGAGGTGTCGGCCTCAAGATCCAAGGAAGTCACCTTACCATCGTCGGACGACGCACAATGGGGCAAAAGATACAGATACTATACAATAATCAACTTTTTGATAACAACGGGTCGTAAAATTTGTTATTGCATTCGACAGGCAATAGTTCAAAAGGGTTGGATTATTCAAATCTGTTTATTATTTTAGAAGTTACACGTGTTCAAAGTTGAACCTTTTTTGGGTTGCAAAAAAAGCTAGTCATTTTTGAGAAAAATGCTGACTTTGAGGTCGATTTTTAGGTAAAATATGTAACCGACCGTCATGGTTATGGTCTCTATCGAAAGGGTCATCAAATCTCGGTAAAAGCAAGGTAGAATAAAATTATAATATCTTTTGCACGTGAAGGCATGCCTGTTTTACCGAAGTACTAATTTTTCACCTATTTTTCAACTTTGATGGAATGTCAAAAATATTATTTTGGTGTATTTTGGGTTTGGCGTGTAAGGTGTTGTTCCTGAATATGTTCTTTATCATATTCAAAAAAGATCGGCTGCCCGAAACTGCCTGTACGAATTTCCAAAGCAAAAGATACTTTCAACTCAGCGTAAAAAACGCGCTCTTTCGTGCAAATTGTGCTACAAGCAGAGTCGCTGCGCAGTACGAAATTGTATAGCGGGCATACATTTTTTCCTGTATTGGCGGCTTGTTTTTCAATTCCTGACTTTGTAAGGACACTTAATGATTTGAAATGAATGTATAATGATTAATTAATCTTCAAAAATATTAAATGATGTAAAAATGAAAGATTATTTTGAACAAAAAGTGCATAAAAAATAGAAATTGGTCAAAATAAAAAATTTTCAAAAAAGAAAAAATTTTTTTCTTTAAAAATGATGTATTTTGTTTTTAAAAAATTAAATATGCACCATAATAGTATTTTCACAGAAAACAAATGAAAAGTAATTTTCGAAATTGGATAAAAATTGAGAAAACTGCCTCAAAAATTATTCATTTTCGAGTATAAAATCTATTATTTATCACACCATATAGTATGACCACGACCCCGGAGTCCGGCTTGTCAAAGAAGCCGAGAATTGCTCATTCAGAGCCGACAGCGCCGACTTACAGTCGGATGGCCAGTAGTGTCAAGTTCGGTTTCGCTTCGACTAGCGGGTCGCCGACTGTTCAGAAGAACATAAATATTTAAGAATTTACAACATTTTCGTACAACCATTCAACCGCTGCAGCAATGTAATTTTGTCTGCCTATATAAACAACGCTGGGGCGTTAGATATAGATATCTTGGAGTATACAACGAACTCCGCGTGGGTTCGTCCCTTAAAGATACTAGCGGTCACGTAGCATTTTCCTAAAAGATAAGGAATAAGACCCTTTCCCACATCTGGGGAACATATGGCCACTGCGTTGGTCTAGTTAGAGGTCAGATTATAAAATGTAAATCTCATGTTAGCTACCCAAGCTAGAACTTAAAGAAATGTAACGTGCAACGTTTTAAAGCACAGTGTTGACCAAGATCTGACTTTGCGGGGGCACGCTATAGGGTCCGGCTCTAGCTCGTCGGCTTTGGGGGTGGTGGTCTTGCTCCGTCTGATCTGGCATTGGCTTATTATTTATTAATCGAGAATTGAGCGTGCTGCGACGGCATACGAAAAGATATCGGAAATCGGGTAGAGAAACGTAAACAAATTCCAAAAGAGACAGTTGAATGAGGTTAGAAAAGAAGAAAAGAAGAGCAGAGAAATTCGGTGATGGGACGTAGGTGTTGTTACGTCATCGGAGACCCGCCCAACCTATGATCACAATCTTCGAGTCTTGATCGAGTGATCCCTTTTGATACCCTTTACGACTGCAGAATCATCCGCTGAGTTCAACTAAATAATTACTCCATGATTTCGATAGTATACATTTTAATAAGATAAATTAAATCTAACAGCATAATAGATTTTCCTTCCTACTACGAACATGAGTTTAATTTGGCAGTGCCTAAGAGTGAGGTATAGGTCCGCAGTAATAAACAAAATATAAGGCAAAAGATAGAATATAATAATTAATTAGATAAGGCATGCTAAATAAAGAATACTATTAAGATAGCGTATAAGTATTATTTCATAAGTATTATTTCATTCATAACCTAAGAAGGTTATTTAAAGGTTAATTAATAATTTAAAAATGACTAAATTTTCCTAATTTTTTAGCTTTTAAGTTTCATGAAATTTTCTTTCAGTGTTCATCGTGTTCTTGGTTTTCTAGTTAGATTTAGTTTCAATTGTATATTAAAAATTATTTATTCTTTCAATGAAAATAAGTCGGTTTTGTTTGTTTCGGTTTTAAGTATATAGTTTTAAAATAAATTTATATTGATTTTAATTATTTATTTCTGTTAGCGTTTAATTGGCAAATATAGGAGTTGTGTAGCGACTTTTATTTAAATTAAATATTTGGCAAAATATTGGCCAATGTGTTTGTTGTAACTCACAGTGAAATAAATTTTCCAGCGACGAAAGATCGATCTCCCGAGCGATGGCTGTAAAAGAATGCGACTTAAGATCGCCATGGGTTAATTTAAACAAACAGTGTTCACAACTTGTAGCCAGCTAAACCATATAAAAATTTCTTTTAACCTCAAAACCGTATTAATTCATAATTTCGTAATTATTGGTTTATTTTTAAAATATTTACGGGACGACTAAATCATTTCTTCAGATAATTTCTCTTCGAACACTTTTTAAATATACAAAAATTAATTTTAATTTACGAGTTTTAGTTTAGTTCAATTTCAGTCCACATCATTTCATTTCAATAATTTTTCCCTTTTTCTAGCTAATAATAATAATTAAATTTTAATTTAAATTAATTAATATCAAAATTCTTTCTCTCAGTGTAGTTCAGGTGAACAAACGTTGACCGCATGGCGCTCGCCAAAATTAGGGAACTCGTGACCGTTTATAAAGTAATGTGTGGTTCACTTCCAATAAATATTCGGTTCTCTTATCGAGGGATCACTGTAGGGGCTGAAAAGCCAACATTTTCCAAGTCGGAATTAACCACAATTTTCACTCTAACCTCTCGGACAGGCTGGGTTCGGACACGAGTTTGGGATTTTAAATCTGCCTTTTGGCCACCTTCACGGCCATGGCCGGCTGCACTGAGAACACTAGGGGACTACATTCGCACTATTTATTCGCTTATTGTACTGGCTAGAGGCTGCTACACTTTGAGGTTAAATTCCCTCGGTACTCCGCTGGACGGAGGTGCTCCTCTGGACGGAGGTGCTCCGCTGGACGGAGGTGCTCCGCTGGACGGAGGTGCTCCGCTGGACGGAGGTTTGACGCGGCCTCATTGGCCGCCGAGCTTGATGCTGCGCCTTTCTAGGCGATGATGCGGCTGGTGCTAAAGTTGCGCCTTCCTAGGCGATGATGCCGGTGCGGAGTCCGCTGCCCCGAGAGGGGTGCTCCGCTGGACGCTCAAGTAAAAATCACAATCGGCGAGCGGCGCCTGCGCAGCGGCTGCTGGAACACGTAATCCGTTAATTCCTCGTATGCCAATGGCCGAGGGGGCGCTCCGCCGTCTTGTTCGCTGCTTCAGAAAGGGGTGCTCCTCTGGACACTCCCCTATTTTACATGGTCGCGAAACAAAGATTTTGTCAAAAATCACGACAGAAAACTATGGGCATTTTGGTGGCTTACCTTGCCTTCCGCCAACTTAATAAAAATTGAGAAACTATTCCCTCGTGGGATAACAGCACTAATCGATGACTTGGTTATGTTTGGTTATATTGAACCCGCACTCGATTATAACGCGTGTGGTCGCTTCGGAATTTTCCATTAAAAGAACGAGACCGGAATTTGGACTCAGGCCGGTGAAGTTGGCCGTGGTCCCAAAGCTAAGCTTTTTAGACTGCAACTCTGTTACAGCTGCTCACTATCGGTTGCTCCGATGCAGTTGCAGCCGGAGTGCAATAATTGGCAACGCACTATTTACATATGTAATTAAGGTGCATACTTTTAGGCCAAAATATATATATGAGTCAAAATGCTTCAGGCGCCGTTACAGAAAATAAACTCAGTTTTAAATATGAACTCAAAAGAGGAAGGTCTTTGATATGGCCTTTCATTTTGGTCACTTCGAGCCGGTTGATCACTTTTGGTCAATCGAGCCTTCGAAGAACTCTGCAGTTTCCCCCTATATGGTAAGGGACTCAGAGAAAGGCCAGTTCCTTTAAGTATTGCTAAGTTAATCTTCCAGCTAAAGGTAGCAAAAATAATTGACTCTTGTTTCCCCCTTTATGGGAAGGATCAGAGTATAATTAAAAAAGCAAAAAGATACAAAAGAATCTTTTATGTTTTAAAATAAAACAAGCACCTAAATATATAAAGGCTGCTTTGTTTACCATTGTAAATTATGGTACGGCGTGCTTGAGGCCAAACATCAGCAAGTGAAAAACACACAAAATAAAAAGTTCAAAAATAGAGTGCTAAATAAATCCCATAAGAGCATAATTAAATAAAAAAGTGCATAAAAAAGAAATGTGCCTTTTAAATGCCTTTTATGCATTAATCAAAAGCAAAGGGATACAGAAGAATTCGTTGTGCTTAAGGGGGGCACCTAGTTTAGGCGGCCGAAAATCAGGCGTTTTTCAGGATTTTTTTAACTGGGAAAAAAAATTCAGAGCTTGTTAAAATTTGGTGAATATTTTTTTTTATTATACTTTCAACTACATATTCTAATTTTTTCAGTAATTTTCGCCGGAAGTGAAGGAGATGTGCACTGCCATACATGGTCCGTCTCAGCCGGAGTTTGCCATTTGCGGGAATTCTGCAAGCAACAATTTTGGTCTGAAATCACGTTATTGCCCATAACTTCCTGGAAAATCGGAATTTTGATTAGAAACTACGGCAATATATTCTTCAAACGATTTATGAAAAAAAAACGATTTTTTGAACCTCCTAAACTAAGTGCCCCCCTTAAAACAAAATAGTCCAACTAAAGAATTGGTTGGTGTAAAACATATTTTGTGGACGAAAAATCGACTTAAGGGGGTCTTCTACCTTCGCGCTCAAATTTGGGGCCTATTTTTCAAAAATGGATTGCAAAAAAACTACACATGATATCAGAGCAAAATTTTTTTTATTTGATTAACAAAAGCTTGAACTTGAAAAAAAAAAACCATATGAATTTATCATAACGTTTGCCATTGGCGCGTCGTCGAATTAGCCTCTGCCGGCGCGAAAGAGTCAAACGGTTGGCAAGAAATCTCAGCTTCAGAACATGCAAACAACAAGAAGTTTTTTTTAACTTAATTTTAAGAACGTCGATTAGGTCAGGACACAAGCTTTTTTTAATATTTGAAAATTTCACAAAATGGCAGCGATTTGAACAAAAAATTTAAATAAAATTTTAATTTAATTTGATCATGTTTTTCAACCTAAAAATGACTGTAAAAAATTGAAAAAAAATTTTTTCGAAAAAAGCTTGTGTCCTGACCTAGCGAGATGTTTTGTGAATAAGTAACGCTTTACAGATCTAGGATATCTTCTATGGTTTCGTCAAAATCGTGCCAAAACTTTTGAAAAACACTACTTTCGGGAAAACGCGTTTAAAGATAGGAAAAATGGTCGAAACGTATGGAGTTGGCAATCTTTCGGGCTTCGTTTACCCATGAAGGAATGCGAATTTTACAAAACCCTTTATATGGCGTATTCCTCAGATCCTCTAGTATTTAAAAAAAATTTAAAAAAAAAATCGATTTTTTCAAACCGCGAAGGTAGAAGACCCCCTTAAATCAATAAATAAAGAAAATATGTTTATTGTTGGCGTTTTTCGAGGCCAAATCTTCGAAAAGTAGTGTGAAAACTACATAAAAAATTTATAAATTCAAAAGCAAAAAGTACCTCTTGTTTTTAATGCAAAATTTTCCAACACAATGGGTGGTAAAAAATAAATTTTGTGGTCGAGAAATCGACAAAATGAATTCAAATAAACAAAAAAATTTGTTTATAATGGGCGTTTTTTCGAAGCCTAAACATCGAAAAAGTGTTGTGAGACATAAGCTTAAAATAACTCCATCACTTGAGAAAAATATATATAAAGGGATACTGCCAAAGACCCCGATAGAAGGAAGGTTGATCACCGAATCTACTTCAGCAGCAACAACAACAGCGAGAAAAGCAGCAACAACAACATTGGGACAAATGTCAAAAATTTAAGAAACATTTTTTTCATATAAGGAAATAATTTATTTAAAAATTAAAAAACACTTATCCGGACTTAATCCCCCGGCAGGACCTCACTTTGGAGGTAGTTTAAAATAAGCCATTCATCTTTAATGTTGGCATTTATAATAAACATTGAATATTGCATTTTAAAAATAAAATTAATTAAAAAATTCTAAATTCAAAGGTCTCTGCAATTTTAGCAGAACACAAAATGGCACAAATGAATTATAATTTAATAAAATTGTTAAATTAAGAAAAATTAATGAAAATTATAAAAAAAACCAAATTGTAAACAAATAAACATATTAAAAACCACGGCCATATTAGTTGCAAGATAAATAATATCTAATGAAAATAATAAATAAATACAGTCCACTAATTTTGTAATGCAACTAATTTTAATTTTACCTCTACTTGAGCAACGGAACGCCTTTTTACGCTCACGGAAGTCCTGCTGCTGCCCCAAAGGATCTGAAACACAAAAATTAAATATATTCTTACTTTGTATACTTTTGCGCATGGCTTGTACCAGAATTGCGAAAAAAGAATGAAAATTGAAACACTTATGCGATTTTAAATGAAAAACTCGATTTTTACGCACTTTTTTCGACATTAATTGTTATATAACATGAAAAATATTCAATATTTTTTAAAGATTTTGGTACCAGCCATGGAGAAGCCTCTAATACACGATACTTTAAAATTTCGTGGCGATTGCTCAACTCGTCTGGCTTGAATCACTTCCGCAAGGTCAAAAAATGTCGTTTCGAGTAAAACGCGTTTGAAGTTTTGCTTCAGTACCTGTTTTAAGGTGTAGGTGCTCCCTGTTTTAAGGTGTAGGTTCCGTAATTCTTAAGATAACCAATTGAAATTTTGGGAGCGGATTCTAGAAACATATATCAATCCAAAAATGCAAAAAAAAAATCGATTTTTTCGACCACACAAGGTAGAAACACCCCTTAATATATTAAACGTTCTACAAAGGCGCAAAACTAAAGGAATATAGGATCTAGTATTTCTACTCGGTACGTGAAAGTTAAGCTGACCCAACAAGTCAGCACTTTCCACATCACCGTGGATAAGGTTAAAAATTAACTTAATGCCAAGCATGGTTCTACAGTTAGCTAAAGAAGGTAAGTTAATTAGGAGTAGTCTACTAGAGTACGAGGGTAACCTCTGGATTGGATCCTAGTTCAAACCGCATAAAGCGAAAAGTAAAAAGTTCTTCTGAACTGACTCAATGCGTTAACTGTGAACCCCATACTGAGGGCTCCAGACGCAAGATCCATATTCTAAGATATATATAGGGATTTTGTAACATAGGGATCATTGAATTCTTTCGACCACCGTTTAATGAAACCTAGCACACCTCTGGCTTTATTCACCATGCACGAAATATGATCGATAAAGTCAGGTTTAGGATCCAGTCGGAACCGAAATCATCGACTATAGTAATTCTCTCTAAAGAGCAGCGGTTTAGCGTGTAAGTCGCGAGCTTGGGAGCGACACGAGAGGCAGAGCCGTTTAGGTTCCATAAGTTTATGCGGCACCATGTTTGGAAGTTTTTGAGATCTGTTTGTAAATCAGACTGGCAGAAAGCGTCCTTATATTGCACGCAAAGTTTGACGTCGTCCGCGTACACAAGTACTCTGGAGTTAGTCAGAACTTTGGGCAGGTCGTTGATAAATAATGTAAACAACAGGGTACCCAAATGGCTCCCTTGCGGGACGCCAGAAGTAACCCTGAGAACATTAGATAAAGAATTTTTAAAGAGGACTTTTTGCGTTCTGCCAGTCAGATAACTTGAGATCCAACTAAGAAGATCAACCGGAAATCCCATTAGATCGAGTTTCCGAACAAGAAGAGAATGGTTAACAGAATCAAATGCTTTACTGAAATCAGAAAAGATTACGTCTGTCTGAAAGCCCTTATGGAAGCCCTTAACTAAGAAGGCAGTGAACTCTAAAAGATTGGTTGTCGTTGATCTACGCTTTAAAAATCCAGGCTGACATGGAAAAATAATTGATCTGCACAGGTGCTGCAAATGTGGAGTAATGATTTTCTCTAAACGTTTTGGAATGGCCGAAACTTAAGAGATTCCTCAGTTGCTGGCATCCGATTTGCTACCATTTTTGTGGAGAGGAATAAAAAATGATTCCTTCCAAATAGGGGGAAAGTGCTCCCACTTTCTAGGTTTCTAGGGACAAGGTAAACAATTTTAGAAGGGGATTGCATAGGGCGTCGGCACAATACCTAAGCACACAGCCAGGTATACCGTCTGCACCTGGCGAATAAAAGGGCTTAACTCGTTGAAGATCTGAAATAATAGATATAAGAATAAGTCTGATTAGAGTGCGCAAACAGATCGGCAATAGCCCGATCGTTACTTACGGTTGTATTTTCAAACGGAAGCGAGGAAGGATGCGTATTTGGCTTACGTTTAGTGTTAACAAAATTATAAAACTGTTTTGGGTCCTGAGAGATCTGGACCCTACAACGAGTCAAATAATTCTTGTAACACTGCGCGTTCAACACGGTAAATCTTGACCGAGCCGATAAATAAATGGATAGGGAAGAGTTCGAACCGGTATATTTATATTTTGTATACAGCCTAGATTATTTGTTTTTAAGATGACTCAACTCATTAGTAAGCCAAGGAGGCAACTGACATGTCAGTGCACATGTATAAATCGGATATAAAGTTATTCAGCCGTTCGAAGTCCGTCTTGCGAAAACAATGGACTTTCTTGGCTGGACAGTCAAAAATATTCTGTAAGTCAGTCCCAATGTCGAGAGTCATGTCGAAAAAAGGATGATAGGGATCTTCGGGAAGTGTCAACGGCGCCACTCTGGCTAACCCCACTCTTGCCGGATCTGAGACAAAACAGAGATCAAGCAAGCGCTCTAGGCAATTTCGTACATGGTTGATTTGAGACAGCGAAATGTCGAGCAAGCCAGCAATAAAATCATGCTGTGTGCAGATGAAAAATATATTAGAGGAGTTATTTGAGGACCAAATAGCCCCTGTGATATTAAAGTCACCAAGAACTACTAAATGATCCTTATTCGAAAGTCGGTTGGAAACCATCTGGATAGCGGAAAGATGGTTACAATCAATAGGAAGTTCGGACAAAGGAGGAATGTAGGAACAGGTAATGAAAATAGAGCTACCATTGACGGTTAGCTTCACACAGAGGAATTCAACTTCGAACTCCTAGAAAGTTATTAATTCAGACGCGAGAGTGGAGTCAACCGCTATGAGGACACCACCCCCACGTCTGATAGGCCGATCCAGCCGATATATCGTGAACACAGCTGGGATAACTTCGGAGCGCAGAATCTCCGTCTTTAACCAAGTTTCTGTGAACACAATAACCTGGGATGCAAACGAAAGACTATAAGAATACAATTTGGGAAGCTTACTACGTAAGCCTCATGCATTCTAATAGGAGATAAAGAGGAAGTTGATTGGTTTTTTGGAGCGGGAATGGATGCGAGGTTACTTCGCCAACAGCTTGGAGTTGTCGAACGAGGAAGTTCTTGCCTATGTTGGTAGGCAGAACGACCTCGACACCACCCAGTGGAGAATAGTGCAACGGAACACACAAGGTGAGATGCTGCACCTCGCCGTAATGGTGAACCAGGCGTCGCTGCGGTCGCTTGCTAGGTGGCGGCAGAGTCTGGTACTGCTTTGTTGCGCTCCCGCAACAACGAGGCATGCGCGGCAGCTCGTCAGCCTGCCGTACAGCCGGGAAACACGTGGTTATCGACTGCGATGCTAATACGCATTATTCCATATGGGGTAGCAGTGATGTCAACAAGCGGGGTGAGTGACTTTTTCAAATTATATTGTGTAGTCAATTAGATGTAGTCAATAGAGGGTGCAAACCCACTTTCATAAACTTTATCCGGGAGGAGGTCTTAGATCTCACCTTGGCTAGCAATTTCCTATCCGATTGCATAACGAACTGGAGGTTACCGATGAGGCTACGCTATCAGACCACCAGCACATCCGGTTTTATCTACCTGGCCAAACGGAACTCAATACTTCGTTATGCTATCGGAAGAAAACCAACTGGAATATGTTCACAGCCTCTGTGGCTATAATAGCTGACCAACTTATCACCAACTTTGTGACATAGATAGTGAGTGACATAATGATGGCTGCTGACCAGCTTCATGATGTGCTAATCACTTCCTTCCAGGACAACACAGTCCTAACGCGTCACCGGTCAAACCGCGAGGTTCGCTGGTGGAGTGATAGACTTGCAGATCAAATACAGGAAGTTCGCAGGCTCTTTAATAGAGCCAAAGGTGAATTGGAATTCCTGGGACACTTATAGGAAAGCTCTCACGGAGTATAACAAAAATATTAGAAGAGCTAAGCGGGAAAACTGGCGCAATTACTGCGAAAGTGTGCAGGCACTACCAGAAGCAGCTAGACTGCAAAAGGTCTTTGCTAAGGGCTCAACTAATGGGGTGGGGCTTCTAAGAAGAACGATGGTTCATTCACCCAAGACCGCAAGGAAACGCTAGAGTCTTTGCTTCAGGTGCATTTCCCAGGGTCTCGGATAAACACGCACGGCGAACCAAATGGGTTCACCACTCCACCGAACAGGCGCGACAACAGCCTGTCCGGTACTATCTTCGTTCCTGACAAGGTCAGGTGAGCAGTCAAATCTTTTAGTCCTTTCAAAGCCCCGGGGGCCGATCATATTTTTCCAGCCTTGCTACAACATAGCATTGAGATAATTATCTCCAAACTTATCGGTCTGCTTAGAGCCAGCTTTGCATGGGGATATATACCACAATCTTGGAGGAGAGTCAACGTGGTATTTATTCCTAAACAAGGCAACCGAGCTCTTGACCAACCCAAGTCACACAGACCGATAAGTCTTCCGTCTTTCTTTCTCAAGACTACGGAGCGGCTAGTGGACCTGCATGTAAGGTGCACTCTTCAGACCACCAAGCCACCACACAAAACCCAATTTGCCTACATCAAAGGCGGATCGGCAGAGGTCGGTCTTCAGCACTTAGTCAGCAAGATCGAGAAATCCTTCAAAATCTAAGGAAATTGCTTTGTGGACCTTCCTGGACGTGGAAGATGCTTTCGACAACACTGGCTATCAGTCAATCTCCAGAGCTCTATCTCATAGGAACATTGATGCAGTTGCCGTAGCAAAGATAAAAACTGATACGACAACGTGAAATATCTTCCACGATAGACGCGACAACGCACAGTGGCAGTTTAGATACTTTTGGGTCGCAAAAATCATAACTCTTGAACCATTTGAGATACTTTCATAATTTTTATGAAATATATAATTTATATGAAAGGTAGTTTTAGTACCTTTAGATTAAGTGGTCATACTATATGGTGTGATAAATAATAGATTTTATCAGGGATCGTAACAGATACAATTTTTTTAAATAAAAATCATCAAATAAGAGTTATTTTCTAATTATTTACAAACAAATTTTAATTAACTATTATTTTTAATTTTTAAAATAAAAATTGGCAAATAATTATTATTTTCAATTTTTATATAAAAGTTTGGTAATAACAGTTATTTTCAATTTTTAAACAATTAATTGAAAATAACTGTTATTCCCCAATTTTTATTCATAAAAATTGAGAATAACAGTTATTTTTAAAATAAAAATTTAATCGCAATAACTTTTAAACGAAGCGGAATATCTTAAAGGCATATATAATTAATCTACACTTCAATACCTTTCGTATGTATATAGTGACATATCCATAGTCCCTTAGACTTAACAACATGCCCACATAACACTACCCTACACTTCCCAATTGTATTCAATACACCCCACACTATCCTACATGTACCCCAATAGATACAGATAAGAATAAACTGTCACCCAATCCACTAACTCAAGGCTAAGTGGAAAAACCCCAAAATCGAACAAAGGATGTAATTGAAACTTTTGATAAGACAAGTCCCCTTCTGGTAGACTAAACATCCATTGTTTAATTTAAACCATTGCCTAAGCCCTAGCCCATTGTCACATTCCCACGTTCAGAGCTCGGACTCGATAACCCAAAAATCAGACATTCCGATTCAAGTAAACACAATTAAAATAATCTCAAGAGTGCCAGAAATTAAGAGAGAGACAAAGATCACCAAAAGTCGGCAACTTCAAAAAACTCTTTATCGCCTCAGAACCCCTTTATCTCTTCAGAACCATTAAAGTCCAAAGTCCATATTGGAAAAGCTCGAAACCGAGGCTTGAACGTCAATCATAGAAAATCAATAAGTTGAGTTCAGATTGAGACCTAATACAAATCGGTCGGTGTTCTTCACAAAACAATTGTAATATTCGGTTAAATAAAATTATATTTTTTTGACTTACGAATAATACGAACGTGTAATTATATGTATGTATATGTATATGTATATTGTACTTAAACACCACATGGCAGATGCATAAATAGGTGCATGTTCATGAATGCATATCACAATTGATTCTCCTTTAACCAAATAAACAACAAATTTATATAAAAATTGAAAATAATAATTATTTGCCAATTTTAATTTTAAAAATTAAAAATAATAGTTAATTAAAATTTGTTTGTAAATAATTAGAAAATAACTCTTATTTTATGATTTTTATTTAAAAAATTGTAACTGTTACGATCCCTGGATTAAATCTATTATTTATCACACCATATAGTATGACCACTTAATCTAAAGGTACTAAAATTACCTTTCATATAAGGTAGGTAGGTTGTAGTGGTGAGGCCCCCTTCTGGAGCCTCCAATTAGAGCTGGGCTCTTTTTTGGTGCACTCCCTCTGTTGTCATGTTCTGGTCGTAGTTGCCCTTCAGTACCATCCTGAGTCGCAGAGAAAGCCTAGGATCGCTGAGACCTTCAGCTCTCCTATGCCTTCTAGTGACTCCAGCTGGTAGACACCGAAGTGACGTAGTCTGATGTGATTTAGGGCCGGACAAAAGCAGAGCAGGTGCTCTGGTGTCTCTGGTTCCGTAATTTCTCTGCAGCTTCTACAGCTAGCGTTGTATGGCAGCTCCATCTTCATTGCGTGCGTTCCGATCGCCCAATGACCAGTTGCGACTGCTGTGAATCTTCTGATATCCCGCTTGCTGTTGGATAGCAGCTCTCTAGTTCGGTTCTTGTCGTGTGTCGGCCAACATTTCTTTGATCTCTTATGTTCACTCTTACTTGACCACTTCTTGTTGGCTGTCTGTTTGAAGTGGTCATGGATCCTTGTCTGGACCGAGTTTAACGAGATCGGTGTCGGTACGTTGGTATCTTGCCCTTCCGAACCTGCTCGGGCTAATTCGTCCGCTTTCTCGATCCCTGGAATGTCGCAATGACCCGGTACCCAGGTGACTTGAACCTCGTTTCTCTCTGCAAGTCTATTAAGGGCCTTCTTGCATTCTGCCACCATCTAGGGATTTTATAGCCTCTAGGGATTTTATAGCCTCTTGCCTATCAGAGTAAAACCATACTTTGGTGTCGCTAAGTTCTCGCCGTATCGAAAGCTTGGCTGCTTCCGTTATGGCGAGTACCTCAGCCTGAAAGACCGTCGCTGAGTCTGAGAGAGTGAAGGACTCCTCGATCCCCCATTGCTTAGCGAAGATCCCAGCCCCCACGCCGCAGCTCATTCTGGAGCCATCGGTGTAGAGGGATACCTCCTCTGCCCCGGTTACTCTCTCCCTTCTCCAGTCTTCCCTTCTTGGGAATGTGATTGTGTAGGCATTTCCGAAGTTCATCTCCGTAGTCCTGTAGTCCATTAGTGCGTTTGCTTCTAGCTTGATTCCTTCCAGTATCTTGCCGTGGCCTGCGCCGTATTCCCTCCAGCAGTTACTTGCTTTCAGTCTTACTGCGCTCTGCGCGGCCATGTCCCTTACGAACAGTTCTATCGGCATTATGTCTAGGATAGCATTTAGTGCTGCTGCGGGGCATGAGCGCATTGCCCCCGTCACGCCAGCACACGCTGCTCTCTGTATCCTCGTTAATTTTGTGATGTTATAAGCCCTAGTTAGCGCTGGCCACCATACTAGGGCTACGTATGTTAAAATTGGCCGAACAACCGCTGTGTAAAGCCATATTATTACCTTTGGGTGTAGTCCCCATTTATCTCCGAACATTTTCCTGCAAAAGTAGAAAGCGATACTTGCCTTCCTCACTCTTTCAGTAATGTTTCCTTTCCACGAGAGCTTCGGGTCAAGTATCACACCGAGATACTTAGCCTGCTCTGATAGTTTTAACTCTATGCCATCTATTCTGGGCATATTATATGCTGGTATCTTAGTCCTTCTAGTGAAGAGCATAAGTTCTGTTTTATTTGGGTTGATACCTAATCCGCAGGTCTTTGCCCATATGTTTAAGCGACCCAGCGCTCCTGTCATTATCTCACTAATAACGTCAGGGTAGGGTCTTGATACTAGCAGCCCCACGTCATATTGAGCTCTTCCAATATGTTATTCATGTTTATGAGCCAAAGTAGAGGCGATAAGACGCCGCCCTGAGGTGTGCCTCTCTTCACTGACCGTGTGAGGTGAGTGCCACTCAGTTCGGCAGTGATCGTCCTACTCGTTACCATAACTGCGATCCATTCACTGATGCCTCTCTCAATGCCCATCGAGGTGAGGGAGCTCAGGATGGAGTCGGCGTTCACGTTATTGAACGCACCTTCGATGTCTGGAAGGCGGCCATCGTGTATTGCTTGTATTGTAGTGTCTTCTCGACGTGACCTACAACTACGTGTAGTGCTGTTTCTGTTGACCGACCTTTTCGGTATGCATGCTGCGCGTCCGATAGGTGGTGTCTCTCGATTCTTTCTCGAATGTAAACATCTAGTAGCCTTTCTAGGGTCTTCAGGACGAAGGATGTTGGGCTAATCGGCCTATAGTCCTTCGCTAGAATGTGTCCCCTTCTGCCTGGCTTCGGTATAAATATGACTTTGGCTTCCTTCCACCGGAGCGGGATGGGACTTAGTCTTATACAAGACTTGTTATGGCTTTAAGCCATATACAGAGGCTTCCTTTGGCAGTGTGTAGCATTGCCGGTATTATGCTGTCCGGTCCGTGGTGATTTTATCTTTCATTTGTGTGTCTGTGCATTTGTGCCTTCCTCGGCTGCCGAGTTCTCTCGTAGGTTCCTCGGTTAGTGGGTGTCGACTAGTAGCTCTAGTGACTCTTCTATTGTCATTGTGGCCGAGCCGTCTGATCTGTTGATTAGAGTAAGGCTTGTGTGCCCCTTGGCAAAGATTTTGCTTAATCGTGCCGTTTCTTTTATGCCTTCTAAAGATTCGCAGTAGCTATTCCATGATACATTCTTGGCTTCGTATACTGCTTTTTTGTATGCCTTCTGCGCTTCCTTATATGGTTCCCATTTCTTGGTCTCATAGCTTGTGTTAAAGGTCTTGCGCGCTCTTTAAACTTTACATGTCTCTTGAAATGCGTTGTTAAGGATGTTTGTAAGGGTCTCTACTTCCTTGTCGAGGACCTTTGAGGAGGATTGTACCTTTACCTCCTGTTTCTGTTTTTTGAGTTGACAATTTCGCCGAATTTGTCCCAGTCTGTCCTGCAGGGGTATCGGCTTATCTACCGATGCCGATAAGTCAAAGAAGATGTATCTGTGGTCAAAAAAATTGAGTTGAGTCGACATTCTACAGTTCTCGACCTTATATTTGCCATATTCTATTTTTGTTTTGAGATCTAACACCTCTTCCCTACCGTGAAAACCCTCCGTACTGGGAAATATGAAGCTTAATATTATCAAAAAGAGACTTACCTCTCTCATTCGCTTCCCAGATTTCCCAGAGCATGTGCCTCGTATTCGCGTCGCATCCCAGCACCAGGGTCGTCTTTGTGTCTTCAGCATTGCAGCAGCTTGATGACCGGTTCAGGCGGGGCCGGATCGTCGTGGTCCATGTAGGCAGAGACGATAATCACTCCGATCCCATCCGCTGCCACGAATCTAGCTACTGCTAGATCTGGTGTGCTGAAATTGGAACAGAGAAAAGCGTTAAAATGATTCTTAATTACTATGCATGCTCTTAACCTACCCACCGAGTTGGTGCACTGTAGTGTGTATCCTGGGATCCTTAGGCTTGTCCCTGGTCCAAGGCTCCTGTATCAGTCCGATGTCGATATCCTTCTCCCTGAGAAGGATCGTATGATTTGCTGAAGCATGAGGGCTGCGTTCAGATTAATTTCCACGAGTTTCGACATCGGTGTTAGTTGGGATTGTATCGGGTGACTTGTCGTCGATGACCATATCATCAAACAGCTTGTTTATGTCATCGACCTCTAGAATCTCGTCCGGCTCAGCAAGGAACCTTGATCTTGGCCTTCCGTATACCGTACCAGACCTTATAATCATTGGCTTCCAGCTGTGGCTGACAGCGTTGATTTATAAGAAGAAGGAACAACTGGCTTGACTTCATCTCTTTCTCAGCCTTTAGGATGGTCCAGTCCTCTGTATAGGCATCCGGGTTCTGAGCCCTCAGACTGGCGATCACCCTTGCGTGGTCAGTTTGCCATTTCGATAACAAGATGCGGGCTCTGGGTCTCCTCGGAATCTCCCTGGCGTGGACTAGCCTAATCTTAAGGCCAGCCCAGGTGTCGCTAATCGAAGCCACACACTCCGCCAGGAAGGTCCTTGAAAACCCATCGTCGCACCTGATGACCCGGTGCCCCCTGACCACGTCTGAGGAGTCGAAGGAGGGGATGGGGCCGGTCGGCACGGCAATCAACCTGTCATTTACCATGTCGGCCAACTTGGCCTCGATCACCTCCCACTTCTCCGACAGCAGACAACCGTCGTCGTGAAGTTCATCTACCAGAGCCATAGCCAGACTGTCTCTGGCCACCTCACTAAATTTCTTCGCCTTGTTGACGAAGTTTGTCGCCCTTGGCTTACCCTGTGGGTCCTTCGCTCTCTTAGGTGCTCTCTCGCTCACTTCTTGCGAGCGATTGCGTTTCGCCTGAGAGGGCTGGAGCTCCGCCGGATTCGCCTTCTGATATGCCTCATACTCCGCGATCTCCGCAAGGAATTGGCCCTTGTTCTCAGCATCTTGGGGGTCTGTTTTGCCCTCAGCCTCATTCTTGGCAATCTTGCCGAGGATGAAGCGGGCTCTATTGACCCTCGCTCTTCGGTGCTGATGTGTAAGCTGTTTTAGTCTGTTGTCTACGGTGGTGCCCAGCTGAGCCCCACCTTTGTGTTTGGGTTGGGGAGTGCTACTTGCTCTCCCCTCGAGTCGCGATGGAGCCGGGATGTCCTTGCTGGACATCGGCAGCTAGTCGTCATCGGTTCCCGATCTATGGTAAGTTGCCGAGACCAATCTGGGCCTCAGCAGCTCCTTCTCGTCACCTTCCGACAAAGTTTGGGGTTTATCCACTCCCGGGAGTTCCGAAGCACGGTTTTTAAGTCCATATCATTACATAATCGCCCGCGTTGCTCGACCTGGCATGCGCGGCGGGCCAGAGGGGGTTTGGGGCTTTGAAGAAGGTCGACCGCGGTTTCGCCCCAAAGCCGCGGCAAGGCATCTTACGACCCAGGGTTTCCCGGCCCTGAGAAGGCTCAGATCAGACACAGCTGGATTAACCCCTCAGCTGCGAACCAAAAGTCAGGGGGCACGGGTCGCTTGACACCCCTGACTTGAGGGGAGGACGTTTTAAGACTTTCCCAGGTCTCGGTAGGGAGGAGGAGTCATAGGTGCTAAAGGGTTGGGATACACAGGAGGTACCGCGCGGAGGACCCTCTCCGAGGAGAAGGTGGTGTCTATCAGATTGATATACACCTACGAGTCGACTTGATGCACCAGTGGCCCAAGGAATATACATCAGCAAATACTATGCCGATCTTGCCTTGGTCTGATGCACCCTTACCACCCCTTTCATATAAATTATATATTTAATAAAAATTATGAAAGTAAATCAAATGGTTCAAGAGTTATGATTTTTGCGACCCAAAAGTATCTAAACTGCCACTGTGCGTTGTCGCGTCTAACGTGGAAGATATTTCACGTTGTCGTATCATAGCTTCTATCCAGGCTACGGCAACTGCATCAATGTTCCTATGAGATAGAGCTCTGGAGATTGACTGATAGCCAGTGTTGTCGAAAGCATCTTCCACGTCCAGGAAGGTCCACAAAGCAATTTCCTTAGATTTTGAAGGATTTCTCGATCTTGCTGACTAAGTGCTGAAGACCAACCTCTGCCGATCCGCCTTTGATGTAGGCAAATTGGGTTTTGTGTAGTGGCTTGGTGGTCTGAAGAGTGCACCTTACATGCAGGTCCACTAGCCGCTCCGTAGTCTTGAGAAAGAAAGACGGAAGACTTATCGGTCTGTGTGACTTGGGTTGGTCAAGAGCTCGGTTGCCTTGTTTAGGAATAAATACCACGTTGACTCTCCTCCAAGATTGTGGTATATATCCCCATGCAAAGCTGGCTCTAAGCAGACCGATAAGTTTGGAGATAATTATCTCAAAGCTATGTTGTAGCAAGGCTGGAAAAATATGATCGGCCCCCAGGGTTTTGAAAGGACTAAAAGATTTGACTGCTCACCTGACCTTGTCAAGAACGAAGATAGTACCGGAAAGGCTGTTGTCGCGCCTGTTCGGTGGAGTGGTGAACCCATTTACTTTGCCGTGCGTGTTTATCCGAGACAATGGGAAATGCACCTGAAGCAAAAGCTCTAGCGTTTCCTTGCGGTCTTGGGTGAATGAACCATCTGTTCTTCTTAGAAGCCCCACCCCTTTAGTTGAGCCCTTAGCAAAGACCTTTTGCAGTCTAGCTACTTCTGGTAGTGCCTGCACACTTTCGCAGTAATTGCGCCAGTTTTCCCGCTTAGCTCTTCTAATTTTTTTGTTATATTCCGTGAGAGCTTTCCTATAAGTGTCCCAGGAATTCCAATTTACCTTTGGCTCTATTAAAGAGCCTGCGATCTTCCTGTATTTGATCTGCAAGTCTATCACTCCACCAGCGAACCTCGCGGTTTGACCGGTGACGCGTTAGGACTGTGTTGTCCTGGAAGGAAGTGATTAGCACATCATGAAGTTGGTCAGCAGCCATCTCTATGTCACTCACTCTCTATGTCACAAAGTTGGTGATAAGTTGGTCAGCTATTATAGCCACAGAGGCTGTGAACATATTCCTGCCAAAGCAGTACCAGACTCTGCCGCCGCAGCGACGCCTGGTTCACCATTACGGCGAGGTGCAGCATCTCACCTTGTGTGTTCCGTTGCACTATTCTCCACTGGGTGGTGTCGAGGTCGTTCTGCCTACCAACATAGGCAAGAACTTCCTCGTTCGACAACTCCAAGCTGTTGGCGAAGTAACCTCGCATCCATTCCCGCTCCAAAAAACCAATCAACTTCCTCTTTATCTCCTATCAGAATGCATGAGGCTTACATAGTAAGCTTCCCAAATTGTATTCTTATAGTCTTTCGTTTGCATCCCAGGTTATTGTGTTCACAGAAACTTGGTTAAAGACGGAGATTCTGAGCTCCGAAGTTATCCCAGCTGTGTTCACGATATATCGGCTGGATCGGCCTATCAGACGTGGGGGTGGTGTCCTCATAGCGGTTGACTCCACTCTCGCGTCTGAATTAATAACTTTCTAGGAGTTCGAAGTTGAATTCCTCTGTGTGAAGCTAACCGTCAATGGTAGCTCTATTTTCATTACCTGTTCCTACATTCCTCCTTTGTCCGAACTTCCTATTTATTGTAACCATCTTTCCGCTATCCAGATGGTTTCCAACCGACTTTCGAATAAGGATCATTTAGTAGTTCTTGGTGATTTTAATATCCCAGGGGCTATTTGGTCCTCAAATAACTCCTCTAATATACTTTTCATCTCCACACAGCATGATTTTATTGCTGGCTTGCTCGACATTTCGCTGTCTCAAGTCAACCATGTACGAAATTGCCTAGAGCGCTTGCTTGATCTCTGTTTTGTCTCAGATCCGGCAAGAGTGGGGTTAGCCAGAGTGGCGCCGTTGACGCTTCCCGAAGATCCCTATCATCCTACTTTCAACATGACTCTCGACATTGGGACTGACTTACAGAATATATCTGACTGTCCAGCCAAGAAAGTCCTTTAATTTTCGCAAGACGGACTTCGAACGGCTGAATAACTTTATATCAGATTTTAATTGGTCTGATTTATACATGTGCACTGACATGTCAGTAGCCTCTTTGGCTTACTAATGAGTTGAGTCATCTTAAAAACAAATAATCTAGGCTGTATACAAAATATAAATATACCGGTTCGAACTCTTCCCTATCCATTTATTTATCGGCTCGGTCAAGATTTACCGTGTTGAACGCGCAGTGTTACAAGAATTATTTGACTCGTTGTAGGGTCCAGATCTCTCAGGACCCAAAACAGTTTTATAATTTTGTTAACACTAAACGTAAGCCAAATACACATCCTTCCTCGCTTCCGTTTGAAAATACAACCGTAAGTAACGATCGGGCTATTGCCGATCTGTTTGCGCAGTTAACTCAACTTCCACTGATCACTTCTAATCAGACTTATTATTACATCATGCCCAAATCGAACTTTATTTTTAGTCCTACTTTAGACGAAAGCTCTATTATTTCAGATCTTCAACGAGTTAAGCCCTTTTATTCGCCAGGTGCAGACGGTATACCTGGCTGTGTGCTTAGGTATTGTGCCGACGCCCTATGCAATCCCCTTCTAAAATTGTTTACCTTGTCCCTAGAAACCTAGAAAGTGGGAGCACTTTCCCCCTATTTGGAAGGAATCATTTTTTATTTCTCTCCACAAAAAAGGTAGCAAATCGGATGCCAGCAACTGAGGAATCTCTTAAGTTTCGGCCATTCCAAAACGTTTAGAGAAAATCATTACTCCACATTTGCAGCACCTGTGCAGATCAATTATTTTTCCATGTCAGCATGGATTTTTAAAGCGTAGATCAACGACAACCAATCTTTTAGAGTTCACTTCCTTCTTAGTTAAGGGCTTCCATAAGGGCTTTCAGACAGGCGTAATGTATACTGATTTCAGTAAAGCATTTGATTCTGTTAACCATTCTCTTCTTGTTCGGAAACTCGATCTAATGGGATTTCCGGTTGATCTTCTTAGTTGGATCTCAAGTTATCTGACTGGCAGAACGCAAAAAGTCCTCTTTAAAAATTCTTTATCTAATGTTCTCAGGGTTACTTCTGGCGTCCAGCAAGAGAGCCATTTGGGTCTCCTGTTGTTTACATTATTTATCAACAACCTGCCCAAAGTTCTGACTAACTCCAGAGTACTTGTGTTCCTATACTTTCATTTGTCGCGCCTTCTAACACCTAACACGAACAGGCACGTTCTTGGTGTCAGATGGGCCACTTGAATGTACTGATCGTAGTGCATCAACGTCCAAACAAAAAAAAAAAAGTCAAATTATCAGTAATTACAGTGTATAAAATATATATTTTTTTAAGAAAACATATTTTGAATAAAAGCAGAACATTGAAAACATTTTTATTAATTTGAAACAGAATCATTTTCTGTATTGCGGAAAAAATCTTCTTTTGTATATTCAATGTTAGATTTTATAATTTGTGTGTAATTCCACCCTCTGAAATAATTATGTCATAGTGATTTTGATTATTATAAACAAGTCTGTTATACAGATCTCAGACATAAGTTGAATTTTTCTTAGCTTGCTCAGGCAGGTGATGATAGCTAAGAATTTACCCGGAAACGCCAAGGCAACATCGTCCGCTTAGGCCACGACACGTTGACTGCCACATTCGATAGAAGCCCTGGGGTGTGCCTCTGTTGAATTGTTCACCGTTCTGCTGCGCAAGATCCGGTCAATGAGACCCACTGTGTGTTGATCAAACCCAAGCTTAGTCAGTGCCGTCATGATTGGGCCTGGAAGGTTGTTGCTGAAAGCGGCTCCTATATCCAGGAAGGCGACGAGTGTGAACTCGTTTTCATGGAGCGATTTTTCGATTAGTGTAGTAAGCGAATGGAGTGCTGTCTCTGTTAATCTGCCTCCCCTATGCGCATGTGTGAATCCTGATAAGGATGATTGGGGAATGTTGATTCTGAGATGCTGACTAATGAGTCTCTCTTTCGTTTTAAGTAGAAATGAAGAGAGGCTTATCGGCCTGTAGTCCTTAGGCGTGCAATTCAATTTCTTGCCTGCCTTGGGGATGAACATACATTCACTTAGATTGACCCCTGTGTCGATAATGATCAAAAAGATCAATCGAAGCCAGGACGTGGATAACTCAGCTGCGTAGCTATGCTGTGCAGGTATGATGCCGTCCACCCCTGGGGATTTGTATGGGCTAAAGCTGTTTGTTTGCTGAATCCAGATTGTCGTTTCTTGTTTTTTGTTTCTTGTTGATTGTGAGAAAGTTATGAAAAAGGGAAAAACTTGAAGACTAGTGTAAGTTAGTTTAGGGCGAAGGCGGGAGCATAATAAAGCTCTCTCTCGCTCTTTGCGAATTCCCCCCGCTTTCGCCAACCTCTGTTAAGCTAGGCCTAAGTACATAAATTATATTTAAAATCTTGCCCTGGGTCGTCCCGCGCCGCAGTCCGACGGGAAAGGGGTGATGACGTCAGCTCCGCCGTGGCCGGCTTCTCGGTCGGGGAGGGGAGCGGAGATCTTCTCCTCAAGAGGTGCGCAGACGTTTCGCTGCGCAGCTCGGTTCTGGATAAGTTTAGTATATGTTGGGAGAACTTTCTCCATTACTGTCTGCCCTTAAGGCTAGACAACCAATATAAAAAATACAGCCTTCGCTGGAGTGAGTTTCTGGAGCGAGTGCTCTTTATTATAATTGAAATCAAACTGAAAACTAATTCTATTTTACACAAGCTATTCGCGGCCGGCAAGCCGACCGCTCGTCCAGCAAAGTGCTGACACTATCAAAAACTGCATATCTCCCCATACTGGGAAACCAATGGGAACCAGACACGGCCCCTAAAGGCTTTTATGCTGAATCTGCATTTAAAATACTAGGGTAATAACCCCAGACATATATCGGACTTAAATCTACTCATTAACGGTGTTAACTACTCTCCCCTCAGAAGTGTGACCGTCCTCGGTCATCTCCAAGTTTTCGTTGTTGACCTTTGGAGAAGTGGTATGCTGAGCCTGGGATCGTGGCCGATGATGTTCAGCAATGGGGATGCAGTCATGCCCGGTGTTTTTCTTATGGTTTCACGTTGGTTAGCGTATTTTTTGCCATTGATGAAAGCCACTCGCTCGAACATAATTAGATGTGAGCCGTTGATATCTAATTCGGGGCCGTCGTCAGTGCTGACTTTAGCTGGGCACTCGTTGATTATTATTACGCCGTCGTCTACCAGTGTGATGCGGCTTAAATGGCTGGCCTGCGTTTTGCAGAGTGCAGTGCTCCCCGCGTGCAGGCCTCGAGCGCAGGTATCGTGTGTAGCCAGCGTAAGTTCTTGGTACGCAATCGGTGACTGCCAGGACGTCGTTGTTGCATTCCGCTACTATGTTCTATGTTGTGACCTTTCTACAAGTGGTTTTAATATTGGGATATGCAATTATCACATGGATAATACTATCGGACTGGAAGACTTTAATATTATATGCCTCTATTAGGCTTATAACGGGGATTTCTGTGGGGTGATCAATTAATACAGACTTTAAATCATCATGGTTAAGAATGGCCGGATTTATGATATTGGCTTTAGCCAGTGTGACGGTAAGCATTAAATTTTGAATTTCGGTTGTTAATATTCTTTTTCTAGCCAAGAGTACCTCGTACAAGTGAGGAGTGTCAACCATATTATTTTGTTTTGCTCGAATGATTTTATTAACTGCTTCTGTTAACTCGTTAATTTTGTTTTGAGTTTGTGTATTAATGACCACTGCCTATTATTCGACTCTATCAATCGAGACTCGGACATTTTTAGCATTTCAAGATCGGCGGCATCGGGGGTGCCCGCTATTATCTTGAGTGCGGTGCCTAAAAAGTTTAGGCTTCTGGCAATCCTATGATGTACCTTTAATACGGATAGTTGTTATCAACATCTAATAATTTTCGCATATGCGACTCTGGGAATAGTTCGGACAACCTACTATCATAATTTGAAATTCGGACAAGTTACTAGAATGCCTAAGCCAACTTCTCTGCTTACACACCAGTGCAACACCGTCTGTTACGGGGATGTAATTAGAATGGGAGTAATCTGTAACCCTAGCGTAAACTATGGTTAACGTAATTAATATGATTCCGGCAATCCTGTAAGAAAGCGGAAGAATAAATTGAATGTGCGTCTAATAAAGATAAGTATGTTTAATTATAAGGTGCATGAACAAAGGTATACAAATTGTGGAAGATGTAAATTCGGGAGGGATTTTCACCTTTGGTTTTTAGCTTTTCCGGATCTGTTTTGGCTCCGTTAGATGTGATAATAAAACCTACAAATTCAACACTTGCTTTGAAGAATTTGGTTTTTTCTGGGGCCACTCTCATGCTGGCTTGACACAGGCATTTAAGAACTGTGTCAATGTGTATGACGTGGTCCGCAGCATTTTCGGAGAAAATTATCACGTCGTCTACATAGACGTAGTAAATTTTCCCGATTTGTTCCCAAAGCACGTCGTCGATCGCCCTTTGAAAGATGCTTCCTGCATTCTTTAGTCCAAAGGGTAAACGGCAAAATTCATACTTTCCTACGTTTATGGAGAAAGCTGTTTTTTCGTGGTCTTTTTTAGCCAGATAAATCTGGTGGTACCCCGATTTTAAGTCTAGGGTAGTAAACAATAGGAATACTTGGCATAGGGTACCGATCGGCAATGCTTCGTTCATTCAGTTTCCTGAAATCGAGCACCAGCCGTTTTATTTTGTTGCCGTCGGAATCGGTCCCTTTTTTGTCAACAACCCATGTTGGGCTGTTGAATGGCGACCTAGAAGGCCGAATAATGCCATCCTTTAACAGCTGTTTGATTTCTGCGTTAACAAAATCCGCTGCTCCCAAGGGATAAGGATATAGCTTGGAGTATATGGGTTCGCTAGTCTCCGTACGAATTGTGGCAATGATCGAGGTGTTAAATGGAAGCACCTCGTTAGAGTGCGAAAACACTTGTTTCCTCTTAAGGATAATTTTTGTAAATTCAGCTTTCACTGAACTTTTTATTATTATTATTATAAAGGCCTTGTTGCACTGCGACCAGATTTTAGATCTTTTGTGCCGGCCTGTAGGATTAGGGAAGAGGCCCTATACCTAGGCTTTTAATAAAAGAGAGCACTTTGGTAAGGTCTATTTGTTCCCAAATCCTGTAGGGGGGAATAAGTTCACCTCCTAGATGTTGAAGTCGACGTCTGATTAGCGATGGGCACTCACAGAGAATATGTTCTGATGTTTCTTGCTCCATCTCGCAGAATCTGAAGGTGTCGATTTCTGAAAGTTTTAATTTCTTAAGGTGATACATAAGGTTGCAGTGACCCGTTAGGTAGCCCGTTAGAGTGCGAATTTCGCTCTTTGGTAGGTTGATGATGCGTTTTGATCGCGTCATCTGGGGGACGAGAAATTGTTTGGCTTGTCTCAGCCCTGCACTGTCGGTCCAGTGACGACTTATCTCCGTTTCCTCCCATTTCCTGAGCAGTTCTCTATTGTGTCCTTTTGATAGTCCACAGAACGGCTCAGGGCCGATAAAAGGTGTCATCGCCCCGCGTTTAGCTAGGGAGTCTGCCACCTCATCTCCTATATGGCCTTCATGCCCTGGCACCCAGCCCACCGTTAGGGTGTTTTTGGAGGCAAGGGCGTTCAGCTGCTGGAAACAGTTCTCTACAAGTCCGGATGAGATCGTAAAGGAACTTAGCGCTATGAGCGCTGCCTGACTGTCAGAGAAGATGTAAATCCGTGCGCCTTGCATTTTCCTGCAAAGGCATTCACGAGCACAGATTTCTATGGCGTGTATCTCTGCTTGGAAAATGGTTTGAGGCTTTCCCATGGATTTTTTGAACCTTGGTCCGAAAATGCCAGCCCCGGTGTCACTGTTGTCCAGTTTCGATCCATCCGTGTACCATGTTTGTGATCCACTGGGCAGAGATATTGATTTTGTTTTCCATTCATTCCTAGTGTACAATACTACAGAGAAGTTTCTGTGGAAAACAAGTTTTGGTTTCTGCTCGTCAGTTACGCGCAGAATGGGCTCATTTATTAGGGGTTCAAGGACCCTAAGATGCCCGGTAAGATCACCACTTTTTATATTGGTTATGTTTTGAAGGCGAAGTGCCCCCAGGCAGGCCTTCTTTTTCAATGTAATTGGTAAAGGGGGTATGCCAGTTATGACTCCTAGTGCTGCAGTGGGACATGTCCGGATGGCTCCAGTGATGCCTATGCAGACCAGTCGTTGTAATTTGGTAGGTAGGTAGGTTTAAGTGGTGAGACCCTTCCCGAGCCTCCAATTAGAGCTGTGCTCCGTTTTGATCCACACCCTCTGTTTTCAGGTAGTAGCTAGTGATGTTTAGCACCATCCCGCATCGTTAAGAAAAGCAAGGATAGCTCCAATTTTGAGCTTCCCTACTTCTCCCAGCGATTCCAGCTGGAAGGCATTGAAATGACGCATTCTTCTGTTGTTTAGAGCTGGACAGTGACAGAGCAGGTGCTCTGGTGTCTCCTGTTCTGTTGGTTCTTTGCAGCTTCTGCAGCTTGTATTATAGGGCAGCCCCATCTTCATTGCATGCGTTCCTATCGCCCAATGACCGGTGGAGACTGCTGTAATCCTACTGATATCCTTTTTACTGTGGGATATCAGTTCTTTAGTGCGTTTGCTGTCGAAGATCGGCCAACATAGCTTCGATCTTCGGTTTTGGCTCGTCCTTGACCATTCTTTGGTGGCCTGACCTGTGAAAAAGTCATGGATCTTAGACTGTACCGCTTTCAGCGATATTAGAGTATCTTTAATGTTGCTACGCTCGGCTGAGCCCTTGCGGGCTAGCTCATCTGCCTTTTCATTTCCTGGTATGTCGTTGTGTCCTGGCACCCAGGTTATTCTAACGTCGTTGTGTTCAGCAAGCTCGTTTAAAGCTGCCTTACACTCCGACACTAACTGCGAGTTTGTCTTGACCGCTGCTAGGGCTTTGATAGCCGCTTGGCTATCCGAGTAGATCCTCACTTTGGTATTGCTAAGGCCTCGCTGATTGGATAGTCTGGCTGCCTCCAATACAGCGAGTACCTCAGCCTGAAAGACTGTCGCTGATGCTGGGAGACTGAAAGTCGATTCAATCCCCCAGCTCTCAGCGAAGATCCCAGCCCCCACACCACAGCTCATCTTGGAGCCATCGGTGTAGAGCGATACCTCATCTTGTTCGGTTACTCTGCCTCTAGTCCATTCCTCCCTTGTCGGGTAGGAGGTCGTATAGCCGTTGCCGAATCTAATTTCGGTTGTCATGTAGTCCGTGTTTTTGTCTATTAACGACGTGACCCCGTCAAGAATAGTGCGGTGTCCTATGCCGCGATCCCTCCAGCAATTGCTTGCTTTTAGTCTCACCGCACTCTGCGCCGCCGCATCCTTGATAAATAGGTCAATCGGCATGATGTCCAGGATTACGTTCAGGGCGGCCGCCGGGCACGAGCGCATAGCCCCCGTTGCTCCTGCCCAAGCCGAACGTTGTATCCTCGTTAGTTTGGTGGTGTTATAGGCTCTAGAGAGTGCCGGCCACCATACTAGAGCCCCGTATGTTAATATAGGTCTAACTACTGCTGTGTAGAGCCATATTATGGTCTTTGGGTGTAGTCCCCAGTTTTTCCCAAACATCTTTCTACAGGAGTAGAAGGCAATGCTTGCCTTCCTGACTCTCTCTTCGATGTTCCGTTTCCATGAGAGCTTTGGGTCCAGTATAATTCCTAAATACTTCGCCTGCTCTGAAAGTTTAAGCTCTATGCCATCTACTTTTGGCATGTTGTAGCTTGGGATCTTTGATCTTCTTGTGAATAGCATTAGTTCTGTTTTATTTGGGTTAATCCCCAGTCCGCAGGATTTCGCCCAGTTATTTAGTCTTTCCAGGGCCCCCGACATAATGTTGCTTATGACGTCGGGGAATGGACCTGATACTAGTAGCACTACGTCGTCGGCGTATGCCACTGCCCTTACTCCACCACAATTGAGTTCTTTCAATATGTGGTTCATGTTGGTTAGCCAGAGAAGCGGCGATAATACTCCGCCCTGGGGTGTGCCTCTCTTCACTACTCGCGTGAGGTGAGTGCCACCCAGTTCGGCCACTATCGTCCTACTCGTGAGCATAGCACCTATCCCTTCTCTGGTGCATCTCTCAACACCCATCGAGCTGAGGGAGCCCAGGATGGGTTCGGCGTTCACGTTATTGAACGCGCCTTCTATGTCTAAGAAGGCGGCCATCGTGTATTCTTTGTAGTTAAGAGCTTTCTCGACGTGACTCACCACTTCGTGCAGTGCTGTCTCGGTCGATCGACCTTTTCGGTATGCGTGTTGGGCATCCGATAGGTGATCTCCCTCCGCCTTGTCTCTTATGTGAATGTCTACTAGCCTTTCCATCGTCTTCAGGATGAAGGATGTTAGGCTGATTGGTCTGTAATCCTTTGCTAGGATGTGACCCCTCCTGCCCGGCTTTGGAATAAATATTACTTTAGCTTTTCTCCATAGGAGCGGTATGTGACTCAGGTTCATGCTAGCTTCATAGATGGCTTTAAGCCACCTGCTGATGCTTTCTTTTGTTGCCTGTAACATCGCCGGTACAATACCGTCGGGGCCCGGGCTTTTATATTTGTCGAAGGAGTCTATCGCCCATTGTATCTTATCAATGGTGATAATGTCTCCAGTTGTCGTAAAGTTCTGTTCTATTCTAGGTCTCCCGGGGTCCGAGTTTACCCGCACGTTCCCTGGAAAGTGCGTGTCTACAAGTACCTCTAGGGATTCCTCGACTGACGATGTAGACGTACCGTCAGGTTTGTTAATTAGGGATGGGCTTGTGTGCCCTTTAGCACGGATTTTACTAAGCCTTGCCGTGTCCTTTATGTCTTCTAAAGCTTCACAGTAACTTTTCCAAGATTCTTTCTTAGCTTCGTATACTGCTTTTTTGTATTGTTTTTGTATTTCTTTATATGGTGCCCATTCTTTGGACACATAACATGTATTAAAGGATTTTCGTGTTCTTTTTCTGAGATCACTCAGCTCCTTGGTCCACCACGGTGGGTACTGCTTCTTTGAGAATGACACTTTGCAAGTCTCCTCAAAGGCGTTGTTTAGTATGTTCGTGAGGTCCTCTACTTCTTTATCGAGGGCCTTTGCTGAGGATTGTACCTTTATCCTCCTGTTGCTAACCTTAGAGTGGACAATATCTCTGAATTTGCCCCAGTTTGTCTTTCGTGGATTGCGTCTCGGTGTCGCTTTGCTAATCGGCACCGATAGCTCAAATAATATGTACCTGTGATCAGAAAAAGAATGTTGCAGCGACACATTCCAGTTCTCTACTGTCTATGTTCTAGGTATAGTGAGGTCTAGCACCTCCTCCCACCCTTGAAAAACCTCCGTGCTCGGAAATATAAAGGTTGGTGTATTCCCCTTGTTACATATTGTAACGTTACGACATATAATATGATCAAAAAGTGACTCACCTCTATCATTTGTTTCGGAACTTCCCCAGAGTGTGTGTCTCGCGTTCGCGTCGCACCCGATCACCAGGGTTGTCTTCGTGTCTTCCGCCCGCTGCAACAGCTTGACCACCGGTTCTGGCGGAGCCTGCTCGTCGTGGGCCATGTACGCAGAGGTAATCAGCATTCCTGTTCCATCTACTGTGACGAATCTGGCAACTGCTAGATCCGATGTGCTGAGATTAGAAACAAGAAAAGCGTTAAAGTGATTCTTTATTACTATACAAGCTCTCGGTCTACCTGTCGAGTTGGTGTATAGTAGGTTGTATCCAGGTAGTGTCAGACCAGAAACTTGCTCGTTCCTGGTCCATGGTTCTTGAAGTAGCGCAATGTCGATATCCTTCTCCCTTAGAAGGATCAACAAATTAGCTGAAGCGTGCGAGCTGCGCTTCAAGTTAATTTGCACTACTTTCGGCATTGTTGTTCGTCGGTGTGGAGTTGGGCGACTTGTCGTCGATGATCATGTCATCCAACAACTTGTTCGTGTCGTCCACCTCCTCCAATAGCTCGTCCGGTTCTGCAAGAAAGACCTTGATCTTGGCCTTCCTGATGCCGTACCGGATTTTGTAGTTGTTCTTTTCCAGCTGCGGCAGGCAACGCTGGTTTATTAACATAAGAAATGGCTGGCTCGTCTTCATTTCTTTTTCGGCCTTCAGGATGGCCCAGTCCTCTGTATGGACGTCTGGGTTCTGCGCTCTCAAACATTGGAGCACCCTGGCATGGTCAGATTGCCCCAGTGGTAACCAGATGCGAGCTCTGGGTCTCCTAGGAATCTCCCTGGCGTGGACCAACCTAATCCTTAGGCCGTTCCACGTGTTGCCGATCCTGGCCACACATTCCTCCAGGAAGCTCCTCGAGAACCCGTCGTCGCACCTGATTACCCGGTGCCCTCTCACCACGTCCGAAGAGTCGAAGGAGGGGATAGGGCCGTCCGGCATGGCACCCAACCTGTCGGTCACCATGTCGGACATCTTGGCCTCTATCTCCCCCCACTTCTCTGCCAGCAGGCGCCCGTCGTCGTTGAGCTCATCAACCAGCGCCATAGCCAGACCGTCTCTGGCCACCTCACTAAACTTCTTCGCCTGCTTGACGAAGGATGTCGCTCTTGCTTTCCCCTGAGCGTCCCTGGCCCTCTTAGGTGCGCTAACGCTCACATCCTGTGATCGTTCGCGCTTCGCCTTCGGGGGTTGGAACGCCTCGGGGTTTGCTTTTTGATAGGCCTCAAATTCCGCAATCTCTGCGAGGAATTTCGCCTTGTCTGCGGCGTCTCTCTGGTCCACCTTGCCCTCAGCCTCATTCTTCGCAATTTTGCTCAGAATGAAACGGGCCCTGTGTGCCCTTGCACGCCTCTTTTGGTGTGACAGCGGCTCATCTTTGCCGCCCTTTTCTTCTACGGTGGTGCCCAACTGAGCCACACCTGTGTGTGTAGTGGCTTGAGGGGGTGCTAGCACTAGCGCCCCCCTCGGATGTCGACAGAGCGTTGATGGCCGGACTTGGCATCAGCAGCTCGTCCTCGTCGATATCCGATGATGGTTGAGAAGCTAAGCCCTGCCTAGGCATTAGCAACTCCTCCTCGTCCATCTCTGACAGTTTTCGGGGTTTAGCCTCACCCACGAGGTCCGAAGCACGGTTTTGGTTGTTCATTTTTCATTCATTATCGCCCGCTTTGCTCGACCAGGCAAGCGCAGCGGGCCAGAGGGGGTTTGGGGCATTGAAGGAGGTCGACCGCGGCTTCGCCCCAAAGCCGCGGCAAGGCCACTTACGACCCAGGGTTGCCTGGCCCTGGGAAGGCTCCGTTCAGACACAGCTGGATTAACCCCTCAGCTGCGAACCTGTAAGCCAGCGGGCACGGGTCGCGTAACACGCCTGGCTTGAGGGGAGGCCGTTTTAAGACTTACCCAGGTCTCGGTAAGGATGTGGAGTCATAGGAATTGTTGGATGGGGGATTCACAGGGAATTGCCGCTCGCATTAGCCGTACCGAGGTACGTTTCCAGGAGGTACCACGCGGAGGACCCTCTCCGAGGAGAAGGTGGTGTCTATCAAATGATATTCACCTGCGAGTCGACTTGATGCACCAGTAGAGCCAAGGAATATCCATCAACAAAAACTTTGCTGATCTTGCCTTGGTCTGATGCACCCTTACCACCCTGTAATTTGGTAAGTTGTAGATCATTTTGGGACTTAGGCCCCATGTTCTACCGTAAAGCCTGTTGCAAGCAAAGTGAGCTCGAGTGGCTTTGTTTATAGTCTTTTCCAGGTGTGCATTCCAGTTGAGTTTGGAGTCAAGTGTGACTCCTAGGTAGTTGGCCTCAACCGAAAAGTCGATGATGGACCCAATTAGAGATGGTCTTTTTAAGGAGAGAGACCTTTTCCTAGTAAATGGGACTAAAACTGTTTTTTATGGGTTTATGGACAGTCCTTTGTCCTGACACCATTTGTTGGCTATATCGAGGGCTTGCTGCATGCGGTCCGAAATGGTTTGCTCATGCCAGCCCACTATATAGATGACTAGATCATCAGCGTAGCCTTGAGTGGGGAACCCTAGGTTGTTGAGCTCATATAGTAGCTCGTCAATGACCAGAGTCCACAAGAGAGGAGTGAGTACTCCCCCTTGAGGGCACCCCCTTGTGGCTGTGATTGAGGTCATAGTTCCTCCAAGGTCTACAGTTATGATTCTGGATTTAAGCATTTCCAGAATCCACCCAGTGATAGGTGCAGAGACATTCTTTCGTACAAGAGAGGCACGTATAGCCCCATATGACGTGTTGTCGAAAGCTCCTGAGATGTCTAAGAAGGCACCTAGTGCTATCTGTTGAGCGCCAATGGCCTTTTCAATGGTTGTTGTAAGGCAGTGTATGGCGGTCTCAGTTGATTTTCCAGCTTGATACGCGTATTGGTATTTATTTAGGGGTACAGTACACAGTAAGAACTGTGTCAATGTGTATGACGTGGTCCGCAGCATTTTCGGAGAAAATTATCACGTCGTCGATTGCCCTTTGAAAGATGCTTCCTGCATTCTTTAGTCCAAAGGGTAAACGGCAAAATTCATACTTTCCTCCGTTTTTTCGTGGTCTTTTTTAGCCAGATAAATCTGGTGGTACCCCAATTTTAAGTCTAGGGTAGTAAACAATTTTGCCTTTCATAAGTTCGCTAGAATCATAGGAATACTTGGCATAGGGTACCGATCGGCAATGCTTCGTTCATTCAGTTTCCTGAAATCGAGCACCAGCCGTTTTTTTTTTGTTGCGGTCGGCATCGGTCCCTTTTTTGTCAACAACCCATGTTGGGCTGTTGAATGGCGACCTAGAAGGCCGAATAATGCCATCCTTTAACAGCTGTTTGATTTCTGCGTTAACAAAATCCGCTGCTCCCATGGGATAAGGATATAGCTTGGAGTATATGGGTTCGCTAGTCTCCGTACGAATTGTGGCAATGATCGAGGTGTTAAATGGAAGCACCTCGTTAGAGTGCGAAAACACTTGTTTCCTCTTAAGGATCATTTTTGTAAATTCAGCTTTCACTGAACTTGGTACTTCAACGTCATCGATATTTGTGAAGTTCACATTATCGCATTCGTGGTATTTTGGTTTTTCAGTTACGTTTCCATACCTGATTTCGCTGTTGCATAGATCTAAAGCAGCTCCGGCCTGCGTTAGCAAGTCGAAACCTATTATGGCATCAAATGTACTAATGGTATCGAGTAAAAAAATGGGGCCGTTAGGCCAAATATGTGCATTAGGCACTTTTTTTTACTTTACTGTAGCCATGAATGGAACTCACAGTGAATGGGGAGTCGACAAGAGTTATGTTTTTCAGCTCCTTTAGGGGCTTTACATAATTTTTTGCCGCTCCAGTATCTATGAGGATTCTTAAAACTCTCTTCGCCAGCCTTCGTTCAATGAAGGGCAAGCGGGACCTTTCTCTAAAAAATTAATGAGGTCGTTGGACTCCAATCAGTCACTGTCGTCCTCAATTGCTATAAGAGCGGCTGCAGCCGCGTTTTCATAATCATCTTCTTCCTCCGCGATAGCGGCCTGTTCAACCTTGAAAACCCTCTGGCGACTTTGGCCAGAATTTCTCTCTGAAGAGTTTGATCTTTTAAGGGCATGTTTATTACTTCCCTGCCTAAAGTTCGTGGGTTGTCGAAGTTTTGAAGACGATGGATCTATGTCCATTGGTTCTGGGGATTGATTTTGTTTGGGTAGATCAGGGACCCAGTCGTCATTTTTACGCCATGAACCGGTATTTTGATTTCTTGCTCCACCGCCTTGGCGTATGTGGCCGCGAACATACTTCGTTCGATACTGGCCTCTGCCTCTCTTGCTAATGCCAGTGCTGCTGGCAGGTCTTTGGGCTGTGCTGGAAACACAACGGCCCTTAGGGATTTTTGTAGACCCAAAATAAATACATGTTGGGCATCAGCCCTAACCTCTGTATTAAGCAATGTGGCTCTTTCATCATCATATGTCATAACGATTTTGTTAGTAACGAGGGTTAATTTTCTTTCGACCTCATCGTAGTAGCTCCATGCCACGTATTCATCCTGTATACCAGTAAAATCTGGAATTGACTTCACAATGCGCAAATATATATCACACGCTTTTGCTCCCGGTTTTACAGCTATCTTCGGGTAGGTTTCTACCTCTGGCGCTTCTATACTCAAATTTTTTAACTGTTGATTAACGGCATTGATTTGCTCCGCAAATTCGGCTTTAAGCCTCTGTTCTTGATTAGCCAATGCGGCCTGAATTAATATTTCAATTTGGCCTGCGTTCATGGTGAATGTGTTTTTTTTTTCTGCCTGTGCTATTGGGTATCTGAGGGTCTCTCGGATTCGCGTTTAGTTTCCCTATATGGGCCTGGAAAATCATAAGGCCCTTAACTGGATAACACTAAACACAAGTATAGAGAGGCCGAATATTTTAATTCGACAGAAAGTAATTTCACTGTGGAATATTTATATTAATAACCGTATGAAAATATATTTTTAGAGATGGCTAATATTAATTTGCCTTAGTAGTATAATATCCCCATTTTCGGGACCTTTGATGTCGGCAAGGGTAATAAAATGCATTTAATGGGTTAGCTGTCAACATTAAGTAATAAAAATGCAATTAATGAGGGTTAGATGTCAACCTGTCAACCGAGCGGGTAATAAAGATGGAATAAATAAGGGTCACAGCATGTTAAAAGACACTTGAGAAACAAGTGTACAAGGGTTCCCACGATCGCGAGTGATCCTGTCCCGCACGTGTATGTTTATCAGTCGCATGTACTCGTTCACCCACGACCCTCCACTTAAAAAAGGGACGGAGTGTAATGGAAAAGGGCGCACCGCAGCGATCCCGCGCCGCACACGAGCGATCCCGCGCCGCACACGAGCGATCCCGCGCCGCAACGATCCTGCCTCGCACGTGTACGTTCACGAGCAATCCTGAGTCAAAGGGAGGGTGTGTAATTGAAGAAGGGAGCTAAATTCCTATGAAGGATGGTCACCAACGACCCTTGAAAGGGACAGTCTCTTATTTTCTCACACTCCCTGCATATACAACTGATCGAATGCTTGAAACAACATGTTGAATTAGTCAACGCAACTTGGTGCGCGTGGGAGTTGGGTAAATGGATACACTTGTAACGGTTTCTCAGCGAGGATCGAATGCTTGAAACAACATGTACATTACCCCACCAACAAAGGACATGGGGTAAAAGGATCCTCTTGTATCAGTTTCTCAACAAACTCAGGAAGCATCGCACCCCATCCTCTCATATCCAAGAAACCCAAAACTGAAAGTAACGGCTGTAAACGAATTTTCCCATGTCCCGTTTCCCAATAAAAAATTAATTAAATTTTATTTTTGTGTATATAATATATTTTTAATTTTTCAAGTACAATAATCAGAAACGATGTTCTAAATTTACATACATTTTCATAATTTTTAGAGATTTTTGTGAGCGTACAGTAAAGAAATGACATGCGCAGGTATCAACTCCTTCACTAACTTCATCATTAGCCCAGCAACAAGATGTGAAATGTTGTCCATGTATATTAAAAACCATCGGTGTATCAGGCATCCTCTTATTAAAATATTTTATTGAATCCTCCAGATATACCACATGTTCAGGGAAAATTTGTTCTTTAAACATTTTCATGAAATTGTTTATTTTTGTCACAAGCTGTTGCATTGTTTTGGGAGTTGTTTTGTTGACTTTGTTTTTGAGTGATAGCATTTTTGAGCGCTTCGTGAACGTCTACACGCAACGAATTCCAAAATTTGAATAATCGGATCCTTTCTAAATATTTTAAACGACTCGTTGAACTAAGCCAGTCAGTGGCGTATATTCAACTAGTCGATCATGAATGAGAAGGCAGTATACCTTTGTATTCATTTGACTCGCATCGGTTAGCTCAGTGGATTTTTTAACATCAATCGGTCCTGATTTGACTGACTCATTCTGATAAGAGAGATCTACAACAACAATGGGGGCTTTTGACTTGAACTCCATGGGTGATAAAAGAGCCCGTGGCTCTCGATTGTAATAGCTCTCTTGAAATTTTGTATACATATCATACAAGACAGCAAACCGATTCTCATTATATTTCACATTCAAATCTTCATAAGGAAAAACTTCTGAATTTAAATAAACTTCAGCATTTCTCAAATTATTTGTAATTAGTTCCCCATTTAATGTAAATGCAATGACGGCAAAACGTGGACGTTCTGTACTTGAAGACAACTTAACATTCCAAATAAACTGTGTACCTTGGACTAAGGTTGGATTGATATAGCAGTCCCAGCTCCGGAAAGCGAGTGGGAGGGTAGCCCCACTGTTTACTATATTAAACATTTTATTTTTAGCACTATCACTCGGAACGATGTGTGGGATTTTCCAGCTTATATTTGTTATTGCTATTTTATGTGTTTTACCATCAACTGTCTTAACAATCATATCCTCAGTGTTTTTTGTAAGCAAAAGAACAAGCTCATGTTATAGTTTAACACTACTTTCTTGTAGTCTTCACCGAACCCCATCAACATTTTCAGGGGCACAGAAAAGCTGAAATGTCCTTCCGAAGCGATATTCTCTCCTCCACTTCACCCAGCATTCCGGTAAGGAACTCCTTCCTGTTGACCAACTGATAGAAAGTTCTTAATAGTCGTTGTAATTCCAGTAAATCGTGTGCTATCCAATTCACACCCATTTAACTCATATCTTATTTCATCCAGAAAATAGGCCATGCAATTATTTTTGAGCAAGCCGCTAACACAATTTGTGCTACTTGTTCCTGAATTTGAGTCAATAATTTTTCTAGGTGTTCCTTCAAAGTGAAGAAAACTTTCACACGGCAGGACATACAAATCCTGGTTCTGAATTGTAATCCGGACTTCATCATTCGCCTTGAAGCTTTGTTGATATGGATAATAAGAATGATATTCTTTTTTAATAATGCTTTGATCATTAGCAAGTTGCTCCTGAACATAAAAAGTGTCATTCATTTGGATATTAGATTATAAACTTTATTTATTTAATATTAAATCCCAATGATTTCAATATCAGTTTATTTTTTAATGTGAGAGCAGGACGATGAGTTTTAGTCCTTCGAGATGATGATGATGATGATGATGATGATGACGATGAAGATGTTTTCACTTCAACTTTAGATTTGATAATGCTATCTGTTCACGCCAAAAGGGCGCTTATTTTCCGGAGGCAGTGTGATCCCGTACACTCGCTCTCTCTCTCCCTCTTCCACTGCACTTTTGTGCATCGAGCTCCTAGTCCGCTCTCCCCAAGTTAGTTTTAAGGTTCTTCTTGTTAGTACTAATTTACCATTACACAAATAAAGACGCACGTCGCGTAATACCCCAAAAGTTATCTTCCGTGTTTTACTTATCGAGTGTGCAGGTTTAAGCCATCCCCCTCCGAACATTTGGTCCATCAGAGCCGGATAATTCCAGTCCAGCAGCTACGGTGGCTTTAACACCGCACAAGATAAGTAACCATTACATTATTGCTGCCGGTCATGCAGTTAGGTTTTTCGAAACCCAGTTCGTCTAACTTCTCTGCATGATTATTGCCTAAATCCAAGTCCGATTAATCCGGCACTACGGCAGCTAATAATTTCCGATTCCGAGTACCGAATTATGGTTCCTTAATTCCTTAATTTCTATAAAACTCCGTGTTTCCAAAGTGTTTAAATATATGCCAAGCCACAGTGAAACTTCCCAATTCGAATTTTCTCTTCGCTCACTGTGTTCCGCTTGCATTTATTTACACTCTCCTATATACATACAATACAGTCCACTCCACTGCCCGACGATCGCTTCTAGCAATTTACATAAAATTAAATAAATATATACCTACACTTACAAATATTCCGGCACGGGAATTTTAATAATTTAAATAATTTACTCCACAACATAAAATAGATATATTTATTATAAATCCCCAACAATTAAGAAAAGGTATTTATTCCTATCCTGGATAATAATAATAAAATACAGTCCACTGCTTCTACAAATATATACTCGTATATAAAATATATCCAAAAACCCACGGCACAGCAACGCCGACTTTATTTGTGCATTTATTTATTTACTCTCCCGTGCTCTATCCTGAGCTGAGCTAAAGTCAAATAAACATATACACATTGCAATTACATACGTAATCGTCTGCAAGTCGACGCTCCGATTTTTGGCAATTTTTTCCGCCTCCGTTGTTTCCGCTATTCTGCATGGGCAACGGCTAATGCACAAACAGATTCACACGCACGCCTTATCTCCAAGAACAGTACCGCAGCAAATACAGCAGCGGTCAACTGAATAAATCCAGGCACACAGAATAATTTTAAAATTATTTTTTATAAAATCCCAACTAACTAAATCAGTTAGAAATTCAAGTGCGCTTCCATATCCGCATTAGTGTGACCGTACATCTCCGTACATCTCCGCCACTACACAATAAAATTACACTATACAAATAAATTAAATTCCTAATACATTCCGATTGGTTCCTAAATTCCAATTCCAGCTTCGACACGTATAACTAAATCGTCCCAAAAAAATAAGTTGATTTTCGATTTCTTAACTGGTTGTACGCATTATCCAGCGTCCCGAATATATACGTTTTCGATCCAATTGGTTGCACGCTTTATCCAGCGTCCCGAATAGAAGTTGTTTTCGATCATTCAACTGGTTGAACGCTTTATCCAGCGTCCCGAAAATTCGGTCCAAAATATAACCATAAAGAAACAATCCAGTTTGTTCTTTAAATATAAAAAATGACTGCTTCCAGTTTAAATACATTTATTTCGATCTGTGACCGTCTAAGTCACTTCGATTCCAAAATCTGCAATCCAGCAGCAACTAGTCCATCCAAATATACGTGTCAAATTCATCTCGCCCAAGTCAGAGCGCTATGGGATAAGATCGAGAAAGAATATGAAACTTGTTCAGAGCAAATTTCAGTTGGCTTAGAGGGCACGGCGGACACCTTACCTACTCTAAAGGCAAAATACGAGTATGCCTATTTTATTTACGAAAGGTGTGCCGCAAAGCTCATGGAACAGATCGATACGATCGCTTCCAATGCAGCTCAAATCCAACCCGTTCCGCCCCAAAATTCCTATCCGTCTGGCTGTCAGCTTTCTCCGTGCGAAACAGAAGTTTTCTCGGGCGATTAAATTCGCTGGCCGACTTTCCGAGACCTATTCACAGTAGTCTATATCGACAATCCTGCGCTGACCCCCGTTGAAAAGTTGTTCTATCTAAATACCAAGACTAGTGGTGAAGCTCATTCCGTAGTTTCCAATTCGCCACTCACCAACGATGGTTTCCGCTCAGCCTGGAAAAACCTATCTGAGCGTTTCGAAAACAAACGAGCGCTGGTGAACAGCCAACTGAAAAAGTTATTAAACATGCACACGAATCTTCTGAAATCTTTCACGTTCTTGATAAGCCAATTAATGATGAAACTATTATCCATATCAACGAAACTTCAAGACAATACAATACAATTACAAAACAAAACCAGGATTTATTTGTCCTTCCATTTGAAAGCTTTCTCCACTTTGAAGGAACTCTTAGTAAAATTATTGACAAAAATACAAGAGAGAGCTGTACAAATTTTGTTGATGGTTTGCTCAAAAATAAATGCAAGGCCAATTTTTTGGATGAAATAAGATATGAATTAAATTGATTTGAACTTGAGCGTGTCCTAGCTTCACTGGTATTACATCGACACTCAAGAACTATCTCTTCGCCGGACAACAGGAGGGTCATCATTATCTCAATGCTGGCTGGTGGGAGGAGAGAACATCAGATCTGGCGGACATTTCACCTTTTCTGTACCACTGAAAATGTTGATGGGATTTGCTGAAGACTATAAGAAAGTTGTATTAAATTGCAAACATGAAATCATCCTCATACTAGCTAAAAATACAGATGATATGTACGTCAAAACAGTTGATGGAAATTCACATAATACAGCCATACATAACATTACCTCATGTTGTTCCAAGCGATATCGCAAAAATTAAAATGCAGAATGTTGTTAAAAGCGGTGATAGTCTTCCACTTCGTAGTTGGGAAATGCATATTAATCCTACACTAGTACAAGCAACGCAACACGTATGGAATGTGGAACTGGCCGGAAATAGGGAACGACCACGCTTTGCTATCATAGCATTACATTAAATGGAGAATTAATTTCAAATAATTTGAGAAAAGCAAGGTTATATCCATGCTACAACTAGAAAGGTAGTCCAGTCAGCTCTCGTCGGTCTCTAGTCAGGCACTGAAATCAGTACATGTTTGATTTTTTAGAGTGAAGGTTGTGCTTGGCCGATTTTGTTAAATTTTAAATCTTTAACCCATGTGTCAACATGGCATATTGCTCTAATTGCCGCAAGCATGTACTTGCAGTGATATTATTGACATTTGTAAGGAAGTCCTTGGCCAGGATGCGTCTCAGTCCTGCCAGGGTTACTCACAGAAAATTTGTTGAGTTACAAGGAGTACAAGGGGGATTAGCGGTGTGCCGAACTAGCAAAACTTCCCCTTCCGCGTGGGCCTGCTTGCCGCCGTCGGTTACGGCTGGTGTGGCAGCCGCCCCGGCCAGGAATCCCGCAGCGCCTGCTGCCAGGATCGAGTGAAAGGGGCCACCGAGAGAAGGGACCGGGCTGGCGCGATCGCTCCGCTTGTCGCTGCCGGTTGCGGAAAATCTCCCCAAACAACCGGCCCGAGCCCAAGTCAGACCCGCAGCCAGGGGCAAAGGGGAAGGGAGAAGGGGGGTCCTAGGCGCCGTCGCCGCTCGCGGAACTCCGTTTTCCTAGCGGCCGGCCAAGCAACCGCTCGCACTAAGGCCAAGGGGAGCGCATGAAAAGATGAGAAGAGCAGACGGGAGGGGAGTGGGAACGGCCCCGCCGGTGTACGCTGCCCTCCAGAAGCTCGGCCTCCCTCTGCTAGGACCCGTTGCGAAGGTGCCCGTCAACGTGTCGGTCGCAAAGAGGCGGCCCGCTCCGCCGATTACGAGCCACTTCCACGAGCAGAGGAAACTTCTCGGAAACTCGTGGCTGAGGAACCCGAACCGGCTGCGTGTCCTGGTTGCAGAGGGATAGAGTGAAATATAGACGGGAGGGGGTTAGGGCGGGGAAAGGAAAACCCAACGTAAAAGGCGAACACACACACTTCAGCAGTTTAAGTTCACAAAATCCATAATTTATTTGTATTCCTATCTACGGCTATTCCTTAAGGCTGTAGCCCCTCTGCCGGTGCTATAGCGGAGGAAACCCAAGCGTGCTTACGTGCAGTGTTCCCGGGGCGAAGTTGGCTCGTAGCACAGGTTCTCCATGTCATCTCCAGTTGTAGACATCTCAGAGTTTTCACCTCCTTTTGCACACAAGAAAAGCTGGACTTGCCGGTTTCAGATCGCGTCGGTAATTCATTCGCTCCTCCTTTGACCCAGATTTCCCCATTGTCGCTGGCGCTGGCGTCGCTGCTGCGCCCGAACTTCCGCTCCCCCCTTCTTCTACGTCATCTCGGGAGTTTCGGGAGTTTCGTTCCCACATTCCTCGGCCTCTGCTTGCAGTCGCTGGGCAGCAGCGGGGGCTCGGCTGTAGCGGTGACGTCTTTGCTGGCGCTCAGCGCCGCTCTCGTGCGCTGGCTGCAGCGGCTTCCCCCAGCTTTGTTGTTGCGCCGCTCGGCGTTTCTGCTAGGCACAGCTGCACCTGCTCGGCCTCGGTGACTCACGTGTTCGGATCAGCGCTGCTCTCCCGTGCTCGGCTGCCGTGGCTTCCCCAAGCCTTGCTTTAGCGCCGCTCGGCGTTTGGACAGCAGCTGGGCCTGGCTCTCCGGGTGCAACGTCCGACTCTCTTAGCTGCCCACGCTGATCGCTCTCTTAGCCGCCGGCGACAGTGGGCTCCCGGCTCCATATTACATATAAATTTCTAAATTTCTAATTAAAGCTAAATTTCTAACTAAATGTAAATTCAACTTCATTGCCTTCATGGCTGGTTTCTTCCTGGCCGGTTTACCTGTCCCTGCCAGCTAAACTTCTAATTAAATGAAATTTCAACTTCATTGCCTTCATGGCTGGTTTTCCTCTTGGCCTTCCTGGCCGGTTTGCCTGTCCCTGCCTCCATGATTGTGAGGCCCATTTATGGGTCCTCACACCCCTTTCCTTCTCTGGGGTGGCGAAGGGAGACGGTAACATATCGTCTGGCCGAAATGGTGATTCGAAACCGGTTTCCGCCGAGGGTCCGTAGGAACCGCACGCTGGCCCTTTCGTGGTTTAGGATAAACTCAATCAACGCCGCCGGGAGGCGGCGCTCACCCGTGTCCACCCTCCACTCTGGTGGAGCGACAGGCCACTGGTCCTCCTCCTGGACATTACCCACCACCGGCGTATCGTCGAGCATCCGCAACAGATCCGCCATGTCGCTCTCGTCCAAGTCCAGCTCAAGGCTTGGCGACGAAGGCCTTACTATCGACTCCAACAGCGCCAGGCCGTCGCCCTCGCTGACATCCGATGGCTCCTCAGACCTCCGCAGCCCGGCCTGGACGGGCTCCGCCCCAGCAGATCCGGGCCTGATCTCGCCTGCCGCGAGGCTGCCGTGGGTCGAACTGCCTGCCTGGGTGTCCTCGCTCTCGTTACCTGGCGGATCGGCCTGGTCCACGTCGCCGGCATCGGTAGAGCCATCATCGCCCTGGCTATCCGCCAAAGCCGAGTCGCCACTGTGTCCTGCCTCGCCTCCAGACTGGATGCCGTTGCTGGACTCGGAGTCGCGGCTTCCACTCGCGATTGACCATGCCCTGTTGGCCCTAGCCACCTCTTCCGCCGAGGGAGGCACCGGCTCCCAGGAGTGGGACAGCCCGTCGTCCTGCGACCCGAGCTCGCCAAGGACGCCTCACTGCCTCTCGTGCTAGCGATCGGGACCGGGGCCACCACCCGAGTCTGCCGCAGGCTCTCTTCCAGAAGCTCGGGAGCGAACGCAGGGCACCCGATCTCGTCCAGCCAGCTGCTCACGGTCCAAAATGCGGGATGCAGGTTACCGTCCAGCGTCTGCCATTGTGCCAATCGCGATGCGGTCACCGTAGCGGACTCCTCCGGGCTACCTTCCCTGTCGGCCGTGGGTCGCCGGTCGACGGCGGAGCCACTGCTGCTGCTTTCGCAGATGCCCCTCTGCTGGCTGGCTGTGCGCAACTGTGTGCTATCCGATCCCCATGATCCGGGTTTCGCCTCTCGGACTGGCGAGGTTCCCCTGAGGCAGAAACTGGGCGCCGGGCCGGCCACCCATGATGGTGATCGGGCCGAGAACTGCCCGCTGGAGTCGCTGCTGGTCCTGTAAAAATAAACAAAGGAACCTTTATAATCCCGATTCTATCCCCGAGTTTCCCCCTTTCCGGCGTTTGACCCCCCCCTCGTGTGTTGTTCCCGATGGTAAACATATAGTACAGTAGGCCTGCCGAGAAAAATATGGCTCTTTCCCCCCTGAATCCTAGAGGGGAATGTTGGGACGTTGGTCAGGCTCGCCTGACTCAAGTGGTCCCACCAGACTGGTCCTTTCCATTCCCTTTCCGGGGAGTTCTTCCGTACAGGTGCCCTGCACCTCCTGCCGAGGGTGTCCGGAGGCTTCCGACCCAGCTTCCGATCCGCTATCCCCTCCAATTTCATCCTGTGGCCGGTCCTCGTGCACGGGTTTCAGATCCGCCACATTCGCGTTGCGACGCTTGCGGGTCTCCAGGTTCTGAAGTCGCACGATGTTGGGCGAGATAAATTTTTGTACTTTGTAGGGTCCTTCGTACTTTGGTGCCAGCTTGGCGTTAAACGCCTCCGCTGCTTTGGAGAGCAGATGCGTCCTGACCCAGACCAGTGATCCTACAGCGGGTCTCCACTCCCGCCTCCTGAGGTTATAATATCTTTGCTGCTCCTGTGTGGCGTTTTCCATGTTGGACCGGGCCGTTTGAAAGACCCCCCGTAAGTGGCTTGCCTTGTCCTGAGGCTCGGCTGCTGCCACGCCTGTCCCCGGGGTCACTTCGTCGAACCACGCCCCCGGCAGCCTGAGTTCCCGGCCCTGAACCAGATATGCGGGGCTAAATCCTGTAGTGTCCGAGACGCTGGTGTTGACGGCCAGGGAGATCTCCGGCAGGAGTTGATCCCAGGTTTTCTGATCCTCACTCGCATACTGAGCTATCATCGTCTTAATAGTTCGATTAGCCCGTTCCGTCGGGTTCTGATGGGGAGAATATGGGGCCGTATGCTGCACCTGAATCCCTGCTCCCTTGCAAAACGCCTTGAATGCCCTGCTGGTAAATTGAGTGCCATTATCGCACACAAACGTCCTTGGCGCTCCAAACCTCGCCAATATCCGTTCCCGGAAAGCCAGCTCGAGGCTGGCCGACGTGGCCTTCCGCAAGGGAACCAGCTCCACCCATTTCGAGAAATGGTCCAGGAACACGAGCAGCATCGTGTTCCCTCGTCGAGAGCGTGGCAGAGGCCCGACAAAGTCGGCACACAAGGTTGAGAAGGGACTTTCCGACCGTCGAGTCAGCATCTTCCCGGCCTGCTTGAGTTGGCTTACTTTGAACTGCTGACACGTCGGACACCGCCGCACGTATCGAGTTACGTCCCGAAACATACCTGGCCAATAGTATCTTTGGCCGACGCGTTTTGCCGTCTTGCGAATTCCCGTGTGCCCCGCCGTGGGGTGGTCGTGGCATTCCTGCAACACCTGCTGCCTGTGGCTGCTGGGTACGCAGAGTCTCCAGGTTCCGCGGCCTTCCTGATCGAAGGGGTCGGCGAAGTGACGATATAATTGCCCGTTTTCCCGGACATAATCTGGGAACTTCTCGGGGCTCGCCTGTATCTGCTGGAGTTTGGCTGCGATCCATTTGCAGGGCTCGGGTTCTTCCTGGAGTGTCTGCAGGGTCTCCAGTGGCTGCCTCGAAAGGGCGTCTGCCACGACGTTCAGCTTCCCCCGGCGGTAGCTCACGTCGAACTGGAACTGCTGCAATTCGAGTGCCCAACGCGCGATCCGTCCGGTCGGGTTATCGATCGAGTTTAGCCACTTTAGGGCCAAATGATCGGTGACAACCTCAAAACGATATCCCTCTAGATAGCACCGCATCTTCCGGATTCCCCAGACAATCGCCAGGCACTCCTTTTCCGTCGCCGAATAATTCTCCTCCGCTTTCAGCAGTCTCCGGCTCGCGTACGCGATAACCCGCTCAGACCCCTCCAACTGTTGGGTCAGCACCGCGCCCAGGCCGAAATCGCTGGCATCCGTCTGAAGCTGAAACTTTTGGCTGAAATCGGGACAGGCTAGCACTGGGGCTTCCGTCAGCTTTGTCTTCAGTTCCTCGAAAGCCTGTTGTTGCGGCTCGCTCCAAGTCCATTTACGTCCTTTCTTGAGGAGTATCGATAGCGGCTGGACGATCGTAGCAAAGTTTGCTACAAATCGCCGGTACCAGGACGCAATCCCCAAGCATCGCCGTAGCTCCTTGCAGTTTGTCGGAGGTTCCAGTCCCTGAACCGCGGCGATTTTCTCTGGGTCTGTGTGAATCCCGGCCTCGCTGATTACGTGGCCCAAGTAAGAAATGCTTTTCTTGAAAAACTTGCACTTGTCGGTATTCAGTCGCAATCTTGCTTCCCTTAATCGCCGCAGGACCTCCCGGAGGTTAACTATATGCTCCTCTGCTGATTTCCCGATCACGATAATGTCATCCAAGTACGCGAAAGCGTGGGGCTCCATGTCCGGCCCAATCACGCTGTCCAGTGCTCGTTGAAAGGTGGCCGGAGCCGAGTGCAACCCAAATGGCATCACTTTCCATTGGAACAATCCTCGGCCAGGTACGGTAAACGCGGTACATTCCCTGCTGTCCTTTGCCATCGGAATCTGCCAGTAGCCGTTTTTTAGATCTAAAGTGGAAATGTAGCTTGCATTTCGCAGCCGCTCCAGAATATGGCTGATCCGGGGGAAGCGGATATGCGTCGGGAATGGAATTCGCGTTAAGCAGCCGATAATCCACACACATACGCATTTCGCCCGACTTTTTACCCACCAGCACGATGGGTGCACTATGCGGGCTCCTCGAGGGCTCAATGCGGTCATCGCGCAGGAGTTCGTCCACTTGTTCGTTGATAATCTTCTGCATCGCCGGGTTTTTCGGGAAGTACCTCTGTTTTATGGGTTTATTGTCTCGCAGAAAGATGCGATGCTCCGCGATATGAGAGCTGCCCGTGATGTTTGCGAAAAGGGCCAACTCTTCTTCCAGAAACTGTGAAAACTGGGAATTCAAGGACTCTTCGGTGACTATGGTGGCCAGGTTTGCATCCTGAGTTGGGGACCGTACTGCCCCTACCGTCCTTGATACCTGGGTCAAAGGCGGCCGTCGGAACGGGTTTCTCTCCCGGGCCTGCATGGCATCCGCCAGAGGTTCCAGACCGTAATCCGGTTTTGTGGGCGGGCTATTTCTTGGGAGAATTTGAGGGGGCGTGGCTTGCTGGTCCGTCGAGTTTGGGGCCCTAAGTTGTCTTGGCGTAGGGACAGGACATTTTCTCTGGCTAGGGATAGGGTCGTGGGGTAGTTCTGAGACGGGGTTTGTGGCCAGTGTGGCGGAATATACTAGGAGCCGCGACGAGGGCATGGCGAGCAAGGCTGGTGCTGCGGAGGTAAATTGGTCTTGGGCGATGTCCTGGTCTAAAAGCCTTAGGCGGGCCCCTCCACATTGAATGTGGGTCTGAAACCCACAGAGGAAGTCGATTCCAAGGATAACCTCATCCAGGAGATTTGGGAGCACCATGAGTGTCATCGTGTGTGTATCCTGGTGCAAGGTGACCGTCGTAACAAGAGCCCGTGTCACTTCGGCGTTGGACCCGTCCGCCAGCAGGATTCTTGTACGCACGTCCTTTTCCATGGCGGAGTGGCCAACTTTTCTGGCTGCATTTTCGCTGATGAAGCTCCTTGAAGCCCCGGTGTCGAGGGTGGCGCGGAACGGCTGGCCTGTAATTATTACCGTCGCCACGATGCGCCCCCTTCTAGTCGTAGGGGTGTGGCTAGTTGTGGGGTATTTGGGGCTCGGTCCTCGCTGCTTCCCCCGGCGGGCGAGAACCCTGTCCGTTTCCCGATCCCGGAGAACGACAACAGTTGTTTGTTCGCAGCCCTTTCCGCCCACACTCCCAGCAGAAAAGGACCTGCGGCCTCGAACACCCTGCATAGAAATGCCCAGTTTCCCCGCATCGCCGACAGGCATTGTGCACATCCGCTATCGTTTCTGGAGCCTGGACTATCCGCCGGTTGGAAGCGGCCGCTGCTGTTGGTTCCGGCATCGGAGGGTTGTAGGCGTGCTCCCGAGCGGCTGAATTCGGCGTGACTCGATAACTGCTGGGTGCCCTGCGCGTCGTATGCTCCAAGAGCGTCGTGTGCAGCGCTCGATCGCGGTCCCGGGCGATCTCATAGGCCGTTGCCAGTTGGATCAGGGTGGCGAGAGTGGTAAATTCATGTCGCCGCACGAAAAGCTGATATTCTGGAAGCAGATTTTGATACAGCCGATCAAGCTCCTGCTCCGGAGTAAACTTGGCCCGCTGCATTAGGAGTCGCAGCTCCACGACATATTCCTTGCACGTCTCGCCGCTGCGTTGGTAGCGCGTCCGGATCGTATCTTCCAGCCGTTGAAAGTATTGCGGAGGAAGGAAAAAGTCCAAAAATTCCTTACGGAAATGTCCCCATGGTTGATCCTGCACTTGAAACGTCCGGTACCAGCTCTCGGCTTTACCCGTCAGTAAGCCGGATACCACCCGAGGCAGCCTTGCCGGTTCCACTCGATAGGCTTCCGCTTGCATTTCCAACCGCTCGATGAAGCTCAACGGATCGGAATATCCATCGAACAAGACACCCCAGTTCCTCAGTTTTTCGGCCAGTGCGGCAGAGGATATCTCGGAGCGTTGGCTTCTATGCCCGCTTGGACTCAGCGTGAGATCGAGCTGTGAGCCCTCGGGGCGGAAGGCTGGAGGGCCACCTCCTAGTCCGTCCCCCGACCGCTCAAGCCTATGGCCGGATTCCGTTGCGGCCCGAGCGGATAAGTTCTCTGGCCGAACCCGATTCCCTGAAGCGGCCTGGGAGAAACTCGGTATCGATGGTACCTCGAGTAGCAGGGAACTGGGATTCCTGTTTGCCTCCTTGACGAGAGCCCTAGCTTTCGACTCGAGCGGCCCAGATCGACCAGGAGACAAGGATCGTGATCGTCCACCCCTTGCCTCCTGGGCGCCATCATCCCTTGGCGTTGGAGCCTCAGTGTAAATATCCCCTAGCTCCTTGATCCGGTCCTGAATTGGACCCTCATGATCCCCCCGCTTGATGAAGGACCCCAAGCGACTGCGAAGTTCCTCCACGCTTCCTTGTTGGGATAACCCAAACTCCGCAGCAAGGGCTATAAGCTCGTCCTTACGGCGGTAACCAATCCAACGCACTCCCATAATGCGCTTCAAAGGGGGAAAAAAATTCACAAAAATATTCGGAGGCTCTCGCGTACGCGATGATAAATTTTCCCAGATGCTCGTATGTCCTTGGACCCGTGCAAAAAAAAATTCGGGTGTTCGTAAGTCTTTAGATATTTAAAAAAAAATCAAAGGATGCTTGCAAGCCTTATAAACGCGTAGCTAAATTCGAGGGATGCTTAGGTATCCTTGAACGCGCGTAGAGAAATTCGACGGATGCAAGAAAGCCTTATAGACGCGTAGATAACTTCGACGGATGCAAGCAAGCCTTATAGACACGTAGATAAATTCGGAGGATGCTAGAAATCCTTGTAAACGCGTAAATAAATTTTAAAGGATGCTTAGATATCCTTGTAAACGCGTAGATAAATTTGGAGGATGCTTAGATATCCTTGTAAACGCGTAGATAAATTCACCGGATACCCGATTATTATCGGAGGATGTGAACACTTTGATGGCCAGAGCACGACTGACTTCCCACTGATCGGGTGGGTTATTATATACCCGTGTGCCCCGTGGCTCGCTCGGACGGAGAACCCGAGAGAATCCGAGACAAGGAGGGACGAGGATATCTTGGTCAAAGGTTAGCTTTTGATCTTGTGCCGGGGAAAATTATCCTAAGTCGGCTGTCGCTCAAATGGTGCTTTAAGCCATTTAGATATTAATATAAACCCCTCGACTAAATTTTCCAAGGAGAAAAATTAATCGTCCTTGTAGTCCCTGTTCGGGCGCCATCTGTAAGGAAGTCCTTGGCCAGGATGCGTCTCAGTCCTGCCAGGGTTACTCACAGAAAATTTGTTGAGTTACAAGGAGTACAAGGGGGATTAGCGGTGTGCCGAACTAGCAAAACTTCCCCTTCCGCGTGGGCCTGCTTGCCGCCGTCGGTTACGGCTGGTGTGGCAGCCGCCCCGGCCAGGAATCCCGCAGCGCCTGCTGCCAGGATCGAGTGAAAGGGGCCACCGAGAGAAGGGACCGGGCTGGCGCGATCGCTCCGCTTGTCGCTGCCGGTTGCGGAAAATCTCCCCAAACAACCGGCCCGAGCCCAAGTCAGACCCGCAGCCAGGGCAAAGGGGAAGGGAGAAGGGGGGTCCTAGGCGCCGTCGCCGCTCGCGGAACTCCGTTTTCCTAGCGGCCGGCCAAGCAACCGCTCGCACTAAGGCCAAGGGGAGCGCATGAAAAGATGAGAAGAGCAGACGGGAGGGGAGTGGGAAACGGCCCCGCCGGTGTACGCTGCCCTCCAGAAGCTCGGCTTCCCTCTGCTAGGACCCGTTGCGAAGGTGCCCGTCAACGTGTCGGTCGCAAAGAGGCGGCCCGCTCCGCCGATTACGAGCCACTTCCACGAGCAGAGGAAACTTCTCGGAAACTCGTGGCTGAGGAACCCGAACCGGCTGCGTGTCCTGGTTGCAGAGGGATAGAGTGAAATATAGACGGGAGGGGGGTTAGGGCGGGGAAAGGAAAACCCAACGTAAAAGGCGAACACACACACTTCAGCAGTTTAAGTTCACAAAATCCATAATTTATTTGTATTCCTATCTACGGCTATTCCTTAAGGCTGTAGCCCCTCTGCCGGTGCTATAGCGGAGGAAACCCAAGCGTGCTTACGTGCAGTGTTCCCGGGGCGAAGTTGGCTCGTAGCACAGGTTCTCCATGTCATCTCCAGTTGTAGACATCTCAGAGTTTTCACCTCCTTTTGCACACAAGAAAAGCTGGACTTGCCGGTTTCAGATCGCGTCGGTAATTCATTCGCTCCTCCTTTGACCCAGATTTCCCCATTGTCGCTGGCGCTGGCGTCGCTGCTGCGCCCGAACTTCCGCTCCCCCCTTCTTCTACGTCATCTCGGGAGTTTCGGGAGTTTCGTTCCCACATTCCTCGGCCTCTGCTTGCAGTCGCTGGGCAGCAGCGGGGGCTCGGCTGTAGCGGTGACGTCTTTGCTGGCGCTCAGCGCCGCTCTCGTGCGCTGGCTGCAGCGGCTTCCCCCAGCTTTGTTGTTGCGCCGCTCGGCGTTTCTGCTAGGCACAGCTGCACCTGCTCGGCCTCGGTGACTCACGTGTTCGGATCAGCGCTGCTCTCCCGTGCTCGGCTGCCGTGGCTTCCCAAGCCTGGCTTTAGCGCCGCTCGGCGTTTGGACAGCAGCTGGGCCTGGCTCTCCGGGTGCAACGTCCGACTCTCTTAGCTGCCCACGCTGATCGCTCTCTTAGCCGCCGGCGACAGTGGCCTCCCGGCTCCATATTACATATAAATTTCTAAATTTCTAATTAAAGCTAAATTTCTAACTAAATGTAAATTCAACTTCATTGCCTTCATGGCTGGTTTCTTCCTGGCCGGTTTACCTGTCCCTGCCAGCTAAACTTCTAATTAAATGAAATTTCAACTTCATTGCCTTCATGGCTGGTTTTCCTCTTGGCCTTCCTGGCCGGTTTGCCTGTCCCTGCCTCCATGATTGTGAGGCCCATTTATGGGTCCTCACACATTATTGTGGGAGCAGTCTCTAGGCTGTACCCTGACTGCAAGTTTAATAATAAATTGTTAACAATAACAGTTAACAGATCAGTTCAGTTGTTCAGTGCCTTTCAGTTTATTTCAGTACTTGTCAAAATCTAACTGGACTACCTTTCTAATTGTATCATGGATATATCTAAATTCTGACGTATATCCCTATGAGGATTTGAATATTAAATATGATGAAAATCGATTTGCAGTCTTGTATGACATATATGCAAGATTTAAAGAAAGTTATTACAATAGAGAATCTCGTCCACTTCTATCACCAACGGAATTTAAGACCTATCAAAATAAGTCTGTCAAGTCAGGACCAAGTGATGTTAAACTTTCAACTGAACTAACTAGTGCAAGTGAGATAAATACAAAGGTATATTGCCGTCTCATTCATGATCGTCTAGTCGAATACACAATGTTCACGCCAAAAGGGCGCTTATTTTCCGGAGGCAGTGTGATCCAGTGCATTTCAGAATAAGGAGGCGAAAGAGAAAACTGCCACCTTTACAGACAGGAAGAACTTAATTGAAAACTGCAATACCATGGAAGTGGAGATGCTTAACCCCTTTTATATTGATGACGTCGTTAAACCCAGCGTGGACCTGAAATCCTGGAACTCTTTCACGGAAAGTGTCAATAGTTTCTTGGCGATATGGCCCACGTTCTTGGGTTTCATCCTCTCGCGACTACTTTGTGGCCTTCTGCCACAGCATTCCACACGAAGATTCCTGCAGGAGTTCCTCTTGATTGGCTTTCCCTCCTTGTTTCTGATCACCGTGGGCAGTGATTATATCGAGACGTATTCCCTGGTGGTTGCCTTAGGTATATTGGTTTATCTGTACGCAAATGTTGAAGGCGATTCTTCACCGAAGACCAAATTCGAGATCGGCAGACGGCCTATTGTCTTCACTCTGCTGAGAGCCACCGCTTATACTGGAACTTGCGCCGCCATTCTAGCCGTGGATTTCGATGCTTGTCCCTCTAACTATCGCAAGAGTAAGAGGTTTGGAGCCTCTGCAATGGATATGGGCATCGGTTTGTTCGTCGTTACCATGGGTTTGGTCTCAAAGCGTGCTAAGAATCTTGCCGATCTGCGAAGGCTGCCCAGATCAGTGGTTCCATTACTGGTCTTAGGCCTAGCCCGAACCGTTGTCATCATAGCGATTGGCTATCACCAGGATCAAGCGGAATATGGCAAGCATTTGAATGCTTTCTTCATCCTGGGCTTCACCAAACTGATGGGCAGCTGCTATACGATACGTATACGATTAGCCTAGTTTGTTAACCAAATATGTGATATATATTAATAACTAGCATCCATTTCATTTTGAAAGTGTATTGTTTACAAGCTTCCGAGTTGATCAAAATATTAAACGACATACAAGATAAGTAAACATTTTACTTTGCTGCCCTGCCGTTCATTTTTATGATTTTTGTCGAAATCCGAGTCCGATTGATCCGACACTACGGCAGCTTCCAAGTCCGAATCGCAATTAAAAATTCAATTCAAAAAGTGTATGTTTAAATATATGCCATAAGCCACAGTGAAACTTCCAAATTCGAATTTCTCTTCGTTCGCTGTGATCCGCTTGCATTTATTTCCACTTCCTACACCTTTTTTTTTTTTTTTTTAATTCATGCTTTATTTAGTGGGATGGGGGGTGTGAGGGTAATGTACAAAGTGGGTGGGGGGTGGGGGGTGGCTAGAAAATGGAGACGAAGACCTCGCGGTACGGCCGCAAAGCATTGCTTCGCGAAAGCATAGCCCCCATTAGCCTGGTACGCCTCTCCTGCGCCGTTCCTCCTCCCGGAGTCTGGTCATAACCGTCGCAGCATAATTGCTCACCGCCTGCCAGTTGGCATTGCTGACGAGCATCATATCGACCAGGTTGTCCACGCTGATCTGGTCGCCTAGGAACTCCTCCAGTCGCCTCCTCTCGCTCTCGAATTGCCCGCAGATGAACACTACGTGCTCCGCGGTCTCCTCTGAGCCGTCTGCACACCAGACGCAGGCAGCGCTGTCCTCATGCCCGCGCGTGTAGAGGTACCCTCTGAAGCACCCATGGCCGCTCAGGATTTGGGTCAGGAAGAAGTTAACCTGGCCGTGCTTCCTGCCGGTCCACGGCTCGAGCCGCCCGAAGAGGGTGGCCTGTTCCTTGGCCAGGAGATCCAAGGGGGGTGTCCCGGCTAGGACCAGTGCCGCCTGGTCCAACACTGTTCTGAATGCGCTGCATATACGCAGAGCGGCGAGCCGGTGCGTCGCATTCATTCCTCGGCTATACGAGGGCGTCGCCATGGCGTGCGCCCAGACCGGGGCAGCGTACAGCAGGGTTGCTCTCGTCACGCTCGTTAGGAGTAGTCTACTCCCTTGTTTAGGGCCTCTACGGTTCAGCATGATCCGAGACAGCGCCCGGAAGGAAGTAGCCGCCTTAGTGCTGGCATAAGCGAGGTGCTCACGGAACGAGAGCCTCGTATCCAGCATGACTCCCAGGTATTTAATCGCTCTGGACGATCTGATCGATGCGCCACCCACCTCGATGGTTGCGGTTTCGACCTTTTTTCGGCTGCTTATCAGCACGGCTTCCGTCTTCTGCGGCGCTAGCTGCAGGCCTACGCTCGACAGCCATGAGCTGATGGCCACGATGCACGAGTTGCAGGTCTCTTCGGCACGAGATAGCATCTTATCCACGACGACCACCGCAATGTGGTCAGCGAAGCCCACGAGCTCGGACCGACCGGGCAGTGAGAGGCGCAGTACTCCGTCGTACATCGCGTTCCATAGTAGCGGTGCTAATACGGAACCTTGAGGTACACCGCAGGAAAGCTCAACAGACTCAGCGCCGTCGGAGGTGGAAAACTCCAACGTACGGTCCTTGAAGTAGCTGCTCATCGACTTCATGAGGTATGGGGGGACTCCGAAGCTGGATAGTGCCTCCATGATGCAGCTCCATCTCGCCGTGTTGAAGGCGTTGCGTACATCAAGCGTTACCACAAGGCAGTACTCTTTCGAGCCGCCTTTCCACCTCTTTCCGGCTATTGCCGACTGGCGATGTCTACCACCTTGGAGATGGCATCGACGGTGGATTTAGCCTTTCGGAAGCCGAACTGCGCGGCCGAGAGGTCGCCAGCTGATCGGATCGCCTCCTCTAGGCGCGTTCCAATTAAGTGCTCGAGCACCTTTCCGGCTCCGTCGATAAGGCAGATTGGTCGGAAGGATGCCGGGTCGTCCGGCGGCTTTCCGGGCTTCGGCAACAGAACCAGCCTCTGCAACTTCCACCTGGGCGGGAACACGCCCTCTGCCAAGCACCTGCTGAACAGCCCCGCAAAGAGGTCAGGCCGACACGTCAGTGCGAGCTTCAGGGCCTTATTGGGTATATTATCGGGGCCAGCGGCCTTCGACGTCTTTACCCTTGCGGCCGCCTCCTGAATCTTATGTGCCGTGACCGGGGCAAAACATGCCAGGGAGTCGCCGGCGTCGGGGAATGTTGGGACGTCCATCGATGGGAACAGGTGTTCCACGATCCGCTTTAGGCTCTCCGGCGCGAGCGGCGCAAGTTTGCCGGGGCAGTTTATACGCTTGACGACCGTTTTGTAAGCGCTGCCCCACGGGTCGCGGTCCGCCGAATCACAAAGTTCAAGGAAACACTTGGATTTGCTTACCCGAATAGCAGCCTTAAGTGCTCTGCGACAGGTCTGGTACTCCCGCCTTTTGTCCAGAAGGGAGGTGGTACCATACGACCGCTGGTAGCGTCGCCGCGAACGGACGCAGTCTCTCCGCGCGTCGGCTATCGACTGATTCCACCAAAACACCGGCTCGCGGTGGCGGCTGTGGGGACTCCTGACTTGCATGCAGTCATTGCAGACCGCCTGGAGCTGCCGCATGGCATCTTCAGCCATCTGCTCAGCGGAGCCAGAGACATCCAGTCTCTCCATGCCCTCCGAGAACAGCCGTACATCCAGTGTGTCGGCCCTGTAGCTCCTCGCCGGTCTCGAGTGTGACCGTGGAGCAGGCGTCCTGTGGGGGGCCAGGTTGGTGAGTATGGCGGCATGGTCGCTAGCTGTGTAAATCCCGCTGAGCTCCCATACGCACTGGGTGGCTCTGGAGCCGCTCACAAATGTAAGGTCGACCACTGAGCCAGCACCGATCCGGGAGAACGTGTGTTGCCCCCCCGAATTAAGGAGCGCAACATCAAGCATGGCAAAGGCCTCCAACAGCGACCTACCTCTGGCGTTGGTGTAGGTGCTGCCCCAGTCCACGGCCCAGGCGTTGAAGTCGCCCGCGATCAAAACCGGGTGACGGCCCCTGGCATCGGTGGCCAGTCGGTCCACCCTGACGCAGAACTCCGCCAGCGATAGGCTCGGAGCGAGGTAGACACTGTAGACACCAGTGGCCTACTTTCGCTCTGACGAACCCGCTCGAAGCGAGTACCTGGGAGAGGCGGGTAGCTCCTGGGCCGCACGTCCAGAGGGTGGCTTTGCCCGAGCTGTCGGCCGCCCAGTTAGGGCTCGTCCAGACCTTGTAAGGCTCGCTGAGCACAGCGAGATCAGCGCCGCACTCCCTCGATGACTGCGACTGCAGGTCTTGTGCTGCCGCACAGTGGTTCAGGTTTAACTGAATCACCTTCATGCCCTTGGTACGAAAGCCGCTCCGGCGGACGCCATCAGTGGGCAGCTGCGGCTGCTAGCCTGGTGGTTGACGTCCTTCAGCTTCTTGTTGACGCACCTGAAGCAACGCACTGGGTTAGTGCACGTTGCAATTTTGTGCCCTTCTTGCCCGCACTTGAAGCAGGACTTGCTTCTGTCCACCGGACTCTTGCACCTGCTGGCGATGTGGCCCACCTCCAAGCATTTAAAACACTTCGGGCGGGAATCCACTTCCTTGATCGGGCACTTGCACCACCCGATCTTCACCTTGCCCAACGCCGTAAGCAGGTTCGCCAAGTTGGTCGGCACTGAGACCGTCGCGGTCTGAGTCTTGAAGCGACCGGCTCTGAAGCTCCTGACTGCCACCGAGTTTATCGGGAGTCCTGCCTGCTCGGAGAGCGCTTCAGCGAGTTCCTCGCCGGAGGCTAGCTCATCCAGGTCTCGCACGACGAATCGAGACTGGAGCGTGGCTGCTCGGATGGAGATCCGGTCCCCCAGCACACTGCCGATGTCCTCCATGAGCTTCTTGGCGTCATGTTCTACGCCAGTTAGCTCCAGCAGGAGGTCCCCTTTGGCCGTCCTTCTGGTCGTGGAGACCAATTCGGCAACCGCCTTCATTCTGGCGTCCTGGGAGCGAGTCACCAGGCACAGAATTTCGCCGTAAGAAGACTCAGGAGAAGGGCTGAGGATCAGAGCGTCTCGTCTCGTCCGCTGGCGTCGTATTGGGCGCTTGCTCCGTTCGGGGCCAGTCTGCTTGACCCCTCTTGGGGTTCTCTCAGGCACGGCGCGCTGAGTCGCGGCTACCAGCCGTTCATTGCGGCCGGCAGCACTCGTCACCGCAGAGTAGCTCGGCTTCTTGGGGTTGGCTCGAAGCGTGGGGGACGTTTGGCAGCCCATCTCCGATGAGGTACTCTTCGTTGGACTCCTCGGGGTTGCCTGACAAGCCCTGTCCACGGTCTCCTTGGTGCAGGTGTCTCCGTACCTGCTTGTCTGCTGCTGGACTGCCAGCTGGAGCTCCTTCAGTCTGGCGAGTGCGTTCCTCATTGACTGGTTTACTCCACGTGCTTTCTGGTCCTTAACCTTGATGAGAAGGTCGTCCAGGATAACGCCCATCTCCTCCAGTTGGGCGCGAGAGCTTTGGCCCTTTTGGTCGGGTGCGCAACGCCGGTTGGGCTAGGGGAGTCCCTGCCCCTTTTTGGGGTAGCGGAATCTGCCTCAGTTTTGGTACCTGAGGGATTTCGGGCTGGCTTCGGTGCTAACGCGGGCGTTAGCGGGGCGCCTCCAGGAGGCGTTCGTTGGAGCTTAGAGCCTTTTTGAAAGGCTTTCAGCTCAGCGTCGCAAGTAGTCGTCGCACTTGTCGCTTTTAATGGGGCGTCGGCCAAGTGGGCCGCCGGCGCTGCCATGACGGGTGGAATGCAGGTTAGGGCCTCCAGAATCTGTGCCCTAGCCGCGGCGTTAACCGCGGGTGGATTTCCACACTTAGTGTGGCTGCCACCTGGAGTAGTTTTGTTATTCTCCGGCATTCCTTTTTTAGAAGCATGTGACCCCTGCTTACGGGTTTTGCGTTTTATACCTTCCGCCAGGTTATGAAAGCTGCCGACCGATGCGGTGCAGACGCAGACCAGACCGCCGGCCAGTGTGGCACAGACGCGGTGTGGATTTTGAGAGTCGTCGCTAGATGAATCTGCCGGCCAGTGTGGCTCAGACGCAGACTGCTCGGCCGCCCAATGAGGGACAGACGCTGAGCTTAGCGAACGTGGCTAGTGTTAACACAATGCGGGGCTTCCAAAGGAGGCCGAGGGTTTCTCCCCGGCTTAACCGATGGGGGTTATACCGCCCCGTCTCGGTCGCCAGAGCCCCGTTTCTAGGTGTACCGCACACGCGGGGGGGATGGCAGTTGGTCTGCTCCGTGACCTTTAACACCTCGTAGGCCACCGGTGTGCTGGGAGGGAGTTTCTAGTCTGAAACCTGCCTCCATGCCAAAGGATCTGAGCAGCAGCCCAAAACAGTATACTACTGTAAATTGCTGCCTTTGCACAAGGGCGTGACGTAGCAGGTAGCTTTGGTCAGCCTACTCAACTATGATCACCAGCGCCCCCTGTCGGACGGTTGCGGAGGAAGTAATCATATGTGATTACTCCCTTTTCGAACACTGATTCGACAGCTGACCTGTCGATCAGCTTGCATGATATGCCACTTCGTGCAGGACGCCGCCTTGCTAAGAGAAATTACTCGAAGGAAGAGAAAGTGGGACGCAGCCCCTCTGGGAGAGATTCCCCCCACTTACCCCTGCCGCTGAAGTGGCGGCCAGCGTCTGGATATCTCTGGAGGGCGGAGCGAGGTCCGAGGTTTACCAATCCGCACAGGTAAGTACCGCCTGGCGTTCAGTGCACCATCCCACACACTCACGAACCACTACGATCTTAGGTTTGGCTGTTTTACCGCCTTCCCGGAGGAGCACCCGGGAAACACAACCTCACCGTTTGACGCCACGAACAAACTCCACGCTTCCTTCAGATGACGACAGAGGATCGTACATCTTATATCCAGAAGAAGCGGTTGTGCTTAAATTGCTTTGCAAGCGGTCATCAACTCCGTAATTGCACAAGCGCCCACAAGTGCTTCAAGTGTCACGGTCGGCATCACACTTTGTTGCATCCAAGCAACTGCTCCTCCAGTGAACCGACTGCTCCTGATACTGCTTCTGATCCGATCCAAAGAATTTCCTCGTTCTCCACACGAGTGACAACAGCTCCTGAGTCTTCCAATTACTGGGTCCCGTACAGCGAGATGAAATGCAGACGTTCCCGAGGTATTTTATCCTACCCATGCCGAGTCTGCCAAGGGAACCATCCTCTTCGGAAGTGCCACCGTTTTCTTCGGCTTAGCGCGGAGAAACGGCTCCAAGCAGTCATCGAGAAGAAATACTGCGTCAATTGCCTCGCCCATCACCATTCCACTGGGTCTTGCCGCAGTGACGACCGATGCCAGTCGTGTGGTCAGGATCACCACACACTTCTCCACGTCCACGAGCGCTCAGCGTATCCAACGCTTTCCCGAGCAAAGGCCTCCAATATTCCTACAGCGTATCCTCGCTAAGGGGGCCTCGAAGGTCTCCTTATAATTTTGCTGTGTATCCTCGCAAGGGGGGGGGAGAATGTTCACGCCAAAAGGGCGCTTATTTTCCGGAGGCAGTGTGATCCCGTACACTCGCTCTCTCTCTCCCTCTTCCACTGCACTTTTGTGCATCGAGCTCCTAGTCCGCTCTCCCCAAGTTATTTTTAAGGTTCTTCTTGTTAGTACTAATTTACCATTACACAAATAAAGACGCACGTCGCGTAATACCCCGAAAGTTATCTTCCGTGTTTTACTTATCGAGTGTGCAGGTTTAAGCCATCCCCCTCCGAACACTATCAAAGGAGCGATGTGATGAGTTTTTATTATAAATATTCAGTCTGCTGGTCGTAAGTGAAGTCGAATTGATACAGTTTCTTTACGCAAATTAATCAAATCTCCGTCCTGATCAACTATGCGAACTTCAAGTTGATTTGTCGGGTGTTGACAGGCAAATAAATAAGATTTCTCGGATTTTCATTGATTTTATATCTTGGTGGTACGTTTATTCCAAACTCATGAAGCACATGGTTTGCTCTATTTCCCACATATGACCCGCTAATAATATTACATTCCAATCTAATAGAATTTATTTTAAAAATATTTACGGGATTATCCGAGATGTAAACTTCATTATCATGTGGTCTTAATTTTCGTTTATTAAATCCAAATAACTGACCAATTGATCGTTCATGATTGAAATATACCGTCTCATTTTTGGTAACAACTTAAACTTGTAAAGTGTTTGTGTTACATTCAATTTTTATTGTGTCATGAGGATTGCGCTGCTTCAGTTTACTAATAGTATATTTTATAATTTCATCAAACTCATATGACCCTACAGGAATTTCTATTACTTTACTCCCAATTTGAAATATATTATTCCCCTTGCCCACATTCGGTATAGAGTTAAATGTATAAAAATCGTTCATAAATGTTTTAAACGTCATATCACTGCTCACATGATCACGATATATTCCACGCATGTTGAGTTGATCCTGATTGAATAAAATCAAAAAGTTGGTGTTATCGCGAATAATTTGTTTCGGCACCCGCGTATACGTTTGAGATAAGTAGAATATATCTACATTCATATGTCTACCGAAAGGGAAAAAGCTTCGGATATTGTCCTGGCGTTCATTGATTACATCATCGAAGATCATAATAGAATTCCTTTTAGCTCCTTGTGGGGATAAAACACTGTCATTCGTTAAAAAGGTGTAATACCCCATACCCCGTATTGGCTTGACAAGTTTTTCCAAATACTGATATTTTGGTTGAAATAAACTCTTTGAAATAATATAAATATTTTCAAATTTTAATCCATTTGGACGTCCTTCAACGTTTCTTACTGTAATGGTTTTATTTTGTGTTAATAAACGCATGTTTTAAAGAAAGCTACTTCATTCATGGACAATCACTCGTTAATTGAGGTTTATATAAAATGGGCAAACGACTTTATAATGTAATCAGTCATAATACAAAAGTCAAGCAGGGTACTGGTTTCATAAATAATTTAATAAATACTCTACCCTTTGAGGCTCATATACCAGGATACAATTACTGTGGACCTGGTACAAGGCTCGAAAAACGACTAGCTCGCGGTGACCGGGGTATAAATCTATTGGATGAAGCTTGTCGCATCCACGATTTGGCTTATTCAAATAACAAGGACTTGGGTGAACGACATAAAGCGGACTCAGTTTTAATTGATAGGGCTTGGGAACGTGTTAAAGCACCAAATAGTAGTATTAGCGAGAAGGCTGCAGCATATTTCGTCACAAACATGATGAAACTAAAGAAAAAATTTGGTATGGGAACTAATCAAGAGAAAAAGAAACCAACAAAAAAATCTCTTGCTTCAATCATCAAAAAGGCAACCATTGAATTACGAAAGCATAAGCCCCTCGACTTATTGAATGCAGTAAAGGCGCTCGGAGTGCAGTATCTAACTCTGTTGGATGTAAAAAAAATATAATCGTGCCAAGAATTATAGCAATTCCAAAAGTTGGTGGTTTTTTACCATTGGTGCCTATTTTAACAGCCCTTAGCGCTGTTGGTAGTTTAGCATCAATTAGTGCAGCCATTGTAAAGTCTATTAATTCAGCTAAAAACGCAAGAGCTCAACTTGAGGAAAACAAGAGACACCATAGAAAACTGGAATCGGTAGCGTTGGGGGAGGGTTTGTATTTGCAACCTTACCGAAAAGGCTATGGAATTTCATTCACAAAAAATAATAAAAATCAAAAACGCAACCAAAAAAACTTCTAAATGAGCTACCCAAAAGAGCATTATCCAACTTTGATATATTATCGTTTGGTTTTAAAAATATAAAAAATTTCCGTGGAGTTTACATAAAGGATGAGTTACCAAAATTTCCCCTTCATTCTGAGTGTGGAATAGTAAATTTAGCAGACTCGACATCAGACGGAACACATTGGGTAGCCTATTACAAGGATCAGACTCCTATTACTTTGATAGTTTTTGGGAATTTACAGCCACCAACGTTTTCAAAAATTTGGTACGTTCAACTGTTCAACATTTGTGCCTTAAATTTTTACTAGACCCCATTTCGATGGATTCTCATACGAACCTCAACTTAACATGAAGTGGCAATTTGATCTTTTGAATTGCACTTGTTCTATCCTTGTCATCTGTGCACATGACTCAAGTGTCTAGTAGTGTGCTCCTTGTTGGGTATAAAATCAGGCACGTCGTCTAGGAAAAATATCATTCAACGTCACCAGCTACCAGCGGCAACACCACCGACATCACCTATCGCAACAGCACCTCCATACGCAGCATTCTTCCTGAAAAATCCTCAGCATCCCCACCATCAACAACAACATCATGCAGCAGTACAACGCCACCACCACCAACTCCAACTCCTCCAACTCAACCAATGGAAGCATCTCCAACCCCACCAGCTCCAACTCAACCGCCTCCAACCTTCCTTCTGGTGTCACCCAGGAGAATCTTGACGCCCTTTTGAGGGACATTGAAGAGGATCCGCTGATGGATCCTTTAACCAATTGCCATCAAATATGGCATTTGATATTTTTTCAGCGAAGCGGGTGAGTGGTAAGTTCGGTAGCAATATTATGCTCGAACTTGCTACTCGTGTTGTTTACCTTCCTGAATGGTTCAACATAGATGATAACCTTTTGCCGCTTTTTAGTACGCAAAATTATACCATTATCAAATTTGATGATGGTAATGATAATGTTAGCTTAAAATCTAATGTGTAATACAAAAAAAATAAATAATGCCTAATAATAAATACAAAAAAAAATATTTTAAAAATTAAATTTTATAAATTTTCTTTTTCTTTTTCAGGTTTATTTTTCAGTTAAAAATAATAATAAATAAATAAAAAATAAAATAAAAAAGTAAATATCATACATTTTTATTGGGAAATGGGACTTGGGGAAAATTCTTTTTTAATAACAGAAAATATCTCTGACCTGTTTATCTAATAGGGTCTAATTATCAGATCAGGTCTAATTATCAGACCTGTTAAGAGCTGATACCAGGTCAGATTATCAGATTAGGTATATATGATCGTGATAAAGGAATTCTTTTCCAGTGCACCTCCAACCCCGAGAGTGAAATAATCATAATCGACTTTGAATTATAATAAATTTAATTACAATGAATGAGCAAATGTTGCATCAATTGAACAAAACTAGAAATGCTTTAAAAAAGAAATTTTCCGAGTTAAAACATTTTAAAAGTCCGAATATTATGGACTTGGAAGAAAAATTTAAACCGATCACTGAACCGTTAAACGAACTTGTCAATGCAAATAAAAAGTTATATAACGCTGAAGGGAAAGAGAAACAAAACAATCCCGAAGAAATAATGAAAACTAATGATAAAACGCCGTATATGAAGAAGAGGAAACTTACATTTTATACTGCAAATGACAAAAATTCCACCCCTAAATATGATGAATATAAATCGTTTGATGATATCAATGATATCGAAAAAGATGAATTTTATTTACAATCGGATGATTCTTCATTCTCACCGCCTCATCATCACTCTCATCAATCATCACCTGTAGTATCAAACCAACCCGCTGCTCACACATCGAGTATATTATCAACTCATCTCTCTCCACCCACATATCCATTAGAAGCAACCCAACCACCGTCGCTTGAAGAGAGTTCTAAAAATTTAAATGTTAGCGAACTAGCACGGGAACACATTTTAGATAAGACATATGGACCATACAAAAATGAATCTGGTCAATTAATGTTGGGAAACAATCAAATAAAGCTATCAAATAATACAATTGAATTTGATGATGGACAAAACTTTCAGCTCACAAGTGGATTATATTCTTTAATATTCCACCATCTTCCCAAAAAATACAATACAAATGATTTGAATATATACAGAGAAATTTTAATAAAAACTAATGTATACCGAAGCAATTTTCAAGCAAATGGACAAGTGAAGGGGACGAGAGCATTAAAATATTCTCGAATTATTGAACCACTTTTAGCTAAATTAGACGTTGCCGAGTCTACCCCCAAACACAAAACTGATGTTGTAACCGGGTCTGGGTTCATGACACTTGAGAGGAAAAAGCCGTGCTTTATTTATTGGAATTACCCGAACGAGCTTGCAGAACGCCTCCAACTCCTGTTAGCATCACTCAACAGGGGCACTCAAATCACGGGAATGAAATTACCTCGATAATTGAAGAATTGAGAGAAGCTAAAATTATATTCTAATTTAGTATATATTTATAAGTCAATATTCAAATGAGATTATAATCGTCATGTCCGTTGACAAGTTTGGACGTTATTTAATAGAAAAGCAGAACATCAATCATTTAAAGCGATATGAGAAAACCGTGACAGGACTCTATCTTGACACAGACGGGAATTTCAGCATACAACAAAGGCGTATAAAAAATGGAGGTTTTCCGATTGAAAATGGAGATTTCGTCATCAAAGCATACGTTGACAGTACGATAAATCAGCTGAGAGAATCCATTACATCATTGATTGTAAAATATCAAACAGAATTTGGAGAAAGTTTTCTCGGGGCGATCGGTAGAGATACCGATGGGAATTTTAGTATAAAAAATAATGGAAGGGAAACGAAAGATATAGTTACCAAGGCCTATGTTGACAAGAGCATTGAAGGGTTGAGGGAGTCAATTATTTCTCATAAACAAGAATTAATTGTTAGTATACCCGATATCAAAACTGCTGATATTGAAGATCGATTAGACAGACTTGAGATAGTTATCTCAAGTATTATTGAAAAAATGGGATATTCCAAATAATTTGATACTCCTTCAAATTAATTCGCTTTTAATATTGTAAAATCTGATTTATATTCATCTGATAATGAGTAGACGAGGTATTATTAAGGGGGGAAGCCAGTTTAGGAGGTCGAAATTTTGCTGTTTTTCATGATTTTTTTTAACCAAGAAGGAATAATCAAAAATTGTTTAAACTTGGAGGATATTTTATTTATGTTTTGAAGAACACTTTAAAATATTTTCAAACGATTTCCGCCGGAAATAGTGGAGTTACCACGTGCAGTCCATGGGCGATTGCCATCCGAGTATTTGGCTGGCGTACATCCCTGACGTCGCAATTTTTATCTGTAATCATCAGGATTTTTTTTTTTCATTAAAAACATATTTTCTAAGAATATGAACCTAATTTTGATTAAACACATTGAAAATTGCATGATTTTGAGGTGTTTGAACACAATGTCATGTTTTTATACTATATTTCTTCATCTTTTTTGCATATAAAAAATATATTTTTAATAACATAATCCCCGAATTCGGTTCATATTCCGTGGAATTGAATGAAGAATATCTACACCAAATTTCAAAACGATTGATCAATAACTTTTTGAGCTAGAATGTACGCTAGTCGAAAAAAGTCGTTTCGAGAAAAACGCGTTTGAAATAAAATGTAGCGAAAATGAGGCCAAACAAGAACATCTGCCGAAACTCCCCTCTTTCTATTATTCAATAGCACAGCGGTATTGAGGCAGGTAGTTATGGCACATGCCCTTCTCCAAGGGAAATAGCCAAGTAGGATAAAGAAGAAGAAGAGGCAGGTAGCTGGAAAGGAAGGGCCTGGGCGACCGCTCCGTTATAATTACCGTGCGCTTCTTCACAGATCCGACGGGCGGTCACTTAAGTGCTCATTGCATTCGAACTAATGGGAATTTTGCTTGAAATTTTGACTACATATTCTTGAATAGTTATACTAATGATTCATGCAATAAAAAAAAGGCGATTTTTTGATCGGTCTAAACTGGTTTCCCCCCTTAACGAATTACATGCTCCTGCACGGAAAACTTTTCAACGTCGGCGGGTTATAACAAAGGGGATAAATTGCTTATGGCAGGCCGACTTGGTGGAAATGGGGAAATACTCTACATCGAATAATTATTATCGTTATCTGTTAACAGTTATTGATACATTTTCCAAATTTGCTTGGGGTGAAGCACTTAAATCTAAGACTGCAAAAGATGTTTCTGATGCAATGGAGAAAATTTTAAAATCTCTACGCGGTTTTCCGAGAAATCTGCAAACAGACGATGGGAAGGAGTTTTTTAATGCTCAATTTAAGTCTTTAATGAATCGGTATGAAATAAATCACTATTCAACGTTTAGTAGTTTAAAGGCTTCAATTGTTGAAAGATTCAACAGGACTTTAAAAGAACTCATGTGGAAAGAGTTTTCCTACAATGGGACCTATAAATGGATTGATATGTATAGAAGGTTAATTGAATTTTACAATAACAAAATACATAGGACTATAAAAAAACATATCTTGAAAACGGTATACAATAATATTAAAATGTTTGCAGGTAGCAAACTGAAAATTGGGGATAATGTTTGCATTTCGACATATAAGGGTGTTTTTGAGAAATCGTATACACCTAATTGGAATGTTGAAATTCTTAGGATATATAAAGTTCAGAATACAAACCCGGTGACCTTTTTATTGAATGATTTAAATGGGAACCCAGTTAAGGGTGGTTGAAGAAAACTCGATTTCCAGATAGCTATCTAGTTGAGAAAGTACTTAAAAAAAAGGGAAAAGATCCCTTGTTCGCTGGCTAGATCCGATGACAGCTGGATTAATACATTTGAAATTGTCTAATGAAATATGTAAGTACACAAACAATTTTATGTTTTCTTTTATTTATTTCAAATATTTAAGAAAATTTTAATTTTAACTTATTATATATATATAAATATGTGAATTAGATTTAATTTATTTGTAAATCTTATAATTTAACATTTTTTAATAAATTATTATTATTATTATTTACATTTGTTTTATTTTAAATTTAAATTACAAAGTCGGGATTCTCTAATTTAGCCATTTTAATATAATGCCACACTAAGTCTCGTTCATATTTGTCGAGCGCACTTTGATTTTCATCTCGTTTTCTTTTGAGTTTAATTTTAATATCTTCACTTAGGGAAGATTCATCTATCTGCCCCGAATCTATTGCGCTTGCTTGTAGAGCTGATATACAACCTATTACTTCGGGTTCTATTGTATTGTAATGCCCTATCGCAAGAGTTGAAATCCCGTCTTGACAAATAATTCTTTTATCATCCCTATTGTCTAATGTTATTTTGGATATTTTATATGTATTAATTTCATGTCCTCTAGACCTAAACATGTACATACTATCACTTTCTTGCTGTCCTGTAAACAAACCATTTTTGTAATTGTTGAACTAATTTTTTGTAAGGCACTCCGTTTCACGCCTTTATTCCTTTTTACACATTTCTCCGGCTGACTACCTGCACCCGCCACTGTGTACGCATACATTTTTGAGCGAAGACCCACAAACTCACGCTTTGACCTACCCTGCAGTTCATCTTTAAAGAAACCTAATCTTTTTGTGTTACACTGATGAAAATTGTATTGCTTAGCAATAACATCTGGATATTCAGAAGTGTCGAATTTTGAGGGAACACCGTGTAATTTAATTTCAGTGTATCTTGGAATTTGGGTTTCATGTATGCATAATGGAAATCATACATCTTCCATTTTGATAACTCCAACACAACGAAACCCAAGTATGTTGGTTTATTGCAAACGTTATGTCATTTGGATTGCATACATATTTTCAGTGAACTTTGTTGCACTGTGAAAATTTGACCTGGCTATCAAGTCCCTTGCACATAATCTTGCGCGCCCACCTTTCGGACCAACAGGTGGGGCCTCCCATTCCGTAACTAGACGAATATCCTTGTGCTTTAAGCTGTTCTCCATTGTCTTTCCGTACACCGAGCTGTTTAAAAGCTTAAAAAAGTCTTTCTCAAAATTACTTTTAGCCCTAGTCCTATGCTCGGTATTTAGATCAATATACTTCTTAAGCCATGGGTTTTGCTTAAATTGAAGGATTGCATGAATTTTTTCTACCTCCAGGCCATTTTTAATAGCCTGCTGTAAAACTTTATAGTGTATGATATATTTTTTTTATCACACAAATCAGCTATTAGTTTTGGAGTTTTGGAATTTTTTGAAGGAAGTCTGTTTGCTGGGCAAAAAGGCAAGTCATTATGTATATCATGAAGCGAGTATGGATATTTCAAATCTACTTCTAGAATATATCCATACTCGCTACTTTCAGAAATAGATTTTATGTCAAACAAATCTATTTCTGGTTCTTCTAGCCATTTAAAATCCCCATAAGGCAGTGCTTCAGACATTGCCCATCCATATAAATTATTGGCATCAACATACATTAAGTACTCTGATTCCTTTGAAGGATCAAAATCTTCAAGGTATTTATGGTTTGCCTTTGTATATCTATGAGTACTTTGAACTGGACCCCCTCGAATTCCAGACTGAATAAACGTTATCATGTCAATATCAGTGAGCAATTCGAGGGATATTTCTGTTGTTTTTAGCATCGCATCCTATGACAAAGCCGGAGTTGTCTAATAGTGGGCAGGGTCGAGCTCATAAATAGACGAACAAATAGCCCTAAAATTCTGGGAATTATCACTGAGCAGCAAAACATCTGTTTTCAGATATAACTCCATGTAATCCTTAAGTGTTTGACACTTGAAGTGGTTCCAAACGTGAACCGCATGTAGGTAGTCAGCCTCAGAACATTCTGTGTCTGTTAAATGACTGTAAAATGCACTCCTTGAGGGTAGAGAAGTTTCCGACTTCTTTTCAGAATCTAGATATTCATAGGGGAAAACTCCTTTCCTGAAATCTAGTGTATTTGGAAATTGATTTCAAAGAACCTTGAAATCCCCTTCATTTAAATTTCCTGCAAGTGTGTCTAAGCTAGAGGACAAGAAACAAAAAGTGTCTAAAAATCTAATTTCTAACTTATTTTTTCCCACAGTGATATATTTAGATAATGAAACATATATTTCCTTATTCAAAGGAATTATTTTAATTTCCCCATCAATGTCCCCAAGATTTTTAACGAAAAGGTTGTGAGGGACCATATCGGTTCCCTCACAAATTTTGTAAATATAAGTAGGTTAGGATTTTGTAAATATATAAGTAGGTTAGGATTTTGTAAATATATAGGTAGGTTAGGATTTTGTAAATATAAGTAGGTTAGAGTTTTGTAGACATGTAGGTAGGTTAGAGTTTTGTAGACATGTAGGTAGGTTAGAGTTTTGTAGACATGTAGGTAGGTTAGAGTTTTGTAGACATGTAGGTAGGTTAGGGTTTTGTAGACACGTAGGTAGGATAGGACTTAGTGTAGGGAATTAGGTATAGGTAGTTAGAATAGTTTGTAGCCAAGTAGGTAGTAATAGTAAGTTAGAATAGGATCATAGTTTTAATTTGTAGAGCTTAGGGAAAAGAAAACCCCAGAAGGGGCATCTTTGTGTACATAGGGGTTAAACCCCGTACACATACACACACCCCGGCAGTGCCCATAACAGCGGCAGAGCCAACATGTCACGGCAGAGCCCATATTAGCGGCAGAGCCAAGACACCCGGCAGAGCCCATAGTGGCAGAGCCAAGACACTCGGCAGAGCCCAGAGCGGCAAAGCCAAGACACTCGGCAGAGCCCATAGCGGCAGAGCCAACACATCACGGCTGAGCCAAAGCTAAGCGGCAGAGCCAAGCCACTTGGCAGAGCCGAAGCTCATCGACAGCAAGGCGAGCCGAAGCTCGACGCCGCCACGTAAGCTGGCAAGGCTTCGTGTCGGCCGAAGGCGATAACGCTCGGCCAGCAGATCGTTTGCCGGACGCAACGCTGTCCGCCAAGCCGGGCAGAGTCAACACACGGCGGCAGAGCCGATACATCTCGGCAGAGCCCACCTCGGCAGAGCCGAAGCTCGACGCCGTCACGTAAGCAACCGATGCTTACTAGCGGCCGAAGGCGATAACGCTCGGGCAGCAGATCGGCGGCAGAGGAGGTTTCTTGGACGCAACGCTGGCCGCCGATCGAGGAGAAGCTGGAAGGGAGCCAGACCGACCAGAATTGCCGAGAACGAAGAAGAACGACGACGACGCCCAGGACCCGGAGTCCTACCTGGAGAACTTCGACGGTGGAAGGAGGACTGCGAGCTCTTCCTGATCTTCGCCTGGGAAGCGGCCCCGCGATAACGCAGCCGTCTCCCTGGCAGGTAATCCTTCTTCCTGATTCTCGCCTGGGAAGCGGCCCCGCGATTACGCAGCCGTCTCCCTGGTGGGAATACTTCCTCCTATATCCCGCATTGGGGGCGGCCCCGCGATTACGCAGCCGCCTCCCATACCGGGAATCCTCCTCCTGACCCTCGCCTTGGTGCGGCCCCGCGATTACGCAGCCGCCTCCCATACCGGGAATCCTCCACCTGACCCTCGCCTTTGGAGCTGCCCCGCGACTGCGAGCTCTTCCTGATCTTCGCCTGGGAAGCGGCCCCGCGATAACGCAGCCGTCTCCCTGGCAGGTAATCCTTCTTCCTGATTCTCGCCTGGGAAGCGGCCCCGCGATTACGCAGCCGTCTCCCTGGTGGGAATACTTCCTCCTATATCCCGCATTGGGGGCGGCCCCGCGATTACGCAGCCGCCTCCCATACCGGGAATCCTCCACCTGACCCTCGCCTTTGGAGCTGCCCCGCGATTACGCAGCCGTCTCCCTGGCCGAAAATCCTCCTTCCTGATCTTCGCCTGGCAGGAAACCTTTCTCCTAAATTTCCGTATCGGGAAAACGGCCCCGCGATTATGCAGCCGTTGTCCCTAATGGGAATCCTACCTCTTCATCCTCGTCTGGGAGGACGGCCCCGCGATTACGCAGCCACCTCTTTATGACAAGGATTCCGCCTAGATACGAGACAAGCACGGCAGCCATTCTCCTGCCCCTACAGATTCCCGTTTCCTTGCTTTCCAAATCCTGGCCAGTAGCCCCTTTTATTCTGCCTGTCTCACAAATAAATATATTCTGTAGAGAATCCTGGCCTGGCTGAGTATTTATCCTGGCCCGTGATTAGCATCCTTACAAGGTGGAGGTCATAATTTGAGAGGTTGTGGAAGAAAACGGGTATAAAATCGCCTGTTCTATATTTTAGGTTGCAATCACTATGTGCTGCCCCACGAAATTGACCTGTAAAATGACAGTGATCTCTCACTCTCTCATTACCTAAAAACGCAGCCTGGCGGTTAGGCGTAAAACGCAAGTGGATGATTCCCCGGAAAACTAACCAGTGTACTTCTGAAATGGACACACAAAACGGTTCAACTCGGGCTGGGATATCAGCCCAAACGTCGGTGGAAGGCGTGACTGCTACCACCGGCGGGCACGGGGGGGAGCAATCCCCTCTGCGTGTCGCCAGCGGTCACACCTCTGATTTGACGGGAGCAGGTCATGTCAGTTGTAATGCTACTGCCACAACGTCGCAAGGGAAGCTTTGCCGCTCAGGTGCCATAGTCGACACAGACTCGGACCTGGAGAGCGTGCAGCTCTCTAAAGAAGAGGAGGAAAGCCTTCTCCGCTCGCCGAAACCAGGCACCAGCTCCCCGCGCAGGGACGGGCCGAAGCGTTCAAGCGAGGGGATGAAGGCTAAGGCGCAGTACAAAGCCGCCCTTCGCATCCTGAGCCGGCTCCAGAAAAAAGCCGCCCTATCCCCACAGGAGAAGGCAAAGCATACCTGGGCAAAGGGTCGCAGAGGGCAGGCTGCACTTCGCCAACCTCCCGAATATGGTCTCAACGGGCGGATTCGCCAACAAGGTGGAGGAGTCGCTTGCCAACAAGAGGCAACGCTCAACCGAGAGCGCCAACAAGGACGCACCGGGGAGCAAGCGGCGACGCGGGCCGAAGGAGGCAGGCGCTCCCCCCCTGAAAGCGACGAAGCCCGAGAGGAAGAAGCTTAAAGTCAGTGAGGTGACCAAACGACACTTGATCGTGGCACTCATTGACAAAAGCGATGAAAGCGAGCCGCGGTGGAAGTTGGTGCATGCGCGACTCGTTGAGTCATTATTTGTACGGATGGAGGAAGACTCCGAGGCCCCCATGCCCACATTTGATGGTGCCGGGTGGCTGAACGGGGTCAAAATCCTGAAGTGTAAGGATGACCCGACGAGGAAGTGGCTGACACAAACGGTCTGCCAACTGGAGGCGTTGTGGGAGGGGGCCCAGCTGGAGGTGGTGGACAGGGAGCTAATCCCGTCCATTCCTAAGGCGAAGGTTCTTTTCCCCATCGCAATCCAAGGGGACCGGGCGCTGAAGCTGCTGCAGCGACAGAATCCGGACATTCCAACCGCGGAATGGAAGGTTCTGCACCTTGCGACCCCATTACCCAAGGAGGGGGGCCAGAGTGCAGTCCTCCAGATTAACAAAGAGGCAGAGGACATCCTTTATCCGAGATACGGGAAGATGGCGTGGGGCATGGGGAGCGTGTACCTGCGCCTCAAAAAACGCCATCCCGGGGATAAGGATGCTCACACCCTGAAGGCAGGCGAGGTGGAGAAGGACTTAGGTCTGGAAACCATCGTGGACGCCGCCCAGGGACTCTCGCTAGACGAGGACGCGGAGGACGGTGACCTGACGTTAACAGTCAACCCGTCGAGTGGAGTTGAGCCCAGTACCCATGCCACTCAGGGTGCTACAGCTCAATCTCCATAAGAGCAAGATCGCGTCGGCGGAACTCCTCATCGCCCTGGAGCAAGGGTCCGCCGACATAGCTTTAGTCCAGGAGCCATGGATTGCCTCGGGCAATGCCGTCGCCGAACTAAAGTCCTCTAACTACAACTTGTTCTACACACCATCGGTAAGCAGAAATAGAACCGCCGTACTTGTATGGAAGGGTGTGCATGCTAACCTTATGTCTCATTACAGCACGGATGACCTAACTGTGGTGATGCTGGAGAGCGAGAAGAAGCGCCTTATGGTAGCTTCCTGCTACATGGCACACGACAGGACGGCCCCTCCGGAGGAACTAAGGAGCATGGTGGAAGCCATCCCGAACGACCAGCAACTGATCGTGGGTGCAGACGCCAACGCACATCACTGCGTGTGGGTGAGCCCCGACATCAACGACAGAGGTGAGTCACTCTTAGACTTTTTATTACCCACTAACCTATGCATAGCTAACGTAGGAGAAGAACATACCTTCGTAGGTCCCACCTCCTCAAACGTGCTAGACATAACACTCGTAAGGGGACAGTGTACAATGGTATCAGAATGGAGAGTCCTTGAGAGACCATCCTTCTCAGATCATAAGTACATTCAATTCCAATACGGTTTCGACCACTCTCCCAAACCAACCGTCTTTAGGAACTCCCGGAACACTAACTGGGGAAAGTTTAGGAAGACAATCTCTACACGACTCGCGACTGGCCCGGGCTTAGTAAAATCCGTTGCAGACATAGAAAAGTCCCTAGAGACCCTCTCCAAGGAATTACTAGATGCGCAACGCGCAGCATGCCCGACATCTAGAGCTAGGAAGAGGACCAAGCCACCCTGCTGGAATAGTAATCTTTCGCTCCTACGCAATAACCTCAGAGAATTCTTCAAAATCGCCAAAGAGGCGAAAGAGGATGTGATCGACGAGGAATACAAGACCCTACTCAGGGATTACAAGAAGGAAATACGCAGGGCACAAAGAATCTCGTGGAAAAACTTCTGCTCCAATATCGAGACGGCCCCAGAAACGGCTAGACTCCGGAAGTTGCTATCGAAGCAACCCACCATACAGAGTCAGCTCAAACGTGACGACGGACAGTGGACTGAGGGCAGCGAGGAGGCCCTAACAGCACTAATGCATGCTCACTTCCCAGGATGCACTGAGATATCCGATGCCAACAAGCACAAGAATCTCGCACTTGGAGAAGAGAGTCTCCCAACAGATCTAATATCCTCTAGAAGAATCCAATGGGCTATAGATTCCTTTGCGGGAATAAAAGCACCAGGACTAGATGGAATATTCCCAGCCATGCTACAGGTCACCAAAGAAGTGATCACCCCATGGCTACACGCTATATTCACAGCCTGCCTAAGCACGGGCTATATCCCTATCCAATAGAGGACCTCTAGGATTGTCTTCCTGCCAAAAGCAGGCAAGTGCAGCCATGTGAGCCCCAAGGATTACAGGCCGATTAGCCTCACCTCATTCTTACTTAAGACGCTAGAAAAGCTGCTGGATCATCAGGAGTGATGTGGGACGACTGCTGTCATACAACCAGCACGCTTACACGAAAGGGAAATCAGTGGAGACGGCACTACAATCGTTAGTAGCCACCATTGAGAGAGCCCTGCATAACAAAGAATATGCTCTAGGAGTGTTTGTGGATATATCCGGAGCATTTAACAACGTGACCACAGACGCTATAATGGACCGCCAAGAAGCGGCCAATTGGAGAGGGTAAAGAAGGCCACCATAGCGCTTTATGCATCCAAGAAGATGCTTAGCAGCACATGGGGCCTCTCACCCGCTCTAATGCACTGGATTTACATCTCGGTGGTGCGTCCAACTCTGATGTATGGAGTCTTAGTGTGGTGGCAGGATATGGAAAAGAAGACGTATAACAAGCTCATGGAGAGGACTCAGCGGCAGGCACTGCTCTGCATAACAGGGGCGCTGAGATCAACCCCCACAAAAGCACTCGAAACTATAATTGGAGTTGATCCCCTAGACATCCACGCGGAACTGATTGCTGGAAAGGCGGCACAACGCCTAGTTGCATCAGGAAATATGTCCCTACAGGGATTCGGGCATAGTTCAATTGGTCGAGACATGAGCAGCATATCTGACTACATGGTCACCAGAACGTGCCCGGATGTAAAAACAACTACATTCATGGGACCAGACGACTGGAAAACAGGTCAGGACCATGCTCAACACCTCAATATGTACACCGACGGCTCCAAGATGGAAGGAGGAGTTGGAGCGGCCGTATACTGCACAGACCCTGAAATGAGGCTGTCGTATAAGTTACCAAGCCAATGCAGCATATTCCAGGCGGAAGTATTCGCCATAGGGAAAGCTGCAGAGCTTGCGCAGAGCATAGATCGCCCATATGAAGCGGTCAACTTGTTCGTAGACAGTCAAGCGGCGATAAGATCCATGCAATCGTCGGCGGTCAGTTCCAAAAATGTACTGGCAAGCGGGGAGGCACTAGATATCCTCAGCACGACTACGTCAGTGCGGATCTACTGGGTTCCCAGCCACCAGGGCATCGATGGCAACGAGACGGCCGACGAACTTGCAAAGGAAGGCGTAGGACTGCCGATTGAAATAATAGTAAACGCTCCTGTCTCCCTTAGAATGCTCCAAAGAGAGCTAGAGAGCCGGGCCGACACACGAGCTAACAGCAGGTGGAGGAGAAATTCCACAACCTGCAAAACATCAAAGATCATGTGCAAAGAGCGCAACGCAAAACTCAGTCACTACGTGCTGCATCTTCCAAGGAAAGACTGCAAACTGCTAGTGGGAATTCTCAAAGGTCACTGCCTAGCTGCTGCACATGCAGTCAAGCTGGGCATTACCGAAAACACCAAATGCCGGAAATGTGATGAATCCGAGGCAATCGAAACCTTGGAGCATCTCATTTGCAAATGTCCGGCCCTAGCAAGGGCAAGAATAAAACACCTAGGCGCTCCGGTTCTGGCATCACTAGAAGATGCCTCCAGGAAGAAGCCAGGCGAACTACTTGCCTTCGCGAAAAGTACTTCGATCCTTAAAGATTTGGAAAACCGCGAAAATATTCTCTAGGTCCACTCAGAAACTTTCGGACAGCTAAGGGCCATATTGGCCTATGCGTGGCCCCCCCTGAGGGCCTTCCGACGTAACCTAACCTAACCTTATTTACTATATTTGTTTTTTTGACTTACATCTATCGATGCACGTTCAAGTATGCACTCGAAGTCAGCATACACTGCAAATGGGACCTCTAGCTGGCGATGAATATTTTTAAATTTCAGCTCTGTTTCTCCTTCCTTGGGCTGTTGAATCACGATCTTGCCATATCTTTCTTTATGACGATTATCTCTTGCCAAACTTGTTGAGTAAGCAAGGCATACGTCACAGAACAAACGGCTATTTCCAGTTTTTCCCAATTGAGACGATAAAACCCTGCAATAAAAAAGACAATAAATTTAATAAGTAAATTTGATAAGTAATAAATATATCAGGGGTGCCATGGAAAACACTGTGATTTTGATTTCCCCAAAAAGGCATTTCCGCTAAACCAATTTCTCGGTGCCATACAACATCGAATAAGTTTTGTGTTTTTAGTTTTTTCACAAACCATTCGAAATGGCTGGCAGGGTTGCCATGATGAAATCACCCATGTGTTTTAGCAAACATTTTATTCAAATTATTGTAAAATGGTAGGTTTTGGGTTATTTTATTCTTTAAATAATGTGATTTAACCTATTTCGTTAATTCATTTAGTTTTTTTTTTACTTTTATTTAAAATAAAGTTTAAAATGTTGGCGCGAAAATAAATAAAACTAGCTAGACAGCTCTACTAAACCCGAGTTCAAAATTTCGAATCTATTGATGTGGTAGGCATCGAGGAATCATTTTTCAGGGTTTTTGCAGCGGAAGTGGTTTCTGTGGCACCCCTGTATATTATTATTTTTATTTATTTTTATTTATTATTTTTTATCTATAGGCATGCTGATTCGCATGCAGAGGCCTTCGCACCAAGTGCGAGTTTCTAATGTGGTTGTCCACAATCTTCTCAAGGGTTTTCAGCAGGAAGGAGGTTAGGCTGATCGGCCTGAAGGATTTGGGATGAAAGGGGTCTTTCTTCCCAACCTTCGGGATAAAGATCACCCTAGCCGTTCTCCATGCCCTAGGAATGTAACCCATAATTAGGCTCCCCCGGAAAATACTTATAAGGAACATCATTAGCTGTTCGACACCCTTCTGAAGATGGATGGGTATGATTCCATCCACTCCCGGAGCCTTGTAGGGGCTGAGTGTACTCAACGCCCACCTAATCTTTTGCTCAATTACGATCGCTGCAGCCAGGCTCCAGTTGGGTCTCCCGTTGGGGATCCATTCGTAACTGTTGCCTATACCGGAGATGGTTCTACACAGAGGGAAGTGAGTTTGCAGGAGAAGTTCCGCTTTCTCCTCCTTGTCCTCGGTGAATGGCCCATCCGCCCTCTTCAGACAAAGTTCAGAAAGTACTTTGCCTTTTTAAATTGCCTTAAACACTCTGGCCGCAGGTGCGGCTTGCACTATGCTGGAACAAAATTTCCGAAAGTGAAACCGGATTTCTTTGTTATATTCTGTCAGCTATTTGGTGTAAAGTTCCCAAGTGGCGCTGTTCTTTTTAGCTGTGTTGAACAGCTTCCTGACTTCTGTACGAAGTAGTCCTAGTTTCCTATTCCACCAGGGATTGTCCCTACTGGACTCTATGGATTTTTCGGGACAGCTTGCATGATATGCATCCAAGATTGTGTCTCCTACTTCTCTTGAGAGTTGCTCAAGATCTTCTGGAGACGATACTCTCCTGCTTTGATTCAGTCTGCTCAGATTTAATCCCAAACAAGACTGATAGGCTGGCCAGTCAGTCCGTCGTGGGTTCCTGATAACCCTGCTGAATCTAAGGTTACTATGAATGTCGAACAGGATGATCCTGTGATCCGACATTGACGGTTCTGAGGAGACCTTCCAGTTGCGAATCAACCGTGAGCCCCCCTCATTCCCGAAAGTGATATCCAGTACTTCAGCCCTGGTTTTAGTAATAAAAGTGGGTTCAGCCCCCACATTGAACACAGTGAGATCCCTAGATAAAAGATAATCTAGTAAGCACTCACCTCTACCGTTGTTGTCCGTGCTGCCCCATGCAACATTGTGCGCATTGGCATCACACCCTAGCAGTAGGGGTAGCCTTTTGCTGCTGCAATGCTGCACCAGATCCTGAAACTCTGGTGGGGGGCATCCGTCACGTCTCCTGGGAAGTATGCCGACGCCACCACAATACTCCCGTGCTCGCTAGTGATCATCACCGCTACTAGATCTCTGTTGAGAAATTGAGAGAGACAAAGAAAGTTAATATCCTTTCGCACCAAGATGCAAGCTCTCGGTGATGCCTCCCTTCCGTCTGCAATAGTTTGCATACTCACTTTACTTAGGCCGCAGATCCTGCCTCTGACGACCCAAGGCTCCTGGATGAGCACCAGCCCCAGGTCAGACCTGGAGACCAACCTGCCGATGACAGCCGAGGCTGCCCTGGCGTGATGCAGGTTGATCTGTGCCACGCTGGTGACCCCCATCCTTAGAGCTCTTCTTCACCCTCTTCTTCACAACTCGGTGGGTGTCCGCTCATCATCGGATGGCTCCTTTTCGCTGGTTGGCTCCTCTGCGCCGCTCATATGCAGACGCGCCAGATCCAGCCCCTCTAGAGAGACCGAGTCCAACTCGGCCTGCACTGCAGCGAGTTCCATGGCCTCAGCCGCCTCGTCCGATGGGACGGAGGGAGCCTCCTTGGCTGCAGCCGTTGAAGTGCCAGGCACATCGTCGGCGTTTGCCTCGGTACACACCTCCGCCGCCGCAGACTCCTGCTTTTTATGCAGGCGGCATTTCAGCTGGCCGAACCGGTAGCTCACCAGCATGTCTCGCTTTTTGAGGAGTGTAAGTGCCTCCTCATCCAGGAACGTCTCCCCTGCGGTGCGTGGCAGGTATAAGGTGACTACGTTGGTCACCGGTAGGTCCTCTTGCAGGCAGGTGCGGAGCTGCACACCCACCTTGGCGCTGATGCTGGGGACCGTCAGCTCCAACCACTTCTTGTCATCGCTGTCCATGCAGTCCACTAATAGTAGACCGTCACGGAACTGGATACCGTTGAAGTTGAGGGCTGCGGTCCAGCCCTTCCTCATCTCCTCGACGAGGGCCTGCTCCACCGCTGACAACTCCTCCTTTGCCATCAGCCACTTCGGGTAGTCCCGCGCCAGTATGGCCAAGTTCGTGCCCTTGGCGACACTGGCATACGAGGCTGCCCTTGGACGCTTAACGCTTTGCGAGGTTCTCGAGCCCTCCAGCGCTACGGTGCTCTTTGTCTTCTTGGACATGCTCTTGGGGAGTTCGGGCGGCGACGTGTGGTGAAGCTGCCTCTTCCTCCCCGCAACGGCCTGGCCGCCGGCTCTCTCAATCGGGGACACGCTCGTCCCCGCAGCTCTCTTCGATGGAGCCACGTTCGCCGCACGGTGCTCCAGCGCTCTTTTGTGGGCCTCCTCCGGCTTGAAGCCCCGCGGCCGGCTCCGCTGAGGCCTTGCCTCAGAGGATCTCCGGCTCCCTCAGGCTGGCCTGCCGCTGGGACAGTCTGCTTCCTGGGTTGCTGCCTCGGCCTTGCGGAAGAGGGTGTTGCGGCGTCCCTCCTGCTGGCGTCGCCCGCCTGCAGGACAGCCGCCGGGGCAGTGCCGGGCACTGCAACCCTCCCCCTTCCGTCCGTCCGTTTCGTGGCCTCGCTGCCGGCCACTTGAGACTTGAAAGTCTCTGCACCCTTCGAGGCGCTCTGCGTCGGGGTCGAGCCCTTCGGCTTTGCATCACTCTTCGAGGCGCTCAGCGTCAGGGTCAGGCCCTTCGGCTTTGCAGCACTCTTCGGGTGAGGGGCCAAGCCCCTGCGCGGCGACAGCTTGCCACCGTCATCCAGAGCCGCCTCCTCTATCCGCTCTGCTATCTGGGTTGCGGAGCGGATAGATGCTTACCGGGACATATTTTTGATCTAGACATAATGTCCATGTAGATTGGTGTATGGGGGGTTGAGGTACAACAAATTTATATGATGTTTCCTCTTCGCTCCAGTTAAGAAAAGAGGTCCGTCAACATTGTCCTTTTCCTCTTCATATAGATGTACATTTACACTGATATGTTGATTTTTCTCTATGAAACGATTTATTTGTTTCAGCTGGATTGGAAACGATAATCCTGAGAAGTCCACTGTGATCCCGTTGCTGGTTTGGATGATTGGAGATTTAATATCCACTCCATATGCATTGCAGCGTTCTCCCTTTTCTTTTGGGTCAAGTGCTGAGATAATCGCCCACTTGAAGCAGTAAGCATCATTGTTTTGAACATTGATGCATGCTTTCCGGTTTTTCAGGGGTGTGGGTAGCTCGAAATACTCCGATCCTTTTAGAGGAACACATTGTAACATGTTCAATTCAACTCTAATTATTTCAGTTAGTGTCCACCCACTTCTCGCTTCTTGGAATTCATCCATTTTGGTTATTATGTCTGTTGTGTGGGCATTATATAATTCTATTAAATTCGTCGATATCGTAGCCAGACACATCTTGCTCTGGAACGATTTTATTTCGACATGAATTTCCTCACCCTTTTTGATGAGATATAAGTTCCTATTCACTCAATATGAGGGAGCAGCGCTTGACCCGCTTCATTTAGGAATTCACGCGGAATCCTAAGAGCTGCTCCCTCGTTCATGTACATATATTGAAGAATGCGTCCCTTGAAGCCGTCGGTAATTTGCTTAATTTGGCCATTTACAGGGTTGACCGCAGCATATTTAGGTTTATCCGTCCGAACATGGTGATGCCATTTGGTATTGGCAGGAAGTTGTTCCTGACAGAAGTCGAAGAAAATTCCATTCGCGTTCTTGATGATGTTGATGTTCATGTTGTTGGCGTACATTTTGGTTTTGATTTGTTTTTGTTTTTAGTTTATTTAAATTTGTTTTAAATTTGAGTTTTTGTTTTTCACTAAAACAAATTTGTTTTAAATTTGAGTTTTTGTTTTTCACTAAAGCTCGGGCTTGTGAACTTTTAAAATTTTTTATTATTTGATTTTAAAAACTTAATTTGCACTTGCGTTTTTTAGGATTTGAAATTTCACTGAAACTGACGAATACTCCGAATTGTTTGAATAGCAAACTAGAAGTGATTCTTAAGACTCAGTTAGTATACGGAGAGGCATAAAAATCCTAAAAAACGCAAACATTTGGGAATCACTTTACATTTTTTCCCACCCTTTTTTATCCCTTTTGAAGCGTGTTCTGAGTTCGTTGAGAAACCGTTACAAGTGTATCCATTTACCCAACTCCCACGCACTCCTAGTTGTGTTGAGTAATTCAAGATGTTGTTTCAAGTATTCGATCGGTTGTAAGTAAAGGGAGTGTGGGAAAATCACACACTGACCCTTTCAAGGGTCGTTGGTGAGCGTCCTTCCTAGGAATTTAGCTCGCTTCTTCAATTACACACCCTCCCTTTGACTCAGGATTGCTCGTGAACGTACACGTGCGAGGCAGGATCGGTGCGGCGCGGGATCGCTCGTGTGCGGCGCGGGATCGCTGCTGTGCGTCCTTTTCCATTACACTCCGTCCCTTTTTTAAGTGGAGGGTAGTGGGTGAACGAGTACATGCGCCTGATAAACATACACGTGCGGGGCAGATCACTCGCGATCGTGGGAACCCTTGAACACTTGTTTCTCAAGTGTCCTTTAACATGCTGTGACCCTAATTTATTCCATCTTTATTACCCGCTCGGTTGACAGGTTGACATCTAACCCTCATTAATTGCATTTTTATTACTTAATGTTGACAGCTAACCCATTAAATGCATTTTATTACCCTTGCCGACATCAAAGGTCCCGAAAATGGGGATATTATACTACTTGCCTTTATTTGTGAGTCACCTTTACAGTCACACTTTATTTGAATTTTTTATGTTAAACTTTTGGATAAATAATTTTAATTGAACATATTTATTTTGCCATTTATTTATTCTATTCAGCACTTTCTTGAAATAGTTTGTAGGGATTTTTTTTTCCTGTGTATTTGAAGCTGTATTTAGTTTGATCAGCCCACTTACATTCTTGGGGGTCGTGAATTCCTATCTGGTTAGGTGCCAATTATATTTAAAATCTCGCCCTGGGTCGTCCCGCGCCGCAGTCCGACGGGAAAGGGGTGATGACGTCAGCTCCGCCGTGGCCGGCTTCTCGGTCGGGGAGGGGAGCGGAGATCTTCTCCGCAAGAGGTGCGCAGACGTTTCTCTGCGCAGCTCGGTTCTGGATAAGTTTAGTATATGTTGGGAGAACTTTCTCCGTTACTGTCTGCCCTTAAGGCTAGACAACCAATATAAAAAATACAGCCTTCGCTGGAGTGAGTTTCTGGAGCGAGTGCTCTTTATTATAATTGAAATCAAACTGAAAACTAATTCTATTTTACACAAGCTTTTCGCGGCCGGCAAGCCGACCGCTCGTCCAGCAAAGTGCTGACACTATCAAAAACTGCATATATCCCCATACTGGGAAACCAATGGGAACCAGACACGGCCCCTAAAGACTTTTATGCTGAATCTGCATTTAAAATACTAGGGTAATAACCCCAGACTTATATCGGACTTAAATCTACTCATTAACGGTGTTAACTCATACATTGTGAATATAGGTTTTGTCGAAAATTGAATTCAAATCGAGCGAAAGCATTTCTTCGTTCTCGTAGTACGCCAAATTAAAAATTAATTATTTCTTGCCACCAAAGTTGTTCGGTCTTATTTTAATAAATTAATTAAAAACTTCATGGCGCCCCCGGGTGGACAAGTTAATTCATTTAAAAAACGGCAACAAAAAATTAAAAGTGACAGTAACACATACATGTAATATTTATTAAGTATGTATGTGTTGGGGAAATACCTGTTTAAGGTTAGATTTCTATATAAATCTGGGTCGAATGACCAAATCCTCGGTTTGATGCTCTTAGCCCAAGCTGTTATGTCGTCGGTGTGATTTGTTAAACACTTTTCTTTAATTTTCACTGATTTTTATTGTTCTTTTATTTTAACGGGCGCGTCTGTCGTCGACTTTCCTAGAACTCAAGTATAACTTAACTTATCGATAGAAGATCTTGGTATAATAGAACAAAGGAATGATGGTCACACTTCTTAGAGATGATCGATAGTAATGATACATAAATGAATACGTTGGGTTTTTAAAATAACAAAAGTTTTTACAACATCCTCCTCCCAAGTATTGCATAGTAAAGCAATTAATTTGCAATACTTAAGTTTTTACATTGTTTCCTTAACGTCTAATTTGATTAATTTAACTATAGGTCTTTTATAAATGTTAGCTCTTATCTTAACATCTACTATTCTTACAGCATTATCTTTGGCCGGATACGTTTTGACTATAATGCCTTTCGGCCAAACATTTCTTGGTAGATCTGCATCCATTACCAATACGATATCGCCTTCTTTTAAATTATCAAATTTCTTGGCCCATTTTCGGCTATACAAAAGATATTGTCTATATTCCTTTCTCCATTTAAACCAAAATATATCAGCAAGTCTCTGAGAAGCTTTCCACATATTTAACAATTTTAAATCTCCGTCAGATACATTACAGTGGAATGACTCTCTATAGTTTGGCCCTATTAATAAATCATTCGGTGTAAGGGGCTCTGCATCGGGTAAATCTGATGGCACAAACAAAAGCGGTCGACTATTCATCATGAATTCAATTTCGCAAAATAAAGTTTTAAGGGTATACTCTCTTGGGAACCGCTCTTTAAGTAAACAACATTTTTTTATTGATTGAATTAACCTCTCCTAAGCTCCTCCCATATGCGGCGACAATGGCGGATTAAACGACCATGTACAATTTTTTTGTTTTAAAAACAGAGTTATTTCGTCCTTGGACCAGTCGTCCGTGATCTGCTTAAGATCTTTACTTGCTCGAACAAAATTTGTCCCGTTGTCTGAGTAAATTTCTATGGGAAAGCCACGCCGGCAACCAAATTGACGATATACATGCATAAATGCATTGCAAGACAAGTCCTCTGATATTTCTAGATGAACTGCACGAGTCGTCATACAAGTGAAAATAACTCCATAACGTTTTACATGACTTCTATTTATCAATATCTCAATAGGACCGAAGTAATCTATTCCAACCTTCAAAAAAACTCTTACTGTGAGTTCAATTCTGCATTTAGGAAGCTGTCCCATCACAGGTCTTTGTGTCTTAGCACGTCTATTCTTACAATGTTGACAGTTACGAATTATTTTCTTGATCGTGTTCCTACACTTAACTATCCAATATTTCATTCTAAGATTTGAAATGACTGTTTCCGTAAATAGGTGGCAATTATTTTGATGGTAAAAACATATTAGAAGTATTGTTTTTGGATGGTTATTACATAGCACGATTGGATTTTTAGCGTTTATGTCATATTCGTCTTCCTTTAAATTGTCTAATCTACCTTTCAGTCTAATCAACCCATCTTCTGTAAGAATTAATGGTAAAGTTTTTAGACGACTTAAGTTTCCAATCGATTCTCCCTTTTGTAGGTTTTGAATTTCAGCTTGAAACGAATCTGACTGTATCTTTTTGTATATTAAATTTTCAGCGTCAAGTAATTCTCTAGCTGTAAGTTCGCCGTATATACGAAGTTCTTTGCTACTTTTAAGATTTTCCACAAATCGTAACATCCAACCTGTTGTTCTCTTAAATCTTGTCCAACTGGAGAATCTGTTTATGTCAGGTAAAATAAATTTATGCTTTGTTTCGGATATAACATTTACATATTCGTTCTTGTCTTCATCTGTCAAAATTATTTTATTTGTCGGCCATTTCGTCATGTCAGTATATATGAATTCTGGACCTTTTATCCAAGAATTGTTTTGTTCAAGATCTATCTTTGAGACCCTAGTTGCTTGATCAGCGGGATTGAGTTTTGACGGAACATATCTCCAATTATTAATATTGGTTGTTTCTTGAATTTCTCCTAAGCGTTGAGATACAAAGGTTTTAAATCTTTTGCTACTGGACTTTAGCCAGTATAAAATTATTTGAGAGTCTGTCCATAAATATATTTTATTAATTTTTAGATTTAAAGTTTCTGATAGGGACTTGCTCATTCTAGCTCCCAACAAAGCACCCTGCAATTCTAATCTTGGAATTGACATAGGTTTAAGAGGAGCGACGCGTGACTTTGCTGTTATCAGCATACAATCAACAACATTATTATTTTCGAAACGAATGTACGCACATGCGGCGTATGCGTATTTTTATGCATCAGTAAATTTATGTAACTGCATGTTGCATTCTTTAATTGGCAATTTTGTCATTAGTCTGGGAATTGTAAATTTTTTGATTTTAAGAAATGAGTCGCAGAGTGTTTTCCAAATAGCAAAATGTTCGTCAATTATGGGGTCGTCCCATCCAATACCACTATCCCATATGGTTTGTAAAAGTATTTTATTAGTTATGAGAACATTAGAGAGATAACCTAATGGATCAAAGATCGACATTGTAATCTTTAGGATTTCTGGCTTTGTCGGCCGTCGTAAAAGACTAATTATCTCATTATGTGACTTAGTAAATTGTAGATTACAGGTAAAAGTGTCACTTTCATAGTTCCACATCAAACCAAGGACACGTTCTTCAGTTAGTGTTTTTATCTTGGCAGCTGTCTGAGCTGTATTTTGATTGTCAGCGTCTATTTGTCTAAGAACCTCGGCTGAATTTGAAATCCAATTACACATTTGGAATCCACCTTTTTGATGTATGAATGACACGTTCTTAATAAGTTGCACGGCACTGTCAATGTCATCTGCTCCGCCTAAATAGTCATCCATATAATGTTTTGTTATAATATCTTGCATTGCTTTTGGATACTTCATTTGGAAGTCATTTGCGTTGTGATTCCTAACTTATTGTGCAATGCTCGGACTGTATTTGGCTCCAAAAAATATGACTTGGATTTCATAAACACCTGGAGAGCCCTGTCTTCGGTCTCCTCTCCATAGAATTCGTTGAGCGTGTCTGTCTGTCTGAGGTACTTGAATTTGCAAAAACATTTCTTTAATATCTCCTACAAAAACTATTTTATTTTCTCTGAAATTCATGAGCACGGAAGATAATTGATGATACAGATCAGGTCCAGATAGTAAAAAATCGTTCAAACAATAGTTATGGCTTTTAGAAGCGGCATCAAACACTATTCGTAATTTGCCTGGTTTGTTTATATTTTGTACTCCGAAATGCGGAAGATAGTAGGTCAGTGGAGTTTGAATGATTGCTTCTGTCTGATTTAATATTTTTAAATATCCTTTCGAAATATACGACTGCATTACTTCGGAATATTTTCGACCGTAGTCGGCATTTTTGTCAATCTTGCGTTCGCATGATAGAAGTCTAGAAAAAGCATTGTTATAGCTTTCAGGAAGCTGAAGGTTGTCTTTCTTCCAGAAAAGTCCGCATTCAAATCTGTCGCTCACTCGTTTTAAAGTCTGATCAACAATACTGAGACATCTTTTGTCATCTACAGACATGGGGAAGTCTTTTTGAGTTGCTAGTTCGTTTTCCATTGACCAGTAGGATTTTACTAAATTATGTAGTTCATCCAAATCGTCATTTTCTGGAAAATGGTTGTTTACATGGAATGTGTGGTTTGTCTCGGTCAAATGTCTTTCATGTTGGGTTAAATCATGCACGACCCATACCTTAATTTGCGTGAGACGATAAGAGACCAGTTATCTTGGCCTATTAAAATTCTTGGAAGTGCCTGATCGTAAGAACAATCAGAATAATCCTTTAAAAATTGAAATCTGTCTGTCATGTCGTCTATGTTTAGTGTCTGCAGCGGTAAATTAAGATTGGAGACAGTCCTAACTCTTCTCATAGTGTGCATCTTTGTATTTTCACCACTACCTTTAATGCGAATGCCTTAGAATTATCTTGTTCGTAAATTTCATTGTTAGTCCATTGCATTTTCAATGGCCTTGTTGGACCGTCAAGACCTAATTCATTAGCTAATCTTTCATCAACCAATGATATAGTAGATGCCTCGTCAAGAAGTGCATATGTCTGAATACTATTTTTTGGTCCCATAAGAGTGACATTTACCACTTTTAACAAAACTTTGTTCGTATTTCCGTTTACGTTACAATTACTTTCTACGTTATTTGCAACTGTTCGATCACTACCCTCAGGCCTGCCTGTTTGTATGTTTGAAGATCTGTCTTTATGCAGAAGACTGTTATGACTGTAACTACAGTTTGGTCTGTTACAATGCTTTTTACGTTTACAATCTTTAAGTAAATGGTTTCTACCAAGACATGAGATACACGGATTATTTTTAGTAACATGTTCCCAGCGCTTATCAACATCCAAATCTTTAAATTTAGTACAAGTCGAAACATAGTGATCATTCAGTTTGCAAAAATTACAAAACGCTTTCGCTTGACCTTTGCCTGTGTCATCCCTGGTACCCGAAACAGTTAGGGTTCTGTCTTTTGACGTGCTGACATTCTGTCCAAATCCTAAAGCTGTGGCAGCTTTAATGGTTTCACCTAACCACGATTGAAAAGTTATTATTTTGGGATCAGTTTTAAGTTTTAACTTTTGATAATATTTAATGAAGGCAATACGTTGAGGCACGGGCAGTTTGTGTAAAATTTCATCAAATATTAAAGGGTTTCTTATTTGGCCTACATCTCCTATATTGAGCAAAGTGTGAACTAGATTTGTAATTATGTCATAGAATGCAAAGAGATTGTCTTATTTATCGTCTTTAATAATCGGGAACTGTTTGATTCTATCAAGAAGGAGTCTTACTATGTGGCACGGATCACCAAATCGCTCTTGTAGAATTTCCATTATTGTGTCGACATTTTCGGGTAATATTAAGAGGGCATTCTTTTGCACGACCAGATAATGCCTTCCTAAGCCTACTTAGATTTTTATAATTACTAAAATTACAAGTTTTTGTGCTATTTTCGAATTCGGCATGAAATATGGGCCACTCTAATGGGTCCCCTGAAAATGATGGAAGATCTTGTCTAATTGTCTGCCTGGCCATGAATGTTTCAATATCATTATATACATTCTCGTTTTCGTACTTAAGTCTATGTTGAGCACCAGCCACCCACTCACGCGTAAAGTCCTCTTTGTTGTCGTCGTCATCCGGAATGTTTTCAAAATCACCTAGTTGGCTACCTGCATTCGATTCCAATTGGGCCATTCGTAGCTGCTGCTCGAGTTCCAATTGTTCCTGTTGAAAAACAAGACGTGCTCGCTCTTGTTCCTATCGTGCCAGTTGATCTCCTCTCGTGATTGTCCAAATCCATTCGGGTCATGGATTCCTGGTGTAGATGCAACTAGAACTTTGTTGCGAGCTTCTACGATTGTCACCTCTGGATTCAAGGGACCAGGTCTAGGTGTGTCGTCAAGTTCACCTCTATGTGGCATGTCTATAGCCTTTTGTTGTTTCTTGTCTTGTGCCTTCTTTTTCGATCCTGCTGGTGCCATGTTGCTGTCTGCGTCTTATTGTACCGTCACAGAGATCGTTGTGAAATCACTAATTGCGTCGCCGATTTTCTATTTCACCATATTACGTCATATTTCTGCATGCACACACACGTCTACTCGTCGGCTATGTGAGTTTGTATGTATGTATTTGATGTATTCTGGGCTAGTTGCAAGAATTTGATGCCATCCATTTGCTGTTCAGTTGACTTCGAAGGACCATTTGTTGGGGAAATACCTGTTTAAGGTTAGATTTCTATATAAATCTGGGTCGAATGACCAAATCCTCGGTCATTAGTTCTTGATGCTCTTAGCCCAAGCTGTTATGTCGTCGGTGTGATTTGTTAAACACTTTTCTTTAATTTTCACTGATTTTTATTGTTCTTTTATTTTAACAGGCGCGTCTATCGTCGACTTTCCTAGAACTCAAGTATAACTTAACTTATCGATAGAAGATCTTGATATAATAGAACAAAGGAATGATGGTCACACTTCTTAGAGATGATCGATAGTAATGATACATAAATGAATACGTTGGGTTTTTAAAATAACAAAAGTTTTTACAACAGTATGTAATATTTATTGAATATGTATTAACAAAGTTAATTCGACTTCTTCTACTGTTCTTTTTTTATATATGGGCAATTCTCTGGTGTCGCACGTGACATTCGTACGCATTCAAACAAAAAAAAAACGTGTACCAAGACTTTTTTTTAATTTTACAAAATTTGGAACTTATAGCTCTTCGGTAGCACTATAATTGGTGTTAAGGTCAATCTCGAACAATTGTTCGTTTTCAAGATAATTAAAAAAAATGTATCGAGTTCGCACGTGACACAGACGGAAGTGAATTTTTCGCAAACCAGTTCAAGCACTGATTTCAGCGAAACTTGATGAAAGATTTTAATGCAATTAATTTTAATGTATTATATATCAATTCAACTTAATAATTTATTTGATTTGATTTAAAAATATTAAGTAGTTTTTTTTTTAAGTAAATTTTTATCGGTGTCGCACGTGACAGGTCGCACGTGACATTTTTTCCATCGTTCTTTTCGTAATGTTTTTTACTATTTAACCATATTAGAGAAGTATAAATGTTATCTCTTTTGACTCCTTGCAATCTCCCAGTGCTGATAGAAAGCAAAAGTCCAAGCATAGTTCCTCTGCTTTGGAGATTTTTATCAAAACACAACATGATCTTTTTATGGTGTTTTTCATCAAAATAATGAAAAATTGCGGATTGCGCGAGTTTTCGTTCCAATATTTCGAAATTTGTTTTAGAATATGATAAAGGCTTTCAAATCTGATCCATTGAAACATTTCTTAAAGTTACTATGTTACAAATATTAATTTTAGAGCATTTTTTGTGGTTTTTGCCGCGGTTGTACTTTCCAGAGAATAGCCCATATGTAATAACTTCCACTTTCGACTTTTTCTCAACTTCTTGACTCTCGACTCTCGACTTTAACTTCTTAAATCTCGCCTTCTTCTTGACTTCTTGAATTTCGACTTCTTCTTGACTCTCGCCTTCTTCTTGACTTCTGATCCTATCGATAATATATATGCAGCGATGCCACCAAGACTATCACACTGTCACGACCATCATTGTTTACATACATATATATATATATTCATATATATTTATACATACACCATATAAAGTGCTATATAAAATTTTTTTTTTTTTTGTGCTTTGTGTGCAAAGAAATAAATATTATTGTTGCCCGCGACGCGTTATTGCGTTTAAACAAATATTTTATACATTTTCGTGTCGGTCGCGAAATACCCTGGTTCCTAAAAATTGTTGCCACCACCGAGGGATTTTCACCGGACAGGAAAGTGGCCGCTAAAATTAGCAAACGGAAATCAGAGGTATTTGTGCTAAAAATTGAAAGGTAGAGTATAGACAAATTTAGTGTTTATTGTCTTTTCCTGTAATATTGCTCGCTTTCAATTCTTGGCACATATGTACGTATCATTATAGTAGAGCTAGATTGCATGCAAATTATTCAATTTATATTGTTGATAAATAAATACATATGTGCATATTGAACCGCTCTTGGACGTAACATTTATTTATTGTTTTTTGTATTGTATTACTGCAATCACTGTCGCCCCCTTCCCCCTCTCGTTCATTAAACTCGCATTAATAGTTGGGAAGTTAATCCAAGCTTGCGCACTAATACATACAGCCCCATATACTAGCAGCTGCAGCGGTGAACTTTTCGTTCTCGCTTTCGCTTTTGCACAGCTAACTGCGTTGTTGTTGTTTGGCCCTTTTCGTTGGCGCGCTTAGATTAGCGGACCGCCAAGTGTCGCGCTACCCTATATGCCGTGGGCGTACCCTTTTCGGCGTTGAAGTTTTTAATTAGTTTATTAAAAATAATAAGACCGAACTTTGGTGGCAAGAATAATTATTTTTTTTTATTTTTTTTTTTATTTAATGTTAGAGTAGATTATAAAACTAAACTAACATAATAACATATAGTACGAGCTTCCAGGGCCATCGACTATATACATGGTATTTTATAATATTATTTTACAATTTTTATGGCGATACAATTTGTTGGTGCGTGTTTATATATTATGGTATAATTGAGATTCTTTAGGAAATTCGGTTATTATTTTGATGTGTTCCGTTGATGGGTTACTTAAATAGTGGGTGGCGTCTATGTTTTTGAGAAAGTTTTGTTTCAAATGGGCTATAGTTTGACAATAATTGAGGATGTGATCGATGGTGACTGGAGTGTGAGTAGCACATAGTGGGCAGTTACGTTGTGTTGTTGTGTCTAGGTAATGCTTGTGTGTTAGGTTTGTATGACCCAATCGTAATCGGGTAAACTTAATTTGGTCGAGACGAGTTACTTCTTCTTGAATTATGTTTGAGTAGATCGATGTATGTGAGTCGTTGGTATTGATGTTTTGGTACCAGGTATTGCACTTGATGAGTAGACTTTGTGATTGTTGCTTAAGTTGTTGTTTTAGGAATTTGTTAATGTCTTTTGAGTTTAGATTTGGCTGATTTGGCCGTTTTGTCAGCCATTTCGTTTCCTTTTATGTTGCTGTGTCCTGGAGTCCATAAGATTTTGATTTTCGGGTAGTAAGATGAAATGGTCGATCGGATGAGTGCTGGGTATGTGTTATTGTTGAGCGGGTTTTTTATGGCTTCGATGGCTCCCAGTGAGTCGGAGCATATTACGAATTTGCCTCTCATTTTTAATATTATTTTAGTTGCTTCGAGGATTCCTAATATTTCGGCTTGTAGTATTGATGAGTAAGGAGGTAGGCTTCCGTAGGCTAGGGTTTCGGTTTCTGTGGTGATTGCATAGGTTGTAATAGAGTTCTGTTGAGATCCATCGGCGTACATATATGAATGTGTGATTTTGATAATATGATTTTGTTTCATTGAAGAGTTTTGCTGTTAGGTGATCGCGTTTTTGTTCTATTGTTGGTATGTTAGCTTCGTATAGTAAGCTGTGGATAAGTGTCGTGCGGAATGCTCCTAAAGCTAGTCGAATTGCTGCGTTGAATGAGGTTTTTAATTTATTAAGAGTGGTTTTCGGTGCTTGTCCATATATATGTAGTCCGTAGTCAATTTTTGATATATACAGGGGTGCCATGCAAAACACTGTGGTTTTCATTTCCACAAAAGGGCATTTCCGCTAAACCAATTTCTCGGTGCCATACAACATCGAATAAGTTTTGTGTTTTTAGTTTTTTCACAAACCATTCGATATTGGCTGGCAGGTCAGCCATGTTGCCAGATAAAATCACGCATATATTTGATTAGCAAATATTTTATTTAAATTATTGTAAAATGGTAGGTTTTGGGTTATATTATTCTTTAAATAAATTTATTTAACTATTTTGCTAATTTATTTAGTTTGTTTTTACTTTTATTTAAAAAAAAAAAGTTTAAAATATTGGCGCGAAAATAATAAAAGTTCCCAATACCGAATTCTGACTGCAAAATGTGGCATCAGTGAACCCGAGTTCGAAATTTAGAAACCATCGATGTGGTAGCATCGAAAATGACATCTCGTTTAGCGTTTTCAAAAGCCCGAAAAATATTTGAGTGGAAGTGCTGTGGCACCGAGAAATCATTTTTCAGGGTTTTTGCAGCGGAAGTGGTTTCTGTGGCACCCCTGATATATTGCTTTTGTTATATTTAGTAATGTGTGTGTGTTGCAATTGAATCTTGGGCTAGCCAGGCATTTAATTATATTGAGTTTGCTAAATAGTGCTGGGATAAGGTTATTGATGTGGGTGTTCCAGTTGTATTTGTTGTTTATCCAGAGTCCAAGTAATTTGAGTGATGAGGTGTTTGATATGTTAGCGTTGTGCAGATGCAGTTATGTTTTCTGCAAATGTGCAGATGTTGGCATTTTGTTGGTAAGAGAGAAGCGCCGGAGTACTCGCCCCAAGTTTTTATTTGAGTAAAGAGTGTGTGAGGAGTGCCTCACCCCTATTATGTAAATATTTGTATATATAGTTAAGCTAGTCATAAGGTAGATTTAAGAGACATGGAAAGACCCTCGAAGGGCACTTGTAAACTAGCTAGGAGATAGGGGAAAACCTACGCCCACCAACAACATCGACATAGCCAGTCAGGCATCACTGGCACCATCATGACGACGCCTCATCACTGGCCTCATACGCCAGCAGCACACGCCAGCAACACACGCCAGCAGCACACGCCCGCAACATCGCGAGCACACGCCCGCAACACACGCCAGCAACGGCCAGCAACATTGCGAGCACACACGCCCGCAACATCGACCCGAGACATCGCAAGCTGACACCAGCAACATCGCTTCTCGGAGAGAGAGAGAGAGCCCGACCGCAAAATGGCCGAAGGGCCCACCACCACAGAAGACAGAGAACGAGCAACCCGAAAGCTCAAACGAGAGAGCCGCGATCGGGAAGCGCGCATGCCGAAGAGAGACGGCAAGAACATACGCCGCGGCAGAGGCCGAAGCTTCTGCGCCAGAACGTTGGCAGAGGAAGAGCCCGAGCTGCATCGCCGCCAACGATCGCTCTCTTACTTCGGCGGCCCTCAAGCAAAACAGACGTGCGACGCTATTCCCGCAGGAAAACACGTGGAGTAAAGTACCGACGGCTTTTCAACTCTGGGCCACATGGACATGGAGTCCAGCGCCCGGGGCTAAGTAGGGTGAGCCGGCCAAGCGGCCTCCCGCGACATGGGAGCCGGTGGTGCAGGCAAGAGGTAGGAAAACAAGCATAGGGAACTTAGACTGACAATAAAAGGCAAATAGTAAAATCCCGACGGCTTTTCGCATTCTTTCCTGGCAGCTCCTCCTGCTCCTCTTCCCTAAATTCCCTTCTGGGCGGACTTGGGCCCGGCATCATGGTAAACAGGGCCGGCTCTCAGATCCCGAGATCGCCCTCCACCTTTGGCTCCGGATCCGGGCAATCGGTACCACGGTAAACGGGGCCGATTTTCCCGGTCCCGCGGCTTCGCTCGGGGTCGAAACGCCGGCACCATGGTAAACAGGGTCGGCACTAAGATCCCGGGATTCCTTCCCAGCCTCGACTCCGGACCACGGCATCGGCACCATGGTAAACAGGGCCGGTTCCGGGTTCGCGGCTCTGCTCCGGATTGGGGCGTCGGTACCACGGTAAACGGGGCCGATTCCTAGATCCGGAGATCCTTCTCCCTCTCGGCTTCGGACCACGGCATCGGCACAATGGTAAACAGGGCCGGTTCCGGGTTCGTGGCTCCGCTCCGGATTGGGCGTCGGTACCACGGTAAACGGGGCCGATTCCCAATTCCGAGGCTCCGCTCCGGGATCAGGAGGCCGGGACGACGGTTACGCGCTCGACCTTCCTGACCTGGGCATCTTCCCCGACGCGGCCAGCGGCCCGGCACCATGGTAAACAGGGCCGGGTACCTAGGTAGTCTCGTCAGAAAAATTTGGTCCCTCTTCAATCATTACAATGAGTGCGAGTGAGAGGGGCTCAACCTAGTAAGTGCGAGCGAAACGACAATAGATGTGTTGATTAACCCTTATATGGTGTATGGGGCTTTTTCCTTTCATAATAAAACGAGTTGAATTTTTTTTTATAATTTTATTTTTAACAATTTCGAATTGGACATGCTAATCTTTTGTTTAAATTCTTAATTCTAAAATATATTCTAGTATTAAGAAATAATTTGTTGAACTGCGTCGTCGTTTAATCGCCTTTTCTTAAATTCCTGCCGTCTATTTGGCTTTAACTTCCAATCTATACTCCTGAAGTGCGTTTCGCAAGTTTTTGAGTAACCGGCGAGTTTACACCCCAGCGATTCCTCCCAAATCGCTCGTTTTTCTACACATTTTGGCGCCTTTATACATTTTTTGCCATTTACGTGCTTTCGGCACACATTGCAAAAAGTCATTTTACACAAGGGCTAATTTTGTATAAAAATTGGTCCGTAGCCCGACCCCTCACTACGAAAGGCGAACACGCACTGAATCAAAACCCGAGCTGTCACAGCCGACGAGACTACCTACTATGATTGTATCATGGTCTAGGTTTATTATTAGAAAAAACTCATCAGCGTAAGCACTGAAGTTTATCTCTTTGTGTAGTGAAATTATGTTGCTTAGTTTGTTGAATGCTATTATGAATAGGACGACAGAGATAGGTGAACCTTGAGGTATTCCGTTTTCTAAAGGGTGTATTGAAGAGGTTTGTCATCCTACGCGGGTAGCTATTGTCCATGAAGTTTTGAATGTATTTTATTATTTTAGGTCCGCATTTCCATTCAATAAGTTGGTTTATTATTGAGTGTACACCGATACGGTCAAATGCTCTCGCAAAATCAAGAGAAACTAGTGAGATGTGTTTTTTAGAGTTTAGTGCTTTTGTAATAAGGTAGTCTACGTAAAGTAGACTATCTGTAGTCGACTTTCCTTTTTTGAAGCCAAATTAATTTGGATGTATCAGTCTATAATAGGTAAGGAACCACCATAGTCGCTGTGAGATTATCTTGTCTAGGGTTTTTCCTATGCAGCAGTTTAGAGAGATGGGTCTGTAGGAGCTGATATCTATTTTTTCTTTGTTGGGTTTTAGTACGGGTATGGTAAGGCTGGTTTTGTATGATTGAGGAATGTAGTTGTTGAATATTTGGTTGAATTGGGCTATTATTCTATCCTGCATTGTTAAAGAACTATTCCTGATCATAGGGTATGAAATCCTGTTAAGACCTGGTGTAGAACCCTTCAAGGATTGTAGTGCTATGTTAAATTCCATTTTAGTTATGTTCTTTTCTATTTCTATTGCTGATGTTGATGGAGAGGGGTTTATAATTATAGGTGTATGCTTTTGCGATATGAAGCTATAGTCAAAGTTTGTGTCCTTTGCAAGGTCAGACCAATGACGTGCGAACAGGTTGGCTATTTTGTTTTTATCCGTAGTCGTTTCGTTGGAGGCTTTAATGCAGTGAAATTATTTGTTTGGGTTCAGCCCACAAAATCGTCTTATATTATGCCAAATTTTTGTTGTTGGTGTCTTTGTTTGTATAGTTGATGTAAAATTTGTTGTTGCTTCAACTTTTCTAATTTTTATTTCTCTTATTAGGCGTGCGTTGGCTGTCCGATTCTCCACTATAGCTCGCCGTGTCATACGTCCCTTTAGCGCTCTCCACCCTTGCCTCCTCTCCTGGTGCAGGTCTGCTAGTCTTTCGTTCCACCAGGGAACCTTGTTTAAGAGGATGTTTGGTGATACTTGTGGTATTGTGTGGTGTGCGCCTTGAATCAAGATTCCGCCAATCAATGCAGCTTCTTTGTTAATGTTGGTTGAGCGGGGATATAAGTCGTTAATATTGCAAGTGCACCTCTGAAATCCGTCCCAGCTGGCATCTTTAACCCCGAAATAAGGCTTGCTTGGATTGTTGGTTGGATTTTTAGGAAAGAGGACAATTAGGATTGGAAAGTGGTCGCTCCCGTAAAGGTCATCAATAGTGTCCCAGGCAGTGAGTGGAGTCAGTGAAGGAGAGCAGAAAGTAAGATCAACATGGGCAAAGGTATTGTGCGTTGTAAAGTGAGTTGGCGACACATCATTTAGGAGAGAAAATTGCGATTGTTCAATGAACCTGGCTATTGTTCCTCCTCCTGAGCCCTGTTGCGGGCATCCCCAGTCCTGATGCCAACCATTAAAATCTCCTGTAACCATGACTAATTCATTGTTGGTGTTTATAACGTTGTCCAGGCTACTGCGTGAAAAAGCCCTGTTGGGTGATATACAAATGGCGTACAATTTGAATTTTCGCTTGGATTCCACTTCGGCTGCTAATCCTTCCACGTTTTCATTGATGTTGCATCGCGTGTGCTGAACTGAACTGTGAATCAGCAGGGCCACTCCTCCGAAACCGCCGGATGCAATGTCTGTCAGCATGCTACAATTTATTGGAGCTGGTAGATTGCAAAGGTGTTGCATATGTGTCTCTCGAAGTGATACAATATGTGGAGAGTACGCTTTGACAAGAAGCAGCAGCTGGTTGCAACCATTTGCGCATCCCTTTATATTCCATTCCAGTACCCTTAAAGACATTAAAGAATTAAAGATTTTTTTGTGCTTGTTTTATAGTGTATGCGTTGTACGAAGTGGATTTTTGATCTTTGGCTTTAAATGTTTTAGATAGGGAAATTTTTTCTTTGATTTGTTATCTAGTTTTACAGCCTTTTGTTGATGTTGAGGGGAGTTCAGAATCAAGATCAAAAAATGTGTCCATTTCCTCATTATTACTGTCATAAGTTACGAGGGACCGTTGGGCTGGCAATGTTGTATTTTCGATTTGGTTGTCTAAATCTTTACGTATATCTTCTAAAGGAGTTGTGATCATAGGGTTTACTTTTTTTTTCTTGTGTTCCGGTTATTGCTGTTGGTTTATTATGGATTTCTATTGGTGCTGTGTTTTTCAGGGTCTGTGAATAAGACGTTTCTTGGATGGGATTGTGGAGCGCATAGTATTATAGAACGGGCGGTTTTGTGATCAACCTTTTCGGTGATTTTTATAGCTTCAAGTTCTTGTTCTTTGATGAAGATTAGTCATTTTTTGTCTATGGAATTGTGATTACTTTTGCAGTTGATGCATTTGGGTTCCTGTAGGCACTCGTTGTTGTCATTTGTGTGAATGGTTTCTGAACAATTTTTGCATGTAGGGCTTTCTTGTTTGCAAAAGGTTTGGAGATGGTTAAAACGAAGGCATTTTTTGCATTGCATTGCACGGGCGAGTGAAAACAATTTCGTAACCAATCATTACCTTTTCGGGGAGATTTGTCGAATCAAAAGTTAGTGTAATTAGTCCTGATGGGACACGTTTTTGGTCAATCAATTTAATCCATTTGTAAACTTCTTGTACCTTTTGAGATTTCAGCTCTTTTAGAATTTCTTCTTCTGTGATATATCGGAGTAGATTGCAATAAATAACTCCCTCGTGCAGGCTCTTATGTTCGTATGCTTCTACATCCATTATACCCAATTTTTGAATTTTCAGTAGGTAGTTTTTCTGCTTGTTTGATGGTTTTTGTTTTAATTAATAGGGTTCCGGCTCTAGTAAGTTTGCATATATCAACTTTACCTGCACTAGTATAATCGATGGATTTTTTAATTACAAATGGATTAGAATTTTCAAGGGATAAGTTGTCTTTTTGTTTAATAATTATGAATTTTTTTTCATTTGAGTTTAAAGTTTTAGAAAAGAGTCTATTTTTGTCAGGTGGAATCATTTTTATTTCATAGGGAGCACCCTTTTTTTGTTGTTGCTTTGAACTGTCCGATTTTGTGTTTTATTTTTTTTTTCACTTTTATATTTTTTGCAAAGTTTATTTAAAAGCACTTGTAGGTGGTCTTTGACCGCTCTAGTTGCACGAATGTATTCACAAAGATCTGAAGTGGATTTGGTTATATTTCTTTTAATTATCCTATATAGTTTTTATTTCTTTTTATTTAATTTATTTTAAGACTTTCAGAAAGTATGACCAGCTCCGTTGAAGGTTAAAAATACCATATTTATAAATATATTTATTTGACTTTGTGGGGTAAATTATTAAAATACCCGAAATATTTGTAAGTTTATATATTTAATTTTGTTTAAATTGCCGTGGCGCTCGTAGATCAGTGGAGTGGACTGCATTGTATGTATGTATATAGGAGAGTGTAAACAAATGCAAGCGGAACACAGTGAACGAAGAGAATTTCGAAACTAGAAGTTTCACTGTGGCTTATAGCATACGTACATATATTTAAATTTACACTTGTGGATTTTTGAATGTTTATTTACTATTATTATCCAGGATAGGAATATTTATTGCGTAAATAGTTGAGGCCGATTGTAGATAAGTGAAGTGGACTGTATTGGACATATGTAGGTGTAGAAGTGGAAATAAATGCAAGCGGATCACAGTAAACGAAGAGAAATTCGAAATTGGACGTTTAACTGTGGTTTGTGGCATATATTTAACACACACTCTTTGAATGTTGAATTCGCGGAAAATTAATATAAATTAATTGCGACAATAGGATTTGTTTATGTAGGGGGGTGGCGAGGATCCTCCGCTAAAGGATTTCAGCAGAAAAGTATTATATATATCCCACGAAGTAGAAGACGTAGAAAATATTCGGGGGTCGAGAGTCGACACTGGCATGGAGCGCCCGTAGTGTGGTTTATTGAACATGCACTGGGTTACTAATCTAAGCTTAAACATAGAGCCGTGCTCCCGCCCGCTATACTCCGCTAAAGCGAGAGCGGGAGATCGGCGGCGGCCGACTGCTGGATCGGATTTATCCCGAGCTCGGGGAGCGGGAGCGTCAGAGGGCGATGCGCGGATGCGCTTGGCCAGGGAGCGGCAGAAGAGTGCAGTGGCCGAAGATGTGGAGGAGAGCATCGAGGGCGATCGCTGCCAAGACAGGTGCCGAGGAGCGGCGGAATAGTGTCGCGAAACGGCCGGAGATTGCAGCGAAGTGCGGGCGAGCGTCGGCACGCCCGACGAAATATGCGCGGAAGCCCGAAATACGGGAGCGCAGGAGCGGCTGAGCTCGGAAGCTCGGTGGCCAGACGGGGTACAATGGGCCCCTCACGTAAACATTCCGGCCCCCCTTGCAATCACTCGTATTGCACCATTGCCGTTCTTCTTATGGCTGGTGGCAGGATCAGCTGCCGTGATCGGTGCGCATCTTAGGGCGTTGAGACGACGAAGCTGATCGGCACGAAGCGTATGCGTTGATCTCTCTGTAGCGGATGGATTCCGTGCAGACTCGGCTTCGGTAGGACTAAGTACCTCGAGAACGTCTGCTTTTCGGCGAAATGTTGATGACGAATTCCGTTCAGACTCGGCTACGGTAGGACTAGGTACCTCGGGTACGTCTGCTTGTAGAAGAACGTGCGTTGCGTGAACGTGATGACGTTGGATCTGGGCTGGGTGAAGAGTAATGCGTGAGAGATGGTTCATAAGTTGCAGGTTCGAAGTAGGAGGTGCTCGCTGCTGCGAGTGGGGCGCGAGCTCTAGATGGTTCCCTCGGAATTTTCGTGGACCAAACAGTTAGAACAGTAGCGGTGGACAATAACCGCGCGGAGCCTCTTTTCAGCACTCAGCTTGAGGAACTGTTGGCATTTTCGAAGGGGGTGGATACCGTTGCAGACTCGACAACGGTAGGAGTGAGTGCTTTTGTCACGCCTGCCTCTTAAGGCGGCCGCACTGTGAATGGCAAGGAGTGTGTCCAACGGACCTTTGGATGCACAGGAACCTCTCGTGGAAAAAACTCGGACATTTGAGTGGTCGTTGGAAACTGCAGCGCCTTGCGCAAGGGGCGCAGGTCGTGGACTAGACGGAGCAGAGGGTCTTAGATCGGTCGCAACCGGACTGTCGCGGTGTAGAAGAGTGTGATGCCGGACGTGGCACGAGATGCAGTTATGGGCACTGGTACAGTACCGGTATTGGTGGCCTCGATCCAAACAATTTAAGCAGAGTTGCTTTCTTCGGACGAAATTTGAGCGATCATCAACACTCATAGTTAGGAAACGGGGACATGTACGCAGGGGGTGAGTTCCCAGGGCGCACAGGTCACACCCTCTGGGAGTCGGAGCCCTCCTAGATTCGTTGGAGTTGAATATGTGCGCGGGTGGGGTGACAATTGTCGGTCTTGGCGGAAAATGCCCAGAGTCGCTAGGGCCTGACGTCGTCGATGGCCTCCAGTGTACGATAGCGCTCCGTCAGAAACGCATCTAACTTATTCCAGGTTGGAATTTCAGATTTGTTCTGGACCGACTGTTCCCAGAGAGAAAGAGTGAGATTTGGAAGCTTGGCAGAAGTCATATACACAAGGAGACAGTCCCATGCCTCGACTTGAATGGATGACATCTTCAAGGATGTTAGGCAACTTTGGATGGTGCCTCGCAGCTCTTTTAAAGCGGCCCCGGATTCTTGGGGAATCGTCTGAATATTAAGAAGAATCTTCAGCTGACTGTTTACTAAAGTTCGCCTATTTTCGAAGCGGTCCGTAAGGCTTTGCCACGCGGAGACGAACCCGTCATTAGTTAGCGGTGCCTTGGAAACAATGGCGTTCGCATCGCCACTCGTTTTCGAAAGAAGGTGGAACAACCTTTCCACTGGCGTAAGTCTCGAATTGTTGATGTAGACTGCCGTGAAAAGGTCCCTAAAGGTGGGCCACCGAAGGTAATCGCCTTCAAAGATTTCGATGTTTACTGGTGGCAGACGACAGCCAGTAGGAGTGGGAGTTGGAGAGTTGCGGAAACCTGAGCGGACGGGATGGCGGCTTTTTCTATGACTTCCTGAAGATGGGCAACACACCTCGAAAAGACGGAGTAACAGTAACTGTATTTTGATTCCAGCACTGTTGAGATGGCTGGATCCTCGGCGGACACGGAAAGAATGTCCAAACAGCTCTCATAGCCCTTCTTCACATCTTCCCATAAGGCCCGGATTTCGTCCAGATGGACTCGGCACATGTAAGGGGAAAATTCTTCAGTTTCAGAGGCGCCCGGAGTACGTATGTCAGCTTCGAAGTGGCTTACTCGGTCCGTTGTGGCAATGAATTTCCTCACGGCAATATCCATGGCGGACGGAGCCATTTTTGTGGGAGACCGAGTAAGTTTTGACGATGGACCTGGGCTAATATTCCCTGAATTGTCGCTTTTGGCCTTAGGAATGGCCGCAGAGAGCTTTGGCTTGAGATGAGACGGGCGCGGAGATGCGGTTTGGGACCTGTCCAGGCGGATTGATGGGATCGTACGTGGCTTCTTGTCGTCTATGGGCATAGCAGGACTCGGGTAGATCAATTGATCGGAATCGTCCACAGACTCAAAGGGGACTAAAATCTAAATTTGAGAACTGTAGAAATTTGAGAAGCCAACAGGTTGTCCGAAAAAGGATAAATTGAACCCAGAACTAATTGATTCGAAAGGTGGCGTCCGAAATTATTTAAAATATTGCCACTGACACGAAAAAATGGAAAAATGGCCAGAAAAGGGATACGTTGAGTTGCCCTGTATACTTTACGTAGAGTAATTGGTTAAAAATCGATCAGTCAAAAATATAGAAAACTGCGAAAAAATACCCAAAAAGATACAGAGGTCGGATTATGCCTTAGGCGGATTGAGAAGCAGATTAATTTTTTTAATTATTTTCGATCGTATTTATTACGAAGCCGGAAAGTTAAAAATGAAACCCTTGGCTTTGGTTCGGCCGAAAAGCTCACTGATATAGCGTCGGCAAAGCAGTGCACGCGTGAGGGACGCAAGAGGGGAACAAACAGCAACAACAATAACGCGGCCGCTGCAGCGATTAAGTCGTTAATTTTGCAAAATAGTCGCGGTCCCGCCCGTGTGGATCTGTAAAGATATTTCGTTTTTTAATATTTGTTGTATTGTCTCGGCTTTAATTTGTATTTATGTAGGTATGTATATTAGTTTTGATGCAGACGTAGTTTCTGGGATCGGAGGCAGAAAATATATATATATATATATATGTAAGTATAAAATATGTTGGGCATGCAAGCGAATACCGATAATGTATGTATGTGTAGGGCACAAGTTGGCACAGTGGAGCGTCGAGAAGTGGACTGTATATTTAAAAATGAAAGGATAGAAAAATTATGTGGCGAAAATTGGCACGCACAAGAATAAGGAAACAAATATCGCGACAACGGCGGACTGTTCGGCGAACAGAGAGATTCCCGAAACAGTGCACACTGGTTGGCCAATATTTATTATGCCTTTCTCACCACACAATTTAACTTTTCACTTGTTAATTTGCGCCGGTGTTATGAACCGGTTATGAAAATATGTCGCTTGTGATGCTGAGAATGCATACACATATATGTACATATGCCTCGACCGTTGGAAAGTTGTTGTACAACGAGAACGAAAAGAAAAACGGCGAGGAATACGGCGACACACAAAGCGGAGACGAATGGAAAATTTCGGCGGACTAGGAGCACTAATTATTTATGCGGACTAGGAGCACTATTTATTTATGCGGACTAGGAGCACTATTAATTTTCTCGCTGTCGAAAACTCTCGGATTTGGAGTTGACACAGAAACAATAAGCGATCTTACAGCAGTGTGAACTAAATTTAATGTTCGGACCACTGCTGAAGATCGGCAGCGAGAAGGAGACGAAAAGACCTTGTACTTATCTTTAGCGGCGGCACCACCAGAGCTGCTGGTGAAAAAAGGATTCCAGGACGATATCCTTATCCGGCTCGAAGGACCATGTTTATGTAGGGGGGTGGCGAGGATCCTCCGCTAAAGGATTTCAGCAGAAAAGTATTACATATATCCCACGAAGTAGAAGACGTAGAAAATATTCGGGGGTCGAGAGTCGACACTGGCATGGAGCGCCCGTAGTGTGGTTTATTGAACATGCACTGGGTTACTAATCTAAGCTTAAACATAGAGCCGTGCTCCCGCCCGCTATACTCCGCTAAAGCGAGAGCGGGAGATCGGCGGCGGCCGACTGCTGGATCGGATTTATCCCGAGCTCGGGGAGCGGGAGCGTCAGAGGGCGATGCGCGGATGCGCTTGGCCAGGGAGCGGCAGAAGAGTGCAGTGGCCGAAGATGTGGAGGAGAGCATCGAGGGCGATCGCTGCCAAGACAGGTGCCGAGGAGCGGCGGAATAGTGTCGCGAAACGGCCGGAGATTGCAGCGAAGTGCGGGCGAGCGTCGGCACGCCCGACGAACTATGCGCGGAAGCCCGAAATACGGGAGCGCAAGAGCGGCTGAGCTTTCGGAAGCTCGGTGGCCAGAGGGGGTAAAATGGGCCCCTCACGTAAACAGGATTCTACAAATCGGATTCGGAATTGGAAGCTGCCGTAGTGTCGGATCAATCGGACTCGGATTTAGACAAAAATCATAAAAATGACCGGCAGCAAAGTGAAATGTTTACTTATCTTGTGCGGTGTTAAAGCCACCGGAACTGCTGGTGATATAATTATCCAGCTCTGTTGGACCAAATGTTCGGATGGGGGTGGCTTTATTCTGAAATGCACTCGATAAGAAAAACACGCAATAACTTCGGGGTATTACGCGATGTGCGTTGGAGGTCTTTATTAAATCGTAGGAAAATTAGTACTAAATGCAAGCTTGGGGAGAGCGGATAAGCAGCTCTATGCACGAAAGTGCAGTGGAAGAGGGAGAGAGAGACCGAGTGTACGGGATCGCACTGCCTCCGGAAAATAAACGCCCTTCTGGCGTGAACAACTTTTATATTTTTATTGTGGAAGGAAAAAAAAAATTTTTTTGAAAAAATATATCAAATGTATCGATACGATCATTTGGATGTGTTACGGAGCGATCTCGAAAAAATATTTTGAATTCAAAAAAAAAAAAAACGAGCTACGGGGGGCAGGTGCACGGGGCAAAATTTATAAACTTTTGTGTAAAAGTTTTTCCTTTTTTCTGAATTTATTATTATTCCTGATTATTGATTCGAAGGTTATATATTGTCGGTCTGATTTGAGATCATTTGTTTCGGTCATTTATTAATTTAATTTATTTAATTTGGAAATAATATTTAATTAATTTAATTTAATTAATTTAAATATTTAATTTAAAATGAGCCTAGAAACCAAAAATAAATCGATTCTGGAAGAGCTGAAAAGCAAGCTCCAAAGTCGGGTCAGAGCAATTCGCCGATTAAATGAGCGATTAGAAACGGGATCGATTCCGATATTAGAGGAAGAATTGAAATGTCGACTAGAAAACTGAAATGCTTCAATTAATAAGGCAAATCAATTACAAGAACAGATAAAAGACATAGATTGTGGCGATGAATTTGGCGACGAGTTGGAAGAACTTTGTATAGTGAAGTGCTTTGAAGGTAGCAAGCGTTAGCGAAGCTCCGGGACCAGCTGCTGTAGCTCCAACTCGTGCGCGACTTCCGAATTTGGCATTGCCAAAATTCAGTGGAGATTATTCGGAGTTCAAAAATTTCATCAGCCTTTTCGAAACTTTGGTTTATAAAGACGCCAGCATTCCAGTTATCGAAAAATTTAACCATTTAATTTCATGTCTCTCTGGTGAAGCTTTAGGATCAATTAAAGCTTACCAAGTCACCGAGAGCAATTACGAAAAGGTACTAGCCAGTTTAAAAAAGGTGTACGATAACGAATGCCTCATATATGAATAATATATCAACATTGTTTAGTCTTCCTAAAATATCGCATCAGTCCGCTTCCTCCTTGAGAAACCTTATCGATACTGTTTCGTCGATTTATGGTTCTCTGTTATCGATAGGAGATGATACAAAAATATCGAATGCAATGTTGATATATTTGGTATTGAATAGAGTCGACCCAGTGACCAAACAAAAATGGGAGGAGCAGCTCGATTATGAGACTTTGCCGCTTTGGGCCGATTTTGAAAAAATGTTAAATCGCCGATATCAGCATTTATCAGCTGAAGAATCGACAAAGCCGAAGCAAGACAAAATTGTGTCGAGCAGGCCACATAATCGTAGCTCATTTTCGTGTTCCTCCTCCAACAGCAAGCCTCAGCAAACTTGTAGCTATTGCAATGCAGCAGATCATTTGCTACAGAATTGTAGCCCGTTTTGGCGTCTCTCTGTAATGCAAAGGTTCGAGTTTGTTAAGTCTGCCTCCTTATGTATTAATTGTCTGCGAAAAGGCCATACTGTTTCGAAATGCAAAGGCAAAAAGTGTCGAGCTTGTGACCGCTCACACCATATTCTACTACATAGATATACAGTGCCTGAGAACAGTTTAGCGTTGCCACTCCCGCCAGAGACTATGTCTCCTCCTTTTAACCAGGATCAGCCTTCCACGTCACATGTTATGCATGCTACGTCCTTGGACAGGGTGATTTTGGCTACGTCAATCGTAAGCGTCCGTACGAAAAACGGAGAATACGTTTTAGCCCGAGCTCTGCTGGACTCTGGGTCTCAAACGAATTTTATAACAGAAGAACTGGCGAACCGCTTACAGATTCGTAGAGAGGAGTCGTGTATCAATTTACTTGGTATTGGCGAGTCCAATTCTCAAGTCAAGAAAAAGGTACACACAGTGGTGAAGTCGCAAATAAATGGTAGTGAGTTCGCGTTCGATTTCTGGATCTTAAAATCGATCTCCGGTTACCATCCTGATCAGTCGGTGAACGTCAGTGATTGGAAGATCCCGAAGAACCTACCATTAGCAGACCCATATTTCTACAAGTCACAAAAAATTTATATGTTGATAGGAGCAGAATCATTTTTCGAATTGCTAGCTGTTGGTCAAATTAGACAAGGTCCTGACTATCCAACTCTACAAAAGACCCTTCCCCATCAATGCGTGTTAAGGCCCCAGAGTACGTCAACAAAGTTGCGCGTCGTGTTCGATGCGTCTTGCAAAACATCGTCTCAGGTGGCCTTAAACGACATCCTGATGGTGGGGCCGACAATTCAAGAAGAGTTGTACTCCACTCTACTCCGCTTCCGGCTGCACAGGTATGCCCTGACTGCCGATGTAAAAAAGATGTATCGCCAAGTAATGGTTAATGAAGCGGATAGGAAGTTTCAACTCATAGTGTGGAGGAGAGACCCCTCTGAATCCTTGAGATTATACAAGCTCAACACCGTCACATATGGTACTCGACCAGCCGCATTTCTGGCTATTCGGTGTTTAAAGAGGTTGTGTGAATCTGCTAAAATTTCATTCCCTAGAGCTCCCGACGTAATTGGATCCGATTTTTACGTCGATGACATGTTAACTGGTGCTGCATGCGTAGAGGAGCTAAAGACAATTAATTCTGAAGTCTCTCAGGTTCTTCAAACAGCAGGTTTTGAATTGACAAAGTGGTTTTCAAACTCACCTGAGGTCACTGCATCTGAGAGCACAGTTAAGTAGATACCTATCTCGGATTCAGAGTCAACTATGGCGTTAGGAATATCGTGGTTGCCTAGCGAAGATGCCTTCAAGTTCAAAATTGACACTTCTGTCATGGGTCTCCGAGCGGCGAAACGGAACATTCTATCGGTGACATCGAAGCTGTTTGACCCCCTCGGCTTGTTAAGTCCCATTGTGATTAAAGGAAATATCCTATTGCAGGAACTTAGGCTTAATAAGTTAGATTGGGATGAGTCTACTCCGATGTATTTGGAAACAGCCTGGAATATGCTAAAAAGCACTCTGTCTCAACTGTCCTCGGTTCGTGCATACCGACCCGATGTCACCGGTACAGTTTCATGCCTATGCCGACGCATCCATGAGAGCTTATGGAGCTTGCGCCTATATTCGTAGCAAAACTGCCGAAGGTTTTAAATTATCGTTGTTGACGTCAAAGTGGAAAGTAGCGCCGCTTAAGACCAAAACGCTCCCAAGGCTTGAGTTATGTGCCGCTCACATTCTCGCAGATCTTTGCCATAGAATCAAACCCTTATTAAAAGTTCCTATCGAACGAATTGTATACTGGTCGGACTCTGAAGTTACTCTTCACTGGAGTTACTCTTTTGGGGGTCAAGGCTGTGTCAGTGAAGCGTGTGCGCCTGACGCCGTGTCGATCTGACTCAGCTAGTGGTAGTTGGCAATCACATGCCGACTACTAAAGACCGACCATACGTGGTGAAGAACCACATCCTGCTCGAGGTGCCCCTGCTCTAGACTAAATATGGCGGATCTTGAGAGGACAACTCGAAAAAACCGTAAAACCGGTGTTACCGTACCGTGCCCCTGGGATGAATGGCACTACGTCAGTGTGTCTTTTAACGGTGGCTTCCGGATACCTGGCACCTCCGGTCGTATAAGCGCCCGATCCGGGGTATGAGGCTCTGCCCCGGGGGATACTTCCTTCCTCACTACTCGTGGGACCAATCTATGGAAACCAAAAACAGTAGCAATACAGAAACAGGGTGCTCTAGCAGCCCCAAATCGATTAATATCGAACCAATCCGGGAGCCCGAAGAAGCCATGGACGTCTGTTCACAAGGCTCTGGCACCGACTCCATCACCAAGGAAGAGAAAGAAGCCCTTCTCGCCTCTCCCAAGGTTGATAAACCCAAGCGGATCGCTCTATCGGGCGCCGCAAGGAAAAGGTTGCGCAGACACCTTGCGAACGGCATTCCCATGGAGGAGGCCAAAAGGCTCGCTCAGAACCCTATGGACCCTCCTAGGGTAGAGCCCAGCAGGAGTGGCGTGACCAAGAAAAAGGGTAAGATCGGCTAACACGACCCCAGAGGAGGTGTCGACCAAGAGGGCCATGACAAAAACCGCGGCACCCAGTGCCTTGACGAGGGGTGGCCTTGCGACTGCACCGCCTGCCACGGAGGCTCCAGTAGCCTCCACATCCGCAGCCGTAGCTGTGGCTGGGCAGCAGATACAGGAGCAATCACCCCAAGTCGGTGTCATGCCCTCCTACAGGGACGTTGCCAGCTCATCGAAGATGGCGATACTCCCTACCGACTACCCCCAACAACTCTTCACGACGGATCAACGCAACGGAGAAGCCCACCTGCTCAAATGCCAGTGCTCCTGTTATGGCTGCATCGACACCACAGGGCACTGCAGTCGCACAAGAGCCCGCAGCACCGCGAAAAATCCTGTGCCCTCCACTCCATGGGCGGAGTGCGAGGCGCACACTAGAGGAGGAGGCCCTTCTAGGCACCAACCGCGGCCGGAAGATGGCGGCCAGGGGCCGCAAGAGGACGGACTAATGTCCTCTCCCCTCTCCCCACTCCCCCTAACACCAGGAGACACCTCCGATGTCTCCAAGCGAACCTCCACCACGTAAAGGCCGCATCCGACATACTTTGCGAGAGGTTCTCTACAATGGACATAGCGTTCATCCAGGAGCCCTGGATAAATGCAGGAAGTGTCCGGGGGCTTAGCACCCCATCCGGTAAGTTGCTGTATGCAAATGACCAACCTCGCCCTAGATCGGCATTGTTAATTAACAAAAATTTACCATCTGTTCCCCTTTCACAGTTCATAACTGAGGACCTGGTGGCGGTTTGGGTTAAAATACCCACCCCTCACGGCGAGCAGGAGGCAGTGTTGGCCCTCCGCCTATCTACCCGACGACTCGGAGGAAGTGCCTACGGCGGCTACTTGTGCCCTGATAGAGCCTACATTCATTAATGCCATTAGGGAGGAAGTCCTTGATCTAACTCTCTGTAGTATAAATATGGTTTCCGTTGTCTCAAACTGGCACGTTGCAAGTGAGATCACTATGTCAGATCACCAACACATTAGATTTGACATAGGATGCGCCTTGCAATGTAGCCTAGTCACCAGAAATCCCAGGAAAACCAACTGGGATCACTTCTGCTTTAAACTTGAGCAATACAAAGACTGCTCGACCCGTCCGATAACATCCATAGACGAGTTAGAGCGTGAAGCTACTGTACTGTACTCGGCTACGGTAGGACTAGGTACCTCGGGTACGTCTGCTTGTAGAAGAACGTGCGTTGCGTGAACGTGATGACGTTGGATCTGGGCTGGGTGAAGAGTAATGCGTGAGAGATGGTTCGTAAGTTGCAGGTTCGAAGTAGGAGGTGCTCGCTGCTGCGAGTGGGGCGCGAGCTCTGGATGGTTCCCTCGGAATGTTCGTGGGCCAAACAGTTAGAACAGTAGCGGTGGACAATAACCGCGCGGAGCCTCTTTTCAGCACTCAGCTTGAGGAACTGTTGGCATTTTCGAAGGGGGTGGATACCGTTGCAGACTCGACAACGGTAGGAGTGAGTGCTTTTGTCACGCCTGCCTCTTAAGGCGGCCGCACTGTGAATGGCAAGGAGTGTGTCCAACGGACCTTTGGATGCACAGGAACCTCTCGTGGAAAAAACTCGGACATTTGAGTGGTCGTTGGAAACTGCAGCGCCTTGCGCAAGGGGCGCAGGTCGTGGACTAGACGGAGCAGAGGGTCTTAGATCGGTCGCAACCGGACTGTCGCGGTGTAGAAGAGTGTGATGCCGGACGTGGCACGAGATGCAGTTATGGGCACTGGTACAGTACCGGTATTGGTGGCCTCGATCCAAACAATTTAAGCAGAGTTGCTTTCTTCGGACGAAATTTGAGCGATCATCAACACTCATAGTTAGGAAACGGGGACATGTACGCAGGGGGTGAGTTCCCAGGGCGCACAGGTCACACCCTCTGGGAGTCGGAGCCCTCCTAGATTCGTTGGAGTTGAATATGTGCGCGGGTGGGGTGACAATTGTCGGTCTTGGCGGAAAATGCCCAGAGTCGCTAGGCCTGACGTCGTCGATGGCCTCCAGTGTACGATAGCGCTCCGTCAGAAACGCATCTAACTTATTCCAGGTTGGAATTTCAGATTTGTTCTGGACCGACTGTTCCCAGAGAGAAAGAGTGAGATTTGGAAGCTTGGCAGAAGTCATATACACAAGGAGACAGTCCCATGCCTCGACTTGAATGGATGACATCTTCAAGGATGTTAGGCAACTTTGGATGGTGCCTCGCAGCTCTTTTAAAGCGGCCCCGGATTCTTGGGGAATCGTCTGAATATTAAGAAGAATCTTCAGCTGACTGTTTACTAAAGTTCGCCTATTTTCGAAGCGGTCCGTAAGGCTTTGCCACGCGGAGACGAACCCGTCATTAGTTAGCGGTGCCTTGGAAACAATGGCGTTCGCATCGCCACTCGTTTTCGAAAGAAGGTGGAACAACCTTTCCACTGGCGTAAGTCTCGAATTGTTGATGTAGACTGCCGTGAAAAGGTCCCTAAAGGTGGGCCACCGAAGGTAATCGCCTTCAAAGATTTCGATGTTTACTGGTGGCAGACGACAGCCAGTAGGAGTGGGAGTTGGAGAGTTGCGGAAACCTGAGCGGACGGGATGGCGGCTTTTTCTATGACTTCCTGAAGATGGGCAACACACCTCGAAAAGACGGAGTAACAGTAACTGTATTTTGATTCCAGCACTGTTGAGATGGCTGGATCCTCGGCGGACACGGAAAGAATGTCCAAACAGCTCTCATAGCCCTTCTTCACATCTTCCCATAAGGCCCGGATTTCGTCCAGATGGACTCGGCACATGTAAGGGGAAAATTCTTCAGTTTCAGAGGCGCCCGGAGTACGTATGTCAGCTTCGAAGTGGCTTACTCGGTCCGTTGTGGCAATGAATTTCCTCACGGCAATATCCATGGCGGACGGAGCCATTTTTGTGGGAGACCGAGTAAGTTTTGACGATGGACCTGGGCTAATATTCCCTGAATTGTCGCTTTTGGCCTTAGGAATGGCCGCAGAGGGCTTTGGCTTGAGATGAGACGGGCGCGGAGATGCGGTTTGGGACCTGTCCAGGCGGATTGATGGGATCGTACGTGGCTTCTTGTCGTCTATGGGCATAGCAGGACTCGGGTAGATCAATTGATCGGAATCGTCCACAGACTCAAAGGGGACTAAAATCTAAATTTGAGAACTGTAGAAATTTGAGAAGCCAACAGGTTGTCCGAAAAAGGATAAATTGAACCCAGAACTAATTGATTCGAAAGGTGGCGTCCGAAATTATTTAAAATATTGCCACTGACACGAAAAAATGGAAAAATGGCCAGAAAAGGGATACGTTGAATTGCCCTGTATACTTTACGTAGAGTAATTGGTTAAAAATCGATCAGTCAAAAATATAGAAAACTGCGAAAAAATACCCAAAAAGATACAGAGGTCGGATTATGCCTTAGGCGGATTGAGAAGCAGATTAATTTTTTTAATTATTTTCGATCGTATTTATTACGAAGCCGGAAAGTTAAAAATGAAACCCTTGGCTTTGGTTCGGCCGAAAAGCTCACTGATATAGCGTCGGCAAAGCAGTGCACGCGTGAGGGACGCAAGAGGGGAACAAACAGCAACAACAATAACGCGGCCGCTGCAGCGATTAAGTCGTTAATTTTGCAAAATAGTCGCGGTCCCGCCCGTGTGGATCTGTAAAGATATTTCGTTTTTTAATATTTGTTGTATTGTCTCGGCTTTAATTTGTATTTATGTAGGTATGTATATTAGTTTTGATGCAGACGTAGTTTCTGGGATCGGAGGCAGAAAAAAAATATATATATATATATGTATGTATAAAATATGTTGGGCATGCAAGCGAATACCGATAATGTATGTATGTGTAGGGCACAAGTTGGCACAGTGGAGCGTCGAGAAGTGGACTGTATATTTAAAAATGAAAGGATAGAAAAATTATGTGGCGAAAATTGGCACGCACAAGAATAAGGAAACAAATATCGCGACAACGGCGGACTGTTCGGCGAACAGAGAGATTCCCGAAACAGTGCACACTGGTTGGCCAATATTTATTATGCCTTTCTCACCACACAATTTAACTTTTCACTTGTTAATTTGCGCGGAGTTGCGCCGAAATATGAAAATATGTCGCTTGTGATGCTGAGAATGCATACACATATATGTACATATGCCTCGACCGTTGGAAAGTTGTTGTACAACGAGAACGAAAAGAAAAACGGCGAGGAATACGGCGACACACAAAGCGGAGACGAATGGAAAATTTCGGCGGACTAGGAGCACTAATTATTTATGCGGACTAGGAGCACTATTTATTTATGCGGACTAGGAGCACTATTAATTTTCTCGCTGTCGAAAACTCTCGGATTTGGAGTTGACACAGAAACAATAAGCGATCTTACAGCAGTGTGAACTAAATTTAATGTTCGGACCACTGCTGAAGATCGGCAGCGAGAAGGAGACGAAAAGACCTTGTACTTATCTTTAGCGGCGGCACCACCAGAGCTGCTGGTGAAAAAAGGATTCCAGGACGATATCCTTATCCGGCTCGAAGGACCATGTTTATGTAGGGGGGTGGCGAGGATCCTCCGCTAAAGGATTTCAGCAGAAAAGTATTACATATATCCCACGAAGTAGAAGACGTAGAAAATATTCGGGGGTCGAGAGTCGACACTGGCATGGAGCGCCCGTAGTGTGGTTTATTGAACATGCACTGGGTTACTAATCTAAGCTTAAACATAGAGCCGTGCTCCCGCCCGCTATACTCCGCTAAAGCGAGAGCGGGAGATCGGCGGCGGCCGACTGCTGGATCGGATTTATCCCGAGCTCGGGGAGCGGGAGCGTCAGAGGGCGATGCGCGGATGCGCTTGGCCAGGGAGCGGCAGAAGAGTGCAGTGGCCGAAGATGTGGAGGAGAGCATCGAGGGCGATCGCTGCCAAGACAGGTGCCGAGGAGCGGCGGAATAGTGTCGCGAAACGGCCGGAGATTGCAGCGAAGTGCGGGCGAGCGTCGGCACGCCCGACGAAATATGCGCGGAAGCCCGAAATACGGGAGCGCAAGAGCGGCTGAGCTTTCGGAAGCTCGGTGGCCAGAGGGGGTAAAATGGGCCCCTCACGTAAACAGGATTCTACAAATCGGATTCGGAATTGGAAGCTGCCGTAGTGTCGGATCAATCGGACTCGGATTTAGACAAAAATCATAAAAATGACCGGCAGCAAAGTGAAATGTTTACTTATCTTGTGCGGTGTTAAAGCCACCGGAACTGCTGGTGATATAATTATCCAGCTCTGTTGGACCAAATGTTCGGATGGGGGTGGCTTTATTCTGAAATGCACTCGATAAGAAAAACACGCAATAACTTCGGGGTATTACGCGATGTGCGTTGGAGGTCTTTATTAAATCGTAGGAAAATTAGTACTAAATGCAAGCTTGGGGAGAGCGGATAAGCAGCTCTATGCACGAAAGTGCAGTGGAAGAGGGAGAGAGAGACCGAGTGTACGGGATCGCACTGCCTCCGGAAAATAAACGCCCTTCTGGCGTGAACAACTTTTATATTTTTATTGTGGAAGGAAAAAAAAAATTTTTTTCAAAAAATATATCAAATGTATCGATACGATCATTTGGATGTGTTACGGAGCGATCTCGAAAAAATATTTTGAATTCAAAAAAAAAAAACGAGCTACGGCGGGCAGGTGCACGGGGCAAAATTTATAAACTTTTGTGTAAAAGTTTTTCCTTTTTTCTGAATTTATTATTATTCCTGATTATTGATTCGAAGGTTATATATTGTCGGTCTGATTTGAGATCATTTGTTTCGGTCATTTATTAATTTAATTTATTTAATTTGGAAATAATATTTAATTAATTTAATTTAATTAATTTAAATATTTAATTTAAAATGAGCCTAGAAACCAAAAATAAATCGATTCTGGAAGAGCTGAAAAGCAAGCTCCAAAGTCGGGTCAGAGCAATTCGCCGATTAAATGAGCGATTAGAAACGGGATCGATTCCGATATTAGAGGAAGAATTGAAATGTCGACTAGAAAACTGAAATGCTTCAATTAATAAGGCAAATCAATTACAAGAACAGATAAAAGACATAGATTGTGGCGATGAATTTGGTGACGAGTTGGAAGAACTTTGTATAGTGAAGTGCTTTGAAGGTAGCAAGCGTTAGCGAAGCTCCGGGACCAGCTGCTGTAGCTCCAACTCGTGCGCGACTTCCGAATTTGGCATTGCCAAAATTCAGTGGAGATTATTCGGAGTTCAAAAATTTCATCAGCCTTTTCGAAACTTTGGTTTATAAAGACGCCAGCATTCCAGTTATCGAAAAATTTAACCATTTAATTTCATGTCTCTCTGGTGAAGCTTTAGGATCAATTAAAGCTTACCAAGTCACCGAGAGCAATTACGAAAAGGTACTAGCCAGTTTAAAAAAGGTGTACGATAACGAATGCCTCATATATGAATAATATATCAACATTGTTTAGTCTTCCTAAAATATCGCATCAGTCCGCTTCCTCCTTGAGAAACCTTATCGATACTGTTTCGTCGATTTATGGTTCTCTGTTATCGATAGGAGATGATACAAAAATATCGAATGCAATGTTGATATATTTGGTATTGAATAGAGTCGACCCAGTGACCAAACAAAAATGGGAGGAGCAGCTCGATTATGAGACTTTGCCGCTTTGGGCCGATTTTGAAAAAATGTTAAATCGCCGATATCAGCATTTATCAGCTGAAGAATCGACAAAGCCGAAGCAAGACAAAATTGTGTCGAGCAGGCCACATAATCGTAGCTCATTTTCGTGTTCCTCCTCCAACAGCAAGCCTCAGCAAACTTGTAGCTATTGCAATGCAGCAGATCATTTGCTACAGAATTGTAGCCCGTTTTGGCGTCTCTCTGTAATGCAAAGGTTCGAGTTTGTTAAGTCTGCCTCCTTATGTATTAATTGTCTGCGAAAAGGCCATACTGTTTCGAAATGCAAAGGCAAAAAGTGTCGAGCTTGTGACCGCTCACACCATATTCTACTACATAGATATACAGTGCCTGAGAACAGTTTAGCGTTGCCACTCCCGCCAGAGACTATGTCTCCTCCTTTTAACCAGGATCAGCCTTCCACGTCACATGTTATGCATGCTACGTCCTTGGACAGGGTGATTTTGGCTACGTCAATCGTAAGCGTCCGTACGAAAAACGGAGAATACGTTTTAGCCCGAGCTCTGCTGGACTCTGGGTCTCAAACGAATTTTATAACAGAAGAACTGGCGAACCGCTTACAGATTCGTAGAGAGGAGTCGTGTATCAATTTACTTGGTATTGGCGAGTCCAATTCTCAAGTCAAGAAAAAGGTACACACAGTGGTGAAGTCGCAAATAAATGGTAGTGAGTTCGCGTTCGATTTCTGGATCTTAAAATCGATCTCCGGTTACCATCCTGATCAGTCGGTGAACGTCAGTGATTGGAAGATCCCGAAGAACCTACCATTAGCAGACCCATATTTCTACAAGTCACAAAAAATTTATATGTTGATAGGAGCAGAATCATTTTTCGAATTGCTAGCTGTTGGTCAAATTAGACAAGGTCCTGACTATCCAACTCTACAAAAGACCCTTCCCCATCAATGCGTGTTAAGGCCCCAGAGTACGTCAACAAAGTTGCGCGTCGTGTTCGATGCGTCTTGCAAAACATCGTCTCAGGTGGCCTTAAACGACATCCTGATGGTGGGGCCGACAATTCAAGAAGAGTTGTACTCCACTCTACTCCGCTTCCGGCTGCACAGGTATGCCCTGACTGCCGATGTAAAAAGATGTATCGCCAAGTAATGGTTAATGAAGCGGATAGGAAGTTTCAACTCATAGTGTGGAGGAGAGACCCCTCTGAATCCTTGAGATTATACAAGCTCAACACCGTCACATATGGTACTCGACCAGCCGCATTTCTGGCTATTCGGTGTTTAAAGAGGTTGTGTGAATCTGCTAAAATTTCATTCCCTAGAGCTCCCGACGTAATTGGATCCGATTTTTACGTCGATGACATGTTAACTGGTGCTGCATGCGTAGAGGAGCTAAAGACAATTAATTCTGAAGTCTCTCAGGTTCTTCAAACAGCAGGTTTTGAATTGACAAAGTGGTTTTCAAACTCACCTGAGGTCACTGCATCTGAGAGCACAGTTAAGTAGATACCTATCTCGGATTCAGAGTCAACTATGGCGTTAGGAATATCGTGGTTGCCTAGCGAAGATGCCTTCAAGTTCAAAATTGACACTTCTGTCATGGGTCTCCGAGCGGCGAAACGGAACATTCTATCGGTGACATCGAAGCTGTTTGACCCCCTCGGCTTGTTAAGTCCCATTGTGATTAAAGGAAATATCCTATTGCAGGAACTTAGGCTTAATACGTTAGATTGGGATGAGTCTACTCCGATGTATTTGGAAACAGCCTGGAATATGCTAAACAGCACTCTGTCTCAACTGTCCTCGGTTCGTGCATACCGACCCGATGTCACCGGTACAGTTTCATGCATATGCCGACGCATCCATGAGAGCTTATGGAGCTTGCGCCTATATTCGTAGCAAAACTGCCGAAGGTTTTAAATTATCGTTGTTGACGTCAAAGTGGAAAGTAGTGCCGCTCACATTCTCGCAGATCTTTGCCATAGAATCAAACCCTTATTAAAAGTTCCTATCGAACGAATTGTATACTGGTCGGACTCTGAAGTTATTCTTGATTGGAGTTACTCTTTTGGGGGTCAAGGCTGTGTCAGTGAAGCGTGTGCGCCTGACGCCGTGTCGATCTGACTCAGCTAGTGGTAGTTGGCAATCACATGCCGACTACTAAAGACCGACCATACGTGGTGAAGAACCACATCCTGCTCGAGGTGCCCCTGCTCTAGACTAAATATGGCGGATCTTGAGAGGACAACTCGAAAAAAACCGTAAAACCGGTGTTACCGTACCGTGCCCCTGGGATGAATGGCACTACGTCAGTGTGTCTTTTAACGGTGGCTTCCGGATACCTGGCACCTCCGGTCGTATAAGCGCCCGATCCGGGGTATGAGGCTCTGCCCCGGGGGATACTTCCTTCCTCACTACTCGTGGGACCAATCTATGGAAACCAAAAACAGTAGCAATACAGAAACAGGGTGCTCTAGCAGCCCCAAATCGATTAATATCGAACCAATCCGGGAGCCCGAAGAAGCCATGGACGTCTGTTCACAAGGCTCTGGCACCGACTCCATCACCAAGGAAGAGAAAGAAGCCCTTCTCGCCTCTCCCAAGGTTGATAAACCCAAGCGGATCGCTCTATCGGGCGCCGCAAGGAAAAGGTTGCGCAGACACCTTGCGAACGGCATTCCCATGGAGGAGGCCAAAAGGCTCGCTCAGAACCCTATGGACCCTCCTAGGGTAGAGCCCAGCAGGAGTGGCGTGACCAAGAAAAGGGTAAGATCGGCTAACACGACCCCAGAGGAGGTGTCGACCAAGAGGGCCATGACAAAAACCGCGGCACCCAGTGCCTTGACGAGGGGTGGCCTTGCGACTGCACCGCCTGCCACGGAGGCTCCAGTAGCCTCCACATCCGCAGCCGTAGCTGTGGCTGGGCAGCAGATACAGGAGCAATCACCCCAAGTCGGTGTCATGCCCTCCTACAGGGACGTTGCCAGCTCATCGAAGATGGCGATACTCCCTACCGACTACCCCCAACAACTCTTCACGACGGATCAGCTCCTGCATCCTCCGTTCCCGCAACGGAGAAGCCCACCTGCTCAAATGCCAGTGCTCCTGTTATGGCTGCATCGACACCACAGGGCACTGCAGTCGCACAAGAGCCCGCAGCACCGCGAAAAATCCTGTGCCCTCCACTCCATGGGCGCATCACGCTCGGAACCGGGCGCCCCACTCGAGGCACCGGGCGCGTACCCAAGGGTGCGAGGCGCACACTAGAGGAGGAGGCCCTTCTAGGCACCAACCGCGGCCGGAAGATGGCGGCCAGGGGCCGCAAGAGGACGGACTAATGTCCTCTCCCCACTCCCCCTAACACCAGGAGACACCTCCGATGTCTCCAAGCGAACCTCCACCACGTAAAGGCCGCATCCGACGTACTTTGCGAGAGGTTCTCTACAATGGACATAGCGTTCATCCAGGAGCCCTGGATAAATGCAGGAAGTGTCCGGGGGCTTAGCACCCCATCCGGTAAGTTGCTGTATGCAAATGACCAACCTCGCCCTAGATCGGCATTGTTAATTAACAAAAATTTACCATCTGTTCCCCTTTCACAGTTCATAACTGAGGACCTGGTGGCGGTTTGGGTTAAAATACCCACTCCTCACGGCGAGCAGGAGGCAGTGTTGGCCTCCGCCTATCTACCCGACGACTCGGAGGAAGTGCCTACGACGGCTACTTGTGCCCTGATAGAGCACTGCCAGAGAAACCGGCTCAGATGGATAATCGCCTGTGATGCCAATGCACACCACACGGTCTGGGGGAGCAGTGACATCAACAAGAGGGGTGAGTACCTTCTTGAATACATTATTAGTAACAATATAGGATTACTAAACCGGGGCAGCGAGCCTACATTCATTAATGCCATTAGAGAGGAAGTCCTTGATCTAACTCTCTGTAGTATAAGTATGGTTTCCGTTGTCTCAAACTGGCACGTTGCAAGTGAGATCACTATGTCAGATCACCAACACATTAGATTTGACATAGGATGCGCCTTGCAATGTAGCCTAGAAAAACCAGAAATCCCAGGAAAACCAACTGGGATCACTTCTGCTTTGAACTTGAGCAATACAAAGACTGCTCGACCCGTCCGATAACATCCATAGACGAGTTAGAGCGTGAAGCTACTGTACTTCATACAAATATTGAATCAGCATATCACGCCAGCTGCGACCAAAAGGTACGCAAGACCGGAAGGGCTGTTCCCTGGTGGAACAAAAGCCTTGACGATCTCAAAAAGGCTGCGCGTAGGCTCTTCAATAAGGCAAGGAGTGGGAGGGCCTCATGGGACTCCTACACTTCTGCTTTAACGCGCTACAACGAAGAGCTGAGAAGATCAAAACGGGCTACTTGGCGCCAACACTGCGGGCAGATCTCATCTTTCCCGGAAGCTGTTAGGGCTGCAAAAAGCCCTCTCCAAAGACCACTCAAACGGCATATGCACGCTGAAAAAGCCGGATGGAACTTACACAAACAGCCCAAAGGAGACGAGCAGCCTACTCCTGGCTACTCACTTTCCTGGGTGCGTGGCTGTGGAGCAACCCATCTCAGAGAGTGAGGCACCAACGTACCTCTAAGGGACTGGAGTGTGCCCACACCTGCGCGTGACTATGGCGGTAGACACCAATGGGGCTAAGGGAGGGGAACCTCCCTATCGCTCAGAACGTGTTGGAAACTTGCCCCATAAACTGTTTCATCAAAATAGCGTACAATGGGCACTACAAAGTTTCAGCCCATACAAATCACCTGGACCAGCTTTTGACAACACGTCATACGAGGCTATACGTGCCTCTCTTATACGAAAGAATGTCTCCACACCCATTATTAGGTGGATTCTGGAAATGCTTAAATCCAGAATCATAACTGTAGACCTTGGAGGAACCATGACCTCAATCACAGCCACAAGGGGATGCCCTCAAGGGGGAGTACTCTCTCCCCTCTTGTGGACTCTGGTCATTGACGAGCTACTTTATGAGCTCAACAACTTAGGGTTCCCCACTCATGGCTACGCTGATGATCTAGTCATCTATATAGTGGGCTGGCATGAGCAAAACATTTCGGAGCGCATGCAGCAAGTCCTAGATATAGCCAACAGATGGTGTCAGGACAAAGGACTGTCCATAAACCCATCAAAAACAGTTTTAGTCCCATTTACTAGGAAAAGGTCTCTCTCCTTAAAAAGACCATCCCTAAATGGGTCCATCATCGACTTTTCGGTTGAGGCCAACTACCTAGGAGTCACACTTGACTCCAAACTCAACTGGAATGCACACCTGGAAAAGACTATAAACAAAGCCACTCGAGCACACTTTGCTTGCAACAGGCTTTACGGTAGAACATGGGGCCTAAGTCCCAAAATCATCTACTGGTCTTTTAACACTGTGGTAAAACCGATCATAACCTATGCATCTCTTGCTTGGTGGACGCTTGCGGCTGCGCTTACCAAATTATAACGACTGGTATGCATAGGCATTACTGGAGCCATCCGGACATGTCCTACAGCACTGGGAGTCATAACTGGCATACCCCCTATACCAATTACACTGAAAAAGGAGGCCTGCATGGGGGCACTTCGCCTTCAAAACATAACCAATATAAAAAGTGGTGATCTTACCGGGCATCTTAGGGTCGTTGAACCCCTAATAAATGAGCCCATTCTGCGCATAACTGACGAGCAGAAACCAAAACTTATTTTCCACAGAAACTTCTCTGTAGTATTGTACACTAGTAATGAATGGAAAAAAAAATCAATATCTCTGCCCAGTGGATCACAAACATGGTACACGGATGGATCGAAACTGGATAACAGTGACACCGGGGCTGGAATTTTCGGACCAAGGTTCAAAAAATCCATGGGAAAGTCTCAAACCATTTTCCAAGCAGAGATACACGCCATAGAAATCTGTGCTCGTGAATGCCTTTGCAGGAAAATGCAAGGCGCACGGATTTACATCTTCTCCGACAGTCAGGCAGCGCTCATAGCGCTGAGTTCCTTTACGATCTCATCCGGACTTGTAGAGAACTGTTTCCAGTAGCTGAACGTCCTTGCCTCCAAAAACACCCTAACGGTGGGCTGGGTGCCAGGACATGAAGGCCATATAGGAAACGAGGTGGCAGACTCCCTAGCTAAACGCGGGGCGATGACACCTTTTATCGGCCCTGAGCCGTTCTGTGGACTATCGAAAGGACACAATAGAGAACTGCTCAGGAAATGGGAGGAAACGGAGATAAGTCGTCACTGGACCGACAGTGCAGGGCTGAGACAAACAATTTCTCGTCCCCCAGATGACGCGATCAAAACGCATCATCAACCTACCAAAGAGCGAAATTCGCATTCTAACGGGCTACCTTAAGAAACTTTCAGAAATCGACACCTGCAGATTCTGCGAGATGGAGCAAGAAACATCAGAACATATTCTATGTGAGTGCCCATCGCTAATCAGACGTTGACTTCAACACCTAGGAGGTGAACTTATTCCCCCTACAGGATTTGGGAACAAATAGACCCTACCAAAGTGCTTTTTTTTATTAAAAGCCTAGGTATAGGGCCAGTTTGTAGGGTTCCGATCCGCCAAAATAAGCGATCAAGTAGAAGTAGGAAATGGCAGGAACTCCCACGGCGCAAAGCGAAATAATTCCAGAAGAAAGGGTAGCGAAGGCACCAGAAAGAAAATCAAGAGGCGGGGGCGTCGTGGGACTTCAATGTTTATTTCTCGCATTCATACATGGAACTAATCTAAGCTTAAACATAGAGCCGTGCTCCCGCCCGCTTTACTTCGCTAAAGCGAGAGCGGGAGATCGACAGCGGCCGACTGCGTTCGGAATTATCCCGAGATCGGGGCGCGGGGGCATCAGAGGGGCGAGAGCGGATGCGCTTGGCCAGGGAGCGGCGGATGAGTGCAGTGGCCGAAGATGTAGAGAGGAGCATTGAGAACGATCGCTGCCAAGAAAGGTGCCGTGGAGCGGCGGAATAGTGCAGCGAAGCGGCCGGAGATTGCAGCGGAGCGGAGAGCGGGCGAGCGTCGGCACGCTCGACGAACTATGCGCGGAAGCCCGAAAGACGGGAGCGCAAGAGCGGCCGAGCTTTCGGAAGCTCGGTGGCCAGAGGGGTACAATGGGCCCCTCACGTAAACAGGGCCTCTACCCTAATCCTACAGGCCAGCACAAAAGATCTAACATCTGGTCGCAGTGCAACAAGGCCCTTGTAATAATAATAATACTCTTCACTGGATTCGATCTCATCCATCTTTCTGGTCGACATTCGTTTCGAACAAAGTAGCGGAGATTCAAGAATGGTCAGGAGAAGCTACATGGCGGCATGTTCCCACAAAGCAGAAGCCAACAGATATCGTTTCGAGAGGCTGTGACGTCGGCGAGATAGGGCAGTCGATCTGGTTCACTGGCCCACCATTTCTGAAGGACGAAGAAGAAAACTGGCCCAAAAATGCGCATTTCGAGCCGGATGAGGAAGTCTTGCGTCAGGAAGCGAGGAAGACTGTGGTCGGACTGACCGCTGCGGTGCAAACTTCCGATTTGCTGGATGTCATCGAGGGATTCTCGTCACACCTCAAACTGCTTAGAGTGTTCGCTTATATGTTCCGCTTTATAAGAAAATGCGAAGACAAGAGTATAGTTTTCGAAGAAACTCTGTCACCGACTGAATATAATGAAGCGTTTCATAAGATTGTCGAAATAGTACAAAAGCACGAGTATCAAGTAGAAATTGAAAAAGTTCGTAAAGGCTCCAAGGTCGGCCCAAGACTTCAGCGATTGAACCCATTCATCCATGAGGATACGGGCACTTGGAGCAACTTTTCGTTGTTGCGAGTTGGGGGCGACTAGCTAACGCTCCTATATCATATGATGCCAAGTTTCCCTTGCTGTTGACGAAACGCTCGCAATTTGTGCGCAGCTACGTCCGGCATTTGCACCATTCCAATTTTCATGTCGGCCCTCGAGCACTTGTGAGCATCCTACGACAGCGTATTTGGACCGTGAACGCTCAGGAACTCTGCAGTCAGACAGTTCGATCATGTGTGCGCTGCTTTAAATGCAAGCCTCGACTGATGACACAAATTATGGGAAATCTACCCGCAGATAGACTCTGTGCTCTCCTCCTATTTACGATATGTGGCGTTGATTTTTGTGGACATTAAAAAATCCAGGAAGGCCTCCGTAAAAGTCCTACGTTGCCTTATTTGCTTGTTTTGCGTCCAAGGCGGTTCACTTAGAAATCAGACTTTAGCACTGATTCTTTTTTATTGGCTTTTCAAAGATTCATTGGTCGACGAGGATGTCCGCAGACGGTACATTGCTACAACGCGACGTACTTCGTCGGAGAGAGTCGCCACTTCCTGGCTCTTCGAGACTATGGGAGGCAGGTGTGAAAACTGCAGCACCAGCACTCCGGACCCCGGACCAGGCGGGTCTCAGTTGCTTGCGACGATGGCGGCTTGTCTCGTCAGTCAGGCAAACGTTTTGGCGGCGATGGTCCCGGGAGTATGTCCTGGGCCTGCAAATTCGGGGCAAGTGGCACCACCCGCAGGACAACGTCGAGGAGGGACAACTCGTCGTCGTGGCAGAGGACAACCTTCCCCCCAACAATTGCTACTGGGACGGATCGTCGAGACGCACGCAGGAGAGGACGGCATGGTCAGGGTCGTCAACCTTAGGAGGAGGGATGGAGCAGATTTCCGAAGAGCGGTCCATAAGCTGGCGCCGCTGCCAGTGTGTTGAAGCCGTGGAAGCATTCAACGGGGCCGGTGTTGAATAAATCCAGATTGTCGTTTCTTTTTTTTTGTTTATTGTTGATTGTGAGAAAGTGATGAAGAAGGGAACAACTTGAGGACTAGTGTAAGTTAGTTTAGGGCGAAGGCGGGAGCATAATAAAGCTCTCTCTCGCTCTTTGCGAATTCGCCCCGCCTTCGCCAACCTCTGTTAAGCTAGGCTTAAGTACATACATTGTGAATAAAAGTTATGTCGAAAATTTTATTCAAATCGACCGCAAGCATTTTTTCGTTCTAGTCGTACGCCAAATTAAAAATAAATTATTTCTTGCCACCAAAGTTGTTCGGTCTTATTTCAATAAATTAATTAAAAACTTTACTGTTAATTGCCCATTTGATGCTCCTATCACCAAGAAGGTATTCCATTTCAGACGGACCCCGCCGTATCGGAGGGTTGGGCGGGCTGCTCTGAAACGTGAGCGTCCAAGAGAACCCCGAGAGTGTCCTTGCTGGAGGTCGTTCAGCTGTCGTCAGGACGTTTGACGGGTTGGAAGGCGTCGTCCAGAGGACCTTCCGCAGCCTAGACGCCTCTAAGTAGTCCTGCATTCCTAAGCAAAAGTTGGTCCATGACCTTATTTTGGCCTTTTTTAATTCACTGTTGTATAGGGACAAGTTAGTCTTATAGAGGCGCGATGCGTCCGTGTTGGCACTCTTGTCTAGGTTGAGGGACTGCCTCGTGGTCTTTCTGAGGCAACTTAATTATTTACACCACCACGGTGGCTTCTTCCCAGTGTTCCCCCCTTTCCTCCTTTGGGGGCAGGACCTATTTAGAGCAGTGGTGCAAGCATCGGTAAATGTCTTAACGAGGCGCTCCAGCCCCTCTAGACAGTAGTCCGAGAGGGTTAGGGCTGTAGGGGGTTTGAGCTTTAACTTTAGCTTTAAGCTTACCCAACAAGGTCAGCACTTTCCACGTCGCCGTGAATAAGGTTAAAAATGAAGGTAATGCCAAGCATGGTTCTACGGTTAGCTAAAGAAGGTAAGTTTATTAGGAGGAGTCTACAAGAGTACGAGGGTAACCTCTGGTTTGGATCCCAGTTCAAACCGCGTAAAGCGAAAAGTAAAAAGTTATTCTGAACTGACTCAATGCGTTTACTGTGAACCCCATACTGAGGGCTCCAGACGCAAGATCCATATTTTAAGATATAGTAGAACATAGGGGTAATTGAATTCTTTCGACCACCGTTTAATGAAACCAAGCACACCTCTGGCTTTATTCACCATGCACGTAATATGATCGATAAAGTCAAGTTTAGGGTCCAGTCGGACACCCAAATCATCGACTATAGTAATTCTTTCCAAAGTGCTGCAGTTTAGCGTTTAAGCGACTTGGGAGCGACACGAGAGGCAGAGCCGTTTAGGTTCAATAAGTTTATGCGGCACCATGTTTGGAAGTTATTGAGATCTGTTTGTAAATCAGACTGGCAGGAAGCGTCCTTATATTGCACGCAAAGTTTGACGTCGTCCGCGTACATAAGTACTCTGGAGTTAGTCAGAACATTGGGCAGGTCGTTAAAAAATAATGTAAACAACAGGGGACCCAAATGGCTCCCTTGCGGGACGCCAGAAGTAACCCTGAGAACATTAGATAAAGAATTTTTAAAGAGGACTTTTTGCGTTCTGCCATTCAGATAACTTGAGATCCAACTAAGAAGATCAACCGGAAATCCCATTAGATCGAGTTTCCGAACAAGAAGAGAATGGTTGACAGAATCAAATGCTTTACTGAAATCAGTATAAATTACGTCTGTCTGAAAGCCCTTATGGTAGCCCTTAACTAAGAAGGAAGTGAACTCTAAAAGATTGGTTGTCGTTGATCTACGCTTTAAAAATCCATGCTGACATGGAGAAATAATTGATCTATACAGGTGCTGCAAATGTGGAGTAATGATTTTCTCGAAAAGTTTTGGAATGGCCAACAACTTAGAGATTCCTCTATAGTTGCTGGCATCCGATTTGCTACCATTTTTGTGGAGAGGAATAACAAATGATTCCTTCCAAATAAGGGGAAAGTGGGAGGTTTCTAGGGACAAGGTAAACAATTTTAGAAGAGGATTGCACAGGGCGTCGGCCCAATTCCTTAGCACACAGCCAGTCGGCACCTGGCGAATAAACGGGCTTAACGCGATGAAGATCTGAAAGAATAGAGCTTTCGTCTAAAGTAGGACTGAAAATATAGTTCGACTTGGGCATGATGTAGGAATAAGTCTGATTAGAGTCAGTGAAAGTTGAGTAAGTGGTTTGAAAAAACTGCGCAAACAGATCGGCAATATCCCGATCGTTTTTTACGGTTGTATTTTTAAACTAAAGCGAGGACGGATGCGTAATTGGCTTACGTTCAGTGTTAACAAAATTATAAAACTGTTTTGGGTCCTGAGAGATCTGGACCGTACAACGAGTCAAATAATTCTTGTAACACTGCGCGTTCAACACGGTAAATCTTGACCGAGCCGATAAATAAAGGGATAGGGCAGAGTTAGGAACGGTATATTTATATTTAGTATACAGCCTAGATTTTTTGTTTTTAAAGATGACTCAACTCTTTAGTAAACCAAGGAGGCTTATTCGATGTTGATGGATAGTATAACGGAACACATTCAGTAAAAAAGGAATTTATGGCACTGTAAAAAATATCCACGGCTACTGACATGTCAGTGCACATGTATAAATCGGACCAATTAAAATCTGACATAAAGTTATTCAGCCGTTCGAAGTCCGTCTTGCGAAAACAATGGACTTTCTTGGCTGGACAGTCAAAAATATTCTGTAAGTCAGTCCCAATAACGAGAGTCACGTCGAAAGTCGGATGATAGGGATTTCGGGAAACGTCAACGGCGCCACCCTGGCTAAACTGACTCTTGCCGGATCTGAGCCAAAACAGAGATCAAGCAAGCGCTCTAGGGAATTTCGTATATGGTTGACTTGAGAGAGCGAAATGTCGAGCAAGCCAGCAATAAAATCATGCTGTGTAGAGGTGAAAAGTACATTAGAGGAAGTATTTGAGGACCAAATAGCTCCTGGGATATTAAAATCACCAAGAACTACAAAATGATCCTTATTAGAAAGTCGGTTGAAAACCGTTTGGATAGCGGAAAGATGGTTCCAATAAATAGGAAGTTCGGACAAAGAAGGAATGTATGAACAGGTAATGAAAATAGAGCTACCATTAATGGTTAGCTTCACACAGAGGAATTCAACATCAAACTCCTCGAAAGTTATTAATTCCGACGCGAGAGTGGAGTCAACCGCTATGAGGACACCACCCCCACGCCTGATCCAGCCGATATATTGTGAACACAGCTGGGAAAACTTCGGAGCTCAGAATCTCCGGCTTTAACCAGGTTTCTGTGAACACAATAACCTGGGAAGCAAACGAGAGACTATCAGAATACAATTTGGGAAGCTTACTTCCCAAATTGTCTTTGACAACAACATATTTGTATTTTTTCAGCTCTAGTTTTGCCTTGGATAAAGGCAATAACATCTTCCGATGTCTGAGAAGGGGTGAGCCGCGAAACAAATATCTGTTTCGTAGGTAGTATTACTACAAGACTGATTGTCTGCATTGCCGATATCGGCCGGTAGTCCGGGCCTGATACCCTGAGCAGGTAAATTAACGTGGCTTTGAGGGGTCAATATTTGAGACCCACCAGGGGACAAAACGGAAATCATCGGGGGAACGGTCTCTCCCGCAACACATTCGGATGCCGAATCTTTTTTGCCACTCGATCTCAGAACTCTTTGACTGAATTCTGAGGTCGAGGGCTGTGTTGAGAGAGGCTGCTGTTGGGAGTCCGCCGCTGGTTGTTGAGATCCGCCTATATGCTGAAGACCAGTTGCGGTTTTTTTTCGCCTAGGAGACTCATTTAATAGGTTAAGGCTATTAAATTGAGTGTCCAGCGCCAAGAGCATATCATGAGTTTTACGAAATCTCGATAATATGTCTTTTAAACCGCCCTTTGTCTGCCGCATAAAAGACATCATTTCTTTTTCAATCTCGCGAAAGGCCTCGCAGCAGTAACGCAGACCGATGTTTCTTCTTACATCGTCCACCGTCCGAGCAACAACACCAATGCACTTGGCATGCACAATGTTGTCGCACTGCCAGCAGCCGACTGTAAGATCATTAGTAGAAATTGCCTTTTTACAGGTCTTAGCGAAACAGACAATTGCGGACATTATAAAGACTTACCACTGTACCTTTACGTAGATGAGATAAGAGTGCAGCTGCACCGAGAGAGCGGGTAAACGGGTGAGCGTGGGAGCGAGCTTAACGTTTAGCTGTCGCGACGGCGCAAACTAAACGGAGAAGGCACAAAGAGGAATGCAAAAAATGCAAAGCAAACACCGGCAGCACAACTAAATTGTGAAAATAATAACAATTAAATACACAAAACAGAATAGCTGCATGCACACGAAGTGAACGGGAACATTATTAATCACAAAGTAGAAGATTTAAATAAAACCCCGGAAGTTTTAATGCGAAAATTAACACAAAACGAGAGCGCAAGAAAAAAACAAAAAAAAACAATGTGGTTTCCGTTCACTTGGAAGAGAGAAACGATGTTCAATGTTAACCGAGTGAAAGGCTTTACTAAAGTCCGTGTAAATCACATTGGTCTAAAATTTACGTTGGAAACCTATAATTACAAATGAGATTAGTACACGTTGAAGATCCAGCCGAAGCTTCGCGAAGAGAGCTTTCATATAAGATAGGAATGAAAATTGCGTTCCGCCTGGGCATAGGGAAAGAATACGTCTGGTTTATCTGGTTTGAGGAAGAATAAGTGGTTTTAAAAAACTCAACAAAAAGATCGGCGATTGCCTTATCCGAGTTTGCTGAAGAATTTTTAAATTAAAGCGAGGAAAGATATATGTTTGGTTTACGCTTGGTGTTACCAAAATTATAAAACTGTTTCGAGTTCTGTGTGAACTGAAACACGACCGAGCACTGAGATAGTTAGAAAGAACAGTTTTAGAACAATTAAGTTTATATTTATTATAAAGCCTAGACTTAACATGTTTTAATTGTGTCAGCTCCTTATTTAACTAATGTGGTTTACTAGAGACGGATAGGTTAACGGAACACAGAATAAAAAGAACTAGTTCATGGCACATATACAGATTTGACCAATCAAATTCAAATATTAGCGTATATACTTATACTTATTTATTTATATCAGATATATTTAGCGTATGAAAGTTTGCTTTATGAAAACAGCGAACCTTATTGGCTAAACAATCAGATTCATTCTTTACAACCGTCCCCGTATCGATAGTCTCTTGCAAATAGGATGGTTAGGATCTACAGGTAGCGTCAATGGAGGAACTCTAACTAAGTCAACACCTAGAGGATCAAGGAGAAACATAGATTCAATAAGCGGTATAAGGAACATGGTTAACTTGAGACAAAGATATGTCAAGCAGAAAATCAATAAGGACATGCTGTGCGATCATGCCGCCAGTGCGTAACCGGGCATTTTCGTATAGTTTCCCCAACAGTGCTAGGACGACGGTGCCGTGGTTTTCCTAACCGTAATATCCGGTAAACATACCCTGATTTGCATCCAAGTACTGAGGCACATATAACATTATGATACCCCCCTCAAGATAATAAAATTATCTGAAGCGGATCCTGGGCGGACTGAGATGCCGACCCCAGCCAAAAGCATCCTTACACTGCAATATGGACAAAAAAATGTTTCAGCCGGGGTTGGGATATTAGCCCAAATGTCGGTGGAAGGCGTGACTGCTACCACCGGCGGGCACGGAGGGGAGCAATCTTTTCTGCGTGTCGCCAGCGGTCACACCTCTAGCATGACGGGAGAAGGTCGTGCCTCAGAGCAAACTATTCCGTTCAGGTGCCGCCGAGGAGAGCGCGCAGCTCACACTAGAGGAGGAAGAGAACCTACTCCGCTCGCCAGAACCAGGCCATCAAGCACCAGGACCTCGCAACCTGGTGAAGAGAATCTCGCAATAAATCTAATTCTCTAGAAGAATTCATTGGGCTATAAATTCCTTTGCGGGAATAAAAGCACCGGGACTAGATGGCATATTTCCAGCCATGCTACAGGTGACCAAAGAAGTAATCCCCCTATGGCTTTACACTATATTCACAGCTTAAGCACGGGCTATATCCCTATCCAATGGAGGACTTCTCGAATTGTCTTCCTGCCAAAAGCAGGGAAGAGCAGTCACGTGAGCCCCAAGGATTACAGGGCGATTAGCCTCACTTCTTTTTTATTCAATACGCTAGAAAAGCTGCTGGACATATACATCAGAAAGGATGTGGGAAGACTTCTGGCATCCAACCAGCATGCTTACACGAAAGGGAAATCAGTGGAGACGGCACTACACTCGTTAGTAGCCACCATTGAGAGAGCCCTGCACAACAAAAAATATGTTTGTGGATATATCCAGTGCATTTAACAACGTGACCATAGACGCTATAATGGACCGCCTAGAAGCGGCCAATTCGACCCAGCCATCAGCTTGTGGATAAGAAATCTTCTAAGCTGTAGGCGGGTACAAACCGATTGGGGCTCCGCCTCCATGGTGAAGGGTGCTCACAGGGGCACGCCCCAAGGCGGGTCCTGTCGCCTCCCCTGTGGAATCTGGTGGTAGACGACCTGATCAAGAGATTCGAAAGGAAGGCCCCAAAGATAACAGTTTATGCTGACGACATAAGCATAATTATCACGGGAGTCTGTCCATCGACCCTCAGCTCCATTATGGAATCAACACTCAGGGAGATATTTGAGTGGGCGAAGAAGGTAGGACTCAGTATCAACGCGGACAAGACGGACCTCATTCTGTTTACCAAGAGATACAAGGTGCCGCTATGGGTCGCTACAAAAATTAACTCAACCAGGCTGACCCCGAAACACACAAGTCAACTGCGCCTCCCTTCAGGTCCAACCCGTATCCTTCAGGTAAGCCAGGATGACATTCACTGGCTGCCTTCCCACTTCCCCTAGTCAGCTGCAGCTGCTATAGTTTGCTGGTGCAGTCGGATGAACAGCTCCTGGCTCTAGCCTTGAGCATGCTCTTCCTGCACGAACTTGTGCTGCAGCTGGGCCTTTCCAAATATGTGATGTCGTCTGCCCCCCACGATGGTTTCCTTAGTGCCAATCGAGAGGGCTTAAGCTCCATACACGGCTGTGTGGCTCTATATTTGCTTAGTGTTTACCTGTCCAAGTGGTACACCGCCCAGGATCATCTCAGTTACAAACAGTTGACCAGCAAGTTGTAGAAAATCCTAGTTGCAGCCGTGATCTGTTGGCTACTAACCTTTAGTAGCGCCTTCTTAACTGGCATTGCTCGTGTAACCTTTAGCTTTGGCTATGTGATCTGGACGTTCGCAATCTGCTTAAGTCTGATTCTTATATATGCATTTTTCTTCGAACTTAAGCAAATCGGAAACATGAAAATTATTGGAAATGGGGACAAGCTACCCTACCAATCCCTGCCCACCTTTGTTGAGAGCCTCAATATGAATGGTCTGACGCATTTTATGCTCTCAAACCTCCTCACGGGGCTAGTTAACTTGGCTCTGGAACCGCAAGAACGGGATGATCTCGAATGTGTGCTTATACTGACCGCCTATACGTTAATATGTGCCGGAGTGCTCTTTATTATGCTCAAGAAGCGTATACGATTAGCCTAGTTTGTTAGCCAAATATGTGATATATATTAATAAGTAGCATCCATTTCATTTTGAAAGTGTATTGTTTACAAGCTTCCGAGTTGATCAAAATATTAAACGACATACAAGATAAGTAAACATTTTACTTTGCTGCCCTGCCGTTCATTTTTATGATTTTTGTCTAAATCCGAGTCCGATTGATCCGACACTACGGCAGCTTCCAAGTCCGAATCGCAATTAATTTATATTAATGTTCCGCGAATTCAACATTCAAAAAGTGTATGTTTAAATATATGCCATACGCCACAGTGAAACTTCCAAATTCGAAATTCTCTTCGTTCGCTGTGATCCGCTTGCATTTATTTCCACTTCCTACACCTACGTACATACATATGCCCAATACATACAGTCCACTTCACTTATCTACAATCGGCACCAACAATTTATGTAATAAATATTCGTATCCTGGATAATAATAGTAAATAAACATTCTAAAATCCACAAGTGTAAATTTAAATATATGTACGTATGCTATAAGCCACAGTGAAACTTCTAGTTCCGAAATTATATTCGTTCACTGTGTTCCGCTTGCATTTACATATTTACACTCTCCGATATACAATACAGTCCACTCCTCTGATCTACGAGCGCCAAAAGCAATTTTAACAAAATTAAATAAATATATACACTTATAAATATTTAAACTTAAAATAAATATATTTGCAATATTTCCTAAACTTTAAACTACATAATTCTACAAATTCTACAATTCTAATTCTACAAATACAGTCCACCGCTCCTATAAATAAATAAATATATCAAAATCACGGAGCGGAGCTTCATCCAAATAAACATACATAATACATATTCGACTGCAAGTCGAAGCTCCGATTTTTGGCAATTTTTCCGCCTCTCGTTGTCTATTCTATTCTGCATTGGCAAACGGCGAATGCACATTGTGCATTGCACAAACATATTCACACGCAAGCCTTATCTTCAAGAACATTACCGCGGAAAATATAGCAGCGGTCAACTAAATAAATCCAGGCACACAAAATAATTTAAAAATTATTTTTTATAAAATCCCAACTAACTAAATCAGTTAGAAATTCAAGTGCGCTTCCATATCCGCATTAGTGTGACCGTACATCTCCGTACATCTCCGCCACTACACAATAAAATTACACTACCCAATTAAATTAAATTCCTAATACATTCCGATTGGTTCCTAAATTCCAATTCCAGCTTCGACACGTATAACTAAATCGAACAAAAATTAATCCATAGACAAACAAACCAGTTGTCTTTAAATATCAAGAATGACTTCTTCCGGTTTAACTAAGTTTACTTTGATCTGTGACCGTCTAAGTCACTTCGATTCCAAGGTCTGCAATCCATCAACACCCAGTCCATCCAAATATACGTGTCAAATTCATCTCGACCAAGTCCGAGCGCTATGGGATAAGGTCGAGAAAGAATATGAAGCTTGTTCAGAGCAAATTTCAGTTGGCTTAGAGGGCACGGGGGACACCTTACCTACTCTAAAGGCAAAATACGAGTATGCCTATTTTATTTACGAAAGGTGTGCCGCAAAGCTCATGGAACAGATCGATACGATCGCTTCCAATGCAGCTCAAATCCAACCCGTTCCGCCCCAAAATTCCTATTCGTCTGGCTGTCAGCTTTCTGCGTGCGAAACAGAAGTTTTCTCGGGCGATTACATTCGCTGGCCGACTTTCCGAGACCTTTTCACAGTAGTCTATATCGACAATCCTGCGCTGACCCCCGTTGAAAAGTTGTTCTATCTAAATGCCAAGACTAGTGGTGAAGCTCATTCCGTAGTTTCCAATTCGCCACTCACCAACGATGGTTTCCGCTCAGCCTGGAAAAACCTATCTGAGCGTTTCGAAAAAAACGAGCGCTGGTGAACAGCCAACTGAAAAAGTTATTAAACATGCAGTCCATTGCACACATTGCACACATTCTGCAGCCTTGAAGGAGCTGCAAAATACGATCCAAAACTGCCTACGGATCCTACGGATAATTGGGATTGGAAGCTTCCAAAACTGACGCTCTCATTATGGGAGCAATCTATCCCGAACAAGACCGACATTCCTACGTGGCTAGCACTTGATACTTTTCTGACTGAGCGCCATAGAACTCTGGAGGCCATAGAGTCTATACATCCTACTACGTTGCGCCCCATCCGTCAGAAACGACACCCTCCGACGTGTCGCCACGAATACTGAAATCCTTCAGTACGAGGATCGTTCCGATATCCAAAAGATGCGATGTATGTTCCAAAGAGAACCATCCAGTGCGTACATGTCCACGCTTCCTCCAAATGACGACAGAGGAGCGCACCGCTTATATCCAGAAAAAGCAGTTGTGCTCGAATTGCTTCGCAAGCGGTCATCAACTCCGGAATTGCACAAGCGCCCACAAGTGCTTCACGTGTCACGGTCGGCATCACAGTTTGTTGCATCCAAGCAACTGCTCCTCCAGTGAACCGACTCCTCCTGATACTGCATCCGCACCGATCCAAAGGATTTCCGCGTTCTCCACACGAGTGACAACTGCTCCTGATTCCTCCAATTACTGGGTTCCGTACGACGAGATGAAATGCAGACGTTCCCGAGGTATTTTATCCTACCCATGCCGAGTCTGCCAAGGGAACCATCCTTTTCGGAAATGCCACCGTTTTTTTCGGCTTAGCGCTGAGAAACGGCTCTAGGCAGTCATACAAAAGAAGTACTGCGTCAATTGCCTGGCCCACCATCATTCCACGGGATCTTGCCGCAGTGACGACCGATGCCAGTCGGGTGGCCAGGATCACCACACACTTCTCCATGTCCACAAGCCCTTCGAACACACACCATTGACTGGCTTCAACGTATCGTCAAAGAAGTTGTAGGACATTTCTTCAATCAATTTTTGGAAATCGTTGCAAGCAGACGTCTACGGATTAAAAATTTAAAACAAAAATAATTCTGAAAAATGTTTGCTGTCAACGGAAGGAATATTACATCCAATATGGAAATCATTAAACTTGTATTAAAAATAAACCATTTTTTGAAAATGTGTAAGAAACAAATTTTTATCGAATACTCAAAATATCTACGAAGAGTCCTGATTGATTGTGATTTTCCACTGGTTTTTAATATATATGGCGAATATTTCTCATCTTGTTGCTGGGCTGCGCTTGTCATTTATTTACTGTACGCTCAAACAAATGTCTTAAAATAATTAAAATGTATGTAAATTTAGAACATCGTTTTTGATCATTGTACTTGAGTAAATAAAATTATACTTTTTCTAAAATAAACTATCTAAACTTTTAGTTATGAAATGAGATTTTTTTCATATTTCTAATTTTTTATGTTTTTGATACCTGGAATGGAAGGAATGGCAGACAGAGACATAGAGGGGAAAGCGGCGACTCAGCCTTTTGGTGGTTCCTTAAGTGGTTGGGTGCGGCGCCTGGCTTGAATGACTTTCCTTGTTTTCGTCTCTTTTTCATCGTTTCGAAAGAATTTTCGAAGATATCCTTTTATCCCACCACACATCCCTCCCATTGTTTGTAAGCTATAACCTTCCTAAGAACTCTTCAATTAGCTGTCTGCACATACCTTTTAATTGATGGAAATAGACTTGTTCTTTAAGTGAATGAGTTGTGGCTTGATTGACTTTTCCTTTTGTTCGAAAGAATTTCCCAGGATCCCCATTTTTTATCCTACCAACCTTCCTAAGAACTCTTCAATTAGCCCTTCCTTTTCGAGTTTAGGAAATTCTTGCACACACAAGTAATCCTTTTTTATCACCGGTAAAAATCTCGGCTGACGGTGACCTTTTCATCCCTTCCTCTTCATTGCATAGTGTGCTCGCAGGTGTGTACAGGCTTTGTTGACCTGATCGCACGTGAATGGACGTGCGAGCATAGGTGCTACCCTCCATCCCTTTTGGGTCTGATTCGATCGTGGGAAATCGCGGATCAAACGCGTTTCGATATCGCTCGGTCGCATTCGCACTCGTAGTCATATCGAGTGCGTCTTCGTCACGTTACCGCTTCCACACATGTTCTTCACGTGTCCTCACATCATTCAATCAGTGACCCTAATTAATTTTTACTACCATATCCTTTTAAGGGGGTGACAGGTGTCAGATAACTCTTATTTATATAATTAATGGCCCTATCAGTTAGCGAAACATCAAAGGTGGCCCAGAAGCCAGGTTTTCTATCTACTTACAGCAGCTCAATCTACTCCTCATGGTTGGTAGGTAGGTATCAGTGGTGAGGTTACTGTTTGTAACCTCCAGTTAGAGCTATGTTCCGTTTTGATCCACACCCTCGTTTTGATTGTAGTCTGCGCCTCCCCTCAGTTACAGCCCGTGTCATTCAGGTAAGCTAGAATGGCACTCACTGACTGCCTCCCAACTTCCCCTAGTGACCCGAGTTGGTGGGCTCCGAAGTGACGCGTTCTAAGCTGGTTGAAAGCCGGGCAGTGACACAGTAGATGCTCCGTTGTCTCCTGCTCGTTTGGTTCCTTGCAACTTCTGCAGTGTGGGTTATAGGGTAGGCCCATCTTACAGGCATGCGTGCCTATTGGCCAGTGCACATTGGGCAAAATGCCCACATTTTTGGAAAAAACTAAAATAATGAAGTTAGGAAGCTGAAACTTGGCGTACATTATATTTATAGGCCGCTAATTAAAAAATAAAATGTTTGACGATTTTGGTCACGCCTACTCTTACCGACCAAATAAGGCAACATGGCGTATACGTAATTTTAAAGTTTGTAAAGTCTGCAGAGAAGCCTATTGATAACAAAATTGTGTAATTAAGAAACAATATGACAAAATATAATATTTTTATCAAATTATTAACATATTTATTAATATTTTCCGTGCGGATGTTTCTCCATGCTTCAAGTAATTGTAAATTGCTAAAGACAAAAGCACCTGCAAACACATTCAATTTTTGCAAAAATGCGCAAAAATGCGCAAATGAAAATCATACCCTCTAAAACTGTATAATTTTATTTAAAACGCAACATATTTCATTTTTGGCGCAAATTCGCGCCGTGTAAGTTCTATTCCATAAAAGACGAGCACACGGGTTTAGTTATGAACATAAAATCGGTCTACAACACAAGACACACATAAAGCAATTAATATATCATATAATAAACAATTCTAACATACAATTTATATTAAACATACCTGGATCTAGATTTTCCATTAAAAATAATAATTATAAGTTTTTATTTCCAATAGTTATAGACGTTTAAACCTAGCGAAATTTCTAATTGTTCCACATGTAAACAAAGCGCTGAACACATGTTTGACTTTGACGCCCTGGTACAAAACCAGGGTTGCTACTATACAACTTTAATTTACCGCATAAATGATCTTAGGGTATCTACTTACAAAATACAAAATCAAAACACGAAAAGCTCTCCATGAAAATTTTGGGTTTTTTCCAAAAAATCGGGCATTTTGCCCAATGTGCAGTGGCCAGTGATGGCTGCCGTTACCCTTCTAATGTCCGTTTTACTCTTGGAGTCAGATCTGTTTCGATCTCCTGTGTTCCGCCTTAATCGACAATTCCTTGCTGCCTAGTAGTTTGAACTGGTCGTGAATTTCGGCCCGAACCGTGCTCATAGATACTTGAATATCTGTTGTTACTGGGATTTCTTTTGACCGTTTTCGGGCCAGCTCGTCCGCTTTTTCATTGCTTTTTCATTGTTTCCGGGTACCCAAGTTATCTGCACCCTGTTTTGTTCCGTGAGTCTGTTTAGTAGCTACCTATATTTGGCCACTAGTGAAGAAGTAGTCATTGCTGTTGCGAGAGATTTTATGGCCGCTTGGTTATCTGAGTATATACCTACTTTGGTATTTAGGTGGTCTCGGCCCAATAAGACTTCAGCTGCTTTCCGGCCCCTACCCCGCCGCTCATCTTTGAGCCGTCGGTTTAGAGTGATACTTCATGTGGTATATGCATTGCCGAATTGCATTTCGGTTCTCATGTAGTCAGTGTTTTCTGTTAGCCGACCGCTTACTTCGTTCAGGAACTTACAGTGCCCGGTGTGGTAGTTCTTCCAGCTCTGGCTTACCATCAGTCGTACCGCGCTTTGGGCTGCTGTGTTCGTTATGAAATAATCTATCGGTATTATGTTTAGAATGGCATTCAGCGCTGCTGCGGGGCACGATCTAAGTGCTCCCGTTGGACCTGCGCATGCCGATCTCTGTATTCTAGGGAGTTTCTTAATGTGGTTTGCCCTAGTTAATGCTGGCCACCATATTAGCGCGCCAAAAGTGAGTATGGGTCTTACAACCGCTGTGTCGAGCCATATTATTGTCTTGAGGTTGATGCCACAGTTTTTCCCGAACATCTTCCTACAGGAGTAGAACGCTATTTTTGCTATCTTTACTCTTTCGTTGATGTTTTGTTTCCATGATAGCTTCGTATATAGTATCACTCCCAGATATTTTGCTTGTTGTGATAACTCTAGCTCCGTACCATCATTCATTGGTTTACTGAATCTGGGAATCTCTGTTCTCTTTGTGAAGATCATAAGTTTCGTTTTGCTTGGGTTTATGCCCAACCCAATGGCTTGGTTGAGTTTTGTCAGCGCACTTGTCATTAGTACGCTGATGATGTCTGGAAATGGTCCTAAAGTAAGTAGAACTACGTCTTCTGCGTATGCTACCACTTTAATTCCTTCGCCATTGAGTTCTCTTTGTATGTCATCCATGTTAATAAGCCACACTAGTGGACACAGAACTCCTCCCTGAGGTGTGCACCTCTTCACATACCTCTTGTGATGAGTGCCACTCAGTTCGGCTGTTATCGTTCTACTCGATAGCATTGCGCCGATCTATTTTCTGATGCTTTCTTCAACTCGATTCTGGTTGGGGGAGCTCAGGATGGAATCTGCGTTTACGTTATTGAAGGCGCCTTTTATGACTAAGAAGGTTGCCAACGTGTTGTTTTTGTAAACCAGTACCTTTTCTATGAATCCCACTACTTCGTGTAGTGCTGCCTCTGACGCAAGTGCGACGCACAGTTGCGCCTTAGATATTTTTGAGTTGCAAAAATCATAATTCTTGAACCAGTTGAGATATTTTCATAAATATCATTTCATTTTTTCATTTCATTTTTTTTAAATGAAAGGTAATTTTAGTACCTTTTGATTAAGTGGTCATGGTGTGATAAAATTAGATTTTATACTCCAAAATTTATGTTTTTTGAGGCAGTTTTCTCAATTTTTATCCAATTTTGAAAAATTGTTTTCGTTTGTTTCCTTTGAAAATGCTAATTTGGTAAATATTTAATGTTTTAAAAAATAAAATATTACAAAGTCAGGAATTGAAAAAAAATCAGCCAATACAGATAAAAATGTAAGTCCACCATACAATTTCGTACTGCGCGGCGACTGTGCTTTTAACAGAATGTGCACGAAGCCGCGAGTTTTTTACACTGAGTTGAAAATATCTTTTGCTTTGGAGAATCGGGGTGGGATGTCGGGGGACCCGATCATTTTTGAATATTATAAAGAACATTTTCAAGATCAAGACCTCATACGATAAACCCAAAATGCAGTGGAATCCCATTTTTGATTTTCCATCAAAGTTGACAAATATGTGAAATTTAGTACTTTGGTAAAAGAGGTATGTCTGCACGTGCAAAAAATATTATAATGCTATTCTACCATGATATTACCAAGATTTGATGACCCTTTCGATGGAGACCATAACCATGCCGGTCGGTTACATATTTTACCTAAAAATCGACCTCAAAAAAACTAATTTGTTGGTTTCTACCCTTTTGAACTATTTCTTGTCGACTGCAATAAAAAACTTTACGATACGTTGTCGTCAAAAAGTTGATTTTTGCAACGTATCTGTATCTTTTGCCCCATTGTGCGACGGACAAATCAATTGCAATGCGTATACCAAACGCATCGATCGTATGACAATATCCGATCGTGTTTTGGCAAAGTAAAGACGGATAGGTTGGATTAGGTTAGGGCGGTGATGGCCGGCTCAGAGAGCCGGACCATCCATTTGAGCCTGAGAAGGCTCTTTGTGATGCCGCATAGGCTTAGGTCCCCGTCCGATGCAGGTACTCATGGACCGATGACCAGTACTACGTGAGAGAGGGCCAACGCGATCCTTGGATGAATCGGGTAATCTGCCTCGGTGATGTCTCGCATTGCTCAGCGAGATCCACAAGGGTGGGGAAGCCCAGGTACTGCAGTCTTCGTCTGCTTAAGGCCGGACAGTGGCAGAGGAGGTGGAGGACGGTCTCCTCTTCCTCCTCATCCCTACAGCTTATACAGAAGTCATTATGGTGCACCGACAGCCCGGACGCATGTGTTCCAAGTAGCCAGTGACCAGTAAGAGCCCTAACGGCAAGGGCGCAGCTTTCCCTGCTCAATGACAATAGCTTGTGACGCGCAGAAGCGCACAAATATAGTTTATAATAGAGGAATAAGATCTGAATTCAAATAAGTTGCGCGCGCGCGCCAACCACGGGCAATTGGGCACACTAGACCAGGGGAGCTGGTCACACCAGTTCAGGCAGATCTGTGAGGAGGCAACGGGCACACTAGGCTTAGCCAGGGGCTATATAAAGCGGGCGGCTGGCCTCATATCTTCAGTCAGCAGCCGACAGCAATTGTAGTCAGAGCAGCGAAGTCACTTTTGGTAAGCCGGACCAGTAAGTTTGGTAAATATATTGTAGTTAGAAGTAGTTTCTAGTTAGTAGCTTCTTTAGCCCTTGGCAGACCTAGCGGTTCCCGACCCAAGTGTTTCTCTCTCGCTCGGCAGACCTAGCGGTCCCAAGTTAGGGTTCTCTCGCTCTTGCGGCCGACCTAGCGGTCCCCAAGTGTTCTCTCTCTCTCTCTCGGCAGACCTAGCGGTCCCAAGTTAGGGTTCTCTCGCTCTTGTGGCCGACCTAGCGGTCCCCAAGGCATTCTCTTTCTCTCGCGGCTGACCAAGCGGTCCCCAAGTAACTCTCTCGCTCGTGGATGACCGAACGGCCCCGAGCATGGTCATTCGTCCCGCGGACATCGACGACCCAGACGAGAAGGACATCCCGGTACCCAATCACGGCGTTCCAGAGCGGCGAGATCCGGCAGGACAGGAAGTCATTATGAATTTGTAAATTTTAAGATAATAAAGAGTACGATTTTACGGCATAACCTCCAGTATTCTACTCTGGGAATGGGTCGGAATCTCTTTCAGCAACCACGACTGAACCAAACAAATGTCTGCGACGACCCTGGGCCACCCAGGGGTCCAGGGGGTCCTAGGTTCCATTCCGTTCTGTCGGGGATGTAAACCTGGAAGGGTGTGATGGGGTGTTCAGTGGGGACACAGTAGTCAGTGTTTCCCTCAGTAAGGTGTGGAGCAGCCGAGGTTCGTGTGTCCGAAACTCTATCTTCTCCACAGACCCGCGCCCTTCAGCCTTAATGCCGAGAGTGACGCGGTCATCTCTCCCATTAGTTCAATTGGGAGGATGTCCAGGAGAACGTCCAAGGCGTCTCCCGGAGTTGTGCGCAGGCTGCCTGTCATACAGATCTCAGCCATGCGTTGGATTTTTCTTAACTTGCCCAGGCAGGTAGACCGCTTTATAGCTAGCCACCAGATTGCCACTCCGTAGAGGAGTATCGGGCGAATGATAGCCGTTTACAGCCTATTACAGACTATTTTTGGGGTCATTTCCCATTTTAGCCCGATAGCCTTGCGGCAGGTGTAGAGCGCGATTGTGGCCTTTTTGGCCCTCTCGTCCGTGTTGAGGCCCCAGTCTAGTTTTCTGTCCAGGATTATACCTAGATATTTGGCCTGGTTTTTAAGGGGTAGAGGTATCTCACATAGCTCAGGGGGTATCACTTTGGGGAATGATAGCCGTAGCTCATCCTGTCACAGAGGGTTTGCGGGAATTTTTTCGTAAATACCAAGGCAACATCATCCGCGTAGCCCACAGCACGATAGCCGCCCTCTTCTATGCCCTGGAGCAGTTCGTTGACCGCCACATTCCATAGGAGAGGGGAGAGGACTCCGCCCTGAGGTGTGCCTCTGTTGACTTGTCTGGAGATGGTTGACCCCCCAGTGTTGCCTCCACCGTTCTGCTGCGCAAGATCCGGTCAATGAGACCCACCGAGTGTTGATCAATCCCCAGCTTAGTCAGTGCCGTCGTAATTGAGTCTGGGAGAATGTTGTTAAAGGCGCCCTCTATATCCAGGAAGGCGACGAGTGTGAACTCCTTTTCGTGGAGCGATTTTTCTATGATAGTTGTAAGCGAATGGAGTGCTGTCTCTGTCGACCTTCCCCTCCTATATGCGTGTTGAGATCCTGATAAGGATGATTGGGGAATATTAGTTTTGAGATGCAGACTGATGAGTCTTTCCAGCGTCTTGAGTAGAAACGAGGAGAGGCTTATCGGCCTGTAATCCTTAGGTATGATGCCGTCCACCCCAGGGGATTTATATGGGCTGAAACTGTTAATTGCCCATTTAATGTTCCTTTCAGTAAGGAGGTATGCCATTTCGGACGGACCTCGCCGTGTCGGGGGGTTAGGTGGGCTGCTCTGGGAAGAGCTAGCGGGGAAGTGGGCATCCAGGAGAACCCCGAGGGTTTCTTCACTGGATGTCGTCCAGCTGTCGTCAGGGCACTTGACGAAGCCCGGGTTGGAGGGCGTCGACGAGAGGATCTTCCTCAGCCTAGACGCCTCAGAGTAGTCCTGGATTCCTGAACAAAAGTCAGACCAGGCCCTTCTTTTGGCCTTTCTTAGTTCCCTGTTATACAGGGACAAGTTCGATTTATAGAGACACCAAGATGCGTCCGTGTTGACGCTCTTGGCTGTATTGAAGGACTGCCTCGTGGTCTTCTTGAGGCAGCTTAATTCCTTACACCACCATGGTGGCTTCTTCCCAGTCTTCCCCCCATTCTTGCTACGGGGGCAGGACCTATCTAGAGCCGTGCTACAAGCATCGGTGAAAGTTTCAACGAGACGCTCCAGCTCCTCTGGACAGAAGTCCGAGAGGGTTGGGGCTGGAGGGGGCTTTAGGATCTTACTCAGCTGGGATCTGTATTTCCCCCAGTCAGTCCTCCGGGGGTTCCGGAAAGTGACTGGGTTGAACCTATCGAAACCTAGCGTGAATTGGATGTATCTATGGTCAGAGAATGAGTGAGCACTCTCCAAGACTTAAGAAGGTCCTTCAGGGATTCAGAGAGAAGGGTGATATCAAGTACCTCCCTTCGGTTTTTGATGATAAAGGTGGGCTCATTACCTGAGTTTCCCACCAGTAAGTTGGATGCAAGGATAAAATCAAAAAGAGACTCACCCCTGTCATTGGTGTTAGTGCTGCCATCAGTGGTGGTGGGCGTTCGCGTCGCACCCGATGATGAGACCCAGGCCCAGTCTTCTACTGTCCTCGGTTTCAGGGTTGGGGGGATGGGGTCCTGATCGTGCCCCAGGTATGCAGAGCATATCCAGAGGGAACCGTTTGGTCCCTCTAGACATGCGGTTATTATGTCTTCATTGCTGAAATTGGGAAGCAATAAAAGAGTTAAGTCTTTCTTTGCGAGAATGCAGGCTCGCCGGCTGCCCTCAACCCTTGGATTCTGTCGCCACAGGGCTCCTGGATGAGGACAGCGTCTGTGCCACCTTCTGTCAGGTGGATGAGTAGAGCAGCGGAGGCTGCTTTACTGTGGTGGAGGTTTATCTGCAGGAACGTCAAAGACATTCTGCACTTTCACCTCCACCACAGAAGTGTCGGCGTCCGAGAGTGGCTCATCCTCTTCCTCGGACATTCCGACCTCGCAAAGGCCCCTCGCCAGTTCGCTCTCTTCGGAGGCGTAGTCCTCCAGAATGTCCTCGTCGTCGGACAACCCTGGCGCCTCCTCCCATAGAGGGGATGTCGGGGTTACTCAGCTGCAAGAGCTTGAGTATTTTCTCCGGCTCCGCCGGCTTGTGGGACAGCCATGCCCTGGCTCTCGGTTTGCTGGGGATCTTGTCCCAGTCTACGACGACGAGCTTCGCACCGGGGTAAACCTCACCCAGTCCTGCGATCGCCCGCTTATAGAAGGTGACGGAGGCCGTGTCCTCGCACGCGATCATCTTCACGCCACCCTGGTGCCATCCGGCATCTTCACAACGAGGCAGTGAACCTCCCGAATCCAACAGCTCCTCAGCGAACCTATTGTGCAGCTCGCCAACGAATTGGCTGATTTGATATTGTCGGTCATTGTTTATTGTTTGTTGTTGATTGTTGGCATATGAAGAAGGAAAAAACTTGAAGTCTAGTGTAAGTTAGTTTAGGGCGAAGGCGGGAGCATAATAAAGCTCTCTCTCGCTCTTTGCGAATTCGCCCCGCCTTCGCCAACCTCTGTTAAGCTAGGCCTAAGAACATATATGTTAAATAGAAATCATGTCGAAAATTGAATTTAACCCGAGCACACGTATTTCTTCTCGCTTTCGTCGTTCGCCGATTAAACCTTAATTATTCTTGCCACCAAAGTTTGGTCTTATTATTTTTAATAAACTAATTAAAAACTTCATGGCGCCCCCGGGTGGACAAGATAATTAGTTAAACAAAAGGCAACATTAATAAATGTAGAAACAAGAGCTTTTTCTTGAGTATAAATGATAAGTCGGATGGTGCTAGTTTAATAGTTAAATTTTAATGACAATTCTTGGTTATTTCTCCTCACTTAAACTCCTCGTGGCTATATCTTCAACTTCAATTTTTTGTCTGTGTATGTTCTATGTTCTCTTTTTTCTAATTCCTATCTGCCGCTCGTTCGCTAGTACGAGTTGGCAGCCTAGTGCAACAGCTGTTATGTTAACAACATTCAAAAAGCGCGGAATTCAAATATACAAAATTATTCTAATTGGGTTTTGACCCAACATACCGGCCCCCTTGAAAGTATGCGATTGACTTTCAAGAGACAGGTAATAAGGCGAGTTTCCGTATAGAGCGGCGGATGATTCCCTTGGCAGTGCGTACGTCGGCTACACGCACGATGTTGTCCGTTCCTGCGATCGTGCTGACTATGCGCCCAAGAAGCCACCGTTGTGGGGGAAGATTATCCTCGTGAACGATGACCATGTCGTTGACAGCCAAATTTGGTGAAGTCTTCGTCCAGGTTGTGCGAACTTGGAGCTCGTTGATGTACTCGTGGCTTCAGCGACTCCAGATGTGATGTTTGAGTGCGCTGACCCTTTTCCATCGATCCAACTTGTCCAGGTTGTCGTCGATTGGTGGAAGTTCCGGTAGTGCTCGGAGTGCGTCACCCACTAAGAAGTGGCCAGGCGTGAGAGCGGCCAGGTCGTTTGGGTCTGATGAGAGCGGCGTTAACGGGCGAGAGTTTAGAATCGCCTCGACGTCAGCGGCTGCAGTGGCTAACTCCTCGAAGGTTAATCTGGTGTTTTGAAGAGTGCGATTGAGTAGTCCCTTGACACTTTTGACTGCAGCTTCCCATATGCCCCCGAAGTGTGGAGCCCTGGGTGGAATAAAGTGGAAGTTAATGAACTCTTAGCGACAGAAAATGTGGATCGATTTGGTTGTTTCGTCTTTAAACAAAAACTGCTTCAACGATTCGAGCTTGTTGTTAGCTCCTGCGAAATTTGTAGCGTTGTCACAGAATATGTCCGAGGGAAGTCCGCGTCGGGCAATAAAACGCTTTAGTGATGCAATGAAGCTATCCGTCGTGAGATCCGATACCACTTCGACATGTATCGCCTTCGTGGCAAAGCAAACGAAGACGGCTAGGTAGGCCTTGGTGGGCGGCTTACCCCGGATGCGCAAATAGACGTTGATTGGTCCGCAAAAGTCTATTCCGCATCTTGAAAATGGCCTAGATGGTGTGATCCGTTCTTTAGGCAGTTGGCCCATTAGCTGCCTTTCGAGAGTTGGTCGATAGCGACGACAATGTATACATGAGCGAACGACTTGTCGCGCCAAGTCCCTTGCATTCACTATCCAGAACTGTTTTCTAATTAAAGCGACGAGCGTCCGTGGCCCGGCGTGATAGTTCTGTAGATGAAGATGGCGAGCGAACTGTGAGACAAATGGATCCTTAGCTGGGAGCAGGACAGGATGCTTTTGGGTTTCCGGGTAGTCTGCTAGCTCCAGGCGCCCTCCGACCTTTAGCAGTTGGAAGCCATCTGTAACCTGAAGGAAGAGACTAAGATTTTTAAGGTTAGTGCGAATCGGATGGCCCTTCAGGACCGAGGACATCTCTTGAGCGAATTGAATAGTTTGAATATTCCAGACGATGCAATGTAGCGCCCGCATCAGTTCTGCTGGCGTCGGCGAAGGTGATTGGAATGGCGTTAGTTTACGGCAGCGCTGAGTAAATCTTTACATCCAAGCGATTACTAGTAGGCAGCGATGATGCGAACTGATCTTGTAGATTCCTTCAAGCAGTTGATTAGTAGTCGTGTGTACGGCAAAGGCTGATTTTCTCTTCTCCAGTTGGACAGTTTCCATATCAATGTCACTGTTGTCTCGACTGTCCTTTGGCCAATGTTGATGATCTTGGCCTAGGAACTCAGGTCCCTCGAACCAGATCGATTGTTCCAACTCGGTGATAGTGCAGCCCCTGGACAAGATATCAGCCGGGTTGCAGTGAGTAGGAACATGTCTCCAGTGGCAATCTGACGTGAGTTCTTGGATTTCAGCAATGCGATTGCCGACAAAGGTTGATGAGGTGGCCGAGTGTTGGCGATTCCAATGTAGAACAATTTGAGAATCGCACCATAAGAACGAAGTCGGCTTTCTGTCAGCGAAGATTCTAATGATTTTTTTTGTAGAGCTGTGCTAACAAATGTGCTCCACACAGTTCTAATTTCGGCAGAGATAGCTTCTTGGTGGGAGCAACTCTGGACTTCGATGTGATTAGCTGTACCTTGGTCAGCCCATCTGATCCGATTGTGCGAGCGTAGATGCAGCATCCATACGCTCGAATGGAGGCGTCACAAAAGCCGTGTATCTGAAAGGTATGTATCGCTGATTGGAGGCAATATCGTGGTATTGCTACAGACTCCAACGACGAAAGCGATGCAAGCAAGGACATCCAAGCTGTATGAATGCCTTGGGGTACTGACTCGTCCCAATGTAGTTTTAGGAGCCACAGCTCCTGGAGGATAATTTTTGCCACTATGATGATGGGAGTAACTAATCCCAACGGATCAAACAGCGAAGAGGCTGTGGACAAAATCGAGCGCTTGGTGACGTGGTCCGAATAGACTCTTGGCGAGAACGAGAACATGAATGTGTCCCGTACTTGGTCCCATTTTAGGTCAAGCGTGCTGGTTAGCATTTCGTCGTCCAACTGCAAATGTTTGACTGTAGCGTCATCGACAAACTTGCAGTGATTTGAATGCCATTTTGCGAGTTCTAATTGGCCATCCTGTAGAATCGCTGTAACTTCCCTTTTGATTTGATGTAGCTCCTCTACCGTATCCGCTCCACCTAGGAAGTCATCCACATAGAAAGACGATTTGATGGCTTTAGCTCCCATTTCCAATTTGTCCATGAATTTGTCGGCTAGATATGACAAACTGCGTATGGCTAGATACGGTGCAGACGCTGTGCCATAAGTTACAGTATTCAATTCGAAGGTGCTCAATGGTTGCGATGGCGACGTTCTCCAAAGAATGTATTGGAATCTGCGATCCTCGGCAAACATGTTGACTTGGCGGAACATCTTGACCACATCAGCAGTGATGGCATAGCGATGTATCCGAAAACGCAGGAGTAGTGTATAAAGATCTGGCTGAATGGTCGGTCCGACCATCAGAATGTCGTTGAGCGATTTCTGGGACGTCGTCTTGCAAGATGCGTCGAAAACCACTCTGAGCTTTGTTGATGTGCTATTAGGCTTGAGCACGCAGTGGTGCGGAATATAATAATGCGGAGTGTTTAACTGTGGATGGCTCACGGGACTCATGTGTCCCAGATTTTGAAACTCCTGCATGAATTCAACATATTTGGCCCCTACCTCAGGCCTTTTGCATAGGCTGCGTTCGAGGGAGAGGAATCTCCTTTTGGCAATGTCGAATGAGGCTCCGAGAACGGTAGGTTCATCTTTAAATGGAAGTCGTACTTCCAATCGACCATCTGAATTACGTCGTACCGTTTTGGTGTAGAACTCCTCACAGTTTCGCTGCTCTGGCGTAAGTGTGATCTCAGGAGGCTCCACATGATCGATGCGCCATAGCCGTTCCATTTTTCGGTCAATTTCTGTTAATGCGATAGATGAGTACTGATGGAGTGTTCTGGGATGAGCTCGGCATCGACCAGACACTATCCATCCAAGTAGTGTTTTTTGTAATACGGGCAGATCCTTTCCTAATTTAACTTGGCCGACTGCCAATATATCGAAGAAGGTTTCCGTCCCCAAAAGCAAATCGATCCGACGAGACTTGTTGAAGCTCTCGTCAGCAAGAGATGAGTGCTGCGGAAGGTTCCACGCAGAAATGTCAATTTCCGATTCTGGATGATAGGCGATGTGGGATGTCACGCAAAAATCAAGGAGCAACTCGAATCCATTGTGCCTCGACTTGATATTGGTGGTTGCATGGTGTTTAATTCGCGTTTGTGTCTCACCAATGCTACGAATCTCCAGGTTGAGCTTGCTCCGTGGCAGTCGAAGTCTTTGGGCAAACTCCTCGGTTATGAAATTCACCTGAGAACATGAATCCAGAAGCGCTCTTCCTATTTTGTAGCTTCCAGATGCATCCTTGACCAGGATCAGTGCCGTGGCCAAAATGACACAGTCGGAACGAGACTCCGTGTGAGTATGCGCGACTGCGTCCGAAACTTGTACAGGCTCCGCTTGAGGGAGTGGCAAGGGAGCTGCGGCCGATCCTGGCGATGGCCGATGAAGCAGCGAGTGATGCGGTAGTGCACATGAGTGGCATCTCCGCGTCGACGGGCAGTTGGCTACAAGATGACCCCTGGCAATTAAGGCAATTAATGCATAGCTTGTGGCGCTTTACTGCATTGAGGCGATTATCTAGGGCGAGATTGATTAGTTCTGGGCATCTAAAGGTCTTGTGGTCTGTCTGCGAACAGAGGTTACAAGTTTGTGTTGTGCAATTGAAGGACAGACTTGCCTGATTCCTCTGCGAGCGCGACATATGGCCACCTGGTTGACTCATAGTGGCTTCAGCAGGAGGCTTCTTATCCGATTCCAAATATTGACAATGACGTTCAACGACTGCAACGCATTTGTCCCACGAAGGCAACGTAGTGTAGTCCAGCGACTCATTCCACTTCCTCTTAGTCTCCTGGTCCACTTTGCCCATAACTATGGAGATGAGCATGGCCTCGCAGATCTGTGGCTCGGTGCTCAACGAACGCAACGAGTTGTATAATGCGGATGCATTATCGATTAGACTGCGCAACTGCTGACCATTTGACTTGGCGACAGTTGGCAATGCGAAGAGTGACGATATGTTATCCAAAAATACGAGAGTCGGGTTGTCATAGCGCTGCTTTAAGCGGTCCAGAGCCTTTGCGTAGTTGTCTGCGGTCACCTGGAAAGCTCGAACCGTTTCAAGGGCTGGTCCTCGAAGACAGTTTAACAACTGGTTGAACTTCTCGATCTTAGACATGGATGGCTGGTGGCCAATAACTTGGTTAAACGACAAGATAAAGTTTTGGTACTCGCAGTATTTGCCGTCAAATGTCGGCAATGATAAGAGCGGGAGCTTAACTGCAGAGGTGTGCCCAAAATTAACCGTAGATTCATGAATGCCGGTGCTGTTAGCGTCTGGTCCAAGTTGCTCCTGAACGCAAACCTTGGCGTGGATAAACAGCTCCTCTAGTTCGAAGCGAGTATTGCGCTGCGACTCAGCTGGCTCCATCTGCTCTATGGCTTCCTGGGTAGATAAAGCAAGTTTAAAATACGATTCCAAAATCGACAAACGGCAAGAAAATTCCAACGGAGATAAGTTCAAACCAGGTTCCACTGATTTGCTCATACGTGTAAGGTTTTTCCGAGCACTCGTTCGTTGAGCTTTAAGTTGCTCCAGCGAAGACATTTTTGCAGATGTTTGTTTACTTTATTTAATTTCGATCTGGCAATTCCTTGCTTGACAAGGTCTGTGAGAGCGAGCGAGACGACGAGATGTAGTGGAAAATTTTCGCTCGCCAAGCCTAGAGTGCAACCTAGAGTGTTGCGACAGAATGAGGTTATGTATGGGGGTGCTCCTGGGGGCAATATGTATAGATGGAGGACCGAGATGTCGACTCCAACTATGGCGATGACACTTGGAGGATGTCCAACGATGTCCAATGATGCGGCGGGAGACCCTTGAGTATAGCCGGCAGCTGCGCTGCATGTAGTTTTGCGCAAATGCACTAGCGAAAATCCTATGCGGACGCTGGGTAGACCGGCAGCGAACGCGATGCGCGAATGTACGAGAGTTTGGCAGGGCAAAGGTCGTAAATGCGCGTGCGAGACTTAGAGCAAAGTAAAAATGGGGGCGAACGTAACCACAATCATCACCAAAATTAACTAAAACGTAGCACAAGTCCTGTCACGGTCGCCAAAATGTAGAAACAAGAGCTTTTTCTTGAGTATAAATGATAAGTCGGATGGTGCTAGTTTAATAGTTAAATTTTAATGACAATTCTTGGTTATTTCTCCTCACTTAAACTCCTCGTGGCTATATCTTCAACTTCAATTTTTTGTCTGTGTATGTTCTATGTTCTCTTTTTTCTAATTCCTATCTGCCGCTCGTTCGCTAGTACGAGTTGGCAGCCTAGTGCAACAGCTGTTATGTTAACAACATTCAAAAAGCGCGGAATTCAAATATACAAAATTATTCTAATTGGGTTTTGACCCAACAATAAAAGTGACAGTGACACATATATATATACAATACATATATATTAAACCTAACCATAAAAGTGCAATACAAAAAATTGTTCTTTGTTTTTTTGAGTGCTTTGTGTGCCAATAATAAATATATTGTTGCCCGCGACGCGATATTGTGTTTAAATACAAATCTACATATTTAACATATTTCGTGTCGGTCGCGAAATACTCTGCTTCCAGAATTGCCGCCACCACCGAGGGAACTTCCAAGGAAAGTGGCCGCTAAATTTAGCATTCGGAAGTCAGAGGTATTTGTGCAAAAAATTGAAAGCTAGAGTTAAAGCTAGGGGCCTCGTGGTGTAGTGGATAGCGCAGCTACCTGCTAAACACGGGGTCGTGGGTTCAATCCCCACCCATGACGAGAGCATGGCCATACAAACTTCCTCTCTGAAATACTTTTCTAACTTTTAGAAAGTATTCTTCCACATAAAATGCCTATTACAACAATTTTTCGGCAACTCCCACTTGCCCCACCGCCTCACCCCCCCTCCTCGTCGCTATATGGGAGAAAAAACGGGGGCAACCCACATAGTACCAAGCGCACCCTGTGTTTCTCTGCGAACAGCAACAACACCCAGCAGGGCGAGCGCGTTACCAGACTGTTCGCTTTTCTACGAATAACAACACAACACCGTAGACGCCACTCCCCGATGGCGACAGGTGGCAGCCCCACCACTGGGATAAGCCGCATCTGGCCAATCACCAGATCGGTCGAAAAACTTAAACCGATTACTGAAACTAATACGAGAAATTTAAACATAAACGGCTCCCCAAATTCGATGACGACCATAGGCATTTCAAAACGGACACGAATTGGACAATGGAACGTTAGAACTCTAAGAGAACCATCTAGGTTAGCACAGTTCGAGGCAGAGATGGAGAAACTCCACAATGCAATAGCTGGAATCAGCGAGATGAGGTGGGCTGGCAGTGGGGGAACAACAACATCAGATAGCAATCTAGTCCTACACAGTGGCAACAATGACGGCAGCAGGTATGGAGTGGGAATTTACGTGTCCAAGCGCATAAAGAAGGCACTGGTTTCCTGGGAACCCATTTCTGATAGAATCATGACCGCCAGGTTCAGATGTAGAGCTAGATACATAAACATCATTCAATGCTATGCCCCGACGGAAGACGCTAATGACGAGACCAAGGACGACTTCTATACTGCCCTTACAGCAACCCTCAACAAGTTACGGCAAGGTGACATTAACATCCTCATGGGTGACTTCAATGCAAAAATAGGCCCCAACAACACCGGACTAAGATCTGTCATGGGTCAGCATGGAACTGGGATTCGCAACGATAACGGAGAGAGATTCGTGGAACTCTGCCAGCTATTCCAATTGGTCATCGGCGGCACGCTGCTCCCACATAAAGACGTCCACAAATACTCCTGGACATCTCCAAGTGGTAACACGCGCAACCAGATCGACCACATATGCATTAGCAGGAAATGGAGACACTCGCTACTGGACGTACGGAACAAAAGGGGAGCAGCCATAGACAGTGATCATGAGCTGGTCATTGGAGAACTTTCCATAAAGCTCAACCGCAACCACTCAAGGAACACTGGCAACAGCCAACACCGGCGAGCGCCCCCCCTGAACCTGCACCTCCTTAGCGACTCTACTCTGAAGACGAGAATGACGTCCACATTGCGAGAACAGCTGATCCCCCTAGAAGGCCACCCATGGGAGCACACCTGCAGACAACTAAGGACCACGGCGGAGGAAATACTTGGCCTGCAACAACGCGGAAGATCGGACTGGATATCTGAAGGGACCTGGGACCTGATTAGAAGGAGGAACAACCTGAAGCCCCTGGCGGACCAGCTTACACAGTACCGTGAAGAGTATCGCGGACTATGCAGAGCGGTGAAAAGGTCGGCCAGAAAGGACAAAAGAGCACAGCTGGATAGACTTGCGACAGACGCAGAACGAGCAGCCGGCGAGAACAACATGCGCTCGCTATACCAGCAGATTGCACGAATTGCAGGTACCAATCACAGGCAGAACAAACCAGTCAGAGATCTAGACGGTAACCTCCTATCCAATGATGATGCACAAATCCGAAGATGGCGCCAACACTTCATGGGAATTAGCCACACCACATCACCAAACGTGGCTCCAGACTATAGGAGTGTTGTGCCGCCAAGTGGGAGTAGCAGGATACCCTCTGCACCCCCGAATGTAAGAGAAATTGTGAATGCAATAAAGAAGCTGAAGCACAACAGGGCAGCTGGCGAAGACAACATCCCAGCCGAACTGCTTCAAGTTGACACCCAACTGATGGCTGAAACATTGCATCCACACTTCTCACGCATATGGGAAGGCGGAACGGTGCCAGACTCCTGGAAAAGCGGAATCATTGTGAAGCTTCCTAAGAAAGGCGACCTTAGTGACTGCAACAACTGGAGAGGGATAACCCTGCTCAACACCAGCTACAAGATCTTAGCTACACTTCTGAACGAACGCCTCCAGGAAAAAATTGAGCCAACAATTCGAGACGAACAGGCAGGCTTCAGACCACACAGGAGTTGCGTAGACCAGGCAAATACACTACGCATAATCACCGAGCAAGCTGTGGAATGGAGAGCCCCGCTTTACCTCCTGTTCATCGACTTCCAGAAGGCGTTCGACTCAGTTGAAAGAGCAGCAATATGGCGAGCACTTGCAAGAAAAGGAGTACCTGCGAATCTCATCGCCATCATCAAATCGATGTATGACGATGCCAACCTGGCGGTACTGCACAATGGAAAAACTAGTGCACCTTTCCAGACGAACACCGGAATTCGGCAAGGATGCCCGCTATCACCACTCCTCTTCAACATCGTAGTCGACGAGTTAATGAGCGAAGTATGCTCGTCCAAGCGCGGAATCACGTGGAGCCTCACCAGACACCTTGAGGACTTGGACTACGCAGACGACATCTGTCTCATATCGCACAGACTCGGCGACATACAGAGGAAAAGTGACGACCTCGTCAGGATAGCCAGCAGCGTAGGACTTGAGTTAAACGTAGCGAAAACCAAAGCTATGCGCTTCAACCACTCCAGCCAAGGAAACATCATCATAAATGGGAACCCGATCGAGTTCGTCAGCAGTTTCCCATACCTTGGCACCATCATATCCAACAGTGGTGGAGTGGATGATGATGTCTCCAGTCGTCTCGGCAAAGCCCGATCAGCATTTGGGAGACTATACCGCATATGGAGAGACCGACAAATAAGCAGACGAACGAAGCTCAGGATCTACAATGCGTGTGTGAAGTCCATACTACTATACGGAAGTGAGACATGGCTCGCCACGAAGAAGATAACGCAGAAGCTGCAGACTTTCAGCAACAAATGCCTGAGAGTCATATGTGGGGTATTCTGGCCAAACAGAATAACCAACACTGAACTGTGGCGCGCTACAGGCGAGTCCCCGATACACACCCAAATAAGGAGGAAAAAATGGATGTGGATAGGGCACGCTCTCAGAAGAAACCCTAGTAGCATAGTGAGGATGGCACTGGACTGGAACCCCCAAGGAAGCAGGAGAGTAGGAAGGCCAAGAGCAACCTGGAGAAGAACCGCTCACCAAGAACTAGCCCAATTAGACAGCACATGGGAAAATGCAAAACAGACAGCTCAAAATAGAGTTAGATGGAAGGCTCTCGTAGAAGCCCTAAGTTCCCGAGAGGAATAAGAGGATTTAAAAAAAAAAAAAAAAAAAAAAAAAAAGAGTTATAGATAATGTTCATTGTCTTGTGCTGGAATATTGCACCTCGCTTTCAGTTCTTGGCACATATGTACGTATCAATATAGTAGAGCTAGATTGCATGCAAATTATCCAATTTATTTGTTGATAAAATACATACACATACATATATTGAACCGCTTTTGGACGCAACATTTATTTATTATTTGTACTGTATTATTGCAATCACTGTCGCCCCCTCCCCCCTCTCGTTGAAACTCGCATTAATAGTTGGGAAGTTAATCCAAGTTTGCGCACTAATACACAGACAGCCTTATATACTAGCAGCTGCAGCGGTGAATTTTTCGTTTTCGCTTCGCTTTTGCACCGCTACCTGTTGTTGTTTGGCCCTTTTCGTTGGCGCGCTGAGATTAGCGGACCGCCAAGTGACGCGCTACCCTGTATTCTGCGGGTATACCCTTTTCGGCGTCATTTCGCACCCACTATTATTTGATACTGCGTGACTTGAATTTCAATTGTAAAATAATTTGTTTTCGTTGTTCTCATCAGAAAAAATATTTAATATACATTTCGAACAATAAATTGATAATTTATTAAATTATGAATAATAAATTGGTTTAATAAATTTCTAATTATTGATTCGAAATAATATTTAATTAATTTAATTTAATTAATTTAAATATTTAATTTAAAATGAGCCTAGAAACCAAAAATAAATCGATTCTGGAAGAGCTGAGAAGCAAGCTCCAAAGTCGGGTCAAAACAATTCGCCGATTAAATGAGCGATTAGAAACGGGATCGATTCCGATATTAGAGGAAGAATTGAAATGTCGACTAGAAAACTTAAATGCTTCAATTAATAAGGCAAGTCAATTACAAGAACAGATAGAAGAAATAGATTGTGGCGATGAATTTGGCGACGAGTTGGAAGAACTTTGTATAGTAACCAAAGCAAAAATAATGTCCCTGTTGTCTGCCTTGAAGGTAGCACGCGTTAGCGAAGCTCCGGGACCAGCTGCTGTAGCTCCAACTCGTGCGCGACTTCCGAATTTGGCATTGCCAAAATTCAGTGGAGATTATTCGGAGTTCAAAAATTTCATCAGCCTTTTCGAAACTTTGGTTTATAAAGACGCCAGCATTCCAGTTATCGAAAAATTTAACCATTTAATTTCATGTCTCTCTGGTGAAGCTTTAGGATCAATTAAAGCTTACCAAGTCACCGAGAGCAATTACGAAAAGGTACTAGCCAGTTTAAAAAAGGTGTACGATAACGAATGCCTCATATATGAATAATATATCAACATTGTTTAGTCTTCCTAAAATATCGCATCAGTCCGCTTCCTCCTTGAGAAACCTTATCGATACTGTTTCGTCGATTTATGGTTCTCTGTTATCGATAGGAGATGATACAAAAATATCGAATGCAATGTTGATATATTTGGTATTGAATAGAGTCGACCCAGTGACCAAACAAAAATGGGAGGAGCAGCTCGATTATGAGACTTTGCCGCTTTGGGCCGATTTTGAAAAAATGTTAAATCGCCGATATCAGCATTTATCAGCTGAAGAATCGACAAAGCCGAAGCAAGACAAAATTGTGTCGAGCAGGCCACATAATCGTAGCTCATTTTCGTGTTCCTCCTCCAACAGCAAGCCTCAGCAAACTTGTAGCTATTGCAATGCAGCAGATCATTTGCTACAGAATTGTAGCCCGTTTGGGCGTCTTTCTGTAATGCAAAGGTTCGAGTTTGTTAAGTCTGCCTCCTTATGTATTAATTGTCTGCGAAAAGGCCATACTGTTTCGAAATGCAAAGGCAAAAAGTGTCGAGCTTGTGACCGCTCACGCCAGAGACTATGTCTCCTCCTTTTAACCAGGATCAGCCTTCCACGTCACATGTTATGCATGCTACGTCCTTGGACAGGGTGATTTTGGCTACGTCAATCGTAAGCGTCCGTACGAAAAACGGAGAATACGTTTTAGCCCGAGCTCTGCTGGACTCTGGGTCTCAAACGAATTTTATAACAGAAGAACTGGCGAACCGCTTACAGATTCGTAGAGAGGAGTCGTGTATCAATTTACTTGGTATTGGCGAGTCCAATTCTCAAGTCAAGAAAAAGGTACACACAGTGGTGAAGTCGCAAATAAATGGTAGTGAGTTCGCGTTCGATTTCTGGATCTTAAAATCGATCTCCGGTTACCATCCTGATCAGTCGGTGAACGTCAGTGATTGGAAGATCCCGAAGAACCTACCATTAGCAGACCCATATTTCTACAAGTCACAAAAAATTGATATGTTGATAGGAGCAGAATCATTTTTCGAATTGCTAGCTGTTGGTCAAATTAGACAAGGTCCTGACTATCCAACTCTACAAAAGACCCTTCCCCATCAATGCGTGTTAAGGCCCCAGAGTACGTCAACAAAGTTGCGCGTCGTGTTCGATGCGTCTTGCAAAACATCGTCTCAGGTGGCCTTAAACGACATCCTGATGGTGGGGCCGACAATTCAAGAAGAGTTGTACTCCACTCTACTCCGCTTCCGGCTGCACAGGTATGCCCTGACTGCCGATGTAAAAAAGATGTATCGCCAAGTAATGGTTAATGAAGCGGATAGGAAGTTTCAACTCATAGTGTGGAGGAGAGACCCCTCTGAATCCTTGAGATTATACAAGCTCAACACCGTCACATATGGTACTGGACCAGCCCCATTTCTGGCTATTCGGTGTTTAAAGAGGTTGAGTGAATCTGCTAAATTTTCATTTCCTAGAGCTGCCGACGTAATTGGATCCGATTTTTACGTCGATGACATGTTAACTGGTGCTGCATGCGTAAAGGAGCTAAAGACAATTAAGTCTGAAGTGTCTCAGGTTCTTCAAACCGCAGGTTTTGAATTGACAAAGTGGTTTTCAAACTCACCTGAGGTCACTGCATCTGAGAGCACAGTTAAGTCGATACCTATCTCGGATTCAGAGGCAACTAAGGCGTTAGGAATATCGTGGTTGCCTAGCGAAGATGCCTTCAAGTTCAAGATTGACACTTCTGTCATGGGTCTCCGAGCGACAAAACGGAACATACTATCGGTGACATCGAAGCTGTTTGACCCCCTCGGCTTGTTAAGTCCCATTGTGATTAAAGGAAAGATCCTATTGCAGGAACTTAGGCTTAATAAGTTAGATTGGGATGAGTCAATTCCGATGCATTTGGAAACAGCTTGGGATATGCTAAAAAGCACTCTGTCTCAACTGGATGAGATCTCTATTCCTCGGTTCGTGCATACCGACCCGATGTCACCGGTACAGCTACATGCCTTTGCCGACGCCTCCAAGAGAGCTTATGGAGCTTGCGTGTATATTCGTAGCAAAACTGCCGAAGGTTTTAAATTATCGTTGTTGACTTCAAAGTCAAAAGTAGCGCGGCTAGACCAAAACGCTCCCAAGGCTTGAGTTATGTGCCGCTCACCTTCTCGCAGATCTCTGCCATAGAATCAAACCCTTATTAAAAGTTCCTATCGAACGGATTGTATACTGGTCGGACTCTGAAGTTACTCTTCACTGGATTCGATCTCATCCATCTTCGTTGTCGACATTCGTTTCGAACAGGGTAGCGGAGATTCAAGAATGGTCAGGAGAGGCTACATGGCGGCATGTTCCCACAAAGCAGAACCCAGCAGATATCGTTTCGAGAGGTTGTGACGTCGGCGAGATAGGGCAGTCGATCTGGTTCACTGGCCCACCATTTCTGAAGGACGAAGAAGAAAACTGGCCCAAAAATGCGCATTTCGAGCCGGATGAGGAAGTCTTGCGTCAGGAAGCGAGGAAGACTGTGGTCGGACTGACCGCTGCGGTGCAAACTTCCGATTTGCTGGATGTCATCGAGGGATTCTCGTCACACCTCAAACTGCTTAGAGTGTTCGCTTATATGTTCCGCTTTATAAGAAAATGCGAAGACAAGAGTATAGTTTTCGAAGAAACTCTGTCACCGACTGAATATAATGAAGCGTTTCATAAGATTGTCGAAATAGTACAAAAGCACGAGTATCAAGTAGAAATTGAAAAAGTTCGTAAAGGCTCCAAGGTCGGCCCAAGACTTCAGCGATTGAACCCATTCATCCATGAGGATACGGGCACTTGGAGCAACTTTTCGTTGTTGCGAGTTGGGGGGCGACTAGCTAACGCTCCTATATCATATGATGCCAAGTTTCCCTTGCTGTTGACGAAACGCTCGCAATTTGTGCGCAGCTACGTCCGGCATTTGCACCATTCCAATTTTCATGTCGGCCCTCGAGCACTTGTGAGCATCCTACGACAGCGTATTTGGACCGTGAACGCTCAGGAACTCTGCAGTCAGACAGTTCGATCATGTGTGCGCTGCTTTAAATGCAAGCCTCGACTGATGACACAAATTATGGGAAATCTACCCGCAGATAGACTCCGTGCTCTCCGCTCATTTGCCATATGTGGCGTTGATTTTTGTGGCCCTGTCTATACGACATTAAAAATTCGAGGAAGGCCCCTGTTGTATAAGTCCTACATTGCCTTATTTGTTTGTTTTGCGTCCAAGGCGGTTCACTTAGAGGTTGTCTCCGATCTAAGTACTGATTCATTTTTATTGGCTTTTCAAAGATTTATTGGTCGACGAGGATGTCCGCAGACGGTGCATTGCGACAACGCGACGAACTTCGTCGGAGCGAGTCGCCACTTCCTGGCTCTTCGCGATCGGATCGAGGAGCAGGCGGACGCAATTCGCGAGTTCGCATCAAAAAGCGGATGCGAATTTGCGTTCACACCCCCTCGGGCTCCGCACATGGACGGACTATGGGAGGCAGGTGTGAAAACTGCAAAGCACCTACTCCTACGAGCGGTGGGCAGCGCACTCCTCAACGCCGAAGAGCTGGCAACAGTCCTCGTCGGGATCGAGGCCGCAATGAACTCGCGGCCCCTCGGAGCGCTCAGCCAGGACCCAAGCGACGGAGAGGCGCTGACACCCGGGCACCTGCTGACAGGCGGGCCGCTCATCGCAGCACCAGCACTCCGGACCCCGGACCAGGCGGGTCTCAATTGCTTGCGGCGATGGCGGCTTGTCTCGTCAGCCAGGCAAACGTTCTGGCGGCGATGGTCCCGGGAATATGTCCTGGGCCTTCAGGTTCGGGGCAAGTGGCACGAGGAGAAGGCCAACATCAAGGAGGGCCAACTCGTCGTCGTGGCAGAGGACAACCTGTTGCCTCAACAGTGGCTGGGAAGGATAGTCGCAACGCACGCAGGAGAGGACGGCAAGGTCAGGGTCGTCGACCTTAGGAGGAGCGATGGAGCGATCTTCCGGAGGGCGATCCACAAGCTGGCGCCGCTGCCGATTTGTTGAAGCCGTGGAGGCGTTCAACGGGGCCGATGTTGGCTGATTTGATATTATCGGTCATTGTTTATTGTTTGTTGTTGATTGTTGCCATATGAAGAAGGAAAAAACTTGAAGTCTAGTGTAAGTTAGTTTAGGGCGAAGGCGGGAGCATAATAAAGCTCTCTCTCGCTCTTTGCGAATTCGCCCCGCCTTCGCCAACCTCTGTTAAGCTAGGCCTAAGAACATATATGTTAAATAGAAATCTTGTCGAAAATTGAATTTAACCCGAGCACACGTATTTCTTCTCGCTTTCGTCGTTCGCCGATTAAACCATAATTATTCTTGCCACCAAAGTTCGGTCTTATTATTTTTAATAAACTAATTAAAAACTTCAAACGCCATTGGTCCCTCGGGATCTGTCCGTCACTGGAGCCCTCGTCCACCACTCCAATCAGGATCTTGCCCTTGGTCACCTCGGCGAAAGACCGCTGGGGTTGCACCTTGGAACGCTTCGGCTGCGGTGGTTGCACCTCAGATGAGCGCTGGCGTTTGGAAGCGCTTCTGCCCGCATTCGCGCTAGTTGGTTGGCACTGGGACCTACTGCCCTTCCCGCCTTCTCAGGCTTGAAGTCCGGCAGGACACCTCTCGCCCACTTTATAAGACCCGCTTGTTCCGGGTCCGCCTCCATGGCTGGATTGGCTCGCGCGAGGATAAAAGCCGCCCTTCTCCGCTCGTGATAGAGCGGCTTCTTCCTCTGCTGTTGCTGGGCCGGGCTACCTGGATAGGGGTTGCCTCTGGAGCCGCCTGCGGTGACGTCGAGGGACTTGCCCCCGATCACGCCGCTCGGCGGGCCCATCGGTTCGCCCTTTCCGTTGGCTCCGGCCCCCGGATGAAGGCGCTCTGAAGAGCTCCCCTCCTCCTTTTAAATGCACGCTTGACCGCTAGGCGTCTTCGAGGTGGTTACCCCCTTTCGCCTTTAAGGTTTGGCGGTCACCTACACTCCTGCCCAAAATTATACGACACCCCGAAAATTTTTGTTTCGGGCCTCGTAGGTCGATGAAGAAGCATAGTACAAAAAATCAAGTATGCAGAATGAAAGCTTTATCAATTCTGCTTAAAATGAGATCTTCTTATCTCTGATTGCATCTTGCGTTTTCAATCAACAGTTAAAAATGCACAAAAGCCCGATTTTCGGCATGCCTGCAACTGTATCAAAATTATACGACACATGCCAATTTTTTAAATTGTAATAGTTTTTTAATTTTATAATTATTTTTTAACAATTCTTAATAATTAATCGGGCCACCTTAAGCCTTTGCAACCTCGAAAAGCCTCTTAGGCATTGAATTTATTAAATTCTTAAGTCAATTTTGGTCTAAAAGAGACCATTGTGCCAAAATTTCAGATTTAAGGCTTTGGACACTCTCAAATTTCTTGTTGTTGGCGTAAACTCGCCTTGCTAAGATACCCCAGATGTTCTCAATTGGGTTTAGGTCCGAGGAGCACGCTGGCCAATCCAAAACACTTATTCTGTGGTCACTTATGAAGCGCTGGGTCTCTCTGCTCCGGTGTATTGTTGCATTATCTTGCATAAAAACGTGATTTGTTTCCCCAATTTGCTCCAAAAATGGCAGAAGACGCTCCTTCAATACTGCAATATATTCTGTACTATTCATTCGTGAGCTTGTGAAAGCCAAATCAAGCGTTCCAGAAGAAGTGAACGCTCCCCAAACCATTGCGGATCCGCCTCCGAAATTTCGCTTAGAAAACATTAGTGGATCCTTTCGTAAATCCCTCCAATAGTGTCGAAATCCATCTGGGCCGTCCAGATTACATTTTATTTCATCAGAAAAAATTATCTAAATGAAAAGTATTAACCAAAGATGTTAAATGAAAATAAAGTCGAAATTGCCTACCGAGGCCCAGCTTCTCTCCAAGTTTTTTTCAACAAATTGAAGCCGCGCAGTTTTGTGGTACGGTTTTAAGAACGGAGCCTTCTTTAAAACTCCTCTCACAATGCACTCCGATGATTGCAGCGTCCGCCATACCGTCATTCGTGACACAGGTTTACTGCAACTTGTCGCAAGGGTGGAGCACGAGGCAAACGAATTGCTCGCTTTCCCGATAATGTGTCGTTTATCGCGGTCGGACAACTTTGGTTTCCTTCCAGACCTACGCTTCACACCATATCCATCCGGATTTTCCAAAAATTTTTTGATAACACAACGTGTTTGGCCAATTGTCCGCGATATTTCCCTAACATTAAAGCCTACATCGTTGTAGGCTTTAATTCTTCCTTTTTCCTCGTCGGTTAATGAAGTTACACGAGGCATTTTATTACGAATGAATTAAATTAATAAGTGAAATATAAAACAAAATTATTAGAAACCAATTCTTCCTCTCTAGCCGCAAAAATCGAAATGTGTCGTATAATTTTGATACAGTTGCAGGCATGCCGAAAATCGGGCTTTTGTGCATTTTTAACTGTTGATTGAAAACGCAAGATGCAATCAGAGATAAGAAGATCTCATTTTAAGCAGAATTGATAAAGCTTTCATTCTGCATACTTGATTTTTTTGTACTATGCTTCTCCATCGACCTACGAGGCCCGAAACTAAAATTTTCGGGGTGTCTTATAATTCTGGGCAGGAGTGTATGTATTGTTTCTTTGTATTGTTAGTGTTCATATTTTGGTCCAACGAGTATGCTGGTAGAGCCCGCATACCGTGGTTTTTTTATTTTTTTATTTTATTTTTTTTTTTTAATTCCTCTTATTCCTCTCGGGAACTTAGGGCTTCTACGAGAGTCTTCCATCTAACTCTATTTTGAGCTGTCTGTTTTTAATTTTCCCATGTGCTGTCTATTTGGGCTAGTTCTTGGTGAGCGGTTCTTCTCCAGATTGCTCTTGGCCTTCCTACTCTCCTGCTTCCTTGGGGGTTCCAGTCCAGTGCCATCCTCACTATGCTACTAGGGTTTCTTCTGAGAGCGTGCCCTATCCAAAACCATTTTTTCCTCCTTATTTGGATGTGTATCGGGGACTCGCCTGTAACGCGCCACAGTTCTGTGTTGGCTATTCTGTTTGGCCAGAATACCCCACATATGACTCTCAGGCATTTGTTGCTGAAAGTCTGCAGCTTCTGCGTTATCTTCTTCGTGTCGAGCCATGTCTCACTTCCGTATAGTAGTATGGACTACACACACGCATTATACATAGATCCTGAGCTTTGTTCGTCTGCTGATTTGTCGGTCTCTCCATATGCGGTATAGTCTCCAAAATGCTGATCGGGCTTTGCCGAGACGACTGGAGACATCATCATCCACTCCACCACTGTTGGATATGATGGTGCCAAGGTATGGGAAACTGCTGACGAACTCGATCGGGTTCCCATTTATGATGATGTTTCCTTGGCTGGAGTGGTTGAAGCGCATAGCTTTGGTTTTCGCTACGTTTATCTCAAGTCCTACGCTGCTGGCTATCCTGACGAGGTCGTAACTTTTCCTCTGTATGTCGCCGAGTCTGTGCGATATGAGACAGATGTCGTCTGCGTAGTCCAAGTCCTCAAGGTGTCTGGTGAGGTTCCACGTGATTCCGCGCTTGGACGAGCATACTTCGCTCATTAGCTCGTCGACTACGATGTTGAAGAGGAGTGGTGACAGCGAGCTTCCTTGCCGAATTCCGGTGTTCGTCTGGAAAGATGTACTAGTTTTTCCATTGTGCAGTACGGCCAGGTTGGCGTCGTCATATATCGATTTGATGATGGCGATGAGATTTGCAGGTACTCCTTTTCTTGCAAGTGCTCGCCATATTGCTGCTCTTTCAACTGAGTCGAACGTCTTCTTGAAGTCGATGGACAGGAGGTAAAGCGGAGCTCTCCATTCCACAGCTTGCTCGGTGATTATGCGTAGTGTATTTGCCTGGTCTACGCAACTCCTGTGTGGTCTGAAGCCTACCCGTTCGTCTCGAATTGTTGGCTCAATTTTTTCCTGGAGGCGTTCGTTCAGCAGTGTATCTAAGATCTTGTAGCTGGTGTTGAGCAGTGTTATCCCTCTCCAGTTGTTGCAGTCACTAAGGTCGCCTTTCTTGGGAAGCTTCACAATGATTCCGCTTTTCCAGGAGTCTGGCACCGTCTCGCCTTCCCATATGCGTGAGAAGTGTGGATGCAATGTTTCAGCCATCAGTTGGGTGTCAACTTGAAGCAGTTCGGCTGGTATGTTGTCTTCGCCAGCTGCCCTGTTGTGCTTCAGCTTCTTTATTGCATTCACAATTTCTCTTACATTCGGGGGTGCAGAGGGTATCCAGCTACTCCCACTTGGCGGCACAACAATCCTATAGTCTGTAGCCACGTTTGGTGATGTGGTGTGGCTAATTCCCATGAAGTGTTGGCGCCATCTTCGGATTTGTGCATCGTCATTGGATAAGAGGTTACCTTCTAGATCTCTGGTTGGTTTGTTCTGCTTGTGATTGGTACCTGCAATTCGTGCAATTGTGTGGGAATATTGTGCCGCCGATGACCAGTTGGAATAGCTGGCAGAGTTCCACTAATCTCTCTCCGTTATCGTTGCGAGTCCCAGTTCCATGCTGGCCCATGACAGATCTTAGTCCGGTGTTGTTGGGGCCGATTTTCGCATTGAAGTCACCCATGAGGATGTTAATGTCACCTTGCCGTAACTTGTTGAGGGTTGCTGTAAGGGCAGTATAGAAGTCGTCCTTGGTGTCGTCATTAGCGTCTTTCGTCGGGGGATAGCATTGAATGATGTTTATGTATCTAGCTCTACATCTGAACCTGGCGGTCATGATTCTATCAGAAATGGGTTCCCAGGAAACCAGTGCCTTCTTTATGCGCTTGGATACGTAGATTCCTACTCCATATCTGCTGCCGTCACTGTTGCCACTGTGTAGGACTAGATTGCTATCTGATGTTGTTGTTTCCCCACTGCCAGCCCACCTCATCTCGCTGATTCCAGCTATTGCAATGTGGAGTTTCTCCATCTCTGCCTCGAACTGTGCTAACCTAGATGGTTATCTTAGAGTTCTAACGTTCCATTGTCCAATTCGTGTCCGTTTTGAAATGCCTATGGTCATCATGGAATTTGGGGAGCCGTTTATGTTTAAATTTCTCGTATTAGTTTCAGTAATCGATTTAAGTTTTCGACCGATCTGGTGATTGGCCAGATGCGTCTTATCCCAGTGGTGGGGCTGCCACGTGTCGCCATCGGGGAGTGGCGTCTACGGTGTTGTGTTGTTATTCGTAGAAAAGCGAACAGTCTGGTATCGCGCTCGCCCTGCTGGGTGTTGTTGCTGTTCGCAGAAAAACACAGGGTGCGCTTGGTACTATGTGGGTTGCCCCCGTTTTTTCTCCCATATAGCGAGGTGGGGGGGTGAGGCGGTGGGGCAAGTGGGAGTTGCCGAAAAATTTTTGTAATAGGCATTTTTATGTGGAAGAATACTTTCTAAAAGTTAGAAAAGTATTTCAAAGAGGAAGTTTGTATGGCCATGCTCTCGTCATGGGTGGGGGTTGAACCCACGACCCCGTGTTTAGCAGGTAGCTGCGCTATCCACTACACCACGAGGCGTGGTAAGCCTAATTAAAACTGATGGGTCGGCCGGTCCACCAGAGTCCGCATACTAATGTCCAAGCACCCCCCGTACACGCATCTCTCGGCATATGCTGTTCCACCTTGGATTGGGGTAATTTTTTGGGCAGGAGTTTTCTTCTCCCCGCCCGACTACCATTCGTCAGCACCCTCAGTAGAGACATGACCGTACTGGGACCTGCTTCCAGCAGCCCTCACGGGGAGAGTATAGTCGCACTTCCAACGGTGCGAACAGTTACGGCAGGTGATTTCTCACCCGTTATTCCCCCTGTCAGCCCGCTGGCTGAGTAACCCTGAGAACATTAGATAAGGTATTTTTAATGAGGACCTTTTGCGACCTGCCATTTAGATAACTTGACATCCAACTAAGAAGATCACCCGGAATCCCATTAGATCGAGTTTCCGAACAAGAAGAGAATGGTTAACTGAGTCAAATGCATTACTGAAAACAGTATAGATTACGTCTGTCTGAATGTTTTTATGGAAGACCTTAATTATGAAGGAAGTGAGCTCCAAAAGATTGGTTGTCGTTGCTCTTAGCTTTAAAAATTGATGCTGACATGAAGAAATAATGGATATACACTGGTGTTGCAAATGAGGAGTAATGATTTTCTCGAAAAGTTTTGGAATTGCCGAACACTTAGAGATTTCTCTTTAGTTGCTGGCATCCGCTTTGCTAACTTTTTAGTGGAGAGGAATAACAAATGATTCCTTCCAAATAAGGGGAAAGTGGGAGGTTTCTAAGGACAAAGTAAACAATTTCAGAAGGGGATTGCATAGGGCGTCGGCACAATACCTAAGCACACAGCCAGGTATACCGTCGGCACCTGGCGAATAAAAGGGCTTAACGCGATGAAGATCTTAAATAATAGTGCTTTCGTCTAAAGTAGGACTAAAAATAAAGTTCGATTTGGGCATGATGTAAGAATAAGTCTGATTAGAGTCAGTGGAAGTTGAGTTAACTGCGCAAACAGATCGGCAATAGCCCGATCGTTACTTACGGTTGTATTTTCAAACGAAAGCGAGTAAGGATGCGTAATTGCCTTACATTTAGTGTTAAGAAAATTACAAAACTGTCCTGAAAGATCTGGACCCTATAACGAGTAAAATAGTTCTTGTAACACTGCGCGTTCAACACGGTAAATCTTGACCGAGCCGATAAATAAAGGGATAGGGCAGAGTTAGGATATTTAGTATACAGCCTAGATTTTTTGTTTTTAAGATGACTCAACTCTTTAGTAATCCAAGGGGCTTATTCGATGTTGGTGGATAGTATAACGGAACTTATTCAGTAAAAGAAGAATTTATGGCACTGTAAAAAATATCCACTGCTACTGACATGTCAGCGCACATGTATAAATCGGACAAGGTAAAACCTGATATAAAGTTATTCAGCCGTTCAAAGTTCGTTTTGCGAAAACAAAGGACTTTCTTGGGTGGACAGTCAGATATATTCTGTAAGTCAGTCCCAATGTCGAGAGTCACATCGAAAGCAAGATGATAGGGATCTTCGAGAAGCGTCAACGGCGCCACCCTGGCTAAACTGACTCTTGCTGGATCTGAGGCAAAACAGAGATCAAGCAAGCGCTCTAGGGAGACAGCGAAATGTCGAGCAAGCCAACAATAAAATCATGCTGTGTGGAGGTGAAAAGTGTATTAGTGTAATTATTTGAGGACCAAATAGCCCCTGTGATATTAAAATCACCAAGAACTACTAAATGATCCTTATCCGAAAGTCGATTGGAAACCATCTAAATAGGGGACAGATGGTTTCAATAAATAGGAAGTTCCGACAAAGGAGGAATGTGGGAACTGGTAATGAAAATGGAATTCTACATCGTTGCACTTTTCGAAAGTTATTAATTTCGACGCGAGAGTGGAGTCAACCGCTATGAGGACACCACCCCCACGTCTGATAGGCCGATCCAGCCGTTACATCGTGAACACAGCTAGAAAAACTTCGGAGCTCAGAATCGCCGGCTTTTAGCAGGTGTCTGTGAACACAATAACCTGGGATGCAAACGAGAGACTATCAGAATACAATTTGGGAGGCTCACTACGTAAGCCTCTTGCATTCTGTTAGGAGATAGAGAGGTATTTTATTATTTTTTTGCAGCGCACATTTGTCCAGATTTCGTTTTCTTTTGGCATAAAGTAAAAATTTTAATGTTAATATATCGTATTCAAACTGATATCTTATATATAAAATTCTGCTGTCACACTTTTTGTAAGAAAACTCCTCCGAAACTACTTGACCGATTCGGATGAAATTTTGAGGGGATATTCTGTAGGCCTGAGAATCGGCTAACATCTATTTTTCGAACCCCTAACCGATAAGGGTAGTCCGCATACAGCTTTAGTCGCTGCCTGCTGAATGTAAGATTAGAAATTTTAAATCTATGGATGTGGTAGCCATGAAATTTACGTCAAGTTTTGTATTTTGAAATACCCAAATAATATTTATGTGGCAGTGCTGTGGCAATTCGGTATTATTCTTTTGGTTTTTGGAAAGGAAGAGGTTTCTGTGGCCGACCTGTGAGTTTCTTTTGAAAAGTAGATTCATGATTTAAAGTGATTCAATTTGTTATATTTATATGTGTTTTTTAAAGAAAAAAAATGCCAACAAAACGCAAAGGGGCTGATTTGAGCCGAAGCTCAAGTAATTCTAGAATATTTCGAAGCAGAAGTGACGAAAGAACAGAGGAACAGATCCAGCGTGCGTCTTGCATTCCGGTATGAGCCCGATATTGAATATTATTTTCATTCAAAAGTTATAATTGGTGCTATGGACAAGGAATGACCGCATTGTCATGCTCTCAAATTCACAAATGAACCAGCCGGGATGTGTTGCGCGTCTGGGAAGGTGCAACTACCTGATATTGAAGCTAGAATTTAATTGAATTAAATTATCTGCGTATTATTATCACTCTAGAACTATATACATAAAACAACAATAAGGGGCGAGACAAAGTTCGCCTGGGCCGCTAGTATTCTATAAGTATCAGCTAATTGGGCAATTTTTTGGTTACTTTGGCATATTACACAAAGTTTACTGCTCACCCAAGAATTTAAGTAAAATATGGAAATTAAAGGTAAAGGTATGTAGTTTTTAATGGCTCTGTGAAATAAGTCCCCAAACGAAAAATGAATGCTGCTTCTTCAAGCAGCAGGCGAATATCGCCGCAAATCAAAGACCCAACTGAGCTTGATGGGCTTTAATTCGAAAGCTCCGCTCTACCTAAACGAGCAACTGACGAAAGAGAGCTTTGCGCTCTTTAAAGAGGCGATGAAGCTGAAAAAGCTCAAACATCTGCATGCCGTTTTTACGCGTAGAGGTGTTGTTCACGTGAAGACGCAAGAGAGAGGCGAGGTCTACAGCATATTGACCTCTCGGAGTTCCAAAGAATGAGAGAAGTCGAAGCTGTCGAATCATCTGGTAATGCCTTTCGCAACTGCCCACCATAAATGCTCCTCTAGCTCTCTTTTTTATATTTTGTTCTTTGTTTATGTTAATTATTGTTATCTCTTAAGTTTCCTAGTTATTAATTTTTGCGCGCTTCACAACTCTTTTATTAAATCATGTTCTCTTATACAAGTAACTTGAGCCAAACCAAAGCAAACAGCCATGCTACTCTTAGAATTTTTACAAACCGTCATAAGGGATTGCATATTTGTCACATAAATGCTCAAAGTTTGACCAAGAAAGCTGACGAATTTAGATGGATATTTGCTGACTCCAATTTTGATGTTATTTGTGTCTCCGAGACCTGGTTCACGTCTAGTGTCTGTAATTCGTTGATCAAATGTAACGGATACAATTTATTTCGTTCAGACCGAGAGGGTCATGCTGGTGGGGTTGCAATTTTTGTTAGAAATACTCTTCAATCAAAAATAGTCTGCAAGCATAAAGATGGAAGTGCAATAGAATGCTTATTTGTAGAAATTGTAGTTAGAAGGTTCGAGAAAGTTCTGATTGGGTGTGTATACCGACCTAATAGAAATACTGACTACAACGACTTGACAGAACTACTCCACTCACTTACTCCACACTATGTTGACATAATAATAGCTGGAGATCTAAACAACAACATGTTGACTGACAAGCAAATGCCCGAATCTTTCGAAGCGCTTGGTTTAAGTCTTGTTAACACACTTGTTCCAACTCACTTTACTAACACAAATAACTCACTTCTTGTGAAAGAAAAGTTCCATAATTCTTTAAATAGCAAAAAATAGCTTAGGTATAGGGAAACAACAACAGACCGAACAATTTAATGCCAACATTGATGACCTAAACGACCAATTTGCCAATATACAAGTACCTGAAGCGACTGAAAATACGTACCTGAACTACTCCCCTACAAATCACTGTGATACCCTTTTTAGTTTTGCTTGTGTTAGTGTTTGTGACGTCCTCCAATCTGTACTTAAAATTAAGTCAAATGCTATGGGTTTAGACAATATCTGCCCAAAGTTCCTAAAGATACTTTTACCGCACCTTCTACCAGTCATAACCCATATCATAAACACGGTCTTCACGACATCTATTTTCCCTTTGGCTTGGAAGAATGCAAAAATCATACCTATCCCTAAATCGTGTTCGAACTACCGAACCATATCAATTCTCCCTTTTTTGTCAAAGGTTTTTGAGCAACTTATGGCCTAGCAAATAAATATCTTCATAAAAAGAAACTCTCGTTTAAGCTGCTCCCAATCCGGCTTTCGCAAGAACAGAAGCTGCGCAACTGCAGTAATAAAAATCACAGACGACATTCGTGGACAGACTGAAAAAAATAATATTACTTTTCTAACCCTTCTAGACTACAGCAAGGCATTCGGTTAACCACGATATTCTCTCCTCAAAACTACAAAATCTTTATAATTTTGAGTCGTCCGCCTTGGACCTTATGACCTCATTCTTGAGTGGGCGAAGCCAGGCAATAGTTGCTAAGCACGCGACATCAATCTTTCAGACACTAAAGAGAGGGGTTCCCCAGGGTTCCGTTCTCGGGCCTCTGCTGTTTTCACTGTATTTGAATGACCTACCGAATGTATTGTCAAATTGTCAAGTCCATATGTATGCTGATGACGTCCAAATATATGTTAGCCGTCCCCTATGTAATGTGTCTGAATGTATTGATATTTCAAATGACGAGCTACTTAAGATAGACAACTGGTCTAAAACCAACGGACTCTTACTTTACCCATTGAAAACGAAGTGTTTGTTAATACACAAAAAACCGTACAACTTTACTGGACTACCAAGACTCAAAATTAACAATAATTATATTGACTACGTAATAAAAACGGAAAATCTTGGTTTTACACTAAATAGCACATTATCCTGGCATGACCACATAAATAAAGCCTCAGGCAGAACATACAGCGTCCTTAGGCAGTTGTACCTCACTCAAGCTCTAATTCCTACTCAAATAAGGCTATTCGTTGCAAAAGCTATTTTAATTCCCACTCTTTTCTATGGTTTAGAGTTGTTTGGAAGTTGTAGTGCCACCAGCCAGTAACCTTGAAAACGACGTTTAACAGCATTGCTAGGTATGTGTATAAAATCGGCAGATTCGATCACATCACGGAACACGCTAACATCATTTTAGGTATGCCTATGCCGTCCTGGATCAAACTTAGGGTATTAATTCACTTGCACAAAATTATAATGACACACGAACCAAAATACCTTTATGACAAAATTGATTTTTTAACGTCTCGACAAACAAACAATATTAAAAGCATAAGAAATAGATTAGCGAGTTCGGATAATCACTTTCTAGTGTTTTCTGTAAGGCTTTGGAACCAGTTACCAAACCATATAAAAATAATAAGAAGCGCGCAACAATTTAAAATTGAAATCATAAAATATCAGACTATATAATGTTTAGAATAAGTTAGAAAATAGATATAGTTTAACCATTTTAATTTTAATCATTTATAAAAATAAGAAAATAATAATGTGAGAATAAGAAATTTGAAACGACTAGTTTAATAAATATAAGTTTTAAACTTGTCGCTCTATATATAAATAAATAAATAAATAAAAGCAATAAAATGAAATAAGTCCCCAAATTTAAAATTGAAATAACTCCCCAATCTTAAAAAAAATGACACATGGAAAAATGAAATAGGTCCCCAAAAATTTGTATGGAAGACAACAACAACGATTTTTTGGGGACTTATTTCACTTTTTGAGAATTTAAGGAAATAAGTCCCCAAAAAACTGTTATGTCATAAGAATCAATAAAATGAAATAAGTCCCCAAAAATTTTTATGTCATAAGAATCAATTAAATGAAATAAGTCCCCAAAAATTTGAATGGAAAACAAGGCTCTGTGAAATAAGTCCCCAATGAAAAAAGTCCCCAAACGAAAAATGAAATAATTCCCCAAAAATTTGTATGGAGTACACAAACAACAAATTTTTGATATTATTTGATAGAATTTGGGGACTTTTTTCATTTTTTTACCAAATTATGAAATAAGTCAAAAAAAAAAGTGAAATAAGTCCCAACAAACTGTAATGTCATAAGAATCAATAAAATGAAATAAGTCCCCAAACAGATATACCGGTTCTTTATTTATCGGCTTGGTCAAGATTTACCGTGTTGAACGCGCAGTGTTACAAGAATCATTTGACTCGTTGTAGGGTCCAGATCTCTCAGGACCCAAAACAGTTTTATAATTTTGTTAACACTAAACGTAAGCCAATTACGCATCCTTCCTCGCTTTCGTTTGAAAATACAACCGTAAATAACGATCGGGCTATTGCCGATCTGTTTGCGCAGTTTTTTCAACCCACTTACTCAACTTCCACTGACTCTAATCAGACTTATTCTTACATCATGCCCAAATCGAACTTTATTTTCAGTCCTACTATAGACGAAAGCTCTATTCTTTCAGATCTTCATCGCGTTAAGCCCGTTTATTCGCCAGGTCCCGACTGGCTGTTTGCTTAGGAATTGGGCCGACGCCCTGTGCAATCCTCTTCTAAAATTGTTTACCTTGTCCCTAGAAACCTCCCACTTTCCCCTTATTTGGAAGGAATCATTTGTTATTCCTCTCCACAAAAAAGGTAGCAAATCGGATGCCAGCAACTATAGAGGAATCTCTAAGTTGTTGGCCATTCCAAAACTTTTCGAGAAAATCATTACTCCACATTTGCAGCACCTGTGCAGATCAATTATTTCTCCATGTCAGCATGGATTTTTGAAGTGTAGATCAACGACCACCGATCTTTTAGAGTTCACTTCATTCTTAGTTAAGGTCTTCCATAAGGGCTTTCAGACAGACGTGATTTCAGTAAAGCATTCTGTTAACCATTCTCTTCTTGTTCGGAAACTCGATCTAATGGGATTTCCGGTTGATCTTCTTTGTTGGATCTCAAGTTATCTGAATGGCAGAACACAAAAAACCCTCTTTAAAAATTCTTTATCTAATGTTCTCAGGGTTACTTCTGGCGTCCCACAATGGAGCCATATGGGTCGCCTGTTTCTTACATTATTTATTAATGACCTGCCCAAAGTTCTGATTAACTCCAGAGTACTGGACGACGAGCGTGCAATATCCTGCCATTCTGATTTACAAACAGATCTCAATAATTTCCAAACTTGGTGCCGCATAAACTTATTAAACCTAAACGGCTCTAAATGCAAGCTGATAATTTTCTCGTGTCGCTCCCAAGCTCGCGACTTACACGCTATACCGCTGCTCTTTAGAGAGAATTACTATAGTCGATGATTTCGGTTCCGACTGGATCCTAAACCTGACTTTATCGATCATATTTCGCGCATGGTGAATAAAGCCAGAGGTGTGCTAGGTTTCATTAAACGGTGGTCGAAAGAATTCTATGATCCCTATGTTATCCCTATATATTTCTTTAGTTCGTCCTATCTTAGAATATGGATCTTGCGTCTGGAGCCCTCAGTATGGGGTTCACAGTAAACGCATTGAGTCAGTTCAGAATAACTTTTTATTTTTCGCTTTACGCGGTTTGAACTGGCATCCAAACCAGAGGTTACCCTCGTACTCTAGTAGACTTCTCCTTATTAACTTACCTTCTTTAGCTAACCGTAGAACCATGCTTGGCATTACGTTCATTTTTAACCTTATCCACGGTGACGTGGAAAGTGCTGACTTGCTGGGTCAGCTTAACTTTCACGTACCGAGTAGAAATACTAGATCCTATATTCCTTTAGTTTTGAGCCAATGTAGAACGTCTTTTGAATTGCATGAACCCTTTAGAGTCTTATGTGCAAATTATAACGATTTGTACATGATAACATCAAACGTAGATAGCCTTCCCCAACTAAAAACCTTAATACTAACCCATTTAGTAGGCATGCAGGCAAACATTCTGGCAGCACGCCAGTAGTCACTTTCTCGTATTCCTTTTCTATACATTAATTTGTCGTGCCTACTAACACCTAACACGAACAGGCACGTGCTTGGTGTCAGATGGGCCACGTGAATGTACTGATCGTAGTGCATCAACGTCCAACTAGTTCATAAACACGAATGTTCCTTAAAAAGAATATTTATAAACAAATCAGAATAGGAAAATGTAGTAGTATTGGTATACCTTTTCTTGGCATATTTCTTAGTTCAATAGTCAATGTCTAATTTGTATATTTTTATTATATTTCAGGGGAGCTGCAATAATAGAAAACTTGCATTACAAACAAATCTATGATCGTCGTGAGTATGAAAAAAACGTTTTAGAAAAAGTAAAAGTTAAAATGGAGCAAATTCGTGAAACTAATCGGAAGAACCAACAGAGTAAGTATTTAGTTCTATATGGTAATGCAGCCTATATGCATATACAACAGGGTTATTTAAATGAACATGTCGTTTTATAGAGAAATGTGGTAGTGGTAATTTAATTACTGAAGAAAATATAGTATTTAACGCTATCAGTTGGACGGGATTAGAGATTGAGGGACTTCTCGTTAAATTCAAAAACAGAAATAATTGGCGGCTTTTTAATAATATAATATATATATAATGTAAATGTATTATTTTTCCGTAGGATATATGAGTAACAAAATATGTCAGACCAAGTCTCTTCAACAATTGTGTGGCAAATATTTTGAAATTTACTAATTTATTTATTATTATTATTATTTATTTATTATTGGTAATTTGAACTATTCTTTATAACAAGACGTACCTTGGATGATGCGAGCTTGGCGGTTGGAGCGCCAAATGGTTGTAATAATACTATATTTATTATATGCTAGCGATTTAAACAGTTGGTGCTCTCGATTGCTTTCAATAAATCGAAAATCCAAAGACATTTGAATTCAATTAAAATAATATCAATTTATTTTAATACATTCGAATTTAATACAATACTGTATGATAAACAATATTTTTCGTCATCCCATTTGCCACGAATGGTTGTAGTGTGGGTCTCCCATTACTGGAGCCTCCAATTAGAGCTGGGCTCCTTTTTGGTCCACTCCCTCTGTTGTCATGTTGTGGTCGTAGTTGCGCTTTAGTACCATCCTAAGTCGCTGAGAAAGCCTAGGATCGCTGAGACCGCTCACAATGATCCGGTACCCAGGTTACTTGTACCTGTACTGTAGCTCATATAGAAACCTATAATATATAAGCTCGTTGAAGAGGTTTAAAATAAAAAAATTTGGCAGGGTCAAAGTGGCCCTGGCGGCAGCCTTTACTATGTAAGGTTGTCGTATACATGATGAAATAACTACAAGGTGATCTCGTTTGAAAAAGCTCGAGTGTTTCTCATGCTTACGGGGTCTGTTCTCACTCTAATTTTGACAGGTGACAGGTTGTGAACGCACGAATTTTTATTTTATTTGTTAAACCTTGGGCGTGCGTAAAGAAATGTCGTTTTGTCAATTTTGTTGTGCGGTCGTAAAAACTGAAGGAGTAAAATTCATCCGTTTTCCCAAAGAAGATCGGAAAAGAAAATTGTGGGAATGCATCCTTAGGATGCAGTTTGGCTCATAATGCCTGGATTTGCGACACACATTTCAAAGGATCGAATTTTTATGGAGAAACAAAGAGCAAAGTAGAACGAAAGAGAAGGCGTTTGATGCCAAACGCCTTGCAAAGACAGCCTACCCCTGGCCATAAAGAATCAAAGCGCATTGTGGCAAATTCAAAATTATTAAAAATAAAACTGCGACAAGGATTAAAACGAAAATTGTAGATTCAACTGTTTATATTTTCATATTTTTCTTATTTATCATTTTGTCTTGGTTTTTGCGGTCTTCTTGAACATTCAAAAATTATTAAAAATCAAAATATATTTCCAAAATTATTAAATTTTTTACCAACATATTTCGGAGACACATCTGTAGCCGCCATCAGAGCTATTTGCTTTCCTATTAATACAAATGTTGTAGTTATTATTATTATAAAGGCCTTGTTGCACTGCGACCAGATTTTAGATCTATACCTAGGCTTTTAATGAAATAGAGCACTTTGGTAAGGTCTATTTGTTCCCAAATCCTGTAGGGGGGAATAAGTTCACCTCCTAGATTTTGAAGTCGACGTCTGATTAGCGATGGGCATAAACCTAGAATATGTTCTGATGTTTCTTGCTCCATCTCGCAGAATCTGCAGGTGTCGATTTCTGAAAGTTTTAATTTCTTAAGGTGATACCTAAGGTTGCAGTGACCCGTTAGGTAGCCCGTTAGAGTGCGAATTTCGCACTTTGGTAGGTTGATGATGCGTTTTGATCGCGTCATCTGGGGGACGAGAAATTGTTTGGCTTGTCTCAGCCCTGCACTGTCGGTCCAGTGACGATTTATCTCCGTTTCCTCCCATTTCCTGCGCAGTTCTCTATTGTGTCCTTTCGATAGTCCACAGAACGGCTCAGGGCCAATAAAAGGTGTCATCGCCCCGCGTTTAGCTAGGGAGTCTGCCACTTCGTTTCCTATATGGCCTTCATGCCCTGGCACCCAGCCCACCGTTAGGGTGTTTTTTGGAGGCAAGGGCGTTCAGATGCAGAGCGAATTGATGCTGTCTGCCCTTGTGCAGACCCAATCCAAGAAGAGAGCAGATCAAATAAAAGACTGGTAGGTCTGTGCTTGACAAGATCTATTTCAACTCTACTCCATGTAGTTTCGAACTTCAATATATGAGCGTGCAAGCTCATTTTCATTACAGTAATAGTGCATCATAAAAATACAGTTCTGGGTAACATTAAGCTCTCTAAGTAACATTAGGGTAAGAGTGATGCTCATACATATAGTGATGCTCAAACATACTCCCACCGTTGGAAGGACTGTGGTCCTTGCAAGAATCCTTATACCGGAAGTGGCGCAATCTTACATATGGGTCGGCGGATGATTCCCTTCGTGGTTTTGATATCGACAACTCTGACTCTTCCGTCAGCTCCAGCGCACGTGTTGACGATTTGGCCGAGAAGCCACTGCTGCGGTGGTATATTATCTTCGTGAATGATAACCATTTGACCAAGCGTGATGTTTGCTTGCGGAGTCAACCATTTGCTGCGTATTTGTAACGTATGAAGGTAGTCCCTTCGCCAGAGATCCCATAATTGCTGTTTAAGGTAGGAAACACGTTGCCAGCGGGTCAGGCAACTAGGATTCCGATCCTCTACACACGGTTCTGGAAGCGCCTTGAGAGAAGAACCTATTAAGAAATGAGATGGGGTTAGTGCTTCTCAGTCATTAGGATCCTCGGAGAGTGGTGCCAATGGTCTTGAATTAAGCACTGCTTCAACCTCGAGGGGGGATGAAATGAAACAATACTCCGGTTGATGCGGTGAATGTCTGGAGATCCTTTAGAGATTGTTGATTGAAGAGCTGCTTCCTGAATTCGTCCAATTGTGATCGGGTACCAACGAAATTAGTAGCGTTGTCGCACCAAATGCTTTCAGGAAGGCCCCTGCGTCCAATAAATCGCTTTAAACATAAAATAAAGGTATTAGTGGAGAGGTCTGAAACTAGTTCAACATGAACAGCTTTAGTAGCAAAGCAGATGAAAACGGCCATATACGTTTTGTATGGCACTTTTGCTCGAATTCGGTAAGTGGTAGTAAATGAACCGCATAAATCGACTCCACAGGTGGCGAACGGCTTACTTAGAGTCAGTCTTTCCGCTGGCAAGGATCCCTTTATTTGTTGCATAAGCTTTGGCTTGTAATGGCAACAATGAACGCAGGATTTTACTACTTTGGTGGCCAGGCGACGAGCATTTGTTATCCATATTTGAAGTCGTAGTAGTCCTATAAGCGCCTTGGGTCCTGCATGCATGTTCATTCTGTGAAGATGATCCACATACTTGTAGGTGAATGGGTGATCCCTGGGAAGAAGCAATGGGAATTTAGCGTCGACTGAAATTGGTGCCCTTGCTAGGCGACCGCCGACACGAATCACCGTAACACTTCGATTTCCAATCTCTGCCTCGGTCAAAAATGGAGTTAAATTTCGAATAGGAAAACAGAGGCGATTTCCCTTTTGCAAATCAACTAATTCCTTTGCAAAACTTTGGCTTTGAATACTGGCGACAATGAATACGAATGACCTAATAATTTCATCGGCTTCCAATTCTTTTGTCAGTGAGACGAGCAAGTCCTTGCAAACAGGAACTTTGTTAAATACTCTCCGTATGTAGGCAACGATCCGAATAATTCAATTATATGACGAGATTCTGCTGATCAGTTGGTCAATAATAGTTTCCTCGAAGGAACTATCGGTGCATGTAAATGTTGCTGCTTTGCGAAGCTCCAATGTGTTATCTGCTAAATTAGCATTTATTTTGTCCTTTGGCCAAGTCGTTTCATTGCCTTGAAGAAACACAGGCCCATTAAACCAGATCTTTGGCTGCGCAGCCTCGGGAGACGATGTCCGCCGGATTCTCCTTTCCTGGAACGTGGCGCCACTTAATGTTGGCAGACATGTTTTGGATTGCGGATACCCGATTGGCTACGAAACATTTCAGCTGGGTTGCGTGCATTGCTAGCCAGTGTAAAACAATTGTTGAGTCTGACCAGAATGTAGCTCTTTTGGAAATGATTCCGAACTTGTGTTTGACCTTATTCCAAGTTTCGCAGAGAAGCAAGGCTGCGCACAACTCCAATCTAGGAAGACAGATCGTTTGAATCGGCGCTACCTTTGATTTCGCAAGGACTAAATGTGATGAAACCTTTCCTTCTTGGCATGATCGTAAATAAATGCAACACCCGTAAGCACGCTCTGAGGCGTCTGCAAACCCATGTATCACTTCATACTGGGGGAAAAATTTATAAATCGTGGGATTTCGAGTTCGGTTATTTTGTGTAAGTCGGGTTCGATTATATCCCAGCTTTCTTGCAGCGACGAAGGCAGTTGATCATCCCAATCAACACTAGTCCTCCAAAGGACCTGAACAAACATTTTGCACCTTATGATTATAGGACTTAGAAGTCCAAGGGGGTCATATAAGCGTGCAATAATAGAAACAATTTGTCTCTTTGTGGTGGCTTTACATTTTGGCAAATCATAGCGAAAGCAAAACATATCCGATTGCGGCCTCCAAGATATTCCCAGTGCTTTTGTTACTTCCTTGTCATCCAATTTAAATTGGTATTCTCCGAGACATTTACTGTCGCCGCTAAAATTCCACTTTGAAAGCTCTAAGCCCGCACGTGCGAGAATTTCTTTGGTTTGGACCATCTTGATGTCCAATTCCTCCAAGCTATCGGCTCCAGTAAGGAGATCGTCCACGTACATGTCGTTTTGCAACGTGTTAGAACCGATTGGAAGTTCTTTCTCATACGCTTTGGCGATGAAATTAAGACTCTGAATGGCCAAAAACGGGGCGCTTGCTAGACCATATGTTACAGTCTTTAATCGAAATAATTGTAAAGGCCTTTCCACAGAGTTTCTCCAAACAATGAGCTGGAAGTTACGATCGCGAGGGTCGACGATGAATTGCCTATACATTTTTGTTATGTCGGCTGTGAAAACGAATTTGTACAATCGAAATGTTAGCAGCGTAAGTATGAGACTCTGTTGAATTGTGGATCCCACCATTAATATGTCGTTTAAGGAGATATTTGAAGATGTTTTCGCTGATGCATCAAAGACAACACGCAGTTTAGTTGTCGAGCTTTGTGGTCGCAACACGGCATGATGCGGGATGACATAATGAGGTTCATTTATGTTTACATTATCTGCGAGTTCCATGTGACCAAGATCTATATATTCGGTCATAAATTCGACGTACATCCTCTTTTGTTCAGGTAAGCGTTCTAAACGGCGCTCAAGCTGAAGAAAGCGGCGTCTGGCATTTTCTAATGAATTACCTAGACAAGTTGGGGATTGAGCGAACGGAATCCGGACTTGGACTCGGCCGGAGTCGAGCCTATTAGCGTTCTTGAAGAAATGTTGAACGAACTCTTCTTCTTCACGAGTGAAAATTGATTTCCCTAACTCTTCAAAGGATTCAATTTTCCAAAATCGTGCTAAATCATCGTTGAGATCCTGTGTCTGCACGACATTGCATGAGACTGCCTGCACCATTGCATCTTGCTTACAGCTCTTTTCGATTTTTCCTCCAACAATCCAGCCAAGTGAGGAATTTAGTAGACAAGGCAAACCAGGACCCAAAGACCATTTTTGGCCAGTGACAAAATCAAAGAACTCCTCTGTGCTAATTAAAATGTCAATTTTTGAAGGTTTAAAGAAATGTGGGTCAGCTAAATCGATGCCTTCAGGTATAGACCAGTGTGATGTATCTATGCAGCGCTGAGGCTGCTGCTGAGCTATAGATTTTGTAATCGAGAATTGTAGGTTCCTCTGATGATAAACGGGACCTGATTGTTGCTTCTAAAGAAAACTTCAGCTGTTCTCGAATGTTTCCAATTCCTGATACTTCAAAATGCTGTCGCTTGAATGGAAGCTGAAGAGTTTTTGCTAACGTTTCCGTGATGAAATTAACTTCTGACCCTGAGTCTAGCAGCGCTCTGGCGATGTGAAATACGCCGCACTTATCCCGTATTAAAATTAGAGCCGTTGGGATCAGAGATCGTTTAGAGTTACGAGCAAGAAACGAAAGAACCTGGGATGAAGAATTCGCTTGAGAATCCTGCTGATCTTCACTTTCTTGAATGGCTGTCTTGGGCTCGGCTGGGCGATGCAAAGAGGAGTGATGTAATCCGTGGCATGTTTTACAACGGAACTTGCACGAACAATCTGCCGCAATGTGACCCTTATGTAATCAATTTAGGCATAGCGAAGCCTGCTTTGCCCAGCCATGTCGCTTTTCGAACGAGAGTGATAGAAACAATGGACATGATCCTAAGGTATAGTCACTTGAGTTACATTTCAAACAACTTCGTTTGGCGGCTATGAATGCTCTTCTTGTACTATTGGGTTTCTCCAAACGCTTTTCATACGGTTTTCCTTCGATCGTAGGTTTTACATAGCACTCTAGGAATTGACAATGCCTGCTCAGGATATTATAGCAATTTTTCCATTTAGGAAGGTTTTCATACTCCTGCACTTGGTCATATGCTTGTTTCGAGTAAGAATCTACCCTTTGCAACACGAGATGAATTATAATAGCACTAAGAATATCTTTCTCAGTGCCAAGAGAAAGAAGAGAACCAAGAAGTGCTGAGACTGTATCGAGGATTTGCCGAAGAGAACACGGGTCAGACCTTTTCATGTGAGGAATGCTAAATAGACTTGTGACATGCTCAATAAGTATTAATACCTTTTTATCATAACGCTCCTGTAGCTGATTTAGTGCCTTTGAATAATTTGCGTCTGACACTTGAAACGCGGACATCACACTAAGTGCTGGACCAGAGAGGCAACTAAGAAGATAAGTAAATTTGTCGACTTCGGTAATGGAAACATCTTCATGTACCATATGATTAAAGGCAGAAATAAAGCGTTTATAATCGCTGTATTTCCCATCAAACCTTGGCAATTTAAGAGCAGGAAGACGACTATGACCACTGCTGCCTGTGCAGAAAGAGTTTATCAAACTGCTATCGTCCGATCGATGTGGCTTATTCGAATCTATTCTTTTTAAGAGTGTTGCTTTGCTAAGAATATATTCTTCTTCGTGATGACGTCGAGAATCCTCCGTGGGATCCAACTCCTCGATTTGTAGTTGAATTTGCGACAGTTGCCTATAGTGTGATTCTAAAATTTGCAATCTACATTCCGCGGTGCTAACATCATTGGCAGTGGCAGCTAGAGCGCGTTCTTTGCTGCTTTGAAAATTCTGTTCAAGAATGGTTCGCTTGCGTCGCAGGCCCACCAGCTGCTCCTCAACTGACGGTTTTGTCATAATTGTAGTATAATTAAATCCAATGCAGATGGTACGCAGAATATAGTAATAGTAGTTACGTAACACCACGGTTGAGTGTCTTGTTTAACACAAACTGTTTGAGCTATTTTAGAGAAAAGCTCAGCTTCAACGAAAGCACCTTGAGCTTTAAGCGAATTACTCACTCACTTTCTGCACGTGTTGAGAAAACTGTTTCCAATATAGATATTAACTCTGTTTAGCCTTTGATGTCCAAATGATCTTGATTTTAATTGCGACTTACTTTGGTCGGGTAAGCTTACGATTTCAGCACCCTTTCCAATGTGTTGCTACGAGAAGTGAGGTTATATGGGCTGTGGTTCCAATCCAGATTTGCCTAACGATGTGGCTGCTATCAACGGATCCCTTGTGATCCACTGATTCCAATCAATTTCAGGACTGCAGGTGTCCTGTCACGGTCGCCAAATGTTCGCTCCTGGTTGCGATGCAGAGCGAATTGATGCTGTCTGCCCTTGTGCAGACCCAATCCAAGAAGAGAGCAGATCAAATAAAAGACTGGTAGGTCTGTGCTTGACAAGATCTATTTCAACTCTACTCCATGTAGTTTCGAACTTCAATATATGAGCGTGCAAGCTCATTTTCATTACAGTAATAGTGCATCATAAAAATACAGTTCTGGGTAACATTAAGCTCTCTAAGTAACATTAGGGTAAGAGTGATGCTCATACATATAGTGATGCTCAAACACAGTTCTCTACAAGTCCGGATGAGATCGTAAAGGAACTCAGCGCTATGAGCGCTTCCTGACTGTCAGAGAAGATGTAAATCCGTGCGCCTTGCATTTTCCTGCGAAGGCATTCACGAGCACAGATTTCAATGGCGTGTATCTTTGCTTGGAAAACTGTTGGAGACTTTCCCATGGCTATGGATTTGTTGAACCTTGGTCCGAAAATGCCAGCCCCGGTGTCACCGTTATCCAGTTTCGATCCATCCGTGTACCATGTTTGTGATCCACTGGGCAGAGATATTGATTTTGTTTTCCATTCATTCCTAGTGTACAATACTACAGAGAAGTTTCTGTGGAAAACACGTTTTGGTTTCTGCTCGTCAGTTACGCAAAGAGTGGGTTCATTTATTAGGGGTTCAAGGACCCTAAGATGCCCGGTAAGATCACCACTTTTTATATTGGTGATGTTTTGAAGGCGAAGTGCCCCCAGGCAGGCCTCTTTTTTCAATGTAATTGGTAAAGGGGGTATGCCTGTTATGACTCCTAGTGCTGCAGTGGGACATGTCCGGATGGCTCCAGTAATGCCTATGCAGACCAGTCGTTGTAATTTGGTAAGTGCAGCCGCAGCTGTCCTCTGGGTAGATTTCGTCCACCAAGCAAGAGATGCATAGGTTAAGATCGGTTTTACCACAGTGTTAAAAGACCAGTAGATCATTTTGGGACTTAGGCCCCATGTTCTACCGTAAAGACTGTTGCAAGCAAAGTGTGCTCGAGTGGCTTTGTTTATAGTCTTTTCCAGGTGTGCATTCCAGTTGAGTTTGGAGTCAAGTGTGACTCCTAGGTAGTTGGCCTCAACCGAAAAGTCGATGATGGACCCATTTAGGGATGGTCTTTTTAAGGAGAGAGACCTTTTCCTAGTAAATGTGACTTAAACTGTTTTTTATGGGTTTATGGACAGTCCTTTGTCCTGACACCATCTGTTGAAATATATCGAGGGCTTGCTGTCGTCGATGACCAGAGTCCACAAGAGGGGAGAGAGTACTCCCCCTTGAGGGCACCCCCTTGTGGCTGTGATTGAGGTCATAGTTCCTCCAAGGTCTACAGTTATGATTCTGGATTTAAGCATTTCCAGAATCCACCCAGTGATAGGTGTAGAGACATTCTTTCGTACAAGAGAGGCACGTATAGCATCATATGACGTGTTGTCGAAAGCTCCTGAGGTGTCTAAGAAGGCACCTAGTGCTATCTGTTGGGCGCCAATGGCCTTTTCAATGGTTGTTGTAAGGCAGTGTATGGCGGTCTCAGTTGATTTACCAGCTTGATACGCGTATTGGTATTTGTTTAGGGGTAGTTCCTTGAGATTCACCTCCCTTATATGCTGGTCAATTATCTTCTCCATCGTTTTAAGGAAGAAGGACCTAAGGCTAATCGGTCTATATGGTTTAGGCAAATGTTGTAGTTATTTATTATTATGTTTAGCATCTTAGCTTATGTTTCAGCAGTGGGTTGACTAAGGGTTAAACTCATCATGACTCAAAACAAACTGACAGAAAAAGCTCATTTGAGTGTTTTTGAAAAGCACTTTGCCCGTAAGCTAGAGCTTTTTCTAACGAGATCACCTTGTAGTTATTACATCATGGTCGTATAGATTCACTTTCAATTTTACTTGAAGTGCGAGCAGGTCTCGCTAACTGAAAAAAAAAAATACATAAAATCTCTGCAAGGCTATTAAGGGCCTTCTTGCATTCTGCCACCATCCGTGAATTTGTTCTCACGGCCGCTAGGGATTTTATAGCCGCTTGGCTATCGGAGTAAAACCGTACTTTGGTGTCGCTAAGTTCTCGCCGTATCGAAAGCTTGGCTGCTTCCGTTATGGCGAGTACCTCAGCCAGAAAGACCGTCGCTGAGTCCGAGAGAGTGAAGGACTCGTCGATCCCCCATTGCTCAGCGTAGATCCTGGCCCCCACGCCGCAGCTCATTTTGGAGCCATCTGTGTAGAGAGATACCTCCTCTGCCCCGGTTACTCTCTCCCTTCTCCAGTCTTCCCTTGTTGGGAATGTGGTCGTGTAGGCATTTCCGAAGTTCATCTCCGTAGTCATGTAGTCCATTTGTGCGTTTGCTTCTATCTTGATTCCTTCCAGTATCTTGCCGTGGCCTGCGCCGTATTCCCTACAGCAGTTACTTGCTTTCAGTCTTACTGCGCTCTGCGCAGCCATGTCCTTTACGAACAGTTCTATCGGCATTATGTCCAGGATAGTGCTGCTGCGGGGCATGAGCGCATTGCCCCCGTCTCGCCAGCACACGCTGTTTTCTGTATCCTCATTACCTTTGAGATGTTATAAGCTCTAGTAAGCGCTGGAACAACCGCCGTGTAAAGCCATCTTATTATCTTTGGGTATAGTAGAAAGCAATACTTGCCATCCTCACTCTTTCAGTAATGTTTCCTTTCCACGAGAGCTTCGGGTCTAGTATCACACCGAGATACTTAGCCTCTCTGATAGTTTTAGCTCTATGTAATCTATTCTGGGCTTATTATATGCTGGTATGTTAGTGCTTCTAGTGAAGAGCATAAGTTCTGTTTTATTTGGGTTGATACCTAATCCGCAGGTCTTTGCCCATATGTTTAAGCGACCCAGCGCTCCTGTCATTATCTCACTAATTACGTCAGGGTAGGGTCCTGATACTAGCAGCACCACGTCATCTGCGTAGGCTACTGCTTTGACGCCACCCATATTGAGCTCTTCCAATATGTTATTCATGTTTATGAGCCAAAATAGAGGCGATAGGACCCCGCCCAGAGGTGTGACTCTCTTCAATGACCGTGTGAGGTGAGTGTCACTCAGTTCGGCAGTGATCGTCCTACTCGTTAGCATAACTCCGATTCATTCTCTGATGCATCTCTCAATGCCCATCGAGGTGAGGGAGCTCCGGATAGAGTCGGCGTTCACGTTATTGAACGCACCTTCGATGTCTAGGTAGGCAGCCATCGTGTATTGCTTGTATTGTAGTGTCTTCTCGACGTGACCTACAACTTCGTGTAGTGCTGTTTCTGTTAACCGACCTTTTCGGTACGCATGCTGCGCGTCCGATAGGTGGGGTCTCTCTATTCTTTCTCGAATGTGAACATCTATTAGTCTTTCTAGGGTCTTCACGACGAAGGATGTTAGGCTTATCGGCCTATAGTCCTTCGCTACAATGTGCCCCCTTCTGCCTGGCTTCGGTATAAATATGACTTTGGCTTCCCTCCACCTGAGCGGGATGTGCTTTAGTCTTATACACGACTTGTATATGGCCTTAAGCCATCTACAGAGGCTTCCTTTGGCAGTTTGTAGATTTGCCGGTATTATGCCGTCCGGTATTTGTCGAAAGAATCTATTGCCCACTGGATTCGCTCCGTGGTGATGATATCTTTCGTTTGTGTGTCTGTCTGTGCATTTGTGCTTTCCTCGGGTGCCCAGTTCTCTCGTAGGTTCCCCGGGAAGTGAGTGTCGACTAGTAGCTCTAGTGACTCCTCTATTGTCATTGTGGCCGAGCCGTCTGGTCTGTTGATTAGAGTAGGGCTTGTGTGCCCCTTGGCAAAGATTTTGCTTAATCTTGCCGTATCTATTATGCCTTCTAATGATTCGCAGTAGCTCTTCCAAGATTCATTCTTGGCCTCGTATACAGCTTTTTTGTATGCGCTCTGCGCTTCCTTATATGGTTCCCATTTCCTGGTCCCATAGCATGTGTTAAAGGTCTTGCGTGCTCTTCTCCTGAGGTCGCTCAGTTCATTGGTCCACCATGGTGGATACTGCTTCTTGGAGAATGAAACTTTGCATGTCTCTTAGAAAGCGTTATTAAAGATGTTTGTAAGGTCCTCTACTTCCTTGTCGAGGCCCTTTGAGGAGGATTGTACCTTTCTCCTCCTGCGGGGTTACAAGTTGGTATCGGCTTACTTACCGATGCCGATAAGTCAAAGAAGATGTATCTGTGGTCCGAAAAGGATAGTTGAGTCGGCACTCTTCAGTTCTCGACCTTATATTTGCCATATTCTATTTGAAGGGTGAGATCTAGCACCTCTTCCCAACCCTGAAAATCCCCCGTACTGGGGAATATGAAGTTTGGTGTGTTGCCCTTGTTACCAATCGTAACTTTACGACTAATAATATTGTCAAAAAGAGACTCTCCTCTCTCATCGTTTCCGAGCTTCCCCAGAGGGAGTCCCTCGTGTTCGCGTCGCATTCCTACACCAGGGTCGTCTTTGTGTCTTCGGCCCATTGCAGCAGCTTGCCGACCGGCTCAGGCAGTGCCGGATCGTCGTGGGCCATATAGGCAGAGGCGATGATCACTCCGCTCCCATCCGCTGCCACGAATCTAACTACTGCTAAATATGGTGTGCTGAGATTAAAAAAGAGAAAAGCGTTAAAATGATTCTTAATTATTATGCATGCTCTCGACCTACCCACCGAGTTGGTGCACAGTGTTGTGTATCCTGGGATCCTTATGCCAGCAACTTGCTCGTCCCTGGTCCAAGGCTCCTGTATCAGTCCGATGTCGATATCCTTCTCCCTGAGAAGGATCGTGAGATTTGCTGAAGCATGTGTGCTACGCTTCAGGTTAATCTGCACGAGTTTCGACATCGGGGTTAGTTGTGGTTGTATCGGGGGACTTGTCGTCGATGACCATAGCATCCAACAGCTTGTTGGTGTCATCGACCTCCTCTAGAATCTGGTCCTGTTCAGCCAGGAAGACCTTGATCTTGGCCTTCAGTATGCCGTACCGGACCTTGTTGCCGTTGGCTTCCAACTGCGTCAGGCAGCGTTGGTTTATGAGAAGAAGGAACGGATGGCTCGACTTCATCTCTTTCTCAGCCTTTAGGATGGTCCAGTCCTCTGTATGGACATCCGGGTTCTGAGCCTTCAGACAGGCGATCACCCTAGCGTGGTCAGTCTGCCCCTTCGTTAACCAGATGCGGGCTCTGGGTCTCCTCGGAATCTCCCTGGCGTGGACTAGCCTAATCTTAAGGCCAGCCCAGGTGTCGCTAATCTTAGCCACACACTCCGCCAGGAAGGTCCTCGAAAACCCATCGTCACACCTGATGACCCGGTGCACCCTGACCACGTCTGAGGAGTCGAAGGAGGGTATGGAGCCGGTCGGCACGGCAACCAACCTGTCGGTTACCATGTCGGCCAACTTGGCCTCGATCACCTCCCACTTCTCCGACAGCAGACGACCATCGTCGTGAAGTTCGTCCACCAGAGCCATAGCCAGACTGTCTCTGGCCACCTCACTAAATTTCTTCGCCTTGTTGACAAAGTTTGTCGCTTGGCTTGGCTTGCCCTGTGGGTCCTGCGCTCTCTTAGGTGCGCTCTCGCTCAGTTCTTGCGAGCAATTACGTTTCGCCTGAGAGGGCTGGAGCGCCGCCGGGTTCGCCTTTCGATATGCCTCATATTCCGCGATCTCCGCAAGGAATTGGGTCTTATTCTCAGCATCTCGGGGGTCTGTTTTTTATCTCAGCCTAATTCTTGGCAATCTTGCCGAGGATGAAGCGGGCTCTATTGACCTTCGGTCTTCGTTGCTGATGTGTGAGCTGTGTTTATTGTTTATCTACGGTGGTGCCCAGCTGAGCCTCACCTTTGTGTTTGGGTTGGGGAGTGCTACTTGCTCTCCCCTCAGGTCGCGAAGGAGCCGGGATGTCCTTGCTTGACATCGGCAGCTCGTCGTCATCGGTGCCCGATAGATGGTGAGTTGCCGAGACCAATCCAAAGCCGCGGCAAGGCATCTTACGACCCAGGGTTTCTATCAGATTGATATTCACCTACGAGTCGACTTGATGCACCAGTGGCCCAAGGAATATACATCAGCAAATACTATGCTGATCTTGCCTTGGTCCGGAAACTGAAGTGGTTTCAAAACAAATGGCAAATCGTTGGGAATCATAGGAATCATGGGAATCTACCAAATTATCACCGAACCAACTTTTAACCGCAAATTATATGGTGGTAATTCTGGTAATTCCAATGAATTTAAAAACTCAGTTGGATAATTGACAACGTCATCTTTATCAGTGATTATGTCAACTGATTTGTAGGAATGCATATCGCCTGGTTTTTATTTAGAATCGAAAAATTAAGTTTGTCTACATCCTTAAAGTTAAATTACAAAAATTTGATGGAAATTATAGCAATCCCGTCACACAATCAACTAGAATTTTGCCATTGCCAACGTCCAACAATTGTTTTGATGCGATTTCTTCTGATTGATCATTCTTCACGCATATTGTTGGTAAACCTAATAACTTTCACATATCGCCACAAATTCAAAGAGTTCAAGCAAGCATTAATTTCATCTGCAGCTGTCGATCGTGGAATGACTGGTAACGTTTGGCAAAAATCTCCTGATAACAAAATCATTGCGTCGCCAAACGGATTGCTATTGTTTTGCAAATCTCTCAAAGTTCGATAGAGTGCTTCCAGCGATTTCATATGTGCAATGATACATTCGTACCAAATAATCAGCTTAGATTCTTGCAATACTTTCGCCATCGTTGAATTTTTCGAAATAATACGCCTTGGTGTTTCTCAAAGCTGCCAATTCAATGGTAACTTCAATGCTGAATGTGCAGTTTGGCCGCCTTCAAACAATGTAGCTGCAATGCCGGATGATGCAAGTGCCAATGCAATCTCACTCCGAGAACGAAATGATGCCAAAATTAAAGAAAAAACGAATGTCTTGACAAGGAGCATCCATCATTATCCACATTCAAATCCAACTGAATTGCATTTCGCAAATGGATGTATTTTTGCGATCGTAGTTTGGCTTGGTTAAACCGAATTTTAAAAATGCAATCCAACGCATGGCTGAGATCTGTATGACAGGCAGCCTGTGCACAACTCCGGGAGACGCCTTGGACGTTCTCATGGACATCCTCCCTATTGAACTAATGGGAGAGATAACCGCGTCACTCTCGGCATTAAGGCTGAAGGGCGCGGGTCTGTGGAGAAGATTGAGAGTCGGACACACGAACCTCGGCTCTGCGCCACACCTTACTGAGGGAAACACTGACTACTGTGTCCCCACTGAATACCCTACCACACCCTTCCAGGTTTACATCCCCGACAGAACGGAATGGAACCTAGGACCCCCTGGACCCCTAGGGTCCCTTCACATTTACACGGAAGGCTCAAAACTGGACGGCCGGGTGGGAGGAGGTATATACTCTGAACACCTGGGATTAAACGTATCTTTTCGGTATCCCTTATGCATTTTTCCTGACAGTCAGGCTGCCCTGAAGTCACTCGAATCTATTTCTTCTAACTCGAAGACCATAAACGACTGCCGAAGATCTCTTCACGAGATGGCGGAGCAGTACGACCTCCACCTCATCTGGGTCCTAGGACACAGGGACACCGAGGGCAACTGCGCTGCCGATGAGCTGGCCCGGCAGGGTACAACCTCCCCTCTTCAGCCGGAGATGGAGTTAGTTGACATGCCCTTGGCCACTCGCAGACTAGTACTTCCACCTCCTCGCAGACAGGAAAACCTTATCACCTGCCGCCACGCTAGAATGATCTGGCCACGCCGTTCAGCGAAACGCTCAAAGGAGCTATTATCATTAAGCAGGAAAAGCTGCGCCCTTGCCGTTAGGGCTCTTACTGGTCACTGGCTACTTCGAACACATGCGTCCAGGCTGTCGGTGCACCATAATGACTTCTGTAGAAGCTGTAGGGATGAGAAGGAAGAGGAGACCGTCCTCCACCTCCTCTGCCACTGTCCGGCCCTAAGCAGACGAAGACTGCAGTACCTGGGCTTCCCCACCCTTGTGGATCTCGCAGAGCTATGCGAGACATTACCGAGGCAGATTACCCGATTCATCCAAGGATCGCGTTGGCCCTCTCTCACGTAGTACTGGTCATCGGTCCATGAGTACCTGCATCGGACGGGGACCTAAGCCTATGCGGCATCACAAAGAGCCTTCTCAGGCTCAAATGGATGGTCCGGCTCTCTGAGCCGGCCATCACCGCCCTAACCTAATCCAACCTATCCGTCTTTACTTTGCCAAAACACGATCGGATATTGTCATACGATCGATGCGTTTGGTATACGCATTGCAATTGATTTGTCCGTCGCACAATGGGGCAAAAGATACAGATACGTTGCAAAAATCAACTTTTTGACGACAACGTATCGTAAAGTTTTTTATTGCAGTCGACAAGAAATAGTTCAAAAGGGTAGAAACCAACAAATTAGTTTTTTTGAGGTCGATTTTTAGGTAAAATATGTAACCGACCGGCATGGTTATGGTCTCCATCGAAAGGGTCATCAAATCTTGGTAATATCATGGTAGAATAGCATTATAATATTTTTTGCACGTGCAGACATACCTCTTTTACCAAAGTACTAAATTTCACATATTTGTCAACTTTGATGGAAAATCAAAAATGGGATTCCACTGCATTTTGGGTTTATCGTATGAGGTCTTGATCTTGAAAATGTTCTTTATAATATTCAAAAATGATCGGGTCCCCCGACATCCCACCCCGATTCTCCAAAGCAAAAGATATTTTCAACTCAGTGTAAAAAACTCGCGGCTTCGTGCACATTCTGTTAAAAGCACAGTCGCCGCGCAGTACGAAATTGTATGGTGGACTTACATTTTTATCTGTATTGGCTGATTTTTTTCAATTCCTGACTTTGTAATATTTTATTTTTTAAAACATTAAATATTTACCAAATTAGCATTTTCAAAGGAAACAAACGAAAACAATTTTTCAAAATTGGATAAAAATTGAGAAAACTGCCTCAAAAAACATAAATTTTGGAGTATAAAATCTAATTTTATCACACCATGACCACTTAATCAAAAGGTACTAAAATTACCTTTCATTTAAAAAAAATGAAATGAAAAAATGAAATGATATTTATGAAAATATCTCAACTGGTTCAAGAATTATGATTTTTGCAACTCAAAAATATCTAAGGCGCAACTGTGCGTCGCACTTGCGTCAGAGGCAGCACTACACGAAGTAGTGGGATTCATAGAAAAGGTACTGGTTTACAAAAACAACACGTTGGCAACCTTCTTAGTCATAAAAGGCGCCTTCAATAACGTAAACGCAGATTCCATCCTGAGCTCCCCCAACCAGAATCGAGTTGAAGAAAGCATCAGAAAATAGATCGGCGCAATGCTATCGAGTAGAACGATAACAGCCGAACTGAGTGGCACTCATCACAAGAGGTATGTGAAGAGGTGCACACCTCAGGGAGGAGTTCTGTGTCCACTAGTGTGGCTTATTAACATGGATGACATACAAAGAGAACTCAATGGCGAAGGAATTAAAGTGGTAGCATACGCAGAAGACGTAGTTCTACTTACTTTAGGACCATTTCCAGACATCATCAGCGTACTAATGACAAGTGCGCTGACAAAACTCAACCAAGCCATTGGGTTGGGCATAAACCCAAGCAAAACGAAACTTATGATCTTCACAAAGAGAACAGAGATTCCCAGATTCAGTAAACCAATGAATGATGGTACGGAGCTAGAGTTATCACAACAAGCAAAATATCTGGGAGTGATACTATATACGAAGCTATCATGGAAACAAAACATCAACGAAAGAGTAAAGATAGCAAAAATAGCGTTCTACTCCTGTAGGAAGATGTTCGGGAAAAACTGTGGCATCAACCTCAAGACAATAATATGGCTCGACACAGCGGTTGTAAGACCCATACTCACTTTTGGCGCGCTAATATGGTGGCCAGCATTAACTAGGGCAAACCACATTAAGAAACTCCCTAGAATACAGAGATCGGCATGCGCAGGTCCAACGGGAGCACTTAGATCGTGCCCCGCAGCAGCGCTGAATGCCATTCTAAACATAATACCGATAGATTATTTCATAACGAACACAGCAGCCCAAAGCGCGGTACGACTGATGGTAAGCCAGAGCTGGAAGAACTACCACACCGGGCACTGTAAGTTCCTGAACGAAGTAAGCGGTCGGCTAACAGAAAACACTGACTACATGAGAACCGAAATGCAATTCGGCAATGCATATACCACATGAAGTATCACTCTAAACCGACGGCTCAAAGATGAGCGGCGGGGTAGGGGGCCGGAAAGCAGCTGAAGTCTTATTGGGCCGAGACCACCTAAATACCAAAGTAGGTATATACTCAGATAACCAAGCGGCCATAAAATCTCTCGCAACAGCAATGACTACTTCTTCACTAGTGGCCAAATATAGGTAGCTACTAAACAGACTCACGGAACAAAACAGGGTGCAGATAACTTGGGTACCCGGAAACAATGAAAAAGCAATGAAAAAGCGGACGAGCTGGCCCGAAAACGGTCAAAAGAAATCCCAGTAACAACAGATATTCAAGTATCTATGAGCACGGTTCGGGCCGAAATTCACGACCAGTTCAAACTACTAGGCAGCAAGGAATTGTCGATTAAGGCGGAACACAGGAGATCGAAACAGATCTGACTCCAAGAGTAAAACGGACATTAGAAGGGTAACGGCAGCCATCACTGGCCACTGCACATTGGGCAAAATGCCCGATTTTTTGGAAAAAACCCAAAATTTTCATGGAGAGCTTTTCGTGTTTTGATTTTGTATTTTGTAAGTAGATACCCTAAGATCATTTATGCGGTAAATTAAAGTTGTATAGTAGCAACCCTGGTTTTGTACCAGGGCGTCAAAGTCAAACATGTGTTCAGCGCTTTGTTTACATGTGGAACAATTAGAAATTTCGCTAGGTTTAAACGTCTATAACTATTGGAAATAAAAACTTATAATTATTATTTTTAATGGAAAATCTAGATCCAGGTATGTTTAATATAAATTGTATGTTAGAATTGTTTATTATATGATATATTAATTGCTTTATGTGTGTCTTGTGTTGTAGACCGATTTTATGTTCATAACTAAACCCGTGTGCTCGTCTTTTATGGAATAGAACTTACACGGCGCGAATTTGCGCCAAAAATGAAATATGTTGCGTTTTAAATAAAATTATACAGTTTTAGAGGGTATGATTTTCATTTGCGCATTTTGCGCATTTTTGCAAAAATTGAATGTGTTTGCAGGTGCTTTTGTCTTTAGCAATTTACAATTACTTGAAGCATGGAGAAACATCCGCACGGAAAATATTAATAAATATGTTAATAATTTGATAAAAATATTATATTTTGTCATATTGTTTCTTAATTACACAATTTTGTTATCAATAGGCTTCTCTGCAGACTTTACAAACTTTAAAATTACGTATACGCCATGTTGCCTTATTTGGTCGGTAAGAGTAGGCGTGACCAAAGTCGTCAAACATTTTATTTTTTAATTAGCGGCCTATAAATATAATGTACGCCAAGTTTCAGCTTCCTAACTTCATTATTTTAGTTTTTTCCAAAAATGTGGGCATTTTGCCCAATGTGCACTGGCCAATAGGCACGCATGCCTGTAAGATGGGCCTACCCTATAACCCACACTGCAGAAGTTGCAAGGAACCAAACGAGCAGGAGACAACGGAGCATCTACTGTGTCACTGCCCGGCTTTCAACCAGCTTAGAACGCGTCACTTCGGAGCCCACCAACTCGGGTCACTAGGGGAAGTTGGGAGGCAGTCAGTGAGTGCCATTCTAGCTTACCTGAATGACACGGGCTGTAACTGAGGGGAGGCGCAGACTACAATCAAAACGAGGGTGTGGATCAAAACGGAACATAGCTCTAACTGGAGGTTACAAACAGTAACCTCACCACTGATACCTACCTACCAACCATGAGGAGTAGATTGAGCTGCTGTAAGTAGATAGAAAACCTGGCTTCTGGGCCACCTTTGATGTTTCGCTAACTGATAGGGCCATTAATTATATAAATAAGAGTTATCTGACACCTGTCACCCCCTTAAAAGGATATGGTAGTAAAAATTAATTAGGGTCACTGATTGAATGATGTGAGGACACGTGAAGAACATGTGTGGAAGCGGTAACGTGACGAAGACGCACTCGATATGACTACGAGTGCGAATGCGACCGAGCGATATCGAAACGCGTTTGATCCGCGATTTCCCACGATCGAATCAGACCCAAAAGGGATGGAGGGTAGCACCTATGCTCGCACGTCCATTCACGTGCGATCAGGTCAACAAAGCCTGTACACACCTGCGAGCACACTATGCAATGAAGAGGAAGGGATGAAAAGGTCACCGTCAGCCGAGATTTTTACCGGTGATAAAAAAGGATTACTTGTGTGTGCAAGAATTTCCTAAACTCGAAAAGGAAGGGCTAATTGAAGAGTTCTTAGGAAGGTTGGTAGGATAAAAAATGGGGATCCTGGGAAATTCTTTCGAACAAAAGGAAAAGTCAATCAAGCCACAACTCATTCACTTAAAGAACAAGTCTATTTCCATCAATTAAAAGGTATGTGCAGACAGCTAATTGAAGAGTTCTTAGGAAGGTTATAGCTTACAAACAATGGGAGGGATGTGTGGTGGGATAAAAAGGATATCTTCGAAAATTCTTTCGAAACGATGAAAAAGAGACGAAAACAAGGAAAGTCATTCAAGCCAGGCGCCGCACCCAACCACTTAAGGAACCACCAAAAGGCTGAGTCGCCGCTTTCCCCTCTATGTCTCTGTCTGCCATTCCTTCCATTCCAGGTATCAAAAACATAAAAAATTAGAAATATGAAAAAAATCTCATTTCATAACTAAAAGTTTAGATAGTTTATTTTAGAAAAAGTATAATTTTATTTACTCAAGTACAATGATCAAAAACGATGTTCTAAATTTACATACATTTTAATTATTTTAAGACATTTGTTTGAGCGTACAGTAAATAAATGACAAGCGCAGCCCAGCAACAAGATGAGAAATATTCGCCATATATATTAAAAACCAGTGGAAAATCACAATCAATCAGGACTCTTCGTAGATATTTTGAGTATTCGATAAAAATTTGTTTCTTACACATTTTCAAAAAATGGTTTATTTTTAATACAAGTTTAATGATTTCCATATTGGATGTAATATTCCTTCCGTTGACAGCAAACATTTTTCAGAATTATTTTTGTTTTAAATTTTTAATCCGTAGACGTCTGCTTGCAACGATTTCCAAAAATTGATTGAAGAAATGTCCTACAACTTCTTTGACGATACGTTGAAGCCAGTCAATGGTGTGTGTTCGAAGGGCTTGTGGACATGGAGAAGTGTGTGGTGATCCTGGCCACCCGACTGGCATCGGTCGTCACTGCGGCAAGATCCCGTGGAATGATGGTGGGCCAGGCAATTGACGCAGTACTTCTTTTGTATGACTGCCTAGAGCCGTTTCTCAGCGCTAAGCCGAAAAAAACGGTGGCATTTCCGAAAAGGATGGTTCCCTTGGCAGACTCGGCATGGGTAGGATAAAATACCTCGGGAACGTCTGCATTTCATCTCGTCGTACGGAACCCAGTAATTGGAGGAATCAGGAGCAGTTGTCACTCGTGTGGAGAACGCGGAAATCCTTTGGATCGGTGCGGATGCAGTATCAGGAGGAGTCGGTTCACTGGAGGAGCAGTTGCTTGGATGCAACAAACTGTGATGCCGACCGTGACACGTGAAGCACTTGTGGGCGCTTGTGCAATTCCGGAGTTGATGACCGCTTGCGAAGCAATTCGAGCACAACTGCTTTTTCTGGATATAAGCGGTGCGCTCCTCTGTCGTCATTTGGAGGAAGCGTGGACATGTACGCACTGGATGGTTCTCTTTGGAACATACATCGCATCTTTTGGATATCGGAACGATCCTCGTACTGAAGGATTTCAGTATTCGTGGCGACACGTCGGAGGGTGTCGTTTCTGACGGATGGGGCGCAACGTAGTAGGATGTATAGACTCTATGGCCTCCAGAGTTCTATGGCGCTCAGTCAGAAAAGTATCAAGTGCTAGCCACGTAGGAATGTCGGTCTTGTTCGGGATAGATTGCTCCCATAATGAGAGCGTCAGTTTTGGAAGCTTCCAATCCCAATTATCCGTAGGATCCGTAGGCAGTTTTGGATCGTATTTTGCAGCTCCTTCAAGGCTGCAGAATGTGTGCAATGTGTGCAATGGACTGCATGTTTAATAACTTTTTCAGTTGGCTGTTCACCAGCGCTCGTTTTTTTCGAAACGCTCAGATAGGTTTTTCCAGGCTGAGCGGAAACCATCGTTGGTGAGTGGCGAATTGGAAACTACGGAATGAGCTTCACCACTAGTCTTGGCATTTAGATAGAACAACTTTTCAACGGGGGTCAGCGCAGGATTGTCGATATAGACTACTGTGAAAAGGTCTCGGAAAGTCGGCCAGCGAATGTAATCGCCCGAGAAAACTTCTGTTTCGCACGCAGAAAGCTGACAGCCAGACGAATAGGAATTTTGGGGCGGAACGGGTTGGATTTGAGCTGCATTGGAAGCGATCGTATCGATCTGTTCCATGAGCTTTGCGGCACACCTTTCGTAAATAAAATAGGCATACTCGTATTTTGCCTTTAGAGTAGGTAAGGTGTCCCCCGTGCCCTCTAAGCCAACTGAAATTTGCTCTGAACAAGCTTCATATTCTTTCTCGACCTTATCCCATAGCGCTCGGACTTGGTCGAGTTGGTCGACTTGGTCGAATTTGACACGTATATTTGGATGGACTGGGTGCTGCTGGATTGCAGACCTTGGAATCGAAGTGACTTAGACGGTCACAGATCAAAGTAAACTTAGTTAAACCGGAAGAAGTCATTCTTGATATTTAAAGACAACTGGTTTGTTTGTCTATGGATTAATTTTTGTTCGATTTAGTTATACGTGTCGAAGCTGGAATTGGAATTTAGGAACCAATCGGAATGTATTAGGAATTTAATTTAATTGGGTAGTGTAATTTTATTGTGTAGTGGCGGAGATGTACGGAGATGTACGGTCACACTAATGCGGATATGGAAGCGCACTTGAATTTCTAACTGATTTAGTTAGTTGGGATTTTATAAAAAATAATTTTTAAATTATTTTGTGTGCCTGGATTTATTTAGTTGACCGCTGCTATATTTTCCGCGGTAATGTTCTTGAAGATAAGGCTTGCGTGTGAATATGTTTGTGCAATGCACAATGTGCATTCGCCGTTTGCCAATGCAGAATAGAATAGACAACGAGAGGCGGAAAAATTGCCAAAAATCGGAGCTTCGACTTGCAGTCGAATATGTATTATGTATGTTTATTTGGATGAAGCTCCGCTCCGTGATTTTGATATATTTATTTATTTATAGGAGCGGTGGACTGTATTTGTAGAATTAGAATTGTAGAATTTGTAGAATTATGTAGTTTAAAGTTTAGGAAATATTGCAAATATATTTATTTTAAGTTTAAATATTTATAAGTGTATATATTTATTTAATTTTGTTAAAATTGCTTTTGGCGCTCGTAGATCAGAGGAGTGGACTGTATTGTATATCGGAGAGTGTAAATATGTAAATGCAAGCGGAACACAGTGAACGAATATAATTTCGGAACTAGAAGTTTCACTGTGGCTTATAGCATACGTACATATATTTAAATTTACACTTGTGGATTTTAGAATGTTTATTTACTATTATTATCCAGGATACGAATATTTATTACATAAATTGTTGGTGCCGATTGTAGATAAGTGAAGTGGACTGTATGTATTGGGCATATGTATGTACGTAGGTGTAGGAAGTGGAAATAAATGCAAGCGGATCACAGCGAACGAAGAGAATTTCGAATTTGGAAGTTTCACTGTGGCTTATGGCATATATTTAAACATACACTTTTTGAATGTTGAATTCGCGGAACATTAATATAAATTAATTGCGATTCGGACTTGGAAGCTGCCGTAGTGTCGGATCAATTGGACTCGGATTTAGACAAAAATCATAAAAATGAACGGCAGGGCAGCAAAGTAAAATGTTTACTTATCTTGTATGTCGTTTAATATTTTGATCAACTCGGAAGCTTGTAAACAATACACTTTCAAAATGAAATGGATGCTACTTATTAATATATATCACATATTTGGCTAACAAACTAGGCTAATCGTATACGCTTCTTGAGCATAATAAAGAGCACTCCGGCACATATTAACGTATAGGCGGTCAGTATAAGCACACATTCGAGATCATCCCGTTCTTGCGGTTCCAGAGCCAAGTTAACTAGCCCCGTGAGGAGGTTTGAGAGCATAAAATGCGTCAGACCATTCATATTGAGGCTCTCAACAAAGGTGGGCAGGGATTGGTAGGGTAGCTTGTCCCCATTTCCAATAATTTTCATGTTTCCGATTTGCTTAAGTTCGAAGAAAAATGCATATATAAGAATCAGACTTAAGCAGATTGCGAACGTCCAGATCACATAGCCAAAGCTAAAGGTTACACGAGCAATGCCAGTTAAGAAGGCGCTACTAAAGGCTAGTAGCCAACAGATCACGGCTGCAACTAGGATTTTCTTCAACTTGCTGGTCAACTGTTTGTAACTGAGATGATCCTGGGCGGTGTACCACTTGGACAGGTAAACACTAAGCAAATATAGAGCCACACAGCCGTGTATGGAGCTTAAGCCCTCTCGATTGGCACTAAGGAAACCATCGTGGGGGGCAGACGACATCACATATTTGGAAAGGCCCAGCTGCAGCACAAGTTCGTGCAGGAAGAGCATGCTCAAGGCTAGAGCCAGGAGCTGTTCATCCGACTGCACCAGCAGACTATAGCAGCTGCAGCTGACTAGGGGAAGTGGGAAGGCAGCCAGTGAATGTCATCCTGGCTTACCTGAAGGATACGGGTTGGACCTGAAGGGAGGCGCAGTTGACTTGTGTGTTTCGGGGTCAGCCTGGTTGAGTTAATTTTTGTAGCGACCCATAGCGGCACCTTGTATCTCTTGGTAAACAGAATGAGGTCCGTCTTGTCCGCGTTGATACTGAGTCCTACCTTCTTCGCCCACTCAAATATCTCCCTGAGTGTTGATTCCATAATGGAGCTGAGGGTCGATGGACAGACTCCCGTGATAATTATGCTTATGTCGTCAGCATAAACTGTTATCTTTGGGGCCTTCCTTTCGAATCTCTTGATCAGGTCGTCTACCACCAGATTCCACAGGGGAGGCGACAGGACCCGCCTTGGGGCGTGCCCCTGTGAGCACCCTTCACCATGGAGGCGGAGCCCCAATCGGTTTGTACCCGCCTACAGCTTAGAAGATTTCTTATCCACAAGCTGATGGCTGGGTCGAATTGGCCGCTTCTAGGCGGTCCATTATAGCGTCTATGGTCACGTTGTTAAATGCACTGGATATATCCACAAACATATTTTTTGTTGTGCAGGGCTCTCTCAATGGTGGCTACTAACGAGTGTAGTGCCGTCTCCACTGATTTCCCTTTCGTGTAAGCATGCTGGTTGGATGCCAGAAGTCTTCCCACATCCTTTCTGATGTATATGTCCAGCAGCTTTTCTAGCGTATTGAATAAAAAAGAAGTGAGGCTAATCGCCCTGTAATCCTTGGGGCTCACGTGACTGCTCTTCCCTGCTTTTGGCAGGAAGACAATTCGAGAAGTCCTCCATTGGATAGGGATATAGCCCGTGCTTAAGCTGTGAATATAGTGTAAAGCCATAGGGGATTACTTCTTTGGTCACCTGTAGCATGGCTGGAAATATGCCATCTAGTCCCGGTGCTTTTATTCCCGCAAAGGAATTTATAGCCCAATGAATTCTTCTAGAGAATTAGATTTATTGCGAGATTCTCTTCACCAGGTTGCGAGGTCCTGGTGCTTGATGGCCTGGTTCTGGCGAGCGGAGTAGGTTCTCTTCCTCCTCTAGTGTGAGCTGCGCGCTCTCCTCGGCGGCACCTGAACGGAATAGTTTGCTCTGAGGCACGACCTTCTCCCGTCATGCTAGAGGTGTGACCGCTGGCGACACGCAGAAAAGATTGCTCCCCTCCGTGCCCGCCGGTGGTAGCAGTCACGCCTTCCACCGACATTTGGGCTAATATCCCAACCCCGGCTGAAACATTTTTTTGTCCATATTGCAGTGTAAGGATGCTTTTGGCTGGGGTCGGCATCTCAGTCCGCCCAGGATCCGCTTCAGATAATTTTATTATCTTGAGGGGGGTATCATAATGTTATATGTGCCTCAGTACTTGGATGCAAATCAGGGTATGTTTACCGGATATTACGGTTAGGAAAACCACGGCACCGTCGTCCTAGCACTGTTGGGGAAACTCTACGAAAATGCCCGGTTACGCACTGGCGGCATGATCGCAGTTAACACTGATGGCCTAAACAATACGCACGGGCCCGGTTACACACAGGCGGCACCGTCGTCCTAACACTGTTGGGGAAACTCTACGAAAATGCCCGGTTACGGACTGGCGGCATGATCGCTGCTACTGCTGAGGAATAAAGGAGATCTTAACATTTCACGTTCTGGTTTTCAATTCATTAGTTTTTTCACATTTTCTCTTCCCTAGCTAGCCCTGTCTTTCCCTGTCGCACTCACTATACTCACCCTCTTCTCTTCTCTTCTTCCTCTTCGGTTCGGAATCGCTGCCTCGTGTTCCTGTTCGTCCTCTTTTATTCTTATTTTCCAGCTCTTGGTTTTTCACCTCCGATCATCGTGAGCTGCAGTACCCTTAGGGTCATGGGTAGTACCCATGGAGGTTGAGCTGCAGTATCCTTAGGGTACCTGGATCAGCTCGGGACGGGTTGACTATGATTGTCAGGTCACCGTCCTCCCCCTCCTCATCCGAGACGTCGAGCGTCATTTCATGGGCAGCGTCGATGATGGAGTCCAGACCAAGGGGCACGCGTTGCCGCTTGCTCGCCTTTGCTTGCAGCGTCTTTTTTGGCACTCTCGGCGGAGCGTTGCCTTTTGCTGGCAAGCATCTCCTCCACTTTGTTGGCAAATCCACCCGTTGAGGACATATGGGGGATCTTGGCGTAGTATAACCTACCCCTCCTCAGGCTAGTTTTGCCTTCTGCTCTTGGGAGAGGTTAGCTTTGGCCCGAAGCCGGCTTCCGACTTTGAGTGCAGCCTTATACTGCGCCTTCGCCTTCCTCCCCTCGCTAGACCGTTTCGGACCGTCCCTGCGCGGGGAGCTGGTGCCTGGTTCTGGCGAGCTGCGCGCTCTCCAGGCCCGTGTCTGTATCGACGGCGGCACCTGAGCGGCATAGTTTGCTCTGACTCGTTTTTTTGGCAGTAGCAGCACAACTGTCACGACCTGCTCCCGTCATGGTAGAGGTCTGACCGCTGGCGACACGCAGAGAGGATTGCTCCCCTCTGTGCCCGCCGGTGGTAGCAGTCACCCCTTCCACCGACGTTTGGGCTGATATCCCAGCCCGAGTTGAAACATTTTGTTCGTCCATTACAGAGTAAACTGGTTAGTTTTTCGGGGAACCACCCACTTGCGTTTTATGCCTAACCGCCAGGCTGTGTTTTATGCCTTGCCGGCAGGCACCTCCACCCATGGCAAATGATTCATTACTTCCGGCTTTTCCAGCGGAAGGAATTGAACAGTTGCCTTAGCTAGACACTGTATTACCGCGGACGGAGCAAGCAACAGTGCATTACCCGTTGTCCGGGATAATACAGTGCCCATTGCTCAGCTCTCTTGGAAGGTTCAGATGGAGGATTTTCGCCAGCCTAGGGGAACGTCATTATTCATTCATTTTTGGTCTTTTCATGCACCAATTGTTATTATATCAGTACCAATTAAGTGCGCATCAGATAAATACTCAGTCGAATCTAGACCTTGTCTAGATCTAGAGCTGAAGGCTCTTTTTGTGATACATTTATTTTGCTTTATATATAAGCTTTTTAAATAATGTATACACGCATAATTGCAACGATTATTGATAACAAGATATTTGTTAGATTCGAATCCATATTTTTTAATTAGATTTTATTTCCGATGTTAGCAGTAGAGTCTAGTGCTTTTACATCTGAAACCAAGTTGGCCGCTTTGTTTTCGTTATTATTGTTCACGCCAGAAGGGAGCGAATTTCTGAGCGGCAGTGTGAGCGGCCAGCGCTCGTTAAAAGCTTTCGTTGCAGCTCTGTTCTGGCTCTCTTCGCGCTCTCCCTCTCTTCCACCCGCATTTTCACCACTCCGCGGTCCCTCGGCTTCTTCTATGTTAGCTCTAAGTTAGTATTAATCTACTGTCCAAATAAAGTGAAGTTAAATTGAAGCTGATCCCCGACGTCTTCTTATTCTGGGCCCCATCAACAATAACAGCAGCACTTCATCCAACTCCACCCAGCGACCACGACCCACTCCAGCGGCCGTAACGACCTTTTGTCTTAACTCCGCCCACTCCAGTTCATGGTCCTTCGAGCCGGATCTATCCTGATCCACCAGCGCCCCCTGCGGAAAAATCCAAGATAAGTACCGTTTTCTATTTCTATTCCGTCCGTGGTCGCCATATTCCATATTCCAAAGGCGTTTTATTTTTTCCTTCCATCCGATTCCGAAAAGTGAAAAGTGAAAGTGATATATATATATATATATATATATATATATATATTAGGGCGGGTCGATTTGTATGGAGGCAAAAAAGTCGCATAAGCGGCACGGAAATTCATGTTCTGGGGATCAAAATAAGCAACTTTGCCCAAAGAACCGTACCTCTAAAATGCATTCTGATGTTCCCCTTTTTGATGCGAAGAAAAATCTCTATTGATCCGTAGGGAAATTCCGTTTTGACCCATTTAGAGAGCCCCAATCGAGTCCAAATGTATGACCGACCCCCACTAATTTTCGATGGCCGATCCACTCATGCTAGTGGCGTACCCCTAGACCGCCCATAGACCCTCCAATAGACCACCCCCCAGAAAGATGTTCCAAAATCACCTTTATTAGCGCGGTGCATGAAAAAAAATCTATGAAATGCCTAATTTAGGGAAGAAAACATTATTTTGCAGGAACATACTTATGTAAATGGCAAAATTAATTGAAACACGCATGGATTTTAATGGTTTTTCTCCTACATTTGTCAATGAAAACAAGAAAGGAAGCTAACTTCGGCCAGCCGAAGTTTAAATACCCTTGCAGTAAGTATTTAAAATTTAATATACATTTAAGGATTGCGGTTCCTTTCGCTTTCGCGTGTTTTTCGATAATATAAATGTTGAGCGAAACATGTTGACAGTGAAAAATGTTGCGCAACAACTAAATGTTGCTAGCAACAAAGCTTTCAAAATAAATTAATTGCACATATTTCTATGGCAGCTATATGATATAGTAGTCAGATTTTGATAAAATTAAAACCGAAATTCTAGAATAATACAAAATGGCCATATCTCAAATTATATGAAAATTTGTTGATAATTGGCAAAGTTATAATGTAGGAGAAAAACCATAAAAATCCATGCGTGTTTCAATTAATTTTTGCATTTACATAAGTATGTTCTTGAAAAATAATGTTTTCTTCCCTAAATTAGGTATTTCATAGTTTTTTTTTCATGCACCGTGCTAATAATGGTGATTTTGGAACATCTTTGTAGGGGGTGGTCTATTGGGGGGTCTAGGGGCGGTCTAGGGGCGGTTTAGGGGGTACGCCACTAGCAGGAGTGGATCGGCCATCGAAAATTAGTGGGGGTCAGTCATACATTTGGACTCGATTGGGGCTCTCTAAATGGGTCAAAACGGAATTTCTCAACTGATCAAAAGAGATTTTTCTTCGCATCAAAAAGGGGAACATCAGAATGCATTTTAGAGGTATGGTTCTTTGGGCAAAGTTGCTTATTTTGATCCCCAGAACATGAATTTCCGTGCCGCTTATGCGATTTTTAAATCGACCCGCCCTAATATATATATATATATATATTATGTGCATTCGCCCAGCCGCAGTGAAGTTCTTCTTCTTTTTTTAAAGTGCAACAAGTGCTTTGCCAATATCGGCCCCCTACTTCGTTTTCCACTGCGATCCGCTGGTGTCCAAAATATATATATATATATATTGCATCAGCGGAACTTCTCATCGCCCTGGAGCAAGGGTCCGCCGACATAGCTTTGGTCCAGGAACCATGGATTGACGGTCTGAAGTCCTCTAACAGCAACTCGTTCTACTGCATGGTCTGCATGCTAACCTCATTACAGCACGGATGACTTGACTGTTGTGATGCTGGAGAGCAAGCAGAAGCGCCTTCTGGTCCCACCGGCCCCACCGGAGGAACTCAGGAGCATGGTGGAAGCCAGCCCGAACGACCAGCAACTGATCGTGGGTGCAGACGCCAACGCACATCACTGCGTGTGGGGGAGCCCCGACATCAACGACAGAGGTGAGGCACTGTTAGACTTTTTATTATTCACTAACTTATGCATAGCAAAGGTAGGGGAAGAGCATACCTTCGTAGATTCCACCTCCTCGAACGTGCTAGACATAACACTCGTAAGGGGACAAAGTACAATGGTTTCAGAATGGAGAGTCCTTGAGAGACCATCCTTCTCAGATCATAAGTACATTCAATTCCAATACGATTTCGACCACTCTTCCAAACCAGCCGTCTTTTGAAACCCCCGGAACACTAACTGGGGAAAGTTTAGGAAGACAATCTCTACACGACTCGCGACTGGACCGGGCCTAGTAAAATCCGCTGAAGACATAAAAAAGACCCTCTGCAGGGAATTACTAGATGCGCAACGCGCAGCATGCCCACATCTAGAATCAGGAAGAGCACCAGGCCACCCTGGTGGAATGGTAATCTCTCGCTTCTACGTAATAACCTAAGAAAATTTTTCAAAATCGCCAAAGAGACCCTACTCATTGATTACAAGAAGGAAATACGCAGGGCACAAAGAAGCTCGTAGAAAAACTTCTGCACCAACATCGAGATGGCCCCAGAAGTTGCTATTGAAGCAACCCACCATACAGAGTCAGCTCAAACGCGACGACGGACAGTGGACTGAGGGTAGCGAGGAAGCCCTAACAGCACTAATGCATGCTCACTTCCCAGGATGCACTGAGATATCCGATGCAAACAGGCACCAGGACTTCGCACTTGGAGAAGAGAGTCTCCCAACAAGTCGTCCTATTCTCGAATACTGTTCGTGTGTTTGGTCACCTCAATATGCGAAGTATCAAGACCTTATTGAATCGGTTCAGAAACAATTCCTTTTGTTCGCTCTTCGGGGATTTCATTGGGACCCACATCGCCCCCTCCCGTCTTACATCGACATTCTGCGTCTTCTTAGTCTTCCCACTCTGAAGGATCGTCGGACCTGCCACGGAGTGATTTTTCTATTTAAATTAATTAATGGTCATGTTTGTTCGTCCTATCTTCTAAGTCAATTGCATTTCTCAGTCCCTGTTAGACCGTCTCGTCACTTTCGTCCTATTGCTCTTGATTTTTGTAAAACAAATTTCGAGTTGCATGACCCTTTTCGTGTTTTATGTTCTTTTTATAATGAGTTACACTTTTTGTTACATGTTGAATTGTCGTTAGATTTAAATACACAAAATGTTTTAAGATACCTATCCTTGCCTCTGCCCACATGATGTGAGTCGGAGCATATCGTTAAAAAACACTCCTTACTTCGGCTGAGGTAAGGATACGGCCTACAATAGCAGTCACTTGCTATATTTTCTAATAAATAAATAAATAAATAAAAGTCTAATATCCTCTAGAAGAATCCAATGGGCTATAGATTCCTTCGCGGGAATAAAAGCACCAGGACTAGATGGAATATTCCCAGCCATGCTACAGGTGACCAAAGAAGTGATCACCCCATGGCTACACGCTATATTCACAGCCTGCCTAAGCACGGGCTATATTCCTATCTAATAGAGGACCTCTAGGATTGTCTTCCTGCCAAAAGCAGGCAAGTGCAGCCATGTGAGCCCCAAGAATTACAGGACGATTATCCTCACCTCATTCTTACTAAAGACGCTAGAAAAGCTGCTGGACTATATATCAGAAATGATGTGGGACGACTGCTGTCATCCAACCAGCACGCTTACACGAAAGGGAAATCAGTGGAGACGGCACTACACTCGTTAGTAGCCACCATTGACAGAGCCCTGCATAACAAAGAATATGCTCTAAGAGTGTTTGTGGATATATCCGGAGCATTTAACGTGACCACAGACGCTATAATGGACCGCCAAGAAGCGGCTAACACGCTCCCATGGGGCCTCTCACCCGCTCTAATGCACTGGACTTACATCTCGGTTGTGCGTCCAACTCTGATGTATGGAGTCTTAGTGTGTTGGCAGGCCTATAACAGGCTCATGGAGAGGAATTAGCGGCAGGCACTTCTCGAAACTATAATAGGAGTTGATCCCCTAGACATCCACGCGCAACTGAATATGTCTTTACAGGGATTTGGGCATAGTTCAATTGGTCGAGACATGAGCAGTATATCTGACTACATAGTGCCCGGATGTAAAAACAACTACATTCATGGGACCAGACGACTGGAAAACAGGTCAGGACCATGCTCAACACCTCAATATATACACTGACGGCTCCAAGATGGAAGGAGGAGTTGGAGCGGGCATATACTGCTCAGACCCTGAAAAGAGGCTGTCGTATAAGCTACCAATGCAATGCAGCATATTCCAGGCGGAAGTATTCGCCATTGAGAAAGCGGAAGAGCTTGCGCAGAGCATAGACCGCCCATATGAAGCGGTCAAATTGTTCGTAGACAGTCAAGCGGCGATAAGATCCATGCAACCGTCAGCGGTCAGTTCCAAAAATGTACTGGCAAGCAGGAAGGCACTAGATATCCTCAGCACGACTACGTCAGTGCGGATCTACTGGGTTCCCAGCCACCAGGGCATCGATGGTAACGAGACGGCCGACGAACTTGCAAAGGAAGGCAAGTCCGCGGTTGGGATGTCCGGATTCTGACGCTGCAGCAGCTTCAGCGCCCGGTCCCCTTGGATTGCGATGGGGAAAAGAACCTTCGCCTTAGGAATGGACGGGATTAGCTCCCTGTCCACCACCTCCAGCTGGGCCCCCTCCCACAGCGCCTCCAATTGGCAGACCGTTTGCTTCAGCCACTTTCTCGTAGGGACATCGTTGCATTTCAGGACTGCCAAATGAAAGAATAGAAAACTGTTCACGCCAGAAGGGCGCACTCCACATCATGGTCCTTTGAGCCGGATCTGTCCTGATCCACCAGCGCCCCCTGCGGAAAAAATCCAAGATAAATACCGGTTTCCATTTCTATTCCGTCCATGGTCGCTATATTCCTATTCCAAATGCGTTTGATTCTTTCCTTCCATCCGATTCCGAAAAGTGAAAGTGATATATATACCTATATATTAAGTGCATTCGTCCAGCCGCAGTGAAGTTCTTCTTATTTTTTTAAAGTGCACCAAGTGCTTTGCCAATATCGGCCCCCTACTTCGTTTTCCACTGCGATCCGCTGGTGTCCAAAAAATATATATTTACACTCCTCGCCACTTGAATAGGACACCCCTATATGTTTGTATATAAACGGCCATACCATCCAAATTGCGTAAGATACATATTTAATTTTTTTTTTAAATAAATCATATTTTATTGAGTTAATATGAACCAAATATAAATTGGCTTCGTTGCCTGCGAGTACTAGAAAAAAATAATATCCAAAAACCTCATAATTTTGGGTTCATAATTTTGCGCCACTTAAATAGGACACTTAAGCATAAATTAGAATAATAATAATTTAAGTGTGTTTTAACTAAACCAAAATTTTAGTGTGAGCCCTACCAACTATTTTTGATCAGGAACCACTCAATTTAGTAGTTGGTTGATCCTCCTTTTTGCTCCAAAACTTCGCACATCCTTCCTGGAAGGGATGCATACAATTTTTCAAATATTTTAGTGAAATTAAATCCCAAGCAAATTGTATAGCTTCGGTTAGTTCGGAATATTTGAGTAATATTTGAGTATTTGAATATTGTTTGCCCGACCCATAAACTTCGCGGGTTAACCATCCCCAAACATTTTCAATGATGTTCAGGTCGGGAGAGTATGGCGGCCAGTTTAATAATTATTGTATTGTTTTACAATAAATCCACAACAGAGGTCCAAAAGGTTTTGAAAGAGCGTAAATGCTCCTTTCAATATTTCTTTGTACGCCAATGAATTCATTGTAGTTGGAACAATTATGAGCTTGTAGGTACCATACTAGGAAATGGCTCCCCAAACCATCACACCACCAACTCTGCTGTGTAACTTGTCCAAATAATCTCCTTGCGGAGATAATGAAAATAATTACTATATCCGTCCGGTCCTTCTAAATTAAACTTTTTCGTCTGAGAAGGCGACTCGTTGCCATTCGGAAACCCATGTGACATGTGCTCGGGATAAATTAAGGCGTTGTGCTTAACGATCAGGGTTAAGTGGCGGTTTTTTATTATTTTTAGTCCTTTTATATATTAAGCATTTGAAATAACACGTCGAATGGTTGTAAGACTGGCTTTAACACCAGATTTTTCCTTTGCCGCACATGTTAGTACTTCGGTTGTCCGGCCTTCCATGTTTTTCCCATATTTAGATATTTAAATAAATGGATATAAGGTTCCGGCTCCTCTTAATATTTTTTGATATTTTTGAAATTGAAAAGCCAGCGTCGTTATAGGCTTGTATTTTACCTTTTTCCTCTTCGGACAAAGCTTTTCCACGACCCATTTTAAGCTATTTTGATATAAATTAGTCAAAAATGATAAAATAAGCAAAAGAAACTTACCACTGCTCCTGCCGCTGACAACGACCAAACTAAGCTTGTCCTATTCTAATGGCGCATTTTTTCGGTCTTGTTTTAAACTCATACGAACAGAAAAAGCGAAAAAACAGATAAGACCTTAATTTCGAACTGTGAAATGGTTACAGAAAGAGAGTCAGGTCATTGAAGAATTATACTCCGCAAAGGTACAGTCAGTTTCCTTATTGTCTTTAATGTTATGAGCAATTGCAAAGAGAGTATACAGGGTGTCCTATTTAAGTAGCGAGGAGTGTATATATCACATAGACCCATCCATATTCACATAAAACGTCCGTCATTAAGGTATGTTGTAGTGGTGAGGCTCCCTTCTGGAGCCTCCAAGTAGAGCTGGGCTCCTTTTTGGTCCACTCCCTCTGTTTTCATGTTGTGGTCATAGTTGCCCTTTAATACCATCCTGAGTCACTGAGAAAGCCTAGGATCGCTGAGACCTTCAGCTCTCCTATGCCTTCTAATGACTCCAGCTGGTAGGTACCGAAGTGGCGTAGTCTGATGTGATTTAGGGCCGGACAAAAGCAGAGCAGGTGCTCTGGTGTCTCTGGTTCCGTAATTTCTCTGCAGCTTCTACAGCTAGCGTTGTAAGGTAGCCCCATCTTCATTGCGTGCGTTCCGATCGCCCAATGACCTGTTGCGACTGCTGTGAATCTTCTGATATCCCGCTTGCTGTTGGATAGCAGCTCTCTAGTACGATTCTTGTCGTATGTCGGCCAACATTTCTTTGATCTCTTATGTTCGCTCTTACTTGACCACTCCTTGTTGGCTGTCTGTTTGAAATGGTCATGGATCCTTGTCTGGACCGAGTTCAACGAGATCGGTGTCCGTACGTTGGTATCTTGCCCTTGCGAACCTGCTCGGGCTAATTCGTCCGCTTTCTCGTTCCCTGGGATGTCGCAGTGACCCGGTACCCAGGTGACTTGTACCTCGTTTCTCTCTGCAAGTCTATTAAGGGCCTTCTTGCATTCTGCCACCATTCGTGAGTTTGTTCTCACGGCCGCTAGGGGATTTTATAGCCGCTTGGCTATCAGAGTAAAACCGTACTTTGGTGTCGCTAAGTTCTCGCCGTATCGAAAGCTTGGCTGCTTCCGTTATGGCGAGTACCTCAGCCTGAAAAACCGTCGCTGAGTTTGAGAGAGTGAAGGACTCCTCGATCCCCCATTGCTCAGCGAAGATCCCAGCCCCCACGCCGCAGCTCATTTTAGAGCCATCGGTGTAGAGGGGTACCTCATCTGCCCCGGTTACTCTCTCCCTTCTCCAATCTTCCCTTGTTGGGAATGTTGTCGTGTAGGCATTTCCGAAGTTCATCTCCGTAGTCAAGTTGTCCATTAGTGCGTTTGCTTCTAGCTTGATTCCTTCCAGTATCTTGCCGTGGCCTGCGCCGTAATCCCTCCAGCAGTTACTTGCTTTCAGTCTTACTGCGCTCTGTGCGGCCATGTCCTTTACGAACAGTTCTATCGGCATTATGTCCAGGATAGCATTCAGTGCTGCTGCGGGGCATGATCGCATGGCTCCCGTCACGCCAGCACACGCTGCTCTCTGTATCCTCGTTAATTTTGTGATGTTGTAAGCCCTAGTTAGCGCTGGCCACCATACCAGGGCTCCGTATGTTAAAATTGGCCGAACAACCGCTGTGTAAAGCCATATTATTACCTTTGGGTGTAATCCCCATTTATCTCCGAACATTTTCCTGCAAGAGTAGAAAGCAATACTTGCCTTTCTCACTCTTTCAGTAATGTTTCCTTTCCACGAGAGCTTCGGGTCTAGTATCACACCGAGATACTTAGCCTGCTCTGATAGTTTTAGCTCTATGCCATCTATTCTGGGCATATTATATGCTGGTATCTTAGTCCTTCTAGTGAAGAGCATAAGTTCTGTTTTATTTGGGTTGACACCTAGTCCGCAGGTCTTTGCCCATATGTTTAAACGACCCAGCGCCCCTGTCATTATCTCACTAATAACGTCAGGGTAGGGTCCGGATACTAGCAGCACCACGTCATCTGCGTAGGCTACTGCTTTGACGCCACCCATATTGAGCTCTTCCAATATGTTGTTCATGTTTATGAGCCAAAGTAGAGGCGATAGGACACCGCCCTGAGGTGTGCCTCTCTTCACTGACCGTGTGAGGTGAGTGCCACTCAGTTCGGCAGTGATCGTCCTACTCGTTAGCATAACTCCGATCCATTCTCTGATGCCTCTCTCAATGCCCATCGAGGTGAGGGAGCTCAGGATGGAGTCGGCGTTCACGTTATTGAACGCACCTTCGATGTCTAGGAAGGCGGCCATCGTGTATTGCTTATATTGTAGTGTCTTCTCGACGTGACCTACAACTTCGTGTAGTGCTGTTTCTGTTGACCGTCCTTTTCGGTACGCATGCTGCGCGTCCGGATGTGAACATCTAGTAGTCTTTCCAGGGTCTTCAGGACGAAGGATGTTAGGCTTATCGGCCTATAGTCCTTCGCTAGAATGTGCCCCCTTCTGCCTGGCTTTGGTATAAATATGACTTTGGCTTCCCTCCACCTTAGCGGGATGTGCCTTAGTCTTATACAAGACTTGTATATGGCTTTAAGCCATCTACGGAGGCTTCCTTTGGCAGTTTGTAGCATTGCCGGTATTATGCGGCTTTTGTATTTATCAAAAGACTCTATTGCCCACTGGATTCGCTCCGTGGTGATGATATCTTTCGTTTGTGTGTCTGTCTGTGTATTTGTGCCTTCCTCGAATGCCGAGTTCTCTCGAAGGTTCCCCGGGAAGTGAGTGTCGACTAGTAGCTCTAGCGACTCCTCTATTGTCATTGTGGCCGAGCCGTCTGGTCTTTTGATAAGAGTGGGGCTTGTGTGCCCCTTGGCAAGGATTTTGCTTAATCTTGCCGTAAATTTTATGCCTTCTAGTGATTCACAGTAACTCTTCCAAGATTCGTTCTTGGCTTCATATACTGCTTTTTTGTATGCTTTCTGTGCTTCCTTATATGGTTCCCATTTCTTGGTTCCATAGCATGTGTTAAAGGTTTTGCGCGCTCTCTTCCTGAGGTCGCTCAGTTCCTTGGTCCACCATGGTGAATACTGCTTCTTGGAGAATGAAACTTTACATGTCTCTTTCAGTGCGGATCTACTGGGTTCCCAGCCACCAGGGCATCGATGGTAACGAGACGGCCGACGAACTTGCAAAGGAAGGCAAGTCCGCGGTTGGGATGTCCGGATTCTGACGCTGCAGCAGCTTCAGCGCCCGGTCCCCTTGGATTGCGATGGGGAAAAGAACCTTCGCCTTAGGAATGGACGGGATTAGCTCCCTGTCCACCACCTCCAGCTGGGCCCCCTCCCACAGCGCCTCCAATTGGCAGACCGTTTGCTTCAGCCACTTTCTCGTAGGGACATCGTTGCATTTCAGGACTGCCAAATGAAAGAATAGAAAACTGTTCACGCCAGAAGGGCGCACTCCACATCATGGTCCTTTGAGCCGGATCTGTCCTGATCCACCAGCGCCCCCTGCGGAAAAAATCCAAGATAAATACCGGTTTCCATTTCTATTCCGTCCATGGTCGCTATATTCCTATTCCAAATGCGTTTGATTCTTTCCTTCCATCCGATTCCGAAAAGTGAAAGTGATATATATACCTATATATTAAGTGCATTCGTCCAGCCGCAGTGAAGTTCTTCTTATTTTTTTAAAGTGCACCAAGTGCTTTGCCAATATCGGCCCCCTACTTCGTTTTCCACTGCGATCCGCTGGTGTCCAAAAAATATATATTTACACTCCTCGCCACTTGAATAGGACACCCCTATATGTTTGTATATAAACGGCCATACCATCCAAATTAAGTAAGATACATATTTAATTTTTTTTTTAAATAAATCATATTTTATTGAGTTAATATGAACCAAATATAAATTGGCTTCGTTGCCTGCGAGTACTAGAAAAAAATAATATCCAAAAACCTCATAATTTTGGGTTCATAATTTTGCGCCACTTAAATAGGACACTTAAGCATAAATTAGAATAATAATAATTTAAGTGTGTTTTAACTAAACCAAAATTTTAGTGTGAGCCCTACCAACTATTTTTGATCAGGAACCACTCAATTTAGTAGTTGGTTGATCCTCCTTTTTGCTCCAAAACTTCGCACATCCTTCCTGGAAGGGATGCATACAATTTTTCAAATATTTTAGTGAAATTAAATCCCAAGCAAATTGTATAGCTTCGGTTAGTTCGGAATATTTGAGTAATATTTGAGTATTTGAATATTGTTTGCCCGACCCATAAACTTCGCGGGTTAACCATCCCCAAACATTTTCAATGATGTTCAGGTCGGGAGAGTATGGCGGCCAGTTTAATAATTATTGTATTGTTTTACAATAAATCCACAACAGAGGTCCAAAAAGGTTTTGAAAGAGCGTAAATGCTCCTTTCAATATTTCTTTGTACGCCAATGAATTCATTGTAGTTGGAACAATTATGAGCTTGTAGGTACCATACTAGGAAATGGCTCCCCAAACCATCACACCACCAACTCTGCTGTGTAACTTGTCCAAATAATCTCCTTGCGGAGATAATGAAAATAATTACTATATCCGTCCGGTCCTTCTAAATTAAACTTTTTTCGTCTGAGAAGGCGACTCGTTGCCATTCGGAAACCCATGTGACATGTGCTCGGGATAAATTAAGGCGTTGTGCTTAACGATCAGGGTTAAGTGGCGGTTTTTTTATTATTTTTAGTCCTTTTATATATTAAGCATTTGAAATAACACGTCGAATGGTTGTAAGACTGGCTTTAACACCAGATTTTTCCTTTGCCGCACATGTTAGTACTTCGGTTGTCCGGCCTTCCATGTTTTTCCCATATTTAGATATTTAAATAAATGGATATAAGGTTCCGGCTCCTCTTAATATTTTTTGATATTTTTGAAATTGAAAAGCCAGCGTCGTTATAGGCTTGTATTTTACCTTTTTCCTCTTCGGACAAAGCTTTTCCACGACCCATTTTAAGCTATTTTGATATAAATTAGTCAAAAATGATAAAATAAGCAAAAGAAACTTACCACTGCTCCTGCCGCTGACAACGACCAAACTAAGCTTGTCCTATTCTAATGGCGCATTTTTTCGGTCTTGTTTTAAACTCATACGAACAGAAAAAGCGAAAAAACAGATAAGACCTTAATTTCGAACTGTGAAATGGTTACAGAAAGAGAGTCAGGTCATTGAAGAATTATACTCCGCAAAGGTACAGTCAGTTTCCTTATTGTCTTTAATGTTATGAGCAATTGCAAAGAGAGTATACAGGGTGTCCTATTTAAGTAGCGAGGAGTGTATATATCACATAGACCCATCCATATTCACATAAAACGTCCGTCATTAAGGTATGTTGTAGTGGTGAGGCTCCCTTCTGGAGCCTCCAAGTAGAGCTGGGCTCCTTTTTGGTCCACTCCCTCTGTTTTCATGTTGTGGTCATAGTTGCCCTTTAATACCATCCTGAGTCACTGAGAAAGCCTAGGATCGCTGAGACCTTCAGCTCTCCTATGCCTTCTAATGACTCCAGCTGGTAGGTACCGAAGTGGCGTAGTCTGATGTGATTTAGGGCCGGACAAAAGCAGAGCAGGTGCTCTGGTGTCTCTGGTTCCGTAATTTCTCTGCAGCTTCTACAGCTAGCGTTGTAAGGTAGCCCCATCTTCATTGCGTGCGTTCCGATCGCCCAATGACCTGTTGCGACTGCTGTGAATCTTCTGATATCCCGCTTGCTGTTGGATAGCAGCTCTCTAGTACGATTCTTGTCGTATGTCGGCCAACATTTCTTTGATCTCTTATGTTCGCTCTTACTTGACCACTCCTTGTTGGCTGTCTGTTTGAAATGGTCATGGATCCTTGTCTGGACCGAGTTCAACGAGATCGGTGTCCGTACGTTGGTATCTTGCCCTTGCGAACCTGCTCGGGCTAATTCGTCCGCTTTCTCGTTCCCTGGGATGTCGCAGTGACCCGGTACCCAGGTGACTTGTACCTCGTTTCTCTCTGCAAGTCTATTAAGGGCCTTCTTGCATTCTGCCACCATTCGTGAGTTTGTTCTCACGGCCGCTAGGGATTTTATAGCCGCTTGGCTATCAGAGTAAAACCGTACTTTGGTGTCGCTAAGTTCTCGCCGTATCGAAAGCTTGGCTGCTTCCGTTATGGCGAGTACCTCAGCCTGAAAAACCGTCGCTGAGTTTGAGAGAGTGAAGGACTCCTCGATCCCCCATTGCTCAGCGAAGATCCCAGCCCCCACGCCGCAGCTCATTTTAGAGCCATCGGTGTAGAGGGGTACCTCATCTGCCCCGGTTACTCTCTCCCTTCTCCAATCTTCCCTTGTTGGGAATGTTGTCGTGTAGGCATTTCCGAAGTTCATCTCCGTAGTCAAGTTGTCCATTAGTGCGTTTGCTTCTAGCTTGATTCCTTCCAGTATCTTGCCGTGGCCTGCGCCGTAATCCCTCCAGCAGTTACTTGCTTTCAGTCTTACTGCGCTCTGTGCGGCCATGTCCTTTACGAACAGTTCTATCGGCATTATGTCCAGGATAGCATTCAGTGCTGCTGCGGGGCATGATCGCATGGCTCCCGTCACGCCAGCACACGCTGCTCTCTGTATCCTCGTTAATTTTGTGATGTTGTAAGCCCTAGTTAGCGCTGGCCGCCATACCAGGGCTCCGTATGTTAAAATTGGCCGAACAACCGCTGTGTAAAGCCATATTATTACCTTTGGGTGTAATCCCCATTTATCTCCGAACATTTTCCTGCAAGAGTAGAAAGCAATACTTGCCTTTCTCACTCTTTCAGTAATGTTTCCTTTCCACGAGAGCTTCGGGTCTAGTATCACACCGAGATACTTAGCCTGCTCTGATAGTTTTAGCTCTATGCCATCTATTCTGGGCATATTATATGCTGGTATCTTAGTCCTTCTAGTGAAGAGCATAAGTTCTGTTTTATTTGGGTTGACACCTAGTCCGCAGGTCTTTGCCCATATGTTTAAACGACCCAGCGCCCCTGTCATTATCTCACTAATAACGTCAGGGTAGGGTCCGGATACTAGCAGCACCACGTCATCTGCGTAGGCTACTGCTTTGACGCCACCCATATTGAGCTCTTCCAATATGTTGTTCATGTTTATGAGCCAAAGTAGAGGCGATAGGACACCGCCCTGAGGTGTGCCTCTCTTCACTGACCGTGTGAGGTGAGTGCCACTCAGTTCGGCAGTGATCGTCCTACTCGTTAGCATAACTCCGATCCATTCTCTGATGCCTCTCTCAATGCCCATCGAGGTGAGGGAGCTCAGGATGGAGTCGGCGTTCACGTTATTGAACGCACCTTCGATGTCTAGGAAGGCGGCCATCGTGTATTGCTTATATTGTAGTGTCTTCTCGACGTGACCTACAACTTCGTGTAGTGCTGTTTCTGTTGACCGTCCTTTTCGGTACGCATGCTGCGCGTCCGGATGTGAACATCTAGTAGTCTTTCCAGGGTCTTCAGGACGAAGGATGTTAGGCTTATCGGCCTATAGTCCTTCGCTAGAATGTGCCCCCTTCTGCCTGGCTTTGGTATAAATATGACTTTGGCTTCCCTCCACCTTAGCGGGATGTGCCTTAGTCTTATACAAGACTTGTATATGGCTTTAAGCCATCTAGGCTTCTTTTGGCAGTTTGTAGCATTGCCGGTATTATGCGGCTTTTGTATTTATCAAAAGACTCTATTGCCCACTGGATTCGCTCCGTGGTGATGATATCTTTCGTTTGTGTGTCTGTCTGTGTATTTGTGCCTTCCTCGAATGCCGAGTTCTCTCGAAGGTTCCCCGGGAAGTGAGTGTCGACTAGTAGCTCTAGCGACTCCTCTATTGTCATTGTGGCCGAGCCGTCTGGTCTTTTGATAAGAGTGGGGCTTGTGTGCCCCTTGGCAAGGATTTTGCTTAATCTTGCCGTAAATTTTATGCCTTCTAGTGATTCACAGTAACTCTTCCAAGATTCGTTCTTGGCTTCATATACTGCTTTTTTGTATGCTTTCTGTGCTTCCTTATATGGTTCCCATTTCTTGGTTCCATAGCATGTGTTAAAGGTTTTGCGCGCTCTCTTCCTGAGGTCGCTCAGTTCCTTGGTCCACCATGGTGAATACTGCTTCTTGGAGAATGAAACTTTACATGTCTCTTTCAATGCGTTGTTAAGGATGTTTGTAAGGTCCTCTACTTCCTTGTCGAGGGCCTTTGAGGAGGATTGTACCTTTACCCTCCTGTTGCTGACCTTTGAGTGGACAATTTCGCCGAATTTGTCCCAGTTTGTCCTGCGGGGGTTACGACTCGGTATCGGCTTATTTACCGATGCCGATAAGTCAAAGAAGATGTATCTGTGGTCCGAAAAGGAGAGTTGGGTCGACACTCTCCAGTTCTCGACTTTATATTTGCCATATTCTATTTGAAGGGTGAGATCTAACACCTCTTCCCAACCCTGAAAACCCTCCGTACTGGGGAATATGAAGGTTGGTGTATTGCCCTTGTTACGAATCGTGACCTTACGACTAATAATATTGTCAAAAAGAGACTCACCTCTTTCATTCGTTTCCAAGCTTCCCCAGAGCGAGTGCCTCGCGTTCGCGTCGCATCCCAGCACCAGGGTCGTCTTAGTGTCTTCGGCCCATTGCAGCAGCTTGACGACCGGTTCAGGCGGGGCCGGATCGTCGTGGGCCATGTACGCAGAGGCGATGACAACTCCGCTCCCATCCGCTGCCACGAATCTAGCTACTGCCAGATCTGGTGTGCTGAGATTGGAACAGAGAAAAGCGTTAAAGTGATTCTTAATTACTATGCATGCTCTCGACCTACCCACCGAGTTGGTGCACAGTACTGTGTATCCTGGGATCCTTAGGCCAGCAACTTTCTCGTTCCTGGTCCAAGGCTCCTGTATCAGTCCGATGTCGATATCCTTCTCACTGAGAAGGATCGTGAGATTTGCTGAAGCATGGGTACTGCGCTTCAGGTTAATCTGCACGAGTTTCGACATCGGGATTGGTTGGGGTTGTGTCCGGGGATTTGTCGTCGATGACCATATCGTCCAACAACCTGTTGGTGTCATCGACCTCTCCGTCATTAAACTGCTTATTGTTTTGTCTTCAATAAATAAATATTTAAAAATATACACACACAAAAAGTGAAGTTCCAAAAAGTCCACCGATTTTAATAAATTTAAAATTCTAAAAGTCATCCGCAGAAACTGCAATACATATTTAAAATAAAATACATACATACACATTCCAATTTATTCGAACAAATAAATATCACCAACACACAAATTATCTTAAATATTTGAGTTAAATAGCCACTTAAGCCACTTAAACATCCAATTTTTTAAGAACAAAAATAACACAGGCCGACAAAATTTTGACCCAGAAACCAGTATATACTTTTCCGAAGGTTTTCGGTGCGCTGAATCCGAATCCGAGGTCGAAATTTCCGAATTGGCTCTGGTTTCCGAGATATCCTAACCTAAAAGTTCAAAAACACCGTTTTTTGCCTATATTTGAGGTTATGTAGCATCGAATTAGTTTTTTTACTGAAAATACTAAAAAAGCCATCTTAAAGTATAACCCTTGCCCTTTCAAATGCTGTTGAGTTTGATTAAATATCTCTTTTTTTCGCTGAGATATCGTACTTTGAAATTTTCATGTTAATGAATTTACCTCAAAAAAAAAACATTATGGATAGGCCCTATGAAGCAAACATTTTTCTTTGCACATAAAACAGCTTAAATCTGTTACTCGGGTGTTTTTGGGGTCGATGATCCCGAATCCGGACTCAAATTTTTAAAATTCAAGATGGCGGAACCAATATGGCGGACCGAATTCGTAAAAAGTTACTGGATCAAGCTGAAACTGGGTATATGGGGGTCTTCGGGGTCGCTGTTTACCAAACTGAGATAAAATTCTGAAATTTGATGATGAAATTTGATGTTAGATGTTAGATGTAAGTAAAAAATTCAATATGGCGACCATAAAACGACCATAAACGAAATCGCGGGGAATGTCAGACAGCTCACTCGACAAAGAATACTCTATATCAATTTCAAAGTACGATATCTCAGCGAAAAAAAAATATATTTAATCAAACTCAACAGCTTTGGAAAGGGCAAGGGTTATACTTTAAGATGGCTTTTTTAGTATTTTCATTAAAAGAACAAATTCGATGCTACATAACCTCAAATATAGGCAAAAAACGGTGTTTTTGAACTTTTAGGTTAGGATATCTCGGAAACCAGAGCCAATTCGGAAATTTCGACCTCGGATTCGGATTCAGCGCACCAAAAACCTTCGGAAAAGTATATACTGGTTTCTGGGTCAAAATTTTGTCGGCCTGTGTAATTATTTATTAAATACCGCCAAATTTCCTGTCTTATTCCTAGCTATTTTTTTGTCAATTTGTGGCGGGTTTCCCCACAGAAATTTAAAACAATATATTTTTGGGGTTCCTAAATACTAAAGCGACATTATCAAAAAAAATTATTTATTAATTACCGCTACATTTTCTTTATTTTTCCTAGCTATTTTTATATATTTTTTTTGTTGTCAATTTTGGCGGGTTTTCAACAGAATTTGTTTTTTAAAATTTTGTTTCCGGTTCCACACCACCCAATAATTTCCAATAATTATTTAATAATTCATTCCGAAATTATAACCATTCCAGCTAGGTTTTTGGCGTGTTTATTTTTTATGTTTCGCATTTCTCCATTGGTCGGCGAGTTCCTAAATTCGAATTGAAATATTTACGCACGCGCGCCAACCGCTAAATCGTAAAGCGAGCGGGCCTCCCGACAAACGGGAAGATTCCACACCAACGGCGGGCACACTAAGTCTCGCCAAGCCCTATATAAACCGAGCGGCGGGCCTTCATATCCGCACTTAGCGTTCGACCGCTGCAAGGTTTTTTGTCGGTCCATATCCGTGAATTCTCATTCATTTTTTGATAGCTAGGTCTTGCTATTTCCCAGATCTTTGGGTTCCTTTGGGAAATGTTTAGCTATTTTCCGTGATTTCTTTTCGGATTCAATTTTTCAAGTTTCCAATTCTAAAATTCCATTCGAATTCGGGGTTTTAGATTGCACATCCAGAACCGAAGTGTTTGTTTGGCCGTTTCCCTCTTCCACTTTTCTTGGCGTGCAGACCTCCGTGCCGTCATTTTCCGAGGTTATAGCTGAGTATGCCCATAGAGGAAGACAAAAAAGCGACATCCACGCCAGGAAAATCAGCTAGACTTAATCCACAGTCTCCGGTACCCGCTCGCGCTAAGCCAGCTCCCAAGTCCGCTAGTCCAAAGGTCAGACCTCCGATTTCCACTCCAAAAGGGAGGGATATACCATCGACTAGATCGAAGACTACTCCAAAAATGTTAATTTCTCGTCCGCTGACGAAAGCGTCCAGCGAGTCTTCACTGGCGAAAAAATCCGAAAATCCATCTACAGTCAAGACTGAATTTCAAAGGGTGACTCGCTCTATCAGCAAAAAGATGGAATCCGCAGAGTTGCCAACGGCCGCCACCGCTCCACGTACCTTGGTGGTAGGAAGTACTCTAGCAGCTCTGTTCTTAGTTGTATCCACGAGGTGATCTTTGTTGGTGTCGTGTTCTTCCATCTTTGTCTTTTTTCCGTCGCCCGAGTCCCAGTGATAACGAGTAGAGTTCGACCTTAATTAGGCTTATACAGAGGTTTTATTTATCCTAATTTCTACACTTAATGGTATGATCTGGTATGGTATGGCTGCAGGGACCCTGAAGTCAGCGTAGAGAAATGTTGTTGTTGTGGGACCCTGAGGTCAGCAGAGAGAAGTGTTGTGGGACCCTGAAGTCAGCGAAGAGAAATATTGTAGGACCCTGAAGTCAGCGGAGAGAAATGTTGTGGGACCCTGAAGTCAGCAGAGAGAAATGTTATTGTTGTTGGACACTGAAGTTGGCAATAATACTTAGGTTGTTATTGTACAGGACCCTTAATTCGGCCGAGGCAGGATAGGTGGTTAAGAGTGAGCACTTACTATCCTGGTTGATTATATTTACCGCTTGGAGATCTTGCTGTAGAGTTGGCTGGTCGCTGGTGGTTGATGACTTCCATCCGATAGCTGCCGACCACTGAATGAGTTCCCTGAGGCCAGCCGCCCGCTTTATATAGGGACTGGCTGGGTTTAGTGTGCCCACTTGGGCTGTCGATTTGCCCGACTTAGTGTAGCCGGGGCGCGCGCGCGTTCCTTGTTTGAATTTGAACTGGTGATGGTTATTCTAATTATTATTATTTATTATATGAGTTATTTATTATTTTTGCGCGGCCCGCGTCTCAAATGTTTAACGCTTTCACGACGTTTGCGCTACTTCAATGTTAATTGTTCAAAATTCTTACGACCGGATATCAGTAAACTTTGTTTTAAATTAGCTTGCACATGGTTCACGATTGGGAAAAATATCTGTTTTAATTTTCACGAGGTTCTCGATTGTAATTCCCGACGATGAATAATTGGTTACTTGGCTTGGTGTAGTATGCGCACATACATATATGTATAAACAACAACAATAATGTCGTTGCACTCTGTTCCAACATTCAAGTGCATATGTAACATGAGCACCCATCTGGCGGCTCGGAACAAATGCAGAGTCAGCGTTCTCACGCTGACCAAATATATGGGCGCATATAACAAACCTTCCTCTAAATAAATACATATAAGAAATATATATAAGAACGCCGCTCCGCTGCCGGCGTCACCGGCAGCGCAGCGACGAGACGTAGGCTTACTTAGAACCTAAGATACAATATTAAAATCAGATCCGTTTTGGTATGGGAAGCGGCACCATTGCCTGCTCCCAGAGGGAAGCGGCACTATTGCCTGCTCCCAAATAAACTGAAACATTGAATATTAAATCCGCTATTGTTTTTATTTGGATGTAACTATTATATGGCGACCGTGACATGGTCACTGGTATAAATTATATAAATTATGTGACACTGGTATAAATTATATAAATTATGTGACAAAGTGTGAAGTGCTAAAAATACATAATATGGCGAGTAGAGACACCTAAAGAAGCCACCGCCACTACAGCAGCAAGTAGACAAAGCTGAAGAACCAACCGCTTATCGGCATTTATGGTAAGCCAGCTAAAGAACCATGCAAGAACCATCCGTCGTTGGACAACTCCTCACCGGCATTGCTCTGGCCATCGCCATCTCAACCGAGAACATCCGTGTGAGCAGCAGCAGACGAGCGTGGGAGGCAGACCGCCCCCTGCGCCTTCGTTGGAGCCTCCTCAACCCGGCATCACCGGCCGAGAACAACCGTAAGAGCAGCAGCAGACGAGCGTGGGAGGCAGACCGCCCCCTGCGCCTTCGATGGAGCCTCCTCATCCCGGCATCACTGGCCGAGAACATCTGTGAGGCAGATGATAAATAGCCTGTGCGAGGACCAGCACCGGCACCGCCTGAGCCCATAGGCCAGGACATCAGCAGCGGTAATCAACAAGTGCGGGAGGCACTCCGCCACCTGCGCCTACGAGGGAGGATCAGAGGACCAACCGGAGAGAAACATTTTTTTTTTTTTGTTGCCCTGTGTGGCACACCCAAGAATTTTTTTGTTGCCCTGTGAGGCACACCAATTAATTTTAAAAAACAAATTGTAACATTGAGCGGAACCTTTTCTGCCCGATGAGCAGCATAGCCTGTAAAGCTATGCGAAAAGTATAGGTAGGATTTATGTACATTCACCCAGGAGTGAATTGATTTATTATTGATTTAAATATGATTTTTTGATGGTTGATCATACCATTTCATTATTGGTTTATATATGATTTTGCTTTTCACCATTCATGCCGATCTTGCCAATCCCTGCATGATATTCCTTCTGAGTTTTTATTTGTCCTTTCAAATTAATCTTCAATATGAAATTAATATTTAATCGAGTGCTGCTTAAAAGCATATCCAAAAATAAAACGACTTATTACTTCCTAATTACAAATTACGGCTCTGATCTTCAGCCATTTTAATTTACGTTTATTACTTTAATTTACACACTGAATTTTGCAAAACAGGCTTATTCTGTTTATTTCCTTATTCCGTTTAATTATTTAACAATGACTTATGAAGTGAAGCTTAAGAACTTAAATTGTTCATTTTCTTATGAATTATAAATTAAAATAAATTAATATTTTTTCAATAAATATCTTATTAATAAATACAGAAAATATTTGGTCTTTCTAATAAAATCACACAAAATTGGTCTTTATTATGAAAAAAAATTGTATTGAACCTAAATTGATATATATATATACAAAAAAAAGAAATATATGAAAAATAAATAAATTTATATAACATAAAGTTCAATTATTACTTTATCACGATTTTGGAAAATTTACCGATTTCTTTACTACAGCCGAGTGTCATTTTCCGATTCCGACTCGGAAAACTAAAATCCAAGAAAGCCTTACCGCCCCCTGTTAGGGCGAGTATCAAGATTAAGTAGGCTTACAATATTTTTGGAGTTAAAGAGTCTGTACTCATTTAGTAGCCTCAGGCTACTGTGCAACCTTGGTCGATTACTGGCCTTTTGGAAGAAGTGCCGGAGTTGCTTTTCCTTTATTGCTAAAATGCTAGCCAATTTATTACTTATCATTACTCCTGAAAACCTTACCAGTCAACTGTAAGTTCAGGGGGAATATACACATAAGTATGTAATCAAGAAATATAACGTCTTTTCAACGGTCGCTTCACGCGACTACCTTTGGGTTTAAAATAGCGCCAAATTATTTTCAGAGAATGATGGCTAAACTAGCATTCTCAGGCCTCCAGCCATCAGAAGCAATCTTGTAGATGGATAACCTAATAGCAAATAGTTGTTTGAAAAATCATATGTTCAAGAATTTGATTAATATTTTAATCTATGCAGAATCCATAATCTAAAGCTACATCCACAAAAGTGCTAACTTTTCATGCACGAAGTAACCTTTCTCGGTCATAGACGTACAGCTAGATGAATTCTGCCAAAAAATGATGTCATTAAAGATTATCCAATACCGCATGACGCGGACAGCGCTAGAAGATTTGTTGCATTTTGCAATTTTAATAGACGTTTCATTGAAAACTTCGCCGACTATTCACGGCACATAACTAGATTATGTAAAAAGAATGTTACTTTTTAAGTTATGGAGCTTGTGCTCTTTATTCAAAGAATCTCCAAAACTATATTTATGGCAAGCACTTTACAGCGATAACAGACCAAAGAAGTTTGACTTATTATATATAATACATACATATAATGTTATGTAACATATTAACGCCACGAAAAAAAAAAAAAAAAAAAACAAAATTTAAACCAAAAGACTTACAAATAAAGACCTGAAAGTCACTACCAGGCAACAAAGTAGACAGAAATCCTGCGCAGGGAAATAACGAATAGAAAAAGTAGAATTGCCTAGCCAAGATCTACTGAAAAGCTTCAAGCCCAACGTCATTAAAAATGACGGAGTATGAAAAGTAGTGACCTTGCATATAAAAAACTATGTTATGTTTCTTTAAACATGATAAGAAAATTATTGCAAGATAAGAAGTTAGCGATTTATAGACCAATGGAGTCCTTGACTTAGGTCAATTTTTCCAAAGGCTTGAAATGCAAGCCGGTATATAAAATATGCAAACTCAAATGGCACCGCGGGAAAATATCTTTGTACATGTTACTATAGATAATTTCAATATAATGGGCAATAAAATTCATTGAGAGTAGCTACTCAACCCGGTGACCCAAGAAGAAGCTTACTGTCTACACTACATAATAAAACAAATAAAAAGAGGTCATACAGGCATAAATAAAACTTTGGCCAAAGTAAAAAGACACTACCATAGTAATAAATAAACTCGTGAAATACAAGAGTATATTTGTAGATGTCCTAAATGCCTTACGTCGAAAACAATGACGCATACAAAATAACTATGATCCTAACCAACTCACCAACAGAAAATGCCTTTGATAGAGTGATAGTGGACCCGATCGGTCCTCTACCCAGGTCAGAAAATGGCAATGAATATCCAGTCACTTTAATTGGTGACTTAACAATTATTTGGTGGCAATAGCAAAAAAAAAAAAAAAAAAAAGTTTCGCTAAAATCAATATTCGAATCTTTTATTCTAAAGTACGGTCCAATGAAGACGTTCATTTTGGACATGGAAATAGTACGTAAAAATTCAATAATCAATGACTTGTGCAGTTATACGAAAATCGACAACATAACATATACTGCAGACCACCAAACGACCAGAACAAAAAACAACAACAAAGTAAAAAAAAAAAAATAAATAAATAATAATAAAAATTTTTTATTTATAACGACCAATTAAAACAGAACATCTTAAACTTTACATTCCGAATTTCCATATACTTCATATAAAATACAAAAACATATATAAACCAAATAATAATAAAAACAAAAGACAAACAGTACATAAGGATAGATTAAAAATGTTTATTTCATAATTGTTGTTAGTATGGCCATGCTAAGACAAAAATACTTATCTACATTCAAATGTTATTTGTAATTTAATATATTATATAAAAAAAAAAAAAAAAAACAATATTTTTAAATCCCCATTGTTAATTAAAAATTAACCTTTAAAGTAAAACCTTATAAAATAACTTCATAGAATTACGTTATTTTTGAAAAGGAGGGAGATGTAGTATGCGCACATACATATATGTATAAACAACAACAATAATGTCGTTGCACTCTGTTCCAACATTCAAGTGCATATGTAACATGAGCACCCATCTGGCGGCTCGGAACAAATGCAGAGTCAGCGTTCTCACGCTGACCAAATATATGGGCGCATATAACAAACCTTCCTCTAAATAAATACATATAAGAAATATATATAAGAACGCCGCTCCGCTGCCGGCGTCACCGGCAGCGCAGCGACGAGACGTAGGCTTACTTAGAACCTAAGATACAATATTAAAATCAGATCCGTTTTGGTATGGGAAGCGGCACCATTGCCTGCTCCCAGAGGGAAGCGGCACTATTGCCTGCTCCCAAATAAACTGAAACATTGAATATTAAATCCGCTATTGTTTTTATTTGGATGTAACTATTATATTGGTCTGGCACGATGTTGACAGCTTGAGCTCTTGCGAACGAATGAATTCTCTAAATTTATTATCTTAGAGACAGTTGAAAGGGGTATCATAATGTTATATGTGGTAAAATCTTGCTCGGGTCACTGAGCCTCAGTACTTGGATGCAAATCAGGGTATGTTTACCGGATATTACGGTTAGGAAAACCACGGCACCGTCGTCCTAGCACTGTTGGGGAAACTCTACGAAAATGCCCGGTTACGCACTGGCGGCATGATCGCAGCTAACACCGATGGCCTAAATAATACGCACGGACCGGGTTACACACAGGCGGCACCGTCGTCCTAACACTGTTGGGGAAACTCTACGAAAATGCCCGGTTACGCATTGGCGGCATGATCGCAGCTACTGTTGAGGAATAAAGGAGATCTTAACATTTCACGTTCTGGTTTTTAATTCAATAGTTTATTCACATTTTCTCTTCCCTAGCTTTCCCTGTCTTTCCCTGTCGCACTCACTATACTCACCCTGCTTGCCGTCGCCAGTGTTTCTCTTCTACCTCTTCGGTTCGGAATCGCTGCCTCGTGTTCCTGTTCGTCCTCTTTTATTCTTATTTTCCAGCTCTTGGTTTTTCACCTCCGATCATCGCGTGCTCGAAAATCAAACTTCCCGTGTTAGTGTGACTGTTCGTTTCCCTGCTCAAAATCCCCCGGGGTCTAGTATTTTCGGGTTTTAGTATTTTCTGGCTTCGCCGGGAATCTAGCTAGATTCTCCTAGCTTATTCGATAGGTTTTGAGTGGCCACTTAGCGCTAACTTAAATACTAAATGTCGTTAAAATATAAAGTATATTTTCTCTGTGAACTTAAATCGATTACCTAAAAATATCAATCAGATGTTCTCCGTGAACTTAAATCTAAGTTAAATAATGTACTGCATTGAATTGTGATTATTCACACCCTCCCCTTACTTTGGGCGGGGGCAAATTTGAATGCTGACACGTCAACTTTTCGAGACTCGGTACTCCTTCCATCGACTTCTCCCAGGCTCCGTACGTCCTTGTCTCGCGCTATTCTCGCCCTTGGAGTTGGTTCAGGGGAGCTGGCGGCTGCTTGTTGGTGGTCTGGCTCGGCGTCGACTGGACCTTGGGCTGATGACTGAGGATATGTCCTCGCGCACGACTCCGCAGCGTATCTCGTCCCTGGTCGTGTTCGGCGGTGGGCGTACGGCATCGTGGTGTTGCGTCTGGTGGCTGATCCACGGGCGTGAACGCTGTGTCTGTGCCCTGGCTGCTTGGCTGGAGGTGCTAGGGCCATCTTGTGGGCGTCTGCGGCGGGTTGTTGCATGCATCCTTGCAGCCTGGTTAGTGGTCTCCTGGCGTGGGCAGCCCGGATGGGCAGGTGTCGCGGGTGCCGTAGCACTTCGGGAACGATTTGTCTCGCCGGATGGTGGGATGCCGTGGGGGTTCTGGGCAGGAAGGTTTGCCCGTTGAAGCTCGGCACGCACTCTGGAGATGGCTAGCGCCATCAAGCAGTGAGTCCAGTCCGGTGCCCCCTCCGACTGCTCGTGCGGCGACACCAAGGGATGGTGTCTGCTGCCTCTTGGCCATGGTGCGAGGGCTGTCGTATGGGCCAGGCCCAAATAGCTCCTGGTACGATGGTGGTGGCGTCGTCTGGCGTGGCTGTGTCTCCCTCCACAAGGGGGTACTGCGGTCGTCCGAGTCCGAAAGCTCGATGGTCTCGACCGGGTTCGCCGTGGAAGGCTGCTCTCCGGCCCCCGAGGCTTGGGTGGTTGCTGTGGCTGCTCGTGTCTCGTGGTTGGACTCGACGGCACTGGAGATGTCCTCGTAGCGTGGTGGTGACGTCGGCATCTCGGGCCCACTGGGACGTGCGGCGGCGCTGGGTCCCTCTACGGCGTTGGGCGGGCTCGGATTACGGAAGACTCCGAATCTGCTGTCTGACTCTATGTCCAGGTCGCTCGCGCTGCCGAGTAGCTCTCCGGGTGGTACGCAAAGGTCTAGGACGTCCTTGATGGAGAGTCCTGTGGTTTCGGCTTGTATGACGAGCTCTCGTTGCCACCACGCGTCAATCGGGAGGCCTTCCATGGACTGCTGCAGAGCCTCGTCGTTCTGGCGGGTGTATTCGTCGACCTCGTCGTCGGTTGGGCCTGCCGCTTGGCACCTCGGGTCTCTGGAACTCATGGTGCTGCGGTTAAAAGATACTTCGATTATCTTAATTAAATCAAGGTCCATAAGAGTGCGATCTGCTAGTCTAAACCTATATTCTCCCTAGGTAATTCATCGATATGCCCTAATATACAGTAAATTTTCTCTAAATTAAAAAAAAAAAATAATTGTGTCTCGCCACTGAGTATTCCTTGCGGGGAGGGACGTTGGGTAGTCGCGACTACCAGAAAGTGGTCCCATTACTCAGGACGTGGCTTTCTCGCTGACATCTTGTTGCTCTTCGTTATCGGTGTAATCGTGATGGTATGCCTTTAGGTCGCTCAGGCCGGCCGTGCGTCGGCGTCGACTCCCGGGTGCCTGTAATTGTAAGAGATTAGGAGACAGGAACTTGTGGACCTTGTATGGTCCATCGTATTTGGCCGCAAGCTTGGCCGTGAATCCCTCTGAGGCCTTGGATAGGACGTGCCGGCGAAGGAGTACCAAGGATCCTACGGCAGGTCGCCATTCCCGTCGGCGGAGGTTGTAGTGTCTTCTTTGTTCCCTCGATGCTCGTTCGCTGTTGTCCCGGACGATCTGGAACAACTCCCGGAACTGTTCAGCATTCTTTCCAGGAGATGGCTGGTTAGAGGTCTGTTCGGGTGTGGCCTGATTGTACAGCGTATTGGGTAATCTTGGTTCTCTCCCTTGTTCTATGAAGTCCGGGGTAAATCCTGTAGTGTCCGAAATGCTCGTGTTTATGGCCAGTGAAAGTTCGGGCAATAGTTCGTCCCAGGTGTTTTGCTCTGCTCCATCCAAGTACAGGGCCAGCATCGTCTTTATGGTCCTGATTGCCCGTGGCACTCTTGAAGGACTCGTTGGCGATACTCCTGGCCAACACACAGCTTCCACGGCACTTGATCCTCCTCCTGGGGTGTAGTTCCCGTCCTTCGATACAGATGACCTCCTACAACTCGATAGTCTGAATATTTCTCGGGTTCTTGGGTTGCTCGAAGGGTCATCTTTCGGATCCACTTGCACTGGGAGGGTTCCACTTCGGCTTGTTGTACGACATTTAAAGGTTGGCGTGAAAGGGCGTCTGCAACCACGTTAAATTTTCCGCGTCGGTATTGTACGTCGAACTGATATTGTTGAAGTTCGAGCGCCCACCTTGCGATCCGTCCGGTCGGGTTGTCGATCGAATTTAACCATTTTAGCGCTAGATGATCAGTCACGACTTCTAACCTATACCTCTCAAGGTAGCATCTCATCTTTCGGATAGCCCAGACGATTGCCAGGCACTCTTTTTCGGTTACTGAATAGTTCTCTTCGGCCCGCGTTCAGCGCCGACTGGCGTAAACTATGACTCGCTCCACTTCGTCGATCGTCTGTAGTAGGACGGCTCCTAGACCGGGGTCAGCGTCGGTTTGTAGGGAGAACTTCTGAGTGAAGTTTGGGTACGCGAGCACAGGGGCCTCTGTCAGTCGTGACTTCAGCGTCTCGAATGCCGGATTTTTCGGGTAGTAACGCTGCTTGATGGGTTTGTCATCTCTCATGACGATGTGGTGTTCCGCAATATAGGATGTGCCCTCGAGGCGATCGAATTTGTCTAGCTCAGTCTGAAGGAAAACACTCACCCGCTGTTCAAGCATTTCCGGCGCGACTACTACGTCCGGAGTGGTGTCGATGACGGGTAAGCTTTCCTCGTTTTGAGGATCCACCGGCGGCGGTCGGTCGGACCCAGGCTCATGGACGCCTTCAATGACTGGATCCCGAAATCGGACCCTCCTGGTCGTCTGGACTAGGGCTGATCCTGTGCGTTGACGAAAAGGGTTCTGCTGTCGAGCCGTCTTGTTTCTCGGGGGCAAAGCCGAAGCCCAGCTCGATTGGGTCTCTCCTGTGGCGGCGTCGTGGGGGTGTCGTGTCCGTCTTGTTCAATGCTGTTTCATTGGATTAACTGTGGGTGTCTCCAGGAGGCCCTCGTTGTCTCGTGGCGTTTCGGGAGGAGCAGCACTCCGCGTTCGGTGCGTCGTTCCTCGCTGAAACGTCCATGGTCCCGCCGTAGCTGTGCACGATTCCAGAAGGAGCAGCCACGCACTCCGCGTTCGGTGCGTCGTCCCTTGCTGAAATATCCCTGTCGCTGCGTAAGATTCCAGAAGGAGCAGCCACACACTCCGCGTTCGGTGCGTCGTTCCTTGCTGAAATATCCATGTCCCTGTCGTTGCTCATCATGTTACGGGTTAATTCGGCCCTCGGGTCCAGTTGTAAAAGTTCTCCACCTCAGCTGATGGTGGCCTTGATGCCACAAAGGAAATCCATTCCTAGCAGGAGGTCATATAGGACGGTGGGCATCACGAGTAGGAAAAGTCTTACCTACTGTTAGCCCAGGTGAATGGTTAAGACTAGACCACGCGTAAGATCCAGATGGGATGCATCGGCCAATCGGATCCTTGTGCGAACTTTTCTCCAATCTCTTCCACGCCCAATTTCCGCTGCACGCTGCTCACTGATAAAACTTCGTGTGGCTCCTGTGTCCAGGGTGGCCGTAAATTGTCGTCCTTTGATGCGGACCTGCGCCTGGACTCGGCCTTGTGCTAATTGTAAAATTTTATTTACTGGCTTGGGGAATCTCTCGGGTTCCTCGAGCGATCCCCGGCTGCTCGAGGCCTGTAGGCGTTTCCCGATTCCCGACAGCATTTCAAGGTGCGGAGGCTACGTCTGCCGCAATCCCAGCAAAAATACACCTGGGGCTGCCTACACTCACGCTGAAAATGGCCTTTTTCTCCACAGTTCCTACATACGGGAATCGGGGCCTCTGTTTACGGCATGATGGTTCCATGTTGTACCTGTGTGTGTCTTCCAGTCGGTACCTCCGGGTTATGATATGTCCGCTAACCCTTCGGGGCATCAGGCCTTCGCTGTGAAGGGCTGAAACTCTCGCGCTTCTGACGACTTGATTGGTTCCAGTCTCCTCGGCTCCTAATTGCCTCAAATTTTACTACAAGTTGAGTCAGTTCAGCCAGTGTCCGAAAATCCTGACGCCGAGTGTACAGTTGGTACTCTGGCAACATATTTTCGTACACGCGTTCAAGTTCTTGGGACATTGTATATCCCACCCGTTGCATGAGTATGCGGATCTCAAGGAAATATAACTTAAACAGCTCACCTGTTCGCTGCGTGTGGGTCCGGATTTGATCCTCCAGCGTCTGGAAGTATCGAGAAGAATTCCAGGAACTGCTTCCTAAATGTCTTCCATGTCGTGCCCTGGAGTCTCCTCGTTCGGAACCAGCTCTCGGCTCTTTCGACTTGTAGGACCGGCATCGCTTGGGGTAGGGACAGTAGATCGACATGATACGTGGCTGCTCTCTCTTCGATATGCTCCATAAATCGCAATGGGTCGCCGGACCCCCATCTGGCCATTTTGTCCACCAGGACTGCGAAGGGGTTACCCTCAGATCGCGACTGTTTTTTTTTTTTTTCACTAGTAACTAAAGTAAACTAGCCCAGATGTTGAGCCTTGAGATGTTGCCATCGATTTAATATCGACTTGGCTTCGCCCTTTATCTCGGGCTCAGCCGTGGAAAGCAACGGCCCTATGATAAGGAAATGGCCTGGTGTGAGGGCCAGCAAATCTGAGGGATCTTCGGACATAGGGGAGAGGGGTCTGGAATTGAGGCAGGCCTCGATCTTGGCGAGAAGCGTCGCCAGCTCCTCAAACGTATATTTGCGGGCGGACGTCGATTTATAGAAAAGGGTTTTGAAACTTTTCACCCCCGCTTCCCATAGACCCCCCATATGTGGAGCCCCTGGTGGGATGAACCGCCACACGAGTCCCTGATGGCTATATGCATCAGTCACAGACTCTTTGACGGCTTGGAGGAAGTCCCTGGAAATCAAAGTCGCTGCCCCCACAAAGGTCTTGCCATTATCGGAATGAACCCGCTGAAGACAACCGCGCCTCGCTACAAAACGAGCAAAGGCCGCTAGGAATTTTTCGGTTGTCAGGTCGGAAGTGGGTTCCAAATAGATAGCCTTCGTGGAAAAGCACACAAACACACAAACGTACCCCTTCGTTATGAGACACGCTCTCCCTGTATAATTCTTTATCTCTGTAGGTAAAAGCCCTCGAGAAAGAGACTCTATCTGTCGGAAGATCGCCCATCAGCTGTGTTTGCAGTGTCTTCTTGTAAATCGTGCAAATCTTGCATGGATTGACCACAGCCTTCACCAAATTCTTGATTTTAGGAATCCTATACTTCGATCGGATCAGACGTACGATTAATTGACTACCGCCATGAAGAGTAATCTGGTGAGTAAATTGGATGAGAAGGCGCGACAGTCTGCAGTCGTAGGGAAGAATGATCGGATGGCGTTCATCATATTGTAGGGCTTTGAAGGCAGTGAGGCGGCCACAGGCCCTTAAAAGGCCGTGTCGGTCAATGAAAGGAAACAGGTTCAGCAACGGACTCGACACTGGAAGAGGCCTTTTTTCTGCCAGATGCTTCAGCTCTTGGCCGTATGCTCTGCGCTGCGCCATGGAGATCAGAGTCCTTTCTGCCTCTCGGATTTCTTCACTAGTGGGTTGTGAGTTGGACGAAAGCGAACCCTTGCGGCAGCTTTTTAGGAAGTGTTGAACATAGGCCAGAACTCGTAGCGCCTTGTCTAGTTTGGAAAACCGTTCGAGGAAGTCGATAGAAGGGGCCTTTGCAAAATGCGCTTTGACCGCGCGCTGCTCCAGCTCTGTAACTGGAGGAGTATCGTTTTGCGCGTTTTGCCACTCTGGTCCGTGCCACCAGAGTTGATTACCTGCCAATTCATTTAGGGATACGCCTCGACTGGCTAGATCGGCAGAGTTTTGTACAGATCGAACGTGTGCCCAACAGTCGACTGGTGTCGCCTGAGTGATCTTGGCAACTCTGTTGGCCACAAATGTGGTCCAGTTGCAAGCAGGCTTCCTTAACCAGGCTAGAACAATAGTGGAATCTGTCCAGCAGCGGATATCTGAACTGGCGGTTGGCATATGCGGAAGGATTGCAGTCACCAGCCAGGGAAGAGACACGGTTTTCACTGGAGCCACTCGTGTCTTGGCTGTGAGCAGACGAGTCAAGACTTCTTGCCCTATCTCGACGCGGACGTAGATAGCCGCTTCATAGGCTTTTTGAGACGCATCGCAGAATCCGTGATGCTCTATGGTCACCTCAGGCTGATACCAGACCCATCTCGGGACGCGGATCTGGTTGAGGTCGGAATACTCATCTAAGAAGGCTTGCCACCTGAGACTCATCTTGGTGGGAAGCTTATCGTCCCAGCCCAAGTCCTGCAACCATATCTCCTGCATAAATATTTTGGAACGGATAATGAACGGAGCGAGCCACCCGAGGGTTCCAACGCTATTTCAGGAGGGACGAAATAGAATTCGTCGGACTTTGCTCTCTCTTGCTTGAAGCGTTAAATACAATGCGAAGTTTTGTAGTGGTGCTTTCGGGTTTAACTACCGCGTGATGTGGAAGATGGTAAGTCCCTCGTGTTGGGGTCCATGTGCTGGAGTGGGCGGAATTGCCAAGAGGTCCGTACGGCCGCTGGATAGGGTCGTGGTCGCTGGTTGGAGGTGTTGAAGTGGTGCAGTGCTGCTGTTGTTGTTGTTGGGGGCCCGAAGTAAATAGGCGGCGGAAGCTTCGATTTAACTTCACTTTATTTCGCACTTCTTGCACAGAACAATGTTTGCTTAAGATTAACTTATTCCTAACAAGAGAAAAGCCGCGGGACCGCGGAGTGGTGAACTTGCCGTTGGCGGAAAAGAGGGAGAGCGCGAGGAGAGCAAGAGAGGCGAAAGCTTTAGCGCGAGCGCTGGCCGCTCACACGGCCGCTCAATAGTTCGCGCCCTTCTGGCGTGAACATTCTCCCCTTCCTTGCGTAGGCAAAGAACTCATCGGCCGGATGGGCAGCAGGCTCGGGGTCATCCTTCCAAACAAGCTCCGGATACGGTCCATCCGAACACCGTGTTCTGAGCGACGGGCAACCCATCGTCGAGTTTCAGGAACCCCGGTTGGATCAGCTTGGCGTAAACATCTGACCCCAACACGAGGGAGATGGTTGCCGGCCGGTGGAAGCGCTCGTCCGCGAGACGGATATCGTCGAACTTGGCCCTTACTGCGTCGCTCAGCGTTCGAATGGGTGTCCGGATTCTGAAGCTGGGGTGGACGACCCCGAGCTGGAAGTGGTTTGTTCGGGACCGGAGCTTCACCGAGCAAACCTCGTCGTCTCCCTGCCGCGTGGTAGGCAGCCGGAACGCAGCCGCCAACGACCGATCGATGCTGCTCACTGCCATGCATGGGTCGATCATGGCGCCAGCCTCGAAGGTCTTCGAGCCCGTGTCTAGCACGACGACGGCTGTCGGCAGGATTGCCACTGACGGAGACGGGACGGAGACTGTCGGATGCGGGCGATCGTTGGCGACTGGGGCTGGCGACGGAGACCGCGAAATGGACATCGCGTCCGGACGGGGTGCAGCGGGCTGACGCCCTTTGCGGGCCGGAGGTGGCAGCGCGGATCCCTTTGGAGCGGGGCGGGGTTCCTCGTGCATGTGGAGGAGGGTGTGGTGGTTCTGCCCGCACTTCTTGCATCCTTCTTGGCTGCGGCAGACTCCTCCTGAGTGCTCATGGGCGAGGCAGTTCGAGCAGTATTTGCTGATAAGTGCTGCTCGAAGGCGCTTTTCAGCGCTCAGTTTGTGGAACCTCTTGCACTTTCGAAGAGGATGGATTCCCGGAGAAGAATCGGCAGCGGAAGGATTGAATACCTCGAGTACGTCTGCGCTCCGTGGAGTTGGTGGCACGAGGACGAGGAGCTATGGTGACGAGGAGGATGCTGTCTGTCGATAAAACAAAAAAAGAAACGGGGTTTAGAATGGGCAGACTACACTTTGGACCCCGGAATGGGGGAGGAGCCCTAATCCCTCGCAACGGAGGACTCTTGGTCATCCGCAGGCAGGAGAATTACCTTGTGGACAGGGCGCTTAATTGTGCCGCGAGACGTACGGATCTCGACGACACGAATGCGGTCATCGGCCACAGGAAAGACAGAAACTATTCTGCCGAGCCGCCATTCGTTTGACGGTAGATTGTCCTCTTTGACGACAACCATATCGTCGACTTGGAGATTCCGGGTCGGAAAATGCCATTTGCTACGTTTATGGAGTTCTTTGAGATACTCCTCTTTCCACCGTGCACTAAACTGCTGATGTTGAGCCTTGAGATGTTGCCATCGATTTAATATCGACTTGGCTTCGCCCTTTATCTCGGGCTTAGCCGTGGAAAGCAACGGCCCTCCGATAAGGAAATGGCCTTGTGGGAGGGCCAGGAAATCTGAGGGATCTTCGGACATAGGGGAGAGGGGTCTGGAATTGAGGCAGGCCTCGATCTTGGCGAGAAGCGTCGCCAGCTCCTCAAACGTATATTTGCGGGCGGACGTCGATTTATAGAAAAGGGTTTTGAAACTTTTCACCCCCGCTTCCCATAGACCCCCATATGTGGAGCCCCTGGTGGGATGAACCGCCACTCGAGTCCCTGATGGCTATATGCATCAGTCACAGACTCTTTGACGGCTTGGAGGAAGTCCCTGGAAATCAAAGTCGCTGCCCCCACAAAGGTCTTGCCATTATCGGAATGAACCCGCTGAGGACAACCGCGCCTCGCTACAAAACGAGCAAAGGCCGCTAGGAATTTTTCGGTTGTCAGGTCGGAAGTGGGTTCCAAATAGATAGCCTTCGTGGAAAAGCACACAAACACACAAACATACCCCTTCGTTATGAGACACGCTCTCCCTGTATAATTCTTTATCTCTGTAGGTAAAAGCCCTCGAGAAAGAGACTCTATCTGTCGGAAGATCGCCCATCAGCTGTGTTTGCAGTGTCTTCTTGTAAATCGTGCAAATCTTGCATGGATTGCCCACAGCCTTCACCAAATTCTTGATTTTAGGAATCCTATACTTCGATCGGATCAGACGTACGATTAATTGACTACCGCCATGAAGAGTAATCTGGTGAGTAAATTGGATGAGAAGGCGCGACAGTCTGCAGTCGTAGGGAAGAATGATCGGATGGCGTTCATCATATTGTAGGGCTTTGAAGGCAGTGAGGCGGCCACAGGCCCTTAAAAGGCCGTGTCGGTCAATGAAAGGAAACAGGTTCAGCAACGGACTCGACACTGGAAGAGGCCTTTTTTCTGCCAGATGCTTCAGCTCTTGGCCGTATGCTCTGCGCTGCGCCATGGAGATCAGAGTCCTTTCTGCCTCTCGGATTTCTTCACTAGTGGGTTGTGAGTTGGACGAAAGCGAACCCTTGCGGCAGCTTTTTAGGAAGTGTTGAACATAGGCCAGAACTCGTAGCGCCTTGTCTAGTTTGGAAAACCGTTCGAGGAAGTCGATAGAAGGGGCCTTTGCAAAATGCGCTTTGACCGCGCGCTGCTCCAGCTCTGTAACTGGAGGAGTATCGTTTTGCGCGTTTTGCCACTCTGGTCCGTGCCACCAGAGTTGATTACCTGCCAATTCATTTAGGGATACGCCTCGACTGGCTAGATCGGCAGAGTTTTGTACAGATCGAACGTGTGCCCAACAGTCGACTGGTGTCGCCTGAGTGATCTTGGCAACTCTGTTGGCCACAAATGTGGTCCAGTTGCAAGCAGGCTTCCTTAACCAGGCTAGAACAATAGTGGAATCTGTCCAGCAGCGGATATCTGAACTGGCGGTTGGCATATGCGGAAGGATTGCAGTCACCAGCCAGGGAAGAGACACGGTTTTCACTGGAGCCACTCGTGTCTTGGCTGTGAGCAGACGAGTCAAGACTTCTTGCCCTATCTCGACGCGGACGTAGATAGCCGCTTCATAGGCTTTTTGAGACGCATCGCAGAATCCGTGATGCTCTATGGTTACCTCAGGCGGATCTGGTTGAGGTCGGAATACTCATCTAAGAAGGCTTGCCACCTGAGACTCATCTTGGTGGGAAGCTTATCGTCCCAGCCCAAGTCCTGCAACCATATCTCCTGCATAAATATTTTGGAACGGATAATGAATGGAGCGAGCCACCCGGCAGGATCGAACAACCCCGCGATTTGGGACAAACTTCTCGCTTAGTATAGGAGGGTTCCAACGCTATTTCAGGAGGGACGAAATAGAATTCGTCGGACTTTGCTCTCTCTTGCTTGAAGCGTTAAATACAATGCGAAGTTTTGTAGTGGTGCTTTCGGGTTTAACTACCGCATGATGTGGAAGATGGTAAGTCCCTCGTGTTGGGGTCCATGTGCTGGAGTGGGCGGAATTGCCAAGAGGTCCGTACGGCCGCTGGATAGGGTCGTGGTCGCTGGTTGGAGGTGTTGAAGTGGTGCAGTGCTGCTGTTGTTGTTGTTGGGGGCCCGAAGTAAATAGGCGGCGGAAGCTTCGATTTAACTTCACTTTATTTCGCACTTCTTGCACAGAACAATGTTTGCTTAAGATTAACTTATTCCTAACAAGAGAAAAGCCGCGGGACCGCGGAGTGGTGAACTTGCCGTTGGCGGAAAAGAGGGAGAGCGCGAGGAGAGCAAGAGAGGCGAAAGCTTTAGCGCGAGCGCTGGCCGCTCACACGGCCGCTCAATAGTTCGCGCCCTTCTGGCGTGAACATTCTCCCCTTCCTTGCGTAGGCAAAGAACTCATCGGCCGGATGGGCAGCAGGCTCGGGGTCATCCTTCCAAACAAGCTCCGGATACGGTCCATCCGAACACCGTGTTCTGAGCGACGGGCAACCCATCGTCGAGTTTCAGGAACCCCGGTTGGATCAGCTTGGCGTAAACATCTGACCCCAACACGAGGGAGATGGTTGCCGGCCGGTGGAAGCGCTCGTCCGCGAGACGGATATCGTCGAACTTGGCCCTTACTGCGTCGCTCAGCGTTCGAATGGTGGTTTGTTCGGGACCGGAGCTTCACCGAGCAAACCTCGTCGTCTCCCCTGCCGCGTGGTAGGCAGCCGGAACGCAGCCGCCAACGACCGATCGATGCTGCTCACTGCCATGCATGGGTCGATCATGGCGCCAGCCTCGAAGGTCTTCGAGCCCGTGTCTAGCACGACGACGGCTGTCGGCAGGATTGCCACTGACGGAGACGGGACGGAGACTGTCGGATGCGGGCGATCGTTGGCGACTGGGGCTGGCGACGGAGACCGCGAAATGGACATCGCGTCCGGACGGGGTGCAGCGGGCTGACGCCCTTTGCGGGCCGGAGGTGGCAGCGCGGATCCCTTTGGAGCGGGGCGGGGTTCCTCGTGCATGTGGAGGAGGGTGTGGTGGTTCTGCCCGCACTTCTTGCATCCTTCTTGGCTGCGGCAGACTCCTCCTGAGTGCTCATGGGCGAGGCAGTTCGAGCAGTATTTGCTGATAAGTGCTGCTCGAAGGCGCTTTTCAGCGCTCAGTTTGTGGAACCTCTTGCACTTCCGAAGAGGATGGATTCCCGGAGAAGAATCGGCAGCGGAAGGATTGAATACCTCGAGTACGTCTGCGCTCCGTGGAGTTGGTGGCACGAGGACGAGGAGCTATGGTGACGAGGAGGATGCTGTCTGTCGATAAAACAAAAAAAGAAACGGGGTTTAGAATGGGCAGACTACACTTTGGACCCCGGAATGGGGGAGGAGCCCTAATCCCTCGCAACGGAGGACTCTTGGTCATCCGCAGGCAGGAGAATTACCTTGTGGACAGGGCGCTTAATTGTGCCGCGAGACGTACGGATCTCGACGACACGAATGCGGTCATCGGCCACAGGAAAGACAGAAACAATTCTGCCGAGCCGCCATTCGTTTGACGGTAGATTGTCCTCTTTGACGACAACCATATCGTCGACTTGGAGATTCCGGGTCGGAAAATGCCATTTGCTACGTTTATGGAGTTCTTTGAGATACTCCTCTTTCCACCGTGCACTAAACTGCTGATGTTGAGCCTTGAGATGTTGCCATCGATTTAATATCGACTTGGCTTCGCCCTTTATCTCGGGCTTAGCCGTGGAAAGCAACGGCCCTCCGATAAGGAAATGGCCTTGTGGGAGGGCCAGGAAATCTGAGGGATCTTCGGACATAGGGGAGAGGGGTCTGGAATTGAGGCAGGCCTCGATCTTGGCGAGAAGCGTCGCCAGCTCCTCAAACGTATATTTGCGGGCGGACGTCGATTTATAGAAAAGGGTTTTGAAACTTTTCACCCCCGCTTCCCATAGACCCCCCCATATGTGGAGCCCCTGGTGGGATGAACCGCCACTCGAGTCCCTGATGGCTATATGCATCAGTCACAGACTCTTTGACGGCTTGGAGGAAGTCCCTGGAAATCAAAGTCGCTGCCCCCACAAAGGTCTTGCCATTATCGGAATGAACCCGCTGAGGACAACCGCGCCTCGCTACAAAACGAGCAAAGGCCGCTAGGAATTTTTCGGTTGTCAGGTCGGAAGTGGGTTCCAGATAGATAGCCTTCGTGGAAAAGCACACAAACACACAAACATACCCCTTCGTTATGAGACACGCTCTCCCTGTATAATTCTTTACCTCTGTAGGTAAAAGCCCTCGAGAAAGAGACTCTATCTGTCGGAAGATCGCCCATCAGCTGTGTTTGCAGTGTCTTCTTGTAAATCGTGCAAATCTTGCATGGATTGCCCACAGCCTTCACCAAATTCTTGATTTTAGGAATCCTATACTTCGATCGGATCAGACGTACGATTAATTGACTACCGCCATGAAGAGTAATCTGGTGAGTAAATTGGATGAGAAGGCGCGACAGTCTGCAGTCGTAGGGAAGAATGATCGGATGGCGTTCATCATATTGTAGGGCTTTGAAGGCAGTGAGGCGGCCACAGGCCCTTAAAAGGCCGTGTCGGTCAATGAAAGGAAACAGGTTCAGCAACGGACTCGACACTGGAAGAGGCCTTTTTTCTGCCAGATGCTTCAGCTCTTGGCCGTATGCTCTGCGCTGCGCCATGGAGATCAGAGTCCTTTCTGCCTCTCGGATTTCTTCACTAGTGGGTTGTGAGTTGGACGAAAGCGAACCCTTGCGGCAGCTTTTTAGGAAGTGTTGAACATAGGCCAGAACTCGTAGCGCCTTGTCTAGTTTGGAAAACCGTTCGAGGAAGTCGATAGAAGGGGCCTTTGCAAAATGCGCTTTGACCGCGCGCTGCTCCAGCTCTGTAACTGGAGGAGTATCGTTTTGCGCGTTTTGCCACTCTGGTCCGTGCCACCAGAGTTGATTACCTGCCAATTCATTTAGGGATACGCCTCGACTGGCTAGATCGGCAGAGTTTTGTACAGATCGAACGTGTGCCCAACAGTCGACTGGTGTCGCCTGAGTGATCTTGGCAACTCTGTTGGCCACAAATGTGGTCCAGTTGCAAGCAGGCTTCCTTAACCAGGCTAGAACAATAGTGGAATCTGTCCAGCAGCGGATATCTGAACTGGCGGTTGGCATATGCGGAAGGATTGCAGTCACCAGCCAGGGAAGAGACACGGTTTTCACTGGAGCCACTCGTGTCTTGGCTGTGAGCAGACGAGTCAAGACTTCTTGCCCTATCTCGACGCGGACGTAGATAGCCGCTCCATAGGCTTTTTGAGACGCATCGCAGAATCCGTGATGCTCTATGGTTACCTCAGGCTGATACCAGACCCATCTCGGGACGCGGATCTGGTTGAGGTCGGAATACTCATCTAAGAAGGCTTGCCACTTGAGACTCATCTTGGTGGGAAGCTTATCGTCCCAGCCCAAGTCCAGCAACCATATCTCCTGCATAAATATTTTGGAACGGATAATGAACGGAGCGAGCCACCCGGCAGGATCGAACAACCTCGCGATTTGGGACAAAACTTCTCGCTTAGTATAGGAGGGTTCCAACGCTATTTCAGGAGGGACGAAATAGAATTCGTCGGACTTTGCCCTCCACCGAATACCGAGCGTCTTGGCTGTGCTTTCGGCATCGATGTTGAGGAACTCGGAATGAAGGAGGTGTTCGGCCGGGACGTCTTTCAGTACGCCCTTGTGGTTGGAGGTCCACTTTCTCAGCGGAAACCCGGAGGAACTTAGGGCTGCTTGCAACTCTTGAATGGAGCTTTGGGCGTCGTTCACGGAATTTGCCCCTGCCAGAACGTCGTCGACGTACATGTGCTGCTTAATGATGCGGCTGGCTTTTGGATATGACACTTGGACATCCTCTGCCCGCTGCTGCAGTACTCGAATGGCGAGGAAAGGGGCACAGTTGACACCGAAGGTGACGGGTTTCAACTCGAAATCGCGGATATCTCCTTCCTTATTTCGGAACAGAATTCTTTAAAAGGGTGTATGCTTTGGATCGACCCAGATCTGACGGTACATTTTTGTAATGTTCTCACTGAAGACGTACTGGAAATACCGCCACTTCAGGATCTGGATCGTAAGATCGGATTGTAGGACCGGACCAGCATGAAGGATATCATTTAAGTTGGTCCCATTTGCCGACGGACTTGAAGCGTTAAATACAACGCGAAGTTTTGTAGTGGTGCTTTCGGGTTTAACTACCGCGTGATGTGGAAGATGGTAAGTCCCTCGTGTTGGGGTCCATGTGCTGGAGTGGGCGGAATTGCCAAGAGGTCCGTACGGCCGCTGGATAGGGTCGTGGTCGCTGGTTGGAGGTGTTGAAGTGGTGCAGTGCTGCTGTTGTTGTTGTTGGGGGCCCGAAGTAAATAGGCGGCGGAAGCTTCGATTTAACTTCACTTTATTTCGCACTTCTTGCACAGAACAATGTTTGCTTAAGATTAACTTATTCCTAACAAGAGAAAAGCCGCGGGACCGCGGAGTGGTGAACTTGCCGTTGGCGGAAAAGAGGGAGAGCGCGAGGAGAGCAAGAGAGGCGAAAGCTTTAGCGCGAGCGCTGGCCGCTCACACTGCCGCTCAATAGTTCGCGCCCTTCTGGCGTGAACATTCTCCCCTTCCTTGCGTAGGCAAAGAACTCATCGGCCGGATGGGCAGCAGGCTCGGTGTCATCCTTCCAAACAAGCTCCGGATACGGTCCATCCGAACACCGTGTTCTGAGCGACGGGCAACCCATCGTCGAGTTTCAGGAACCCCGGTTGGATCAGCTTGGCGTAAACATCTGACCCCAACACGAGGGAGATGGTTGCCGGCCGGTGGAAGCGCTCGTCCGCGAGACGGATATCGTCGAACTTGGCCCTTACTGCGTCGCTCAGCGCTCGAATGGGTGTCCGGATTCTGAAGCTGGGGTGAATCTTCAGGACGACCCCGAGCTGGAAGTGGTTTGTTCGGGACCGGAGCGTCACCGAGCAAAGCTCGTCGTCTCCCTGCCGCGTGGTAGGCAGCCGGAACGCAGCCGCCAACGACCGATCGATGCTGCTCACTGCCATGCATGGGTCGATCATGGCGCCAGCCTCGAAGGTCTTCGAGCCCGTGTCTAGCACGACGACGGCTGTCGGCAGGATTGTCACTGACGGAGACGGGACGGAAACTGTCGAATGCGGGCTATCGTTGGCGACTGGGGCTGGCGACGGAGACCGCGAAATGGACATCGCGTCCGGACGGGGTGCAGCGGGCTGACGCCCTTTGTGGGCCGGAGGTGGCAGCGCGGATCCCTTTGGAGCGGGCGGGGTTCCTCGTGCATGTGGAGGAGGGTGTGGTGATTCTGCCCGCACTTTTTGCATCCTTCTTAGCTGCGGCAGACTCCTCCTGAGTGCTCATGGGCGAGGCAGTTCGAGCAGTACTTGTTGATAAGGAATGAACCCGCTGAGGACAACCGCGTCTCGCTACGAAACGAGCAAAGGCCGCTAGGAATTTTTCGGTTGTCAGGTCGGAAGTGGGTTCCAAATGGATAGCCTTCTGGCTTCGTAGGTATCGTCGTATCTTTAGGTTTTTGCTTTAATTTAAGTTCATGATCATGCAGTCTGTTTTTAACAAATGCTAAAGTTAAATTATCTTCCGCTAGCATTTCGATCACGCCATTATACGAAATAGGTAAAGAAAGTAAAAGGTGGCTAAATTAGTCTATTTCATCTAATTTGGCACCAGATGCACTTAGTTCTCTAATTAGATCGTCAAATGTATTGAAATGATTTATCAAATCTACTTCACCTTTTAAGTTAAGCAAAAGTAACTGTTTTTGGACAGACAACTGTGTAGCTATGCTTTTACTGCTCTTATGCTCTTATTGAGTCTAAATTACCAAAAATTTAAATAGCACGGCACTTACTGGTGACAAAACCCAAAAAAGAATCACTTAAATATTCAAGAATTGCCAGTTTAGTCAGTTTTTCAACTTTTTCCAAGCCATCGATGTGTTTATTTATCTTGGATGCCATTCCAAAGGGTCTGGAGCTCCAATAACATTCGACATTGGATGCAAGATGAATATGAGTCTTGATAATTAAAGTCTGATTAGAATATTAGTAAAAAAAGAAAATCGTTGGTTTCCTTTAATTCTTTTTTTTTTTACTTTATCTGCACACTTTATCTCGCAGGCAGGCTTCCTCTGAGAGAGACATCAGCTGTATCGAAATAGAGCGATACAATAAGATGCTAGAATAATAATATATAAATAATATGAGGTTTTCACATATTCACCTCTTAAAAATATATTCTTTTACTACAAAAGATTACTCACCTATAAAAACTAAATCTTATCGTTTGCCCACCCCTAAAAAAATGTTATTGTTTGTTCACTTCTTAAAATAAATACTATAATTTGCCCACCCCTTTAAAATAAATATTTTACCTAAATAGTTTGCCCACCTCTGGAAACCATATATTATTATTTATAACTAATTATTACCATTTGATACCTTAAATTAAAATTATGGATTTATGAACTTAATAATAAATATTTTACAGATGGAAATGGAATTCTTGCCAATCCCAAAGTTTCCACAAGTAGCTCTACTCATGTCCATTATAAAAGAGAAAAAAAGAAAATCTTCAAAGCAAACAATTCTCGTGTCGAAAACTCGATTCATCATACATACTTCACTCGTTCGTCGCAGCCTAAACGTCGAGACTTACGCCTTCATCCTCATGCTGTACGAACTGGCGATTATTATATGTTTGAAGAGTTCGACGACGATGATGATATGGATGTATATGAAGAATATGATTTTTTGGAGAAAGAAGATTATCGCGCTCGACAGATGCGTTTATCCGTAAGTATTTGTAAAATATCCCAAGCTTTGAATTTTTTTTTTTTTTTTACTGTGCGGTTATTTATTTTATATTCTCTTATAATATGAGAACTATTTATAAGTTTTAAAATTTTAATACTAGTTTATTTTTTCAACAGTTTATTTTAATCTGTTCTTCGTTGATACGTCCCTAAAAAGTTTGTTGGCTGGGCAGGTAGGTCATTGCGGCGGAGATGGGATTGACTGCTAAGATGCGTCAGACTTTTCGCTAGGTGGTTGGGGTGCGATGTAAGCTTGACGTAGTATTTCCTCATTATTTCTGCTATTTCATTTTTGACTGGAGGGATGTTCAAGTTTCGTTGAATGTTTTCGTTTCGAACATACCACAGTGCCCCGGTAATAGTTCTCAGGATCTTTGATTGAGCTCGTTGAACGATGTCCATATAGCTATTGCAGGTATTTCCCCATATTAGCTTATGTCTTTAAACGACCTGCCCTCAAGTCAAGCGTGTAACGCGACCCGTGCCCTCTGACATTCGGTTCGCAGCTGAGAGGTTAATCCAGCTGTGTTCGAACGGAGCCTTCCCAGGGCCGGGCAACCCTGGGTCGGAACTAGCCTTGCCGTGGCTTAGGGGCAAAGCCACGGTCGACCACCTTCAAAGCCCAAAACCCCTCGGGCCCGCCGCGCTCGCTCGTCGAGCAACGCGTACGATTATGAACATGGCCAACAAACAACAATACGCTTCGGTCCTCATGGGGGAGGTAAAACCCCAAAAAATCGACGACATCGACGAAGATGAGTTGCTGCGCTCGGATGACGAGACGCTGACTCCGTCGAGTTCGGTGGGGAATGCTATGTCGAGCACTCCCCATACGCAAGAACAACAGCAAACAAACATCACCAAGGCGAGCCACGCCAAGGTGAAGGGTAACGACCAGACAAAGTCATTCTGGCAAAGATAGCCAAGAATGAGGCAGAGGGCAAAGCAGACCAGCGCGATTTAAGAGACAAAGCCCTATTCCAGGCCGTGATCGCGGACTTCGAGGCCTATGAGAGGGAGAACCCGGAAGCGTTCCAGCAGCCCCAATCGAAGCGCAACCGCTCACACGAAGTGAGTGAGAGCGCTCCGAATAGGGCAACGGACACCAAAGGTGTTGCCAAAGCTACGTCCTTCGTGAAGCCGGCGAAGAAATTCAGCGAGGTAGCTAGAGACAGCATGGCCATTGCACTGGTGGACGAGCTCAATGCCGATGGGCGCCTGCTGTCGGAGAAGTGGGATGAGGTCGAGACCAGACTGTCTGAGGTGGTATCAGACAAAATACTAGCTGAGCCAGCTGGTCCGACACCATCCTTCGACTCCTCAGACATGGTTCGAGGCCACCGGGTGATCAGGTGCGACGATGAGTCCTCGAAGGACTTCCTGGCGGAGTGCGTCGCTAAGATTAGCGGCGCCTGGAAGGCGCTTAGCCTAAAGCTCGTCCCCGCCACGATATCCCGAGAAGGCCGAGAGCTCGCATTTGGTTGCCATATATGTACTACAAAATACCCAACAAGAGAAGAGTGGAGAAGAGGGAGTGTAACCGAGCCAGATGAGGTAGATGAGGGGTAGGGGCCGGAATCTTTGCCGAAACCTGGGGGATAGAAGAGTCCTTCCACCTCCCAGGGTCAGCAACAGTGTTCCAGGCGGAGGTCCTTGGGATTTTGAAAGCAGCTGAACTTTCATTGGGCCGAGACCTCCAGAATACCAAGGTAAGGATATACTCAGATAGCCAAGCGGCCATCAAATCTCTCGCAACAGCAAGGACGTCATCTACACTAGTCGCCAAATGTAAAGTGGCACTAAACAGACTCGCGGAACACAACAGGGTGCAGATAGCCTGGGTACCCGGGCACAATGACATCCCCGGCAACGAAAAAGCGGACGAACTGGCCAGAAAAGGGTCAGAAGAAATAGCAGTAACAACAGATATTCAAGTATCTCTAAACACGGTTCAGGCCGAGATCCACGACCACTTCAAAGTACTAGCCAGCAAAGAATGGTCGATGAAGGCAGAACACAGGAGATCGAAACTGTGCTGGCCTGAATACAATAGGAGACGGACGGCAGAGCTGATCTCCAAGAGTAAAACGGACATCAGAAGGGCAGCCATCACGGGCCACTGGCCAATAGGCACGCATGCCTGTAAGATGGGCCTACCCTATAACCCACACTGCAGAAGTTGCAAGGAACCAAACGAGCAGGAGACAACGGAGCATCTACTGTGTCACTGCCCGGCTTTCAACCAGCTTAGAACGCGTCACTTCGGAGCCCACCAACTCGGGTCACTTGGGGAAGTTGGGAGGCAGTCAGTGAGTGCCATTCTAGCTTACCTGAATGACACGGGCTGTAACTGAGGGGAGGCGCAGACTACAATCAAAACGAGGGTGTGGATAAAAACGGAACATAGCTCTAACTGGAGGTTACAAACAGTAACCTCACCACTGATACCTACCTACCAACCATGAGGAGTAGAAGATTAAGCTGCTGTAAGTAGATAGAAAACCTGGCTTCTGGGCCACCTTTGATGTTTCGCTAACTGATAGGGCCATTAATTATATAAATAAGAGTTATCTGACACCTGTCACCCCCTTAAAAGGATATGGTAGTAAAAATTAATTAGGGTCACTGATTGAATGATGTGAGGACACGTGAAGAACATGTGTGGAAGCGGTAACGTGACGAAGACGCACTCGATATGACTACGAGTGCGAATGCGACCGAGCGATATCGAAACGCGTTTGATCCGCGATTTCCCACGATCGAATCAGACCCAAAAGGGATGGAGGGTAGCACCTATGCTCGCACGTCCATTCACGTGCGATCAGGTCAACAAAGCCTGTACACACCTGCGAGCACACTATGCAATGAAGAGGAAGGGATGAAACGTCAGCCGAGATTTTTACCGGTGATAAAAAAGGATTACTTGTGTGTGCAAGAATTTCCTGAACTCGAAAAGGAAGGGCTAATTGAAGAGTTCTTAGGAAGGTTGGTAGGATAAAAAATGGGGATCCTGGAAAATTATTTCGAACAAAATGAAAAGTCAATCAAGCCACAACTCATTCACTTAAAGAACAAGTCTATTTCCATCAATTAAAAGGTATGTGCAGACAGCTAATTGAAGAGTTCTTAGGAAGGTTATAGCTTACAAACAATGGGAGGGATGTGTGGTGGGATAAAAAGGATATCTTCGAAAATTCTTTCGAAACGATGAAAAAGAGACGAAAACAAGGAAAGTCATTCAAGCCAGGCGCCGCACCCAACCACTTAAGGAACCACCAAAAGGCTGAGTCGCCGCTTTCCCCTCTATGTCTCTGTCTGCCATTCCTTCCATTCCAGGTATCAAAAACATAAAAAATTAGAAATATGAAAAAAATCTCATTTCATAACTAAAAGTTTAGATAGTTTATTTTAGCAAAAGTATAATTTTATTTACTCAAGTACAATGATCAAAAACGATGTTCTAAATTTACATACATTTTAATTATTTTAAGACATTTGTTTGAGCGTACAGTAAATAAATGACAAGCGCAGCCCAGCAACAAGATGAGAAATGTTCGCCATATATATTAAAAACCAGTGGAAAATCACAATCAATCAGGACTCTTCGTAGATATTTTGAGTATTCGATAAAAATTTGTTTCTTACACATTTTCAAAAAATTGTTTATTTTTAATACAAGTTGAATGATTTCCATATTGGATGTAATATTCCTTCCGTTGACAGCAAACATTTTTCAGAATTATTTTTGTTTTAAATTTTTAATCCGTAGACGTCTGCTTGCAACGATTTCCAAAAATTGATTGAAGAAATGTCCTACAACTTCTTAGACGATACGTTGAACTAAGCCAGTCAATGGTGTGTGTTCGAAGGGCTTGTGGACATGGAGAAGTGTGTGGTAATCCTGGCCACCCGACTGGCATCGGTCGTCACTGCGGCAAGATCCCGTGGAATGATGGTGGGCCAGGCAATTGACGCAGTACTTCTTTTGTATGACTGCCTAGAGCCGTTTCTCAGCGCTAAGCCGAAAAAAACGGTGGCATTTCCGAAAAGGATGGTTCCCTTGGCAGACTCGGCATGGGTAGGATAAAATACCTCGGGAACGTCTGCATTTCATCTCGTCGTACGGAACCCAGTAATTGGAGGAATCAGGAGCAGTTGTCACTCGTGTGGAGAACGCGGAAATCCTTTGGATCGGTGCGGATGCAGTATCAGGAGGAGTCGGTTCACTGGAGGAGCAGTTGCTTGGATGCAACAAACTGTGATGCCGACCGTGACACGTGAAGCACTTGTGGGCGCTTGTGCAATTCCGGAGTTGATGACCGCTTGCGAAGCAATTCGAGCACAACTGCTTTTTCTGGATATAAGCGGTGCGCTCCTCTGTCGTCATTTGGAGGAAGCGTGGACATGTACGCACTGGATGGTTCTCTTTGGAACATACATCGCATCTTTTGGATATCGGAACGATCCTCGTACTTTAGGATTTCAGTATTCGTGGCGACACGTCGGAGGGTGTCGTTTCTGACGGATGGGGCGCAACGTAGTAGGATGTATAGACTCTATGGCCTCCAGAGTTCTATGGCGCTCAGTCAGAAAAGTATCAAGTGCTAGCCACGTAGGAATGTCGGTCTTGTTCGGGATAGATTGCTCCCATAATGAGAGCGTCAGTTTTGGAAGCTTCCAATCCCAATTATCCGTAGGATCCGTAGGCAGTTTTGGATCGTATTTTGCAGCTCCTTCAAGGCTGCAGAATGTGTGCAATGTGTGCAATGGACTGCATGTTTAATAACTTTTTCAGTTGGCTGTTCACCAGCGCTCGTTTTTTTCGAAACGCTCAGATAGGTTTTTCCAGGCTGAGCGGAAACCATCGTTGGTGAGTGGCGAATTGGAAACTACGGAATGAGCTTCACCACTAGTCTTGGCATTTAGATAGAACAACTTTTCAACGGGGGTCAGCGCAGGATTGTCGATATAGACTACTGTGAAAAGGTCTCGGAAAGTCGGCCAGCGAATGTAATCGCCCGAGAAAACTTCTGTTTCGCACGCAGAAAGCTGACAGCCAGACGAATAGGAATTTTGGGGCGGAACGGGTTGGATTTGAGCTGCATTGGAAGCGATCGTATCGATCTGTTCCATGAGCTTTGCGGCACACCTTTCGTAAATAAAATAGGCATACTCGTATTTTGCCTTTAGAGTAGGTAAGGTGTCCCCCGTGCCCTCTAAGCCAACTGAAATTTGTTCTGAACAAGCTTCATATTCTTTCTCGACCTTATCCCATAGCGCTCGGACTTGGTCGAGTTGGTCGACTTGGTCGAATTTGACACGTATATTTGGATGGACTGGGTGCTGCTGGATTGCAGACCTTGGAATCGAAGTGACTTAGACGGTCACAGATCAAAGTAAACTTAGTTAAACCGGAAGAAGTCATTCTTGATATTTAAAGACAACTGGTTTGTTTGTCTATGGATTAATTTTTGTTCGATTTAGTTATACGTGTCGAAGTTGGAATTGGAATTTAGGAACCAATCGGAATGTATTAGGAATTTAATTTAATTGGGAAGTGTAATTTTATTGTGTAGAGGCGGAGATGTACGGAGATGTACGGTCACTCTAATGCGGATATGGAAGCGCACTTGAATTTCTAACTGATTTAGTTAGTTGGGATTTTATAAAAAATAATTTTAAAATTATTTTGTGTGCCTGGATTTATTCAGTTGACCGCTGCTATATTTTCCGCGGTAATGTTCTTGAAGATAAGGCGTGCGTGTGAATATGTTTGTGCAATGCACAATGTGCATTCGCCGTTTGCCAATGCAGAATAGAATAGACAACGAGAGGCGGAAAAATTGCCAAAAATCGGAGCTTCGACTTGCAGTCGAATATGTATTATGTATGTTTATTTGGATGAAGCTCCGCTCAGGATAGAGCAGGGAAGAGCTGATAAATAAATTAAGTCGGCGTTTCTGTGCCGTGATTTTGGGGATATATTTATTTATTTATAGGAGCGGTGGACTGTATTTGTAGAATTAGAATTGTAGAATTTGTAGAATTATGTAGTTTAAAGTTTAGGAAATATTGCAAATATATTTATTTTAAGTTTAAATATTTATAAGTGTATATATTTATTTAATTTTGTTAAAATTGCTTTTGGCGCTCGTAGATCAGAGGAGTGGACTGTATTGTATATCGGAGAGTGTAAATATGTAAATGCAAGCGGAACACAGTGAACGAAGAGAAATTCGAATTTGGAAGTTTCACTGTGGCTTATGGCATATATTTAAACATACACTTTTTGAATGTTGAATTCGCGGAAAATTAATATAAATTAATTGCGATTCGGACTTGGAAGCTGCCGTAGTGTCGGATCAATCGGACTCGGATTTAGACAAAAATCATAAAAATGAACGGCAGGGCAGCAAAGTAAAATGTTTACTTATCTTGTATGTCGTTTAATATTTTGATCAACTCGGAAGCTTGTAAACAATACACTTTCAAAATGAAATGGATGCTAGTTATTAATATATATCACATATTTGGCTAACAAACTAGGCTAATCGTATACTCTTCTTGAGCATAATAAAGAGCACTCCGGCACATATAAACGTATAGGCGGTCAGTATAAGCACACATTCGAGATCATCCCGTTCTTGCGGTTCCAGAGCCAAGTTAACTAGCCCCGTGAGGAGGTTTGAGAGCATAAAATGCGTCAGACCATTCATATTGAGGCTCTCAACAAAGGTGGGTAGGGATTGGTAGGGTAGCTTGTCCTCATTTCCAATCATTTTCATGTTTCCGATTTGCTTAAGTTCGAAGAAAAATGCATATATAAGAATCAGACTTAAGCAGATTGCGAACGTCCAGATCACATAGCCAAAGCTAAAGGTTACACGAGCAATGCCAGTTAAGAAGGCGGTACTAAAGGCTAGTAGCCAACAGATCACGGCTGCAACTAGGATTTTCTTCAACTTGCTGGTCAACTGTTTGTAACTGAGATGATCCTGGGCGGTGTACCACTTGGACAGGTAAACACTAAGCAAATATAGAGCCACACAGCCGTGTATGGAGCTTAAGCCCTCTCGATTGGCACTAAGGAAACCATCGTGGGGGGCAGACGACATCACATATTTGGAAAAGGCCCAGCTGCAGCACAAGTTCGTGCAGGAAGAGCATGCTCAAGGCTAGAGCCAGGAGCTGTTCATCCGACTGCACCAGCAGACTATAGCAGCTGCCCATCAGTTTGGTGAAGCCCAGGATGAAGAAAGCATTCAAATGCTTGCCATATTCCGCTTGATCCTGGTGATAGCCAATCGCTATGATGACAACGGTTCGGGCTAGGCCTAAGACCAGTAATGGAACCACTGATCTGGGCAGCCTTCGCAGATCGGCAAGATTCTTAGCACGCTTTGAGACCAAACCCATGGTAACGACGAACAAACCGATGCCCATATCCATTGCAGAGGCTCCAAACCTCTTACTCTTGCGATAGTTAGAGGGACAAGCATCGAAATCCACGGCTAGAATGGCGGCGCAAGTTCCAGTATAAGCGGTGGCTCTCAGCAGAGTGAAGACAATAGGCCGTCTGCCGATCTCGAATTTGGTCTTCGGTGAAGAATCGCCTTCAACATTTGCGTACAGATAAACCAATATACCTAAGGCAACCACCAGGGAATACGTCTCGATATAATCACTGCCCACGGTGATCAGAAACAAGGAGGGAAAGCCAATCAAGAGGAACTCCTGCAGGAATCTTCGTGTGGAATGCTGTGGCAGGTGGCCACAAAGTAGTCGCGAGAGGATGAAACCCAAGAACGTGGGCCATATCGCCAAGAAACTATTGACACTTTCCGTGAAAGAGTTCCAGGATTTCAGGTCCACGCTGGGTTTAACGACGTCATCAATATAAAAGGGGTTAAGCATCTCCACTTCCATGGCATTGCAGTTTTCAATTAAGTTCTTCCTGTCTGTAAAGGTGGCAGTTTTCTCTTTCGCCTCCTTATTCTGAAATGCACTGGATCACACTGCCTCCGGAAAATAAGCGCCCTTTTGGCGTGAACATTGTGTATTCGACTAGACGATCATGAATGAGACGGCAATATACCTTTGTATTTATCTCACTTGCACTAGTTAGTTCAGTTGAAAGTTTAACATCACTTGGTCCTGACTTGACAGACTTATTTTGATAGGTCTTAAATTCCGTTGGTGATAGAAGTGGACGAGATTCTCTATTGTAATAACTTTCTTTAAATCTTGCATATATGTCATACAAGACTGCAAATCGATTTTCATCATATTTAATATTCAAATCCTCATAGGGATATACGTCAGAATTTAGATATATCCATGATACAATTAGAAAGGTAGTCCAGTTAGATTTTGACAAGTACTGAAATAAACTGGCACTGAACAACTGAACTGATCTGTTAACTGTTATTGTTAACAATTTATTATTAAACTTGCAGTCAGGGTACAGCCTAGAGACTGCTCCCACAATAATGTCAATAATATCACTGCAAGTACATGCTTGCGGCAATTAGAGCAATATGCCATGTTGACACATGGGTTAAAGATTTAAAATTTAACAAAATCGGCCAAGCACAACCTTCACTCTAAAAAATCAAACATGTACTGATTTCAGTGCCTGACTAGAGACCGACGAGAGCTGACTGGACTACCTTTCTAGTTGTAGCATGGATATAACCTTGCTTTTCTCAAATTATTTGAAATTAATTCTCCATTTAATGTAATGCTATGATAGCAAAGCGTGGTCGTTCCCTATTTCCGGCCAGTTCCACATTCCATACGTGTTGCGTTGCTTGTACTAGTGTAGGATTAATATGCATTTCCCAACTACGAAGTGGAAGACTATCACCGCTTTTAACAACATTCTGCATTTTAATTTTTGCGATATCGCTTGGAACAACATGAGGTAATGTTATGTATGGCTGTATTATGTGAATTTCCATCAACTGTTTTGACGTACATATCATCTGTATTTTTAGCTAGTATGAGGATGATTTCATGTTTGCAATTTAATACAACTTTCTTATAGTCTTCAGCAAATCCCATCAACATTTTCAGTGGTACAGAAAAGGTGAAATGTCCGCCAGATCTGATGTTCTCTCCTCCCACCAGCCAGCATTGAGATAATGATGACCCTCCTGTTGTCCGGAGAAGAGATAGTTCTTGAGTGTCGATGTAATACCAGTGAAGCTAGGACACGCTCAAGTTCAAATCAATTTAATTCATATCTTATTTCATCCAAAAAATTGGCCTTGCTTTTATTTTTGAGCAAACCATCAACAAAATTTGTACAGCTTTCTCTTGTATTTTTTTCAATAATTTTACTAAGAGTTCCTTCAAAGTGGAGAAAGCTTTCAAATGGAAGGACAAATAAATCCTGGTTTTGTTTTGTAATTGTATTGTATTGTCTTGAAGTTTCGTTGATATGGATAATAGTTTCATCATTAATTGGCTTATCAAGAACGTGAAAGATTTCAGAAGATTCGTGTGCAATGGACTGCATGTTTAATAACTTTTTCAGTTGGCTGTTCACCAGCGCTCGTTTGTTTTCGAAACGCTCAGATAGGTTTTTCCAGGCTGAGCGGAAACCATCGTTGGTGAGTGGCGAATTGGAAACTACGGAATGAGCTTCACCACTAGTCTTGGCATTTAGATAGAACAACTTTTCAACGGGGGTCAGCGCAGGATTGTCGATATAGACTACTGTGAAAAGGTCTCGGAAAGTCGGCCAGCGAATTTAATCGCCCGAGAAAACTTCTGTTTCGCACGGAGAAAGCTGACAGCCAGACGAATAGGAATTTTGGGGCAAAACGGGTTGGATTTGAGCTGCATTGGAAGCGATCGTATCGATCTGTTCCATGAGCTTTGCGGCACACCTTTCGTAAATAAAATAGGCATACTCGTATTTTGCCTTTAGAGTAGGTAAGGTGTCCCCCGTGCCCTCTAAGCCAACTGAAATGCTCTGAACAAGCTTCATATTCTTTCTCGACCTTATCCCATAGCGCTCGGACTTGGTCGAGATGAATTTGAAACGTATATTTGGATGGACTGGGTGCTGCTGGATTGCAGACCTTGGAATCGAAGTGACTTAGACGGTCACAGATCAAAGTAAACTTTGTTAAACCGGAAGAAGTCATTCTTGATATTTAAAGACAACTGGTTTGTTTGTCTATGGATTAATTTTTGTTCGATTTAGTTATACGTGTCGAAGTTGGAATTGGAATTTAGGAACCAATCGGAATGTATTAGGAATTTAATTTAATTGGGTAGTGTAATTTTATTGTGTAGTGGCGGAGATGTACGGAGATGTACGGTCACACTAATGCGGATATGGAAGCGCACTTGAATTTCAAACAGATTTAGTTAGTTGGGATTTTATAAAAAATAATTTTAAAATTATTTTGTGTGCCTGGATTTATTCAGTTGACCGCTGCTGTATTTTCCGCGGTACTGTTCTTGAAGATAAGGCGTGCGTGTGAATATGTTTGTGCAATGCACAATGTGCATTCGCCGTTTGCCAATGCAGAATAGCGGAGACAACGAGAGGCGGAAAAATTGCCAAAAATCTTGCAGTCGAATTGTATTATGTATGTTTATTTAGATGAAGCTCCGCTCAGGATAGAGCAGGGAAGAGCTGATAAATAAATTAATTTATTTATTTATAGGAGCGGTGAACTGTATTTGTAGAATTAGAATTGTAGAATTTATAGAATTATGTAGTTTAAAGTTTAGGAAATATTGCAATTATATTTATGTAAGAAAGTGTACCAGCAGAACGGCAGAGAGAGCGAATTAAAGCAGAAACAGCAGAGAGAGAGAGATCAGCAGAAATAAAGCAGAACAGCAGAGGAGAAGCGACAGTAGAGCAGAGCTGCAGAGCGACAGAAGAGAGCAGTAGAAACAGCAGAGCGACAGAAGAGAGAAGCGACAGCAGAGAGCAGCATGAGAAGCGAGAGAAGGGATTCGGAGAGTAGAAGTCAGCAGATACGGACGCCAGAGGAAGAGTTAAGAAAAGCAGAAAAAACAAAAGCAGAAAACTTAAATTAAACTTGTAATATTCATCGTTAATAATAATACTGACATTTTAATATAATAATAAAAACCTAAGTTGAGTAAATCTCATCTTACATTTGGGGGCTCGTCCTAACCTGAAAATTGCAAGTGACGCCGTCCCGAAAAGTCTCAACGCCGTTCCGAGAAGTTTCAACGCTGTCCCGAAAAGTCTCAACGCCGTTCCGAGAAGTTTCAACGCTGTCCCGAAAAGTCTCAACCGTTCCGAGAAGTTTCAACGCTGTCCCGAAAAGTCTGAACGCCGTCCCGAAAAGTCTCAAAAGACGAAGAAGCAGAGTTTGACAGACGCCGGATAGCAACGGGGAATGAGTGTGAGTGAGAAGTAAATTAAGCAAGAGCCGTCGCGGATTCCAATTTCAAAAGGAAAACAGCCGTATTACACAAGATCAGTGGCTGCAGCAGACAAAAAGAATAAAATGAGTACGCCGTTGGAAAACGATTGCGAAATAAGTGGAAATGAAAATACAAAAGAAATGAAAAGCGTGCAAGAACTTGCGGCAATCAGCGGAGAGCGATGTGGGAATGTAACAAGAAGCAACGTGCAGAATCATGTCTTAACAAGCGGAGAGAAATGTGTGAATGCAAGAAGCAACGTGCAGAATCATGTCGGACCAAGTGGAGAGCAAGATGGTGCTCCTGGTTTAATTGGAAACAGCTCGATCGACGAAAATACAAGAACGCTGAAAGATTTAGTGCAGCTTCTTGCTATTAAGATTGGAGCGGATGAGCGAAACAATGGTTGCTCGATTACGGCGGAGAGTTTTGCGAAGATCATTCCAGAGTTTGATGGAGAGTCCATACCGGTAAAGAGTTGGTTTGAGAATTTTAAGATGAATGCTGCAGCCTACGATCTGAACATTAAGCAGATGTATGTTCAGGCTCGCGCCAAAATGACGAACACAGCGAAGTTGTTTTTGGACTCTACGTATGTACACCAATACTCTGAGATGCGTATGCTGATGGAGTCAGAGTTCAGTCGACAATATGTGTGCAGCGCGGATGTACACGAGCAGCTCCGCGATCGCAAGAAACGCAAGCAGGAATCTTTTCACGAATACCTACTGCAGATGAAAAAGATCGCTTCACTTGGCAACATTGATGCACGTTCGGTTATCCGCTATGTTGTGGACGGCCTGAACATGATTTCAGTGATTTCAGTGATTTCAGATACTCGCTATACAGCTGCAAGTCGTACAAAGAACTACAGGAGCAGTATAAGGTTTTCGACCGTGTGGTCGAGAAGCCATTTAGGCCGAACGATGGAAAGTGGAGGAAGCAGCACGAGGGACAGCACGACAGGAAGAGTCACTGCTTTAACTGCGGATCATTAGATCATCATTGTAAGGACTGCAAGTCTGCTGTAAAATGCTTCCGTTGCAACAAAGAGGGCCACATGTCAAGAGATTGCCTGGGTCAGCTGCTGGCGTCCAAGTCGTACGCAGCTCAAGTTGCATGAAAAATGTCACTATCAACAACGTGGCAGTGGAGTGTCTGGTAGATACGGGAGCCGATGTATCTATACTGCGGAAGTATATCTTCAACAAGATACCAAATGTTATCCTGGAGAGGTGTGCGTCGAAGCTTCGTGGACTGGGAAGGAAGATTACGTGCCCAGTTGGCTACTTTTTGGCTGAGGTTGCGGTGGACAAGGAGATGACTAGACACAAGTTCGTCGTAGTGGAGGATGAAGACATCGAGTAGATGCGCTGCTCGGTTTTGATTTTGTATCGAAGTTTGACTTTTCGCTGTCGACCGACGGATACAAGTTTTCTTCCCCGCTGGGGGAGAAAGCTTGTGAGGAACCAAATCAGATGAGTATTTACAACAGAATAAATTCAGATGATGAAATAGATGTTCCTCCGCAGTTCGCTAAAGAGGTGTCGCTGCTGATCAACAACTACAAGGCGGTGGATTCGGTAGCCGAAGTTCCAGTCAGGCTAAGAATCGTTCCGGATGGTGAAATCATCCCATTTCGTCAATCCCCAAGTAGATTTGCGATTGCCGAGGAGAATGACGTGGAAAAGCAGATCAACGAATGGTTAGATGCTGGAATCATTCACCTATCTACATCTAACTTTGCTAGCCGTCTTGTACTGGTGAGCAAAAAATGGCACACGGCGCATTTGCGTCGATTTTCGAAAGCTGAACTCGATGGTTTTGAGAGACTGTTTTTCCGTTCCTATAATCGACGACGTTCTGCAAAAGCTGCAAAAAGCACGCTTTTTTACTGTAATGGACTTGGAGAATGGTTTCTTCCACGTGGCTATTGAGGAGGATAGCAAAAAATTCACAGCCTTCATCACCAAATCCGGATTGTACGAATTCAATAGAACCCCGTTTGGATTTCGGAACTCGCCAGCTGTTTTTATTCGTTACGTTAACCACGTGTTTCAAGAGCTGATGAGCAGAGATGTACTCGACTTGTACATGGATGATATAATTATCCACGCCGAGACTGCAGAGCATTGTTTGGAAAAGATGAAACTCGTGTTTAACAGAGCTGGAGCGTTTGGCCTGAAGATAAAGTGGCGAAAATGTCACTTCTTGCAAAAGATGATTTTTTTTTGGGCCACAACATTGAGGACGGAAACATATGGCCTGGACAGGAAAAGATAGCTGCGGTCAGCAAATTTCCGGTGCCAAAAAACGTCAGAGCAGTCCAAGCTTTTTTGGGGCTGACTGGATTTTTCAGAAAATTTGTATTGAATTAGTCGCAGATTGCACGCCCATTAACTGACCTGCTGCGAAAAGATGTTTGCTTTCAAATGGCCCATCCGCAGATGAATGCATTCCATAGTTTGAAGGATGCGTTGACGAAGGAACCCGTTTTAAAGTTGTATATCAGAGCGGCCAAAACTGAATTACACACGGATGCATCAAAAGATGGATTTGCAGCGGTTTTAATGCAGTTCGATGGCAGACTTCATCCAATACAATACTGGAGTATGAAGACGTCAGGAGCTGAGTCCCGCCAGCACAGTTATATCCTAGAAGCAAAGGCCGTTTATCTAGCGGTGAAGAAATTTAGACATTATCTGCTTGGATCGCCGTTTAAGCTGGTTACGGATTGCTCTGCTTTTAAGCAAACCTTACAGAAAGCGGATGTGCCGAGGGCAGTCACGCAGTGGATTGTTTACCTGCAGGATTTCGAGTTTACAGTGGAACATCGCCCTGGGGAACGGTTGAAGCATGTGGACTTCCTTAGTCGCTATCCCGATCGTGTGATGCTCGTGTCCTCTGAGATCACAGCTCGAATCAAAGTCGCACAAGGAAAAGATGAGATGCTAAAGGCAATTATGGAAATTCTGGAGAGTCGTCCATATGAGGGCTACAAGATGAAATCTGGACTTGTCTTCAAGGAGGTGAACGGCAATGACCTCCTTGTGATCCCGAAAACGATGGAGAAAGAAGTAATTGTTGAAGCCCATATTGCAGGTCATTTTGCACTACAGAAAACTGTTCATGCTGTTCAACAATTGTATTGGATTCCTCACTTAGAACAGAAGGTTCAGCAGGTAGTGAACAACTGTGTGAGATGCATCATTTTCAACAAGAAACTTTTCAAGAAGGAAGGACTTCTAACCTGTATTGATAAAGGTGATCAACCCCTTCACACGCTGCACGTTGATCACTTGGGCCCCATGGATGCTACGGGAAAACAGTACAAGTACATATTTGCGATGGTGGATTCATTTACAAAGTTTATATGGCTGTTCCCAACGAAAACTACAAGCTGGGAGGAGACACTGAAGAAGTTGAAGATTTGGTCAGAAGTTTTTGGCAACCCCATAAGCGAAAACCAGAAGTCGCATATAAAGTAGGAGACCTAGTCGCTATACGCCGGACACAATTTGTTGCGGGAAAGAAGTTGGCTGGAGAATATATGGGACCGTACGAAGTTTCAACTGTCAAGAGGAACGGCAGATACGAAGTTCGAAAGGCAGCAGATTTTGAAGGCCCATGTAAGACTTCCACAAGTTGTGATTACATGAAGTTGTGGAGGTATGTCCAGGACAATGAGGATGATTGGTCATCTGGGACAGATGACTAGTCAGGAATGGCCGAATGTAAGAAAGTGTACCAGCAGAACGGCAGAGAGAGCGAATTAAAGCACAAACAGCAGAGAGAGAGAGAGATCAGCAGAAATAAAGCAGAACAGCAGAGGAGAAGCGACAGTAGAGCAGAGCAGCATAGCGACAGAAGAGAGCAGTAGAAACAGCAGAGCGACAGAAGAGAGAAGCGACAGTAGAGAGCAGCATGAGAAGCGAGAGAAGGGATTCGGAGAGTAGAAGTCAGCAGATACGGACGCCAGAGGAAGAGTTAAGAAAAGCAGAAAAAACAAAAGCAGAAAACTTAAATTAAACTTGTAATATTCATCGTTAATAATAATACTGACATTTTAATATAATAACAAAAACCTAAGTTCAGTAAATCTATTTATTTTAAGTTTAAATATTTATAAGTGTATATATTTATTTAATTTTGTTTAAATTGCTTTTGGCGATCGTAGATCAGAGGAGTGGACTGTATTGTATATCGGAGAGTGTAAATATGTAAATGCAAGCGGAACACAGTGAACGAATAGAATTTCGGAACTAGAAGTTTCACTGTGGCTTATAGCATACGTACATATATTTAAATTAACACTTGTGGATTTTGGAATGTTTATTTACTATTATTATCCAGGATACGAATATTTATTACATAAATTGTCGGTGCCGATTGTAGATAAGTGAAGTGGACTGTATGTATTGGGCATATGTATGTACGTAGGTGTAGGAAGTGGAGAGTGTTTGTGGCGTCAAATGGTGAGGTTGTGTTTCCCGGGTGCTCCTCCGGGAAGGCGGTAAAACAGCCAAACCTACGATCGTAGTGGTTAGTGAGTGTGTGGGATGGTGCACTGAACGCCAGGCGGTACTTACCTGTGCGGATTGGTAAACCTCGGACCTCGCTCCGCCCTCCAGAGTTATCCAGACGCTGGCCGCCACCTCAGCGGCAGGGGTAAGTGGGGGGAATCTCTCCCAGAGGGGCTGCGTCCCACTTTCTCTTCCTTTGAGTAATTTCTCTTAGCAAGGTGGCGTCCTGCACGAAGTGGCATATCATGCCAGCTGATCGACAGGTCAGCTGTCGAATCAGTGTTCGAAAAGGGAGCAATCACTTATGATTACTTCCTCCGCAACCGTCCGACAGGGGGCGCTGGTGATCATAGTTGAGTAGGCTGACCAAAGCTACTTGCTACGTCACGCACTTGTGCAAAGGCAGCAATTTACAGTAGTATACTGTTTTGGGCTGCTGCTCAGATCCTTTGGCATGGAGGCAGGTTTCAGACTAGAAACTCCCTCCCAGCACACCGGTGGCCTACGAGGTGTTAAAGGTCACGGAGCAGACCAACTGCCATCCCCCCCGCGTGTGCGGTACACCTAGAAACGGAGCTCTGGCGCCCGAGACGGGGCGGTATAACCCCCATCGGTTAAGCCGGGGAGAAACCCTCGGCCTCCGTTGGAAGCCCCGCAATGTGTAAACACTAGCCACGTTCGCTAAGCTCAGCGTCTGTCCCTCATTGGGCGGCCGAGCAGTTTGCGTCTGAGCCACACTGGCCGGCAGATTCATCTAGCGACGACTCTCAAAATCCACACCGCGTCTGTGCCACACTGGCCGGCGGTCTGGTCTGCGTCTGCACCGCATCGGTCGGCAGCTTTCATAACCTGGCGGAAGGTATAAAACGCAAAACCCGTAAGCAGGGGTCACATGCTTCTAAAAAAGGAATGCCGGAGAATAACATAACTACTCCAGGTGGCAGCCACACTAAGTGTGGAAGTCCACCCGCGGTTAACGCCGCGGCTAGGGCACAGATTCTGGAGGCCCTAACCTGCATTCCACCTGTCATGGCAGCGCCGGCGGCCCACTTGGCCGACGCCCCATTAAAAGCGACAAGTGCGACGACTACTTGCGACACTGAGCTGAAAGCCTTTCAAAAAGGCTCTAAGCTCCAACGAACGCCTCCTGGAGGCGCCCCGCTAACGCCCGCGTTAGCACCAAAGCCAGCCCGAAATCCCTCAGGTACCGCAACTGAGGCAGATTCCGCTACCCCAAAAAGGGGCAGGGACTCCCCTAGCCCAACCGGCGTTGCGCACCCGACCAAAAGGGCCAAAGCTCTCGCGCCCAACTGGAGGAGATGGGCGTTATCCTGGACGACCTTCTCATCAAGGTTAAGGACCAGAAAGCACGTGGAGTAAACCAGTCAATGAGGAACGCACTCGCCAGACTGAAGGAGCTCCAGCTGGCAGTCCAGCAGCAGACAAGCAGGTACGGAGACACCTGCACCAAGGAGACCGCGGACAGGGCTTGTCAGGCAACCCCGAGGAGTCCAACGAAGAGTACCTCATCGGAGATGGGCTGCCAAACGTCCCCCACGCTTCGAGCCAACCCCAAGAAGCCGAGCTACTCTGCGGTGACGAGTGCTGCCGGCCGCAATGAACGGCTGGTAGCCGCGACTCAGCGCGCCGTTCCTGAGAGAATCCCAAGAGGGGTCAAGCAGACTGGCCCCGAACGGAGCAAGCGCCCAATACGACGCCAGCGGACGAGACGAGACGCTCTGATCCTCATCCCTTCTCCGGAGTCTTCTTACGGCGAAATTCTGTGCCTGGTGACTCGCTCCCAGGACGCCAGGATGAAGGCGGTTGCCGAATTGGTCTCCACGACCAGAAGGACGGCCAAAGGGGACCTCCTGCTGGAGCTAACTGGCGTAGAACATGACGCCAAGAAGCTCATGGAGGACATCGGCAGTGTGCTGGGGGACAGGATCTCCATCCGAGCAGCCACGCCCCAGTCTCTATTCGTCGTGCGAGACCTGGATGAGCTAGCCTCCGGCGAGGAACTCGCTGAAGCGCTCTCCGAGCAGGCAGGACTCCCGATCAACTCGATGGCAGTCAGGAGCTTCAGAGCCGGTCGCTTCAAGACTCAGACCGCGACGGTCTCAGTGCCGACCAACTTGGCGAACCTGCTTACGGCGTTGGGCAAGGTGAAGATACTGTGGTGCAAGTGCCCGATCAAGGAAGTGGATTCCCGCCCGAAGTGTTTTAAATGCTTGGAGGTGGGCCACATCGCCAGCAGGTGCAAGAGTCCGGTGGACAGAAGCAAGTCCTGCTTCAAGTGCGGGCAAGAAGGGCACAAAATTGCAACGTGCACTAACCCAGTGCGTTGCTTCAGGTGCGTCAACAAGAAGCTGAAGGACGTCAACCACCAGGCTAGCAGCCGCAGCTGCCCACTGATGGCGTCCGCCGGAGCGGCTTTCGTACCAAGGGCATGAAGGTGATTCAGATAAACCTGAACCACTGTGCGGCAGCACAAGACCTGCTGTCGCAGTCATCGAGGGAGTGCGGCGCTGATCTCGCTGTGCTCAGCGAGCCTTACAAGGTCTGGACGAGCCCTAACTGGGCGGCCGACAGCTCGGGCAAAGCCACCCTCTGGACGTGCGGCCCAGGAGCTACCCGCCTCTCCCAGGTACTCGCTTCGAGCGGGTTCGTCAGAGCGAAAGTAGGCCACTGGTGGGTATACAGTGTCTACCTCGCTCCGAGCCTATCGCTGGCGGAGTTCTGCGTCAGGGTGGACCGACTGGCCACCGATGCCAGGGGCCGTCACCCGGTTTTGATCGCGGGCGACTTCAACGCCTGGGCCGTGGACTGGGGCAGCACCTACACCAACGCCAGAGGTAGGTCGCTGTTGGAGGCCTTTGCCATGCTTGATGTTGCGCTCCTTAATTCGGGGGGGCAACACACGTTCTCCCGGATCGGTGCTGGCTCAGTGGTCGACCTTACATTTGTGAGCGGCTCCAGAGCCACCCAGTGCGTTTGGGAGCTCAGCGGGTCACACTCGAGACCGGCGAGGAGCTACAGGGCCGACACACTGGATGTACGGCTGTTCTCGGAGGGCATGGAGAGACTAAATGTCTCTGGCTCCGCCGAGCAGATGGCTGAAGATGCCATGCGGCAGCTCCAGGCGGTCTGCAACGACTGCATGCAAGTCAGGAGGTCCCACAGCCACCACCGCGAGCCGGTGTTTTGGTGGAATCAGTCGATAGCCGACGCGCGGAGAGACTGCGTCCGTTCGCGGCGACGCTACCAGCGGTCGTATGGTACCACCTCCCTTCTGGACAAAAGGCGGGAGTACCAGACCTGTCGCAGAGCACTTAAGGCTGCTATTCGGGTAAGCAAATCCAAGTGTTTCCTTGAACTTTGTGATTCGGCGGACCGCGACCCGTGGGGCAGCGCTTACAAAACGGTCGTCAAGCGTATAAACTGCCCCGGCAAACTTGCGCCGCTCGCGCCGGAGAGCCTAAAGCGGATCGTGGAACACCTGTTCCCATCGATGGACGTCCCAACATTCCCCGACGCCGGCGACTCCCTGGCATGTTTTGCCCCGGTCACGGCACATGAGATTCAGGAGGCGGCCGCAAGGGTAAAGACGTCGAAGGCCGCTGGCCCCGATAATATACCCAATAAGGCCCTGAAGCTCGCACTGACGTGTCGGCCTGACCTCTTTGCGGGGCTGTTCAGCAGGTGCTTGGCAGAGGGCGTGTTCCCGCCCAGGTGGAAGTTGCAGAGGCTGGTTCTGTTGCCGAAGCCCGGAAAGCCGCCGGACGACCCGGCATCCTTCCGACCAATCTGCCTCATCGACGGAGCCGGAAAGGTGCTCGAGCACTTAATTGGAACGCGCCTAGAGGAGGCGATCCGATCAGCTGGCGACCTCTCGGCCGCGCAGTTCGGCTTCCGAAAGGCTAAATCCACCGTCGATGCCATCTCCAAGGTGGTAGACATCGCCAGTCGGCAATAGCCGGAAAGAGGTGGAAAGGCGGCTCGAAAGAGTACTGCCTTGTGGTAACGCTTGATGTACGCAACGCCTTCAACACGGCGAGATGGAGCTGCATCATGGAGGCACTATCCAGCTTCGGAGTCCCCCCATACCTCATGAAGTCGATGAGCAGCTACTTCAAGGACCGTACGTTGGAGTTTTCCACCTCCGACGGCGCTGAGTCTGTTGAGCTTTCCTGCGGTGTACCTCAAGGTTCCGTATTAGCACCGCTACTATGGAACGCGATGTACGACGGAGTACTGCGCCTCTCACTGCCCGGTCGGTCCGAGCTCGTGGGCTTCGCCGACCACATTGCGGTGGTCGTCGTGGATAAGATGCTATCTCGTGCCGAAGAGACCTGCAACTCGTGCATCGTGGCCATCAGCTCATGGCTGTCGAGCGTAGGCCTGCAGCTAGCGCCGCAGAAGACGGAAGCCGTGCTGATAAGCAGCAGAAAAAAGGGCGAAACCGCAACCATCGAGGTGGGTGGCGCATCGATCAGATCGTCCAGAGCGATTAAATACCTGGGAGTCATGCTGGATACGAGGCTCTCGTTCCGTGAGCACCTCGCTTATGCCAGCACTAAGGCGGCTACTTCCTTCCGGGCGCTGTCTCGGATCATGCTGAACCGTAGAGGCCCTAAACAAGGGAGTAGACTACTCCTAACGAGCGTGACGAGAGCAACCCTGCTGTACGCTGCCCCGGTCTGGGCGCACGCCATGGCGACGCCCTCGTATAGCCGAGGAATGAATGCGACGCACCGGCTCGCCGCTCTGCGTATATGCAGCGCATTCAGAACAGTGTTGGACCAGGCGGCACTGGTCCTAGCCGGGACACCCCCCTTGGATCTCCTGGCCAAGGAACAGGCCACCCTCTTCGGGCGTCTCGAGCCGTGGACCGGCAGGAAGCACGGCCAGGTTAACTTCTTCCTGACCCAAATCCTGAGCGGCCATGGGTGCTTCAGAGGGTACCTCTACACGCGCGCAGACGGCTCAGAGGAGACCGCGGAGCACGTAGTGTTCATCTGCGGGCAATTCGAGAGCGAGAGGAGGCGACTGGAGGAGTTCCTAGGCGACCAGATCAGCGTGGACAACCTGGTCGATATGATGCTCGTCAGCAATGCCAACTGGCAGGCGGTGAGCAATTATGCTGCGACGGTTATGACCAGACTCCGGGAGGAGGAACGGCGCAGGAGAGGCGTACCAGGCTAATGGGGGCTATGCTTTCGCGAAGCAATGCTTTGCGGCCGTACCGCGAGGTCTTCGTCTCCATTTTCTAGCCACCCCCCCCCCCCACCCACCTTGTACATTACCCTCACACCCCCCATCCCACTAAATAAAGCATGAATTAAAAAAAAAAAAAAAAAAAGGTGTAGGAAGTGGAAATAAATGCAAGCGGATCACAGCGAACGAAGAGAATTTCGAATTTGGAAGTTTCACTGTGGCTTATGGCATATATTTAAACATACACTTTTTGAATGTTGAATTCGCGGAAAATTAAAATAAATTAATTGCGATTCGGACTTGGAAGCTGCCGTAGTGTCGGATCAATCGGACTCGGATTTCGACAAAAATCATAAAAATGAACGGCAGGACAGCAAAGTAAAATGTTTACTTATCTTGTATGTCGTTTAATATTTTGATCAGCTCGGAAGCTTGTAAACAATACACTTTCAAAATGAAATGGATGCTAGTTATTAATATATATCACATATTTGGTTAACAAACTAGGCTAATCGTATACGCTTCTTGAGCATAATAAAGAGCACTCCGGCACATATAAACGTATAGGCGGTCAGTATAAGCACACATTCGAGATCATCCCGTTCTTGCGGTTCCAGAGCCAAGTTAACTAGCCCCGTGAGTAGGTTTGAGAGCATAAAATCCGTCAGACCATTCATATTGAGGCTCTCAACAAAGGTGGGCAGGGATTGGAAGGGTAGCTTGTCCCCATTTCCAATCATTTTCATGTTTCCGATTTGCTTAAGTTCGAAGAAAAATGCATATATAAGAATCAGACTTAAGCAGATTGCGAACGTCCAGATCACATAGCCAAAGCTAAAGGTTACACGAGCAATGCCAGTTAAGAAGGCGGTACTAAAGGCTAGTAGCCAACATATCACGGCTGCAACTAGGATTTTCTTCAACTTGCTGGTCAACTGTTTGTAACTGAGATGATCCTGGGCGGTGTACCACTTGGACAGGTAAACACTAAGCAAATATAGAGCCACACAGCCGTGTATGGAGCTTAAGCCCTCTCGATTGGCACTAAGGAAACCATCGTGGGGGGCAGACGAAATCACATATTTGGAAAGGCCCAGCTGCAGCACAAGTTCGTGCAGGAAGAGCATGCTCAAGGCTAGAGCCAGGAGCTGTTCATCCGACTGCACCAGCAGACTATAGCAGCTGCCCATCAGTTTGGTGAAGCCCAGGATGAAGAAAGCATTCAAATGCTTGCCATATTCCGCTTGATCCTGGTGATAGCCAATCGCTGTGATGACAACGGTTCGGGCTAGGCCTAAGACCAGTAATGGAACCACTGATCTGGGCAGCCTTCGCAGATCGGCAAGATTCTTAGCACGCTTTGAGACCAAACCCATGGTAACGACGAACAAACCGATGCCCATATCCATTGCAGAGGCTCCAAACCTCTTACTCTTGCGATAGTTAGAGGGACAAGCATCGAAATCCACGGCTAGAATGGCGGCGCAAGTTCCAGTATAAGCGGTGGCTCTCAGCAGAGTGAAGACAATAGGCCGTCTGCCGATCTCGAATTTGGTCTTCGGTGAAGAATCGCCTTCAACATTTGCGTACAGATAAACCAATATACCTAAGGCAACCACCAGGGAATACGTCTCGATATAATCACTGCCCACGGTGATCAGAAACAAGGAGGGAAAGCCAATCAAGAGGAACTCCTGCAGGAATCTTCGTGTGGAATGCTGTGGCAGGTGGCCACAAAGTAGTCGCGAGAGGATGAAACCCAAGAACGTGGGCCATATCGCCAAGAAACTATTGACACTTTCCGTGAAAGAGTTCCAGGATTTCAGGTCCACGCTGGGTTTAACGACGTCATCAATATAAAAGGGGTTAAGCATCTCCACTTCCATGGCATTGCAGTTTTCAATTAAGTTCTTCCTGTCTGTAAAGGTGGCAGTTTTCTCTTTCGCCTCCTTATTCTGAAATGCACTGGATCACACTGCCTCCGGAAAATAAGCGCCCTTTTGGCGTGAACATTGTGTATTCGACTAGACGATCTTGAATGAGACGGCAATATACCTTTGTATTTATCTCACTTGCACTAGTTAGTTCAGTTGAAAGTTTAACATCACTTGGTCCTGACTTGACAGACTTATTTTGATAGGTCTTAAATTCCGTTGGTGATAGAAGTGGACGAGATTCTCTATTGTAATAACTTTCTTTAAATCTTGCATATATGTCATACAAGACTGCAAATCGATTTTCATCATATTTAATATTCAAATCCTCATAGGGATATACGTCAGAATTTAGATATATCCATGATACAATTAGAAAGGTAGTCCAGTTAGATTTTGACAAGTACTGAAATAAACTGAAAGGCACTGAACAACTGAACTGATCTGTTAACTGTTATTGTTAACAATTTATTATTAAACTTGCAGTCAGGGTACAGCCTAGAGACTGCTCCCACAATAATGTCAATAATATCACTGCAAGTACATGCTTGCGGCAATTAGAGCAATATGCCATGTTGACACATGGGTTAAAGATTTAAAATTTAACAAAATCGGCCAAGCACAACCTTCACTCTAAAAAATCAAACATGTACTGATTTCAGTGCCTGACTAGAGACCGACGAGAGCTGACTGGACTACCTTTCTAGTTGTAGCATGGATATAACCTTGCTTTTCTCAAATTATTTGAAATTAATTCTCCATTTAATGTAATGCTATGATAGCAAAGCGTGGTCGTTCCCTATTTCCGGCCAGTTCCACATTCCATACGTGTTGCGTTGCTTGTACTAGTGTAGGATTAATATGCATTTCCCAACTACGAAGTGGAAGACTATCACCGCTTTTAACAACATTCTGCATTTTAATTTTTGCGATATCGCTTGGAACAACATGAGGTAATGTTATGTATGGCTGTATTATGTGAATTTCCATCAACTGTTTTGACGTACATATCATCTGTATTTTTAGCTAGTATGAGGATGATTTCATGTTTGCAATTTAATACAACTTTCTTATAGTCTTCAGCAAATCCCATCAACATTTTCAGTGGTACAGAAAAGGTGAAATGTCCGCCAGATCTGATGTTCTCTCCTCCCACCAGCCAGCATTGAGATAATGATGACCCTCCTGTTGTCCGGAGAAGAGATAGTTCTTGAGTGTCGATGTAATACCAGTGAAGCTAGGACACGCTCAAGTTCAAATCAATTTAATTCATATCTTATTTCATCCAAAAAATTGGCCTTGCTTTTATTTTTTGAGCAAACCATCAACAAAATTTGTACAGCTTTCTCTTGTATTTTTTTCAATAATTTTACTAAGAGTTCCTTCAAAGTGGAGAAAGCTTTCAAATGGAAGGACAAATAAATCCTGGTTTTGTTTTGTAATTGTATTTTGTAATTGTCTTGAAGTTTCGTTGATATGGATAATAGTTTCATCATTAATTGGCTTATCAAGAACGTGAAAGATTTCAGAAGATTCGTGTGCAATGGACTGCATGTTTAATAACTTTTTCAGTTGGCTGTTCACCAGCGCTCGTTTGTTTTCGAAACGCTCAGATAGGTTTTTCCAGGCTGAGCGGAAACCATCGTTGGTGAGTGGCGAATTGGAAACTACGGAATGAGCTTCACCACTAGTCTTGGTATTTAGATAGAACAATTTTTCAACGGGGGTCAGCGCAGGATTGTCGATATAGACTACTGTGAATAGGTCTCGGAAAGTCGGCCAGCGAATTTAATCGCCCGAGAAAACTTCTGTTTCGCACGGAGAAAGCTGACAGCCAGACGAATAGGAATTTTGGGGCAAAACGGGTTGGATTTGAGCTGCATTGGAAGCGATCGTATCGATCTGTTCCATGAGCTTTGCGGCACACCTTTCGTAAATAAAATAGGCATACTCGTATTTTGCCTTTAGAGTAGGTAAGGTGTCCCCCGTGCCCTCTAAGCCAACTGAAATGCTCTGAACAAGCTTCATATTCTTTCTCGACCTTATCCCATAGCGCTCGGACTTGGTCGAGATGAATTTGAAACGTATATTTGGATGGACTGGGTGCTGCTGGATTGCAGACCTTGGAATCGAAGTGACTTAGACGGTCACAGATCAAAGTAAACTTAGTTAAACCGGAAGAAGTCATTCTTGATATTTAAAGACAACTGGTTTGTTTGTCTATGGATTAATTTTTGTTCGATTTAGTTATACGTGTCGAAGTTGGAATTGGAATTTAGGAACCAATCGGAATGTATTAGGAATTTAATTTAATTGGGTAGTGTAATTTTATTGTGTAGTGGCGGAGATGTACGGAGATGTACGGTCACACTAATGCGGATATGGAAGCGCACTTGAATTTCTAACTGATTTAGTTAGTTGGGATTTTATAAAAAATAATTTTAAAATTATTTTGTGTGCCTGGATTTATTCAGTTGACCGCTGCTGTATTTTCCGCGGTACTGTTCTTGAAGATAAGGCGTGCGTGTGAATATGTTTGTGCAATGCACAATGTGCATTCGCCGTTTGCCAATGCAGAATAGCGGAGACAACGAGAGGCGGAAAAATTGCCAAAAATCGGAGCTTCGACTTGCAGTCGAATATGTATTATGTATGTTTATTTGGATGAAGCTCCGCTCAGGATAGAGCAGGGAAGAGCTGATAAATAAATTAAGTCGGCGTTTCTGTGCCGTGATTTTGGGGATATATTTATTTATTTATAGGAGCGGTGGACTGTATTTGTAGAATTAGAATTGTAGAATTTGTAGAATTATGTAGTTTAAAGTTTAGGAAATATTGCAAATATATTTATTTTAAGTTTAAATATTTATAAGTGTATATATTTATTTAATTTTGTTAAAATTGCTTTTGGCGCTCGTAGATCAGAGGAGTGGACTGTATTGTATATCAGAGAGTGTAAATATGTAAATGCAAGCGGAACACAGTGAACGAAGAGAAATTCGAATTTGGAAGTTTCACTGTGGCTTATGGCATATATTTAAACATACACTTTTTGAATGTTGAATTCGCGGAAAATTAAATTAATTGCGATTCGGACTTGGAAGCTGCCGTAGTGTCGGATCAATCGGACTCGGATTTAGACAAAAATCATAAAAATGAACGGCAGGGCAGCAAAGTAAAATGTTTACTTATCTTGTATGTCGTTTAATATTTTGATCAACTCGGAAGCTTGTAAACAATACACTTTCAAAATGAAATGGATGCTAGTTATTAATATATATCACATATTTGGCTAACAAACTAGGCTAATCGTATACGCTTCTTGAGCATAATAAAGAGCACTCCGGCACATATAAACGTATAGGCGGTCAGTATAAGCACACATTCGAGATCATCCCGTTCTTGCGGTTCCAGAGCCAAGTTAAATAGCCCCGTGAGGAGGTTTGAGAGCATAAAATGCGTCAGACCATTCATATTGAGGCTCTCAACAAAGGTGGGCAGGGATTGGTAGGGTAGCTTGTCCCCATTTCCAATCATTTTCATGTTTCCGATTTGCTTAAGTTCGAAGAAAAATGCATATATAAGAATTAGACTTAAGCAGATTGCGAACGTCCAGATCACATAGCCAAAGCTAAAGGTTACACGAGCAATACCAGTTAAGAAGGCGCTACTAAAGGCTAGTAACCAACAGATCACGGCTGCAACTAGGATTTTCTTCAACTTGCTGGTCAACTGTTTGTAACTGAGATGATCCTGGGCGGTGTACCACTTGGACAGGTAAACACTAAGCAAATATAGAGCCACACAGCCGTGTATGGAGCTTAAGCCCTCTCGATTGGCACTAAGGAAACCATCGTGGGGGGCAGACGACATCACATATTTGGAAAAGGCCCAGCTGCAGCACAAGTTCGTGCAGGAAGAGCATGCTCAAGGCTAGAGCCAGGAGCTGTTCATCCGACTGCACCAGCAGACTATAGCAGCTGCCCATCAGTTTGGTGAAGCCCAGGATGAAGAAAGCATTCAAATGCTTGCCATATTCCGCTTGATCCTGGTGATAGCCAATCGCTGTGATGACAACGGTTCGGGCTAGGCCTAAGACCAGTAATGGAACCACTGATCTGGGCAGCCTTCGCAGATCGTCAAGATTCTTAGCACGCTTTGAGACCAAACCCATGGTAACGACGAACAAACCGATGCCCATATCCATTGCAGAGGCTCCAAACCTCTTACTCTTGCGATAGTTAGAGGGACAAGCATCGAAATCCACGGCTAGAATGGCGGCGCAAGTTCCAGTATAAGCGGTGGCTCTCAGCAGAGTGAAGACAATAGGCCGTCTGCCGATCTCGAATTTGGTCTTCGGTGAAGAATCGCCTTCAACATTTGCGTACAGATAAACCAATATACCTAAGGCAACCACCAGGGAATACGTCTCGATATAATCACTGCCCACGGTGATCAGAAACAAGGAGGGAAAGCCAATCAAGAGGAACTCCTGCAGGAATCTTCGTGTGGAATGCTGTGGCAGGTGGCCACAAAGTAGTCGCGAGAGGATGAAACCCAAGAACGTGGGCCATGTCGCCAAGAAACTATTGACACTTTCCGTGAAAGAGTTCCAGGATTTCAGGTCCACGCTGGGTTTAACGACGTCATCAATATAAAAGGGGTTAAGCATCTCCACTTCCATGGTATTGCAGTTTTCAATTAAGTTCTTCCTGTCTGTAAAGGTGGCAGTTTTTTCTTTCGCCTCCTTGTCTGACGAATAAAATATTACTTAAAATAATTCTGCCGGCAACGAATAAGTAAACAATAACAAAACTTTTGTTACAAAAGTATGACTGTTCGGTGTTAAAGCCACCGGAACTGCTGGAGATATAATTATCCAGCTCGAAGGACCAAATGTTCGGAGGGGGGGGGGTCTTTATTCTGAAATGCACTCGATAAGAAAAACACGGAAGAACTTTCGGGGTGATACGCGACGTGCGTCTTTATTTGGTTAATCGTAAATTAACAAAGAAGAAGGCTTAACACTAGCTTGGGGAGAGCGGATTAGCAGCTCTATGCACGAAAGTGCAGTGGAAGAGGGAGAGAGAGAGCGAGAGCGAGTGCACTGGATCACACTGCCTCCGGAAAATAAGCGCCCTTTTGGCGTGAACATTGTGTATTCGACTAGACGATCATGAATGAGACGGCAATATACCTTTGTATTCATCTCACTTGCACTAGTTAGTTCAGTTGAAAGTTTGACATCACTTGGTCCTGACTTGACAGACTCATTTTGATAGGTCTTAAATTCCGTTGGTGATAGAAGTGGACGAGATTCTCTATTGTAATAACTTTCTTTAAATCTTGCATACATGTCATACAAGACTGCAAATCGATTTTCATCATATTTAATATTCAAATCCTCATAGGGATATACGTCAGAATTTAGATATAACCATGATACAATTAGAAAGGTAGTCCAGTTAGATTTTGACAGGTACTGAAATAAACTGAAAGGCACTGAACAACTGAACTGATCTGTTAACTGTTATTGTTAACAATTTATTATTAAACTTGCAGTCAGGGTACAGCCTAGAGACTGCTCCCACAATAATGTCAATAATATCACTGCAAGTACATGCTTGCGGCAATTAGAGCAATATGCCATGTTGACACATGGGTTAAAGATTTAAAATTTAACAAAATCGGCCAAGTACAACCTTCCCTCTAAAAAATCAAACATGTACTGATTTCAGTGCCTGACTAGTGACCGACGAGAGCTGACTGGACTACCTTTCTAGTTGTAGCATGGATATAACCTTGCTTTTCTCAAATTATTTGAAATTAATTCTCCATTTAATGTAATGCTATGATAGCAAAGCGTGGTCGTTCCCTATTTCCGGCCAGTTCCACATTCCATACGTGTTGCGTTGCTTGTACTAGTGTAGGATTAATATGCATTTCCCAACTACGAAGTGGAAGACTATCACCGCTTTTAACAACATTCTGCATTTTAATTTTTGCGATATCGCTTGGAACAACATGAGGTACCTTCCAGCTAATGTTATGTATGGCTGTATTATGTGATTTTCCATCAACTGTTTTGACGTACATATCATCTGTATTTTTAGCTAGTATGAGGATGATTTCATGTTTGCAATTTAATACAACTTTCTTATAGTCTTCAGCAAATCCCATCAACATTTTCAGTGGTACAGAAAAGGTGAAATGTCCGCCAGATCTGATGTTCTCTCCTCCCACCAGCCAGCATTGAGATAATGATGACCCTCCTGTTGTCCGGCGAAGAGATAGTTCTTGAGTGTCGATGTAATACCAGTGAAGCTAGGACACGCTCAAGTTCACATCAATTTAATTCATATCTTATTTCATCAAAAAAATTGGCCTTGCAGTTATTTTTGAGCAAACCATCAACAAAATTTGTACAGCTTTCTCTTGTATTTTTTTCAATAATTTTACTAAGAGTTCCTTCAAAGTGGAGAAAGCTTTCAAATGGAAGGACAAATAAATCCTGGTTTTGATTTCGATTTCGTTAGTTCGTCCTATCCTAGAATATGGATCTTGCGTCTGGAGCCCTCAGTATGGGGTTCAGAGTACACGCATTGAGTCAGTTCAGAAGAACTTTCTGCTTTTCGCTTTACGCGGTTTGAACTGGGATCCAAACCAGAGGTTACCCTCTTACTCTAGTAGACTTCTCCTAATTAACTTACCTTCTTTAGCTAACCGTAGAACCATGCTTGGCATTACGTTCATTTTTAACCTTATCCACGGTAACGTGGAAAGTGCTGACTTGCTGGGTCAGCTTAACTTTCACGTACCGAGTAGAAATACTAGATCCTATATTCCTTTAGTTTTGAGCCAATGTAGAACGTCTTTTGAATTGCATGAACCCTTAGAGTCTTATGTGCAAATTATAACGATTTGTACATGATAACATCAAACGTAGATAGCCTTCCCCAACTAAAAACCTTAATATTAACCCACTTAGTACGCATGCAGGCAAACAGTCGGGCAGCACGCCAGTAGTAACTTCCTCGTATTCCTTTTCTATACTTTCATTTGTCGCGCCTACTAACACCTAACACAAACAGGCACGTGCTTGGTGTCAGATGGGCCACTTGAATGTACTGATCGTAGTGCATCAACGTCCGAATAATTTTGTTTTGTAATTGTATTGTATTGTCTTGAAGTTTCGTTGATATGGATAATAGTTTCATCATTAATTGGCTTATCAAGAACGTGAAAGATTTCATTAATTTGAAACTACGTTTTTATATTAAATCCAAGTGATTTTAAGATCAATTTATTTTTTAATTTGAGAGCAGTTCGCTTGCGAGAAGCTCCTTCAGATGACGACAATGACGATGATGATCCCATAATGAGAGCGTCAGTTTTGGAAGCTTCGTGGAACACACATACACCAGGAGACAATCTCAATTATCCGTAGGAATGCCGGACAAATTTAGGGATGTGGGGCAGTTTTGGATCGTATTTTGCAGCTCCTTCAAGGCTGCAGAAGATTCGTGTGCAATGGACTGCATGTTTAATAACTTTTTCAGTTGGCTGTTCACCAGCGCTCGTTTGTTTTCGAAACGCTCAGATAGGTTTTTCCAGGCTGAGCGGAAACCATCGTTGGTGAGTGGCGAATTGGAAACTACGGAATGAGCTTCACCACTAGTCTTGGTATTTAGATAGAACAACTTTTCAACGGGGGTCAGCGCAGGATTGTCGATATAGACTACTGTGAATAGGTCTCGGAAAGTCGGCCAGCGAATGTAATCGCCCGAGAAAACTTCTGTTTCGCACGGAGAAAGCTGACAGCCAGACGAATAGGAATTTTGGGGCGGAACGGGTTGGATTTGAGCTGCATTGGAAGCGATCGTATCGATCTGTTCCATGAGCTTTGCGGCACACCTTTCGTAAATAAAATAGGCATACTCGTATTTTGCCTTTAGAGTAGGTAAGGTGTCCCCCGTGCCCTCTAAGCCAACTGAAATGCTCTGAACAAGCTTCATATTCTTTCTCGACCTTATCCCATAGCGCTCGGACTTGGTCGAGATGAATTTGAAACGTATATTTGGATGGACTGGGTGCTGCTGGATTGCAGACCTTGGAATCGAAGTGACTTAGACGGTCACAGATCAAAGTAAACTTAGTTAAACCGGAAGAAGTCATTCTTGATATTTAAAGACAACTGGTTTGTTTGTCTATGGATTAATTTTTGTTCGATTTAGTTATACGTGTCGAAGTTGGAATTGGAATTTAGGAACCAATCGGAATGTATTAGGAATTTAATTTAATTGGGTAGTGTAATTTTATTGTGTAGTGGCGGAGATGTACGGAGATGTACGGTCACACTAATGCGGATATGGAAGCGCACTTGAATTTCTAACTGATTTAGTTAGTTGGGATTTTATAAAAAATAATTTTAAAATTATTTTGTGTGCCTGGATTTATTCAGTTGACCGCTGCTGTATTTTCCGCGGTACTGTTCTTGAAGATAAGGCGTGCGTGTGAATATGTTTGTGCAATGCACAATGTGCATTCGCCGTTTGCCAATGCAGAATAGCGGAGACAACGAGAGGCGGAAAAATTGCCAAAAATCGGAGCTTCGACTTGCAGTCGAATATGTATTATGTATGTTTATTTGGATGAAGCTCCGCTCAGGATAGAGCAGGGAAGAGCTGATAAATAAATTAAGTCGGCGTTTCTGTGCCGTGATTTTGGGGATATATTTATTTATTTATAGGAGCGGTGGACTGTATTTGTAGAATTAGAATTGTAGAATTTGTAGAATTATGTAGTTTAAAGTTTAGGAAATATTGCAAATATATTTATTTTAAGTTTAAATATTTATAAGTGTATATATTTATTTAATTTTGTTAAAATTGCTTTTGGCGCTCGTAGATCAGAGGAGTGGACTGTATTGTATATCGGAGAGTGTAAATATGTAAATGCAAGCGGAACACAGTGAACGAAGAGAAATTCGAATTTGGAAGTTTCACTGTGGCTTATGGCATATATTTAAACATACACTTTTTGAATGTTGAATTCGCGGAAAATTAAATTAATTGCGATTCGGACTTGGAAGCTGCCGTAGTGTCGGATCAATCGGACTCGGATTTAGACAAAAATCATAAAAATGAACGGCAGGGCAGCAAAGTAAAATGTTTACTTATCTTGTATGTCGTTTAATATTTTGATCAACTCGGAAGCTTGTAAACAATACACTTTCAAAATGAAATGGATGCTAGTTATTAATATATATCACATATTTGGCTAACAAACTAGGCTAATCGTATACGCTTCTTGAGCATAATAAAGAGCACTCCGGCACATATAAACGTATAGGCGGTCAGTATAAGCACACATTCGAGATCATCCCGTTCTTGCGGTTCCAGAGCCAAGTTAAATAGCCCCGTGAGGAGGTTTGAGAGCATAAAATGCGTCAGACCATTCATATTGAGGCTCTCAACAAAGGTGGGCAGGGATTGGTAGGGTAGCTTGTCCCCATTTCCAATCATTTTCATGTTTCCGATTTGCTTAAGTTCGAAGAAAAATGCATATATAAGAATTAGACTTAAGCAGATTGCGAACGTCCAGATCACATAGCCAAAGCTAAAGGTTACACGAGCAATACCAGTTAAGAAGGCGCTACTAAAGGCTAGTAGCCAACAGATCACGGCTGCAACTAGGATTTTCTTCAACTTGCTGGTCAACTGTTTGTAACTGAGATGATCCTGGGCGGTGTACCACTTGGACAGGTAAACACTAAGCAAATATAGAGCCACACAGCCGTGTATGGAGCTTAAGCCCTCTCGATTGGCACTAAGGAAACCATCGTGGGGGCAGACGACATCACATATTTGGAAAAGGCCCAGCTGCAGCACAAGTTCGTGCAGGAAGAGCATGCTCAAGGCTAGAGCCAGGAGCTGTTCATCCGACTGCACCAGCAGACTATAGCAGCTGCCCATCAGTTTGGTGAAGCCCAGGATGAAGAAAGCATTCAAATGCTTGCCATATTCCGCTTGATCCTGGTGATAGCCAATCGCTGTGATGACAACGGTTCGGGCTAGGCCTAAGACCAGTAATGGAACCACTGATCTGGGCAGCCTTCGCAGATCGTCAAGATTCTTAGCACGCTTTGAGACCAAACCCATGGTAACGACGAACAAACCGATGCCCATATCCATTGCAGAGGCTCCAAACCTCTTACTCTTGCGATAGTTAGAGGGACAAGCATCGAAATCCACGGCTAGAATGGCGGCGCAAGTTCCAGTATAAGCGGTGGCTCTCAGCAGAGTGAAGACAATAGGCCGTCTGCCGATCTCGAATTTGGTCTTCGGTGAAGAATCGCCTTCAACATTTGCGTACAGATAAACCAATATACCTAAGGCAACCACCAGGGAATACGTCTCGATATAATCACTGCCCACGGTGAAACAGGGAGGGAAAGCCAATCAAGAGGAACTCCTGCAGGAATCTTCGTGTGGAATGCTGTGGCAGGTGGCCACAAAGTAGTCGCGAGAGGATGAAACCCAAGAACGTGGGCCATGTCGCCAAGAAACTATTGACACTTTCCGTGAAAGAGTTCCAGGATTTCAGGTCCACGCTGGGTTTAACGACGTCATCAATATAAAAGGGGTTAAGCATCTCCACTTCCATGGTATTGCAGTTTTCAATTAAGTTTTTCCTGTCTGTAAAGGTGGCAGTTTTTTCTTTCGCCTCCTTGTCTGACGAATAAAATATTACTTTAAATAATTTTGCTGACAACGAATTTATTCTGAAATGCACTCGATAAGAAAAACACGGAAGAACTTTCGGGGTGTTACGCGACGTGCGTCTTTATTTGGTTAATCGTAGAAGAATCGAAGAAGGCTTAATACTAGCTTGGGGAGAGCGGATTAGCAGCTCTATGCACGAAAGTGCAGTGGAAGAGGGAGAGAGAGAGCGAGTGCACTGGATCACACTGCCTCCGGAAAATAAGCGCCCTTTTGGCGTGAACATTGTGTATTCGACTAGACGATCATGAAAGAGACGGCAATATACCTTTGTATTCATCTCACTTGCACTAGTTAGTTCAGTTGAAAGTTTAACATGACTTGGTCCTGATTTGACAGACTCATTTTGATAGGTCTTAAATTCCGTTGGTGATAGAAGTGAATGAGATTCTCTATTGTAATAACTTTCTTTAAATCTTGCATACATGTCATACAAGACGGCAAATCGATTTTCATCATATTTAATATTCAAATCCTCATAGGGATATACGTCAGAATTTAGATATAACCATGATACAATTAGAAAGGTAGTCCAGTTAGATTTTGACTGGTACTGAAATAAACTGAAAGGCACTGAACAACTGAACTGATCTATTAACTGTTATTGTTAACAATTTATTATTAAACTTGCAGTCAGGGTACAGCCTAGAGACTGCTCTCACAATAATTTCAATAATATCACTGCAAGTACATGCTTGCGGCAATTAGAGCAATATGCCATGTTGACACATGGGTTAAAGATTTAAAACTTAACAAAATCGGCCAAGCACAACCTTCCCTCTAAAAAATCAAACATGTACTGATTTCAGTGCCTGACTAGAGACCGACGAGAGCTGACTGGACTACCTTTCTAATTGTAGCATGGATATAACCTTGCTTTTCTCAAATTATTTGAAATTAATTCTCCATTTAATGTAATGCTATGATAGTAAAGCGAGGTCGTTCCCTATTTCCGGCCAGTTCCACATTCCATACGTGTTGCGTTCCTTGTACTAGTGTAGGATTAATATGCATTTCCCAACTACGAAGTGGAAGACTATCACCGCTTTTAACAACATTCTGCATTTTAATTTTTGCGATATCGCTTGGAACAACATGAGGTACCTTCCAGCTAATGTTATGTATGGCTGTATTATGTGATTTTCCATCAACTGTTTTGATGTACATATCATTTGTATTTTTAGTTAGTATGAGGATGATTTCATGTTTGCAATTTAATACAACTTTCTTATAGTCTTCAGCAAATCCCATCAACATTTTCAGTGGTACAGAAAAGGTGAAATGTCCGCCAGACCTGTTGTTCTCTCCTCCCACCAGCCAGCATTGAGATAATGATGACCCTCCTGTTGTCCGGCGAAGAGCTAGTTCTTGAGTGCCGATGTAATACTAGTGAAGCTAGGACACGCTCAAGTTCACATCAATTTAATTCATATCTTATTTCATCAAAAAAATTGGCCTTGCAGTTATTTTTGAGCAAACCATCAACAAAATTTGTACTGCTTGCTCTTGTATTCTTGTCAATAATTTTACTAAGAGTTCCTTCAAAGTGGAGAAAGCTTTCAAATGGAAGGACAACTAAATCCTGGTTTTGTTTTGTAATTGTATTGTATTGTCATGAAGTTTCGTTGACATGGATAATAGTTTCATCATTAATTGGCTTATCAAGAACGTGAAAGATTTCATTAATTTGAAACTACGTTTTTATATTAAATCCAAGTGATTTTAAAATCAATTTATTTTTTAATTTGAGAGCAGTTCGCTTGCGAGAAGCTCCTTCAGATGACGACAATGACGATGATGATCCCATAATGAGAGCGTCAGTTTTGGAAGCTTCGTGGAACACACATACACCAGGAGACAATCCCAATTATCCGTAGGAATGCCGGACAAATTTAGGGATGTGAGGCAGTTTTGGATCGTATTTTGCAGCTCCTTCAAGGCTGCAGAAGATTCGTGTGCAATGGACTGCATGTTTAATAACTTTTTCAGTTGGCTGTTCACCAGCGCTCGTTTGTTTTCGAAACGCTCAGATAGGTTTTTCCAGGCTGAGCGGAAACCATCGTTGGTGAGTGGCGAATTGGAAACTACGGAATGAGCTTCACCACTTTTCTTGGCATTTAGATAGAACAACTTTTCAACGGGGGTCAGCGCAGGATTGTCGATATAGACTGCTGTGAAAAGGTCTCGGAAAGTCGGCCAGCGAATGTAATCGCCCGAGAAAACTTCTGTTTCGCAAGGGGAAAGCTGACAGCCAGACGAATAGAAATTTTGGGGCGGAACGGCACTTGAATTTCTATTTGATTTAGTTAGTTGGGATTTTATAAAAAATAATTTTAAACTTATTTTGTGTGCCTGGATTTATTCAGTTGACCGCTGCTGTATTTTCCGCGGTACTGTTCTTGAAGATAAGGCGTGCGTGTGAATATGTTTGTGCAATGCACAATGTGCATTCGCCGTTTGCCAATGCAGAATAGCGGAGACAACGAGAGGCGGAAAAATTGCCAAAAATCGGAGCTTCGACTTGCAGTCGAATATGTATTATGTATGTTTATTTGGATGAAATCCGCTCAGGATAGAGCAGGGAAGAGCTGATAAATAAATTAAGTCGGTGTTCTGTGACGTGATTTTGGGGATATATTTATTTATTTATAGGAGCGGTGGACTGTATTTGTAGAATTAGAATTGTAGAATTTGTAGAATTATGTAGATTAAAGTTTAGGAAATATTGCAAATATATTTATGTAAGAAAGTGTACCAGCAGAACGGCAGAGAGAGCGAATTAAAGCAGAAACAGCAGAGAGAGAGAGAGATCAGCAGAAATAAAGCAGAACAGCAGAGGAGAAGCGACAGTAGAGCAGAGCAGCAGAGCGACAGAAGAGAGCAGTAGAAACAACAGAGCGACAGAAGAGAGAAGGGACAGCAGAGAGAAGCGACAGCAGAGAGCAGCATGAGAAGCGAGAGAAGGGATTCGGAGAGTAGAAGTCAGCAGATACGGACGCCAGAGGAAGAGTTAAAAAAAAGCAGAAAAAACAAAAGCAGAAAACTTAAATTAAACTTGTAATATTCATCGTTAATAATAATACTGACATTTTAATATAATAATAAAAACCTAAGTTGAGTAAATCTCATCTTACATTTGGGGGCTCGTCCTAACCTGAAAATTGCAAGTGACGCCGTCCCGAAAAGTCTCAACGCCGTTCCGAGAAGTTTCAACGCTGTCCCGAAAAGTCTCAACCGTTCCGAGAAGTTTCAACGCTGTCCCGAAAAGTCTCAACGCCGTTCCGAGAAGTCTCAACGCTGTCCCGAGAAGTCTCAACGCCGTCCCGAAAAGTCTCAAAAGACGAAGAAGCAGAGTTTGACAGACGCCGGATAGCAACGGGGAATGAGTGTGAGTGAGAAGTAAATTAAGCAAGAGCCGTCGCGGATTCCAATTTCAAAAGGAAAACAGCCGTATTACACAAGATCAGTGGCTGCAGCAGACAAAAAGAATAAAATGAGTACGCCGTTGGAAAACGATTGCGAAATAAGTGGAAATGAAAATACAAAAGAAATGAAAAGCGTGCAAGAACTTGCGGCAATCAGCGGAGAGCGATGTGGGAATGTAACAAGAAGCAACGTGCAGAATCATGTCTTAACAAGCGGAGAGAAATGTGTGAATGCAAGAAGCAACGTGCAGAATCATGTCGGACCAAGTGGAGAGCAAGATGATGCTCCTGGTTTAATTGGAAACAGCTCGATCGACGAAAATACAAGAACGCTGAAAGATTTAGTGCAGCTTCTTGCTATTAAGATTGGAGCGGATGAGCGAAACAATGGTTGCTCGATTACGGCGGAGAGTTTTGCGAAGATCATTCCAGAGTTTGATGGAGAGTCCATACCGGTAAAGAGTTGGTTTGAGAATTTTAAGATGAATGCTGCAGCCTACGATCTGAACATTAAGCAGATGTATGTTCAGGCTCGCGCCAAAATGACGAACACAGCGAAGTTGTTTTTGGACTCTACGTATGTACACCAATACTCTGAGATGCGTATGCTGATGGAGTCAGAGTTCAGTCGACAATATGTGTGCAGCGCGGATGTACACGAGCAGCTCCGCGATCGCAAGAAACGCAAGCAGGAATCTTTTCACGAATACCAACTGCAGATGAAAAAGATCGCTTCACTTGGCAACATTGATGCACGTTCGGTTATCCGCTATGTTGTGGACGGCCTGAACATGATTTCAGTGATTTCAGTGATTTCAGATACTGCAAGTCGTACAAAGAACTACAGGAGCAGTATAAGGTTTTCGACCGTGTGGTCGAGAAGCCATTTAGACCGAACGATGGAAAGTGGAGGAAGCAGCACGAGGGACAGCACGACAGGAAGAGTCACTGCTTTAACTGCGGATCATTAGATCATCATCGTAAGGACTGCAAGTCTGTGCTTCCGTTGCAACAAAGAGGGCCACATGTCAAGAGATTGCCTGGGTCAGCTGCTGGCGTCCAAGTCGTACGCAGCTCAAGTCGCATGAAACATGTCACTATCAACAACGTGGCAGTGGAGTGTCTGGTAGATACGGGAGCCGATGTATCTATACTGCGGAAGTATATCTTCAACAAGATACCAAATGTTATCCTGGAGAGGTGTGCGTCGAAGCTTCGTGGGCTGGGAAGGAAGATTACGTGCCCAGTTGGCTACTTTTTGGCTGAGGTTGCGGTGGACAAGGAGATGACTAGACACAAGTTCGTCGTAGTGGAGGATGAAGACATCGAGTATGATGCGCTGCTCGGTTTTTATTTTGTATCGAAGTTTGACTTTTCGCTGTCGACCGACGGATACAAGTTTTCTTCCCCGCTGGGGAACTTAGGGCATCTACGAGAGCCTTCCACCTAACTCTATTTTGAGCTGTCTGTTTCGCATTTTCCCATGTGCTGTCAATTTGGGCTAGTTCTTGGTGAGCGGTTCTTCTCCAGGTTGCTCTTGGCCTTCCTACTCTCCTGCTTCCTTGGGGGTTCCAGTCCAGTGCCATCCTCACTATGCTACTAGGGTTTCTTCTGAGAGCGTGCCCTATCCACATCCATTTTTTCCTCCTTATTTGGATGTGTATCGGGGACTCGCCTGTAACGCGCCACAGTTCTGTGTTGGCTATTCTGTTTGGCCAGAATACCCCACATATGACTCTCAGGCATTTGTTGCTGAAAGTCTGCAGCTTCTGCGTTATCTTCTTCGTGGCGAGCCATGTCTCACTTCCGTATAGTAGTATGGACTACACACACGCATTATAGATCCTGAGCTTTGTTCGTCTGCTTATTTGTCGGTCTCTCCATATGCGGTATAGTCTCCCAAATGCTGATCGGGCTTTGCCGAGACGACTGGAGACATCATCATCCACTCCACCACTGTTGGATATGATGGTGCCAAGGTATGGGAAACTGCTGACGAACTCGATCGGGTTCCCATTTATGATGATGTTTCCTTGGCTGGAGTGGTTGAAGCGCATAGCTTTGGTTTTCGCTACGTTTATCTCAAGTCCTACGCTGCTGGCTATCCTGACGAGGTCGTCACTTTTCCTCTGTATGTCGCCGAGTCTGTGCGATATGAGACGGATGTCGTCTGCGTAGTCCAAGTCCTCAAGGTGTCTGGTGAGGTTCCACGTGATTCCGCGCTTGGACCAGCATACTTCGCTCATTAACTCGTCGACTACGATGTTGAAGAGGAGTGGTGACAGCGGGCATCCTTGCCGAATTCCGGTGCCGTCTTGTACTGGTGAGCAAAAAAGATGGCACACGGCGCATTTGCGTCGATTTTAGAAAGCTGAACTCGATGATTTTGAGAGACTGTTTTCCCGTTCCTATAATCGACGACGTTCTGCAAAAGCTGCAAAAAGAACGCTTTTTTACTGTAATAGACTTGGAGAATGGTTTCTTCCACGTGGCTATTGAGGAGGATAGCAAAAAATTCACAGCCTTCATCACCAAATCCGGATTGTACGAATTCAATAAAACCCCGTTTGGATTTCGGAACTCGCCAGCTGTTTTTATTCGTTACGTGAACCACGTGTTCCAAGAGCTGATGAGCAGAGATGTACTCGACTTGTACATGGATGATATAATTATCCACGCCGAGACTGCAGAGCATTGTTTGAAAAAGATGAAACTCATGTTTAACAGAGCTGGAGCGTTTGGCCTGAAGATAAAGTGGCGAAAATGTCACTTCTTGCAAAAGATGATTTTTTTTTTTGGGCCACAACATTGAGGACGGAAACATATGGCCTGGACAGGAAAAGATAGCTGCGGTCAGCAAAAAAACGTCAGAGCAGTCCAAGCTTTTTTGGGGCTGACTGGATTTTTCAGAAAATTTGTATTGAATTATTCGCAGATTGCACGCCCATTAACTGACCTGCTGCGAAAAGATGTTTGCTTTCAAATGGCCCATCCGCAGATGAATGCATTCCATAGTTTGAAGGATGCGTTGACGAAGAAACCCGTTTTAAAGTTGTATATCAGAGCGGCCAAAACTGAATTACACACGGATGCATCAAAAGATGGATTTGCAGCGGTTTTAATGCAGTGGTTCGATGGCAGACTTCATCCAATACAATACTGGAGTATGAAGACGTCAGGAGCTGAGTCCCGCCAGCACAGTTATATCCTAGAAGCGAAGGCCGTTTATCTAGCGGTGAAGAAATTTAGACATTATCTGCTGGGATCGCCGTTTAAGCTGGTTACGGATTGCTCTGCTTTTAAGCAAACCTTACAGAAAGCGGATGTGCCGAGGGCAGTCACGCAGTGGATTGTTTACCTGCAGGATTTCGAGTTTGCAGTGGAACATCGCCCTGGGGAACGGTTGAAGCATGTGGACTTCCTTAGTCGCTATCCCGATCGTGTGATGCTCGTGTCCTCTGAGATCACAGCTCGAATCAAAGTCGCACAAGGAAAAGATGAGATGCTAAAGGCAATTATGGAAATTCTGGAGAGTCGTCCATATGAGGGCTACAAGATGAAATCCGGACTTGTCTTTGTTCACGCCAGAAGGGCATTTATTTTCCGGAGGCAGTGTGATCCCGTACACTCGCTCTCTCTCTCCCTCTTCCACTGCACTTTCGTGCATGGAGCTGCTAATCCGCTCTCCCCAAGCTAGATTTAAGCCTTCTTCTTTGTCAGTACTAATTTACCATTTCACAAATAAAGACGCACGTCGCGTAACACCCCGAAAGTTCTTCCGTGTTTTCTTGTCGAGTGCATTTCAGGTTAAAGCCATCCCCCTCCGAACATTTGGTCCATCAGAGCCGGATAATTCCACTCCAGCAGTTCCGGTGGCTTTAACACCGCACAAGATAAGTAAACATTTTACTTTGCTGCCCTGCCGTTCATTTTTATGATTTGTGTCTAAATCCTAGTCCGATTGATCCGACACAACGGCAGCTTCCAATTCCGAATCCGATTTGTAGAATCCTAGTGTCGCAATTAATTTATATTAATTTTCCGCGAATTCAACATTCCAAAAGTGTGTGTTTAAATATATGCCATAAGCCACAGTGAAACTTTCAATTTCGAATTTCTCTTCGTTCACTGTGATCCGCTTGCATTTATTTCCACTTCTACACCTACATACATATGTCCACTTATCTACAATCGGCACCAACAATTTTCGCTATAAATATTCCTATCCTGGATAATAATAGTAAATAAACATTCCAAAATCCACAAGTGTAAATTTAAATATATGTACGTATGCTATAAGCCACAGTGAAACTTCTAGTTCCGAAATTCTATTCGTTCTCTGTGTTCCGCTTGCATTTACATATTTACACTCTCCGATATACAATACAGTCCACTCCACTGATCTACGAGCGCCAAAAGCAATTTAAATAAAATTAAATAAATATCTACACTTATAAATATTTAAACTTAAAATAAATATATTTGCAACATTTCCTAAACTTTAAACTACATAATTCTACAAATTCTACAATTCTAATTCTACAAATACAGTCCACCGCTCCTATAAATAAATAAATATATCCCCAAAATCGCGGCACAGAAACGCCGACATAATTTGTGCATTTATTTATCAGCTCTTCCCTGCTCTATCCTGAGCGGAGCTTCATCCAAATAAACAATATTTATTGTCATTCCTTTGCTCTATCCTGAGCTCAGCTGCATGCAAACATAGGCAAACATTGCAATTACATATATACATATGTAATCGTCGACAAGTCGACGCTCCGACTTTTGGCAATTTTCTCCGCCTCCGTTGTCTCCGCTATTTTGCATTCGCAACGGCTAATGCATAAACATATTCACACGCACGCCTTATCTCCAAGAACAGTACCGCGGAAAATACAGCAGCGGTCAACTGAATAAATCCAGGCACACAAGATAATTTTAAAATTATTTTTTATAAAAAATTCCAACTAACTGAATCAGTTAGGAATTCAAGTGCGCTTCCATATCCGCATTAGTGTGACCGTATCCGTTTCTGCTGAGTGAATATTATTCTATTAAAGTCGAACCTTCCGCATTAAAAAAAATAACATTCATAAATTAAATTCCAAATATTTTTCGATTGGTTCCTAAATTCCAATTCAGCTTCGACACATAAATATAATACGACAGTAAATTTTCCTAAAATATATCCAGAATGACTTCCTGCAGTTTAAATAAATTTACGATGACCTGTGACCGTCTGAGTCACTTCGATTCCAAAATCTGCAATCCAGCAGCACCAAGTTCATCCAAGTACACGTGCCAAATCCATCTCGACCAAGTCCGAGCGCTATGGGATAAGGTCGAGAAAGAGTACGAAGCTTGTTCAGAGCAAATTTCAGTTGGCTTAGAGGGCACGGCGGACACCTTACCTACTCTAAAGGCAAAATACGAGTATGCCTATTTTATTTACGAAAGGTGTGCCGCAAAGCTCATGGAACAGATCGATGCGATCGCTTCCAATGCAGCTCAAATCCAACCCGTTCCGCCCCAAAATTCCTATCCGTCTGGCTGTCAGCTTCCACCGTGCGAAACAGAAGTTTTCTCGGGCGATTACATTCGCTGGCCGACTTTCCGAGACCTTTTCACAGCAGTCTATATCGACAATCCTGCGCTGACCCCCGTTGAAAAGTTGTTCTATCTCAATGCCAAGACTAGTGGTGAAGCTCATTCCGTAGTTTCCAATTCGCCACTCACCAACGATGGTTTCCGCTCAGCCTGGAAAAACCTATCTGAGCGTTTCGAAAACAAACGAGCGCTGGTGAACAGCCAACTGAAAAAGCTATTAAACATGCAGTCTGTCGCACAAGAATCTTCGGCAGCCTTGAAAGAGCTGCAAAATACAATCCAGAACTGCCTCACATCCCTAAATTTGTCCGGCCTTCCTACGGATAATTGGGATTGTCTCCTGGTTTATTTGTGTTCTACGAAACTTCCAAAACTGACGCTCTCACTATGGGAGCAGTCCTTAACAAATAAAACCGAAATTCCAACGTGGCAAGAACTTGATTCATTCCTGACTGAGCGCCATAGAACTCTAGAAACTATAGATTCTATCCAACCTCCTAAGTTGCGCCTCCATCCGTCAGAACCGACACCCTCCGACGTGTCGCCACGAATACTGAAATCCTTCAGTACGAGGATCGTTCCGATATCCAAAAGATGCGATGTATGTTCCAAAGAGAACCATCCAGTGCGTTTATGTCCACGCTTCCTTCAGATGACGACAGAGGATCGTACATCTTATATCCAGAAGAAGCGGTTGTGCTTAAATTGCTTTGCAAGCGGTCATCAACTCCGTAATTGCACAAGCGCCCACAATTGCTTCAAGTGTCACGGTCGGCATCACACTTTGTTGCATCCAAGCAACTGCTCCTCCAGTGAACCGACTGCTCCTGATACTGCTTCTGCTCCGATCCAAAGGATTTCCTCGTTCTCCACACGAGTGACTACCGCTCCCGATTCCTCCAATTACTGGGTTCCATACGACGATGTGAAATGCAGACGTTCCCGAGGTATTTTATCCTACCCATGCCGAGTCTGCCAAGGGAACCATCCTCTTCGGAAGTGCCACCGTTTCCTTCGGCTTAGCGCGGAGAAACGGCTCCAAGCAGTCATCGAGAAGAAATACTGCGTCAATTGCCTCGCCCATCACCATTCCACTGGATCTTGCCGCAGTGACGACCGATGCCAGTCGTGTGGCCAGGATCACCACACACTTCTCCACGTCCACGAGCGCTCAGCGTACCCAACGCTTTCCCGAGCAAAGGCCTCCTGTATTCCTATATTTTTTGCTGCGTATCCTCGCAAGGGGGGGGAGAATGTTCACGCCAGAAGGGCATTTATTTTCCGGAGGCAGTGTGATCCCGTACACTCGCTCTCTCTCTCCCTCTTCCACTGCACTTTCGTGCATGGAGCTGCTAATCCGCTCTCCCCAAGCTAGATTTAAGCCTTCTTCTTTGTCAGTACTAATTTACCATTACACAAATAAAGACGCACGTCGCGTAATACCCCGAAAGTTTTCTTCCGTGTTTTCTTATCGAGTGCATTTCAGCTTAAAGCCACCCCCCTCCGAACAGTCTTCAAGGAGGTAAACGGCAATGACCTCCTTGTGATCCCGAAAACGATGGAGAAAGAAGTAATTGTTGAAGCCCATATTGCAGGTCATTTTGCACTACAGAAAACTGTTCATGCTGTTCAACAATTGTATTGGATTCCTCACTTAGAACAGAAGGTTCAGCGTTTTTATATTAAATCCAAGTGATTTTAAAATCAATTTATTTTTTAATTTGAGAGCAGTTCGCTTGCGAGAAGCTCCTTCAGATGACGACAATGACGATGATGATCCCATAATGAGAGCGTCAGTTTTGGAAGCTTCGTGGAACACACATACACCAGGAGACAATCCCAATTATCCGTAGGAATGCCGGACAAATTTAGGGATGTGAGGCAGTTTTGGATCGTATTTTGCAGCTCCTTCAAGGCTGCAGAAGATTCGTGTGCAGCGGACTGCATGTTTAATAACTTTTTCAGTTGGCTGTTCACCAGCGCTCGTTTTTTTTCGAAACGCTCAGATAGGTTTTTCCAGGCTGAGCGGAAACCATCGTTGGTGAGTGGCGAATTGGAAACTACGGAATGAGCTTCACCACTTTTCTTGGCATTTAGATAGAACAACTTTTCAACGGGGGTCAGCGCAGGATTGTCGATATAGACTGCTGTGAAAAGGTCTCGGAAAGTCGGCCAGCGAATGTAATCGCCCGAGAAAACTTCTGTTTCGCAAGGGGAAAGCTGACAGCCAGACGAATAGAAATTTTGGGGCGGAACGGCACTTGAATTTCTATTTGATTTAGTTAGTTGGGATTTTATAAAAAATAATTTTAAAATTATTTTGTGTGCCTGGATTTATTCAGTTGACCGCTGCTGTATTTTCCGCGGTACTGTTCTTGAAGATAAGGCGTGCGTGTGAATATGTTTGTGCAATGCACAATGTGCATTCGCCGTTTGCCAATGCAGAATATATTTATGTAAGAAAGTGTACCAGCAGACCGGCAGAGAGAGCGAATTAAAGCAGAAACAGCAGAGAGAGAGAGAGAGATCAGCAGAAATAAAGCAGAACAGCAGAGGAGAAGCGACAGTAGAGCAGAGCAGCAGAGCGACAGAAGAGAGCAGTAGAAACAACAGAGCGACAGAAGAGAGAAGGGACAGCAGAGAGAAGCGACAGCAGAGAGCAGCATGAGAAGCGAGAGAAGGGATTCGGAGAGTAGAAGTCAGCAGATACGGACGCCAGAGGAAGAGTTAAAAAAAGCAGAAAAAACAAAAGCAGAAAACTTAAATTAAACTTGTAATATTAATCGTTAATAATAATACTGACATTTTAATATAATAATAAAAACCTAAGTTGAGTAAATCTCATCTTACATTTGGGGGCTCGTCCTAACCTGAAAATTGCAAGTGACGCCGTCCCGAAAAGTCTCAACGCCGTTCCGAGAAGTTTCAACGCTGTCCCGAAAAGTCTCAACCGTTCCGAGAAGTTTCAACGCTGTCCCGAAAAGTCTCAACGCCGTTCCGAGAAGTCTCAACGCTGTCCCGAGAAGTCTCAACGCCGTCCCGAAAAGTCTCAAAAGACGAAGAAGCAGAGTTTGACAGACGCCGGATAGCAACGGGGAATGAGTGTGAGTGAGAAGTAAATTAAGCAAGAGCCGTCGCGGATTCCAATTTCAAAAGGAAAACAGCCGTATTACACAAGATCAGTGGCTGCAGCAGACAAAAAGAATAAAATGAGTACGCCGTTGGAAAACGATTGCGAAATAAGTGGAAATGAAAATACAAAAGAAATGAAAAGCGTGCAAGAACTTGCCGCAATCAGCGGAGAGCGATGTGGGAATGTAACAAGAAGCAACGTGCAGAATCATGTCTTAACAAGCGGAGAGAAATGTGTGAATGCAAGAAGCAACGTGCAGAATCCTGTCGGACCAAGTGGAGAGCAAGATGGTGCTCCTGGTTTAATTGGAAACAGCTCGATCGACGAAAATACAAGAACGCTGAAAGATTTAGTGCAGCTTCTTGCTATTAAGATTGGAGCGGATGAGCGAAACAATGGTTGCTCGATTACGGCGGAGAGTTTTGCGAAGATCATTCCAGAGTTTGATGGAGAGTCCATACCGGTAAAGAGTTGGTTTGAGAATTTTAAGATGAATGCTGCAGCCTACGATCTGAACATTAAGCAGATGTATGTTCAGGCTCGCGCCAAAATGACGAACACAGCGAAGTTGTTTTTGGACTCTACGTATGTACACCAATACTCTGAGATGCGTATGCTGATGGAGTCAGAGTTCAGTCGACAATATGTGTGCAGCGCGGATGTACACGAGCAGCTCCGCGATCGCAAGAAACGCAAGCAGGAATCTTTTCACGAATACCAACTGCAGATGAAAAAGATCGCTTCACTTGGCAACATTGATGCACGTTCGGTTATCCGCTATGTTGTGGACGGCCTGAACATGATTTCAGTGATTTCAGTGATTTCAGATACTGCAAGTCGTACAAAGAACTACAGGAGCAGTATAAGGTTTTCGACCGTGTGGTCGAGAAGCCATTTAGACCGAACGATGGAAAGTGGAGGAAGCAGCACGAGGGACAGCACGACAGGAAGAGTCACTGCTTTAACTGCGGATCATTAGATCATCATCGTAAGGACTGCAAGTCTGTGCTTCCGTTGCAACAAAGAGGGCCACATGTCAAGAGATTGCCCTGGGTCAGCTGCTGGCGTCCAAGTCGTACGCAGCTCAAGTCGCATGAAAAATGTCACTATCAACAACGTGGCAGTGGAGTGTCTGGTAGATACGGGAGCCGATGTATCTATACTGCGCAAGTATATCTTCAACAAGATACCAAATGTTATCCTGGAGAGGTGTGCGTCGAAGCTTCGTGGGCTGGGAAGGAAGATTACGTGCCCAGTTGGCTACTTTTTGGCTGAGGTTGCGGTGGACAAGGAGATGACTAGACACAAGTTCGTCGTAGTGGAGGATGAAGACATCGAGTATGATGCGCTGCTCGGTTTTTATTTTGTATCGAAGTTTGACTTTTCGCTGTCGACCGACGGATACAAGTTTTCTTCCCCGCTGGGGAACTTAGGGCATCTACGAGAGCCTTCCACCTAACTCTATTTTGAGCTGTCTGTTTCGCATTTTCCCATGTGCTGTCAATTTGGGCTAGTTCTTGGTGAGCGGTTCTTCTCCAGGTTGCTCTTGGCCTTCCTACTCTCCTGCTTCCTTGGGGGTTCCAGTCCAGTGCCATCCTCACTATGCTACTAGGGTTTCTTCTGAGAGCGTGCCCTATCCACATCCATTTTTTCCTCCTTATTTGGATGTGTATCGGGGACTCGCCTGTAACGCGCCACAGTTCTGTGTTGGCTATTCTGTTTGGCCAGAATACCCCACATATGACTCTCAGGCATTTGTTGCTGAAAGTCTGCAGCTTCTGCGTTATCTTCTTCGTGGCGAGCCATGTCTCACTTCCGTATAGTAGTATGGACTACACACACGCATTATAGATCCTGAGCTTTGTTCGTCTGCTTATTTGTCGGTCTCTCCATATGCGGTATAGTCTCCCAAATGCTGATCGGGCTTTGCCGAGACGACTGGAGACATCATCATCCACTCCACCACTGTTGGATATGATGGTGCCAAGGTATGGGAAACTGCTGACGAACTCGATCGGGTTCCCATTTATGATGATGTTTCCTTGGCTGGAGTGGTTGAAGCGCATAGCTTTGGTTTTCGCTACGTTTATCTCAAGTCCTACGCTGCTGGCTATCCTGACGAGGTCGTCACTTTTCCTCTGTATGTCGCCGAGTCTGTGCGATATGAGACGGATGTCGTCTGCGTAGTCCAAGTCCTCAAGGTGTCTGGTGAGGTTCCACGTGATTCCGCGCTTGGACGAGCATACTTCGCTCATTAACTCGTCGACTACGATGTTGAAGAGGAGTGGTGACAGCGGGCATCCTTGCCGAATTCCGGTGCCGTCTTATACTGGTGAGCAAAAAAGATGGCACACGGCGCATTTGCGTCGATTTTCGAAAGCTGAACTCGATGATATTGAGAGACTGTTTTCCCGTTCCTATAATCGACGACGTTCTGCAAAAGCTGCAAAAAGAACGATTTTTTACTGTAATAGACTTGGAGAATGGTTTCTTCCACGTGGCTATTGAGGAGGATAGCAAAAAATTCACAGCCTTCATCACCAAATCCGGATTGTACGAATTCAATAAAACCCCGTTTGGATTTCGGAACTCGCCAGCTGTTTTTATTCGTTACGTGAACCACGTGTTCCAAGAGCTGATGAGCAGAGATGTACTCGACTTGTACATGGATGATATAATTATCCACGCCGAGACTGCAGAGCATTGTTTGAAAAAGATGAAACTCATGTTTAACAGAGCTGGAGCGTTTGGCCTGAAGATAAAGTGGCGAAAATGTCACTTCTTGCAAAAGATGATTTTTTTTTTGGGCCACAACATTGAGGACGGAAACATATGGCCTGGACAGGAAAAGATAGCTGCGGTCAGCAAAAAAAACGTCAGAGCAGTCCAAGCTTTTTTGGGGCTGACTGGATTTTTCAGAAAATTTGTATTGAATTATTCGCAGATTGCACGCCCATTAACTGACCTGCTGCGAAAAGATGTTTGCTTTCAAATGGCCCATCCGCAGATGAATGCATTCCATAGTTTGAAGGATGCGTTGACGAAGAAACCCGTTTTAAAGTTGTATATCAGAGCGGCCAAAACTGAATTACACACGGATGCATCAAAAGATGGATTTGCAGCGGTTTTAATGCAGTGGTTCGATGGCAGACTTCATCCAATACAATACTGGAGTATGAAGACGTCAGGAGCTGAGTCCCGCCAGCACAGTTATATCCTAGAAGCGAAGGCCGTTTATCTAGCGGTGAAGAAATTTAGACATTATCTGCTGGGATCGCCGTTTAAGCTGGTTACGGATTGCTCTGCTTTTAAGCAAACCTTACAGAAAGCGGATGTGCCGAGGGCAGTCACGCAGTGGATTGTTTACCTGCAGGATTTCGAGTTTGCAGTGGAACATCGCCCTGGGGAACGGTTGAAGCATGTGGACTTCCTTAGTCGCTATCCCGATCGTGTGATGCTCGTGTCCTCTGAGATCACAGCTCGAATCAAAGTCGCACAAGGAAAAGATGAGATGCTAAAGGCAATTATGGAAATTCTGGAGAGTCGTCCATATGAGGGCTACAAGATGAAATCTGGACTTGTCTTCAAGGAGGTAAACGGCAATGACCTCCTTGTGATCCCGAAAACGATGGAGAAAGAAGTAATTGTTGAAGCCCATATTGCAGGTCATTTTGCACTACAGAAAACTGTTCATGCTGTTCAACAATTGTATTGGATTCCTCACTTAGAACAGAAGGTTCAGCAGGTAGTGAACAACTGTGTGAGATGCATCATCAACCCCTTCACACGCTGCACGTTGATCACTTGGGCCCCATGGATGCTACGGGAAATCAGTACAAGTACATATTTTTCGATGGTGGATTCATTTACAAAGTTTATATGGCTGTTCCCAACGAAAAGATTTGAAGATTTGGTCAGAAGTTTTTGGCAACCCCGTGAGGATGGTTTCGGACAGAGGCTCCGCTTTCACAGCCAACTTGTTTGCAGAACATATGAAGGAAAACGGAATCGAGCACGTTTGGAGTACAACAGGGGTTCCACGTGGAAATGGACAAGTTGAAAGGGTGAATCGCACAATTTTGTCAATTATTTCAGAGATGTCGGCGGATGAACCAGCCAAGTGGTTTAAGGCAGTGCCAGACGTGCAGAGAGCAGTCAATTCACACGTACATGCATCAACCAAGAAGTCACCATTTGAGCTGCTATTCGGAGTGCAGATGAACAATAAGCCAATGGATCGTATTCTACAGCTTTTGGAGGAGGAGATGTATTTGAATTTTGACGAGCAACGACAGCAACTGAGAAAGGATGCAAAGATCGAGATTCAACGCGCACAGGAATCTTATAGAAAGAATTTTGACCATAAGCGGAAGCCAGAAGTCGCATATAAAGTAAGAGACCTAGTCGCTATACGCCGGACACAATTTGTTGCGGGAAAGAAGTTGGCTGGAGAATATATGGGACCGTACGAAGTTTCAACTGTCAAGAGGAACGGCAGATACGAAGTTCGAAAGGCAGCAGATTTTGAAGGCCCATGTAAGACTTCCACAAGTTGTGATTACATGAAGTTGTGGAGGTATGTCCAGGACAATGAGGATGATTGGTCATCTGGGACAGATGACTAGTCAGGAATGGCCGAATGTAAGAAAGTGTACCAGCAGAACGGCAGAGAGAGCGAATTAAAGCACAAACAGCAGAGAGAGAGAGATCAGCAGAAATAAAGCAGAACAGCAGAGGAGAAGCGACAGTAGAGCAGAGCAGCATAGCGACAGAAGAGAGCAGTGGAAACAGCAGAGCGACAGAAGAGAGAAGCGACAGAAGAGAGAAGCGAGAGAAGGGATTCGGAGAGTAGAAGTCAGCAGATACGGACGCCAGAGGAAGAGTTAAGAAAAGCAGAAAAAACAAAAGCAAAAAACTTAAATTAAACTTGTAATATTCATCGTTAATAATAATACTGACATTTTAATATAATAACAAAAACCTAAGTTCAGTAAATCTCATCTTACATTTATTTTAAGTTTAAATATTTATAAGTGTATATATTTATTTAATTTTGTTTAAATTGCTTTTGGCGATCGTAGATCAGAGGAGTGGACTGTATTGTATATCGGAGAGTGGAAATATGTAAATGCAAGCGGAACACAGTGCACGAATAGAATTTCGGAACTAGAAGTTTCACTGTGGCTTATTGCATACGTACATATATTTAAATTAACACTTGTGGATTTTGGAATGTTTATTAATAGCCTATTTACACTATCGTGCGTTACCTATCGATATCGAAGGAAACGCAAAAACGTAGAATGTGTGTTTCTATTGCGTTATTGCGTCTGTTTTTGACAGCTGTCAGCATTTATTGAAAAAGTAAACAAAAATTGACGAAAATGATTCGAAAACAATTCGAACAACGACGAAAGCCTGATATTATCAGCCATGGAGCACAATAGAGAAACCATGATGAAGGCCATGAATTTGGCAGCGATGTCTTTTTCTTTGGAGAAGCGAATTGGGATTGTCTCGTACTGCTTGGGATCTTCTACGGAATACCGCACTATAGCGAGTCTCTGGCGCACCCAATAATATGCAGGATTTTGGTTGCGAGTATCCACCAGGATCCCTCACCAATAAGTGAATAACAATATCCGTTAATGAATTTGATGATATTGGAGGCAACCTGCTCAAGAAACTTGGATAGGAAATACAAACGAAAGCGCTGAACGCATTGGGCACTCCTGGGTCTAAATGTTCTTTGTGGAACCATTATTAAATAATTATTTTGTTCATTAATTTTAAAATATTTTTTAATTTAAAAAAAGGGTTTTTACGCGGTTTTTTAAAACGCCATATTGCGATTCGTGAAAGAGGTCCATCCAAGCGGTCGGCTAGCATGGATCCCAATTTGAATTATATTTTATCTTTCTGTATATGTGGGAGTTCTTCAGAACTCACTGAATTCTGTCATATTCTTTGTCCACAGATCTAGAAGTGCCGACCAGAAGTGCCCAAGAGTGCACTGCTCAAACCGTCAGTTACTAGGTTTTGATTTTTATTTGGTGGTGAAACTTTTACGATAGTCCGAATATAGAGTTGTTATCGAAAAACACAGGTGTTATCGACACAAACGTAACTTGAACGCAACTTGGACGAATATTTATTACATAAATTGTCGGCGCCTATTGTATAAGTGAAGTGGACTGTATGTATTGGGCATATGTATGTACGTAGGTGTAGGAAGTGGAAATAAATGCAAGCGGATCACAGCGAACGAAGAGAAATTCGAATTTGGAAGTTTCACTGTGGCTTATGGCATATATTTAAACATACACTTTTTGAATGTTGAATTCGCGGAAAATTAATATAAATTAATTGCGATTCGGACTTGGAAGCTGCCGTAGTGTCGGATCAATCGGACTCGGATTTCGACAAAAATCATAAAAATGAACGGCAGGACAGCAAAGTAAAATGTTTACTTATCTTGTGCGGTGTTAAAGCCACCGGAACTGCTGGAGATATAATTATCCGGCTCGAAGGACCAAATGTTCGGAGGGGGGTGGCTTTATTCTGAAATGCACTCGATAAGAAAAACACGGAAGAACTTTCGGGGTGATACGCGACGTGCGTCTTTATTTGGTTAATCGTAAATTAGTACTAACAAAGAAGAAGGCTTAACACTAGCTTGGGGAGAGCGGATTAGCAGCTCTATGCACGAAAGTGCAGTGGAAGAGGGAGAGAGAGAGCGAGTGCACTGGATCACACTGCCTCCGGAAAATAAGCGCCCTTTTGGCGTGAACAGTGTGTATTCGAATAGACGATCATGAATGAGACGGCAATATACCTTTGTATTGAAATTTTAACATCAATTGGTCCTGACTTGACAGACTCATTTTGATAGGTCTTAAATTCCGTTGGGGATAGAAGTGGACGAGATTCTCTATTGTAATAACTTTCTTTAAATCTTGCATACATGTCATACAAGACGGCAAATCGATTTTCATCATATTTAATATTCAAATCCTCATAGGGATATACGTCAGAATTTAGATATAACCATGATACAATTAGAAAGGTAGTCCAGTTAGATTTTGACAGGTACTGAAATAAACTGAAAGGCACTGAACAACTGAACTGAACTGAAGGGCCCTTAACTGACCCTTGTAGTTCAAAATAGCCTACTAGATATCAAAGAGGTGAATTTGTTTATTTTTATCGTTTTATTGTTAACAATTTATTATTAAACTCGCAGTCAGGGTACAGCCTAGAGACTGCTCCCACAATAATGTCAATAATGTCACTCCAAGTACAATTGCGGCAATTAGAGCAATATGCCATGTTGACACATGGGTTAAAGATTTAAAACTTAACAAAATCGGCCAAGCACAACCTTCCCTGTCAAAAATCAAACATGTACTGATTTCAGTGCCTGACTAGAGACCGACGAGAGCTGACTGGACTACCTTTCTAATTGTAGATAATAATTTTCTCAAATTATTTGAAATTAATTCTCCATTTAATGTAATGCTATGATAGCAAAGCGAGGTCGTTCCCTATTTCCGGCCAGTTCCACATTCCATACGTGTTGCGTTCCTTGTACTAGTGTAGGATTAATATGCATTTCCCAACTACGAAGTGGAAGACTATCACCGCTTTTAACAACATTCTGCATTTTAATTTTTGCGATATCGCTTGGAACAACATGAGGTACCTTCCAGCTAATGTTATGTATGGCTGTATTATGTGATTTTCCATCAACTGTTTTGATGTACATATCATTAGTATTTTTAGTTAGTATGAGGATGATTTCATGTTTGCAATTTAATACAACTTTCTTATAGTCTTCAGCAAATCCCATCAACATTTTCAGTGGTACAGAAAAGGTGAAATGTCCGCCAGACCTGTTGTTCTCTCCTCCCACCAGCCAGCATTGAGATAATGATGACCCTCCTGTTGTCCGGCGAAGAGCTAGTTCTTGAGTGCCGATGTAATACCAGTGAAGCTAGGACACGCTCAAGTTCACATCAATTTAATTCATATCTTATTTCATCCAAAAAATTGGCCTTGCAGTTATTTTTGAGCAAACCATCAACAAAATTTGTACTGCTTGCTCTTGTATTCTTGTCAATAATTTTACTAAGAGTTCCTTCAAAGTGGAGAAAGCTTTCAAATGGAAGGACAACTAAATCCTGGTTTTGTTTTGTAATTGTATTGTATTGTCATGAAGTTTCGTTGACATGGATAATAGTTTCATCATTAATTGGCTTATCAAGAACGTGAAAGATTTCATTAATTTGAAACTACGTTTTTATATTAAATCCAAGTGATTTTAAAATCAATTTATTTTTTAATTTGAGAGCAGTTCGCTTGCGAAAAGCTCCTTCAGATGACGACAATGACGACAATGACAATCCCATAATGAGAGCGTCAGTTTTGGAAGCTTTGTGGAACACTCATACACCAGGAGACAATCCCAATTATCCGTAGGAATGCCGGACAAATTTAGGGATGTGAGGCAGTTTTGGATCGTATTTTGCAGCTCCTTCAAGGCTGCAGAAGATTCGTGTGCAATGGACTACATGTTTTACATGCTTCACCACTTTTCTTGGCATTTAGATAGAACAACTTTTCAACGGGGGTCAGCGCAGGATTGTCGATATAGACTGCTGTGAAAAGGTCTCGGAAAGTCGGCCAGCGAATTTAATCGCCCGAGAAAACTTCTGTTTCGCACGAAGAAAGCTGACAGCCAGACGAATAGGAATTTTGGGGCGGAACGGGTTGGATTTGAGCTGCATTGGAAGCGATCGTATCGAACTGTTCCATGAGCTTTGCGGCACACCTTTCGTAAATAAAATAGGCATACTCGTATTTTGCCTAAAATTTGCTCTGAACAAGCTTCATATTCTTTCTCGACCTTATCCCATAGCGCTCGGACTTGGTCGAGATGAATTTGACACGTATATTTGGATGGACTGGGTGCTGCTGGATTGCAGACCTTGCAATCGAAGTGACTTAGACGGTCACAGATCATGTGTATGTATTAGGAATATAATTTAATTGGGTAGTGTAATTTTATTGTGTAGTGGCGGAGATGTACGGAGATGTACGGTCACACTAATGCGGATATGGAAGCGCACTTGAATTTCTAACTGATTTAGTTAGTTGCCTGGATTTATTCAGTTGACCGCTGCTGTATTTTCCGCGGTACTGTTCTTGAAGATAAGGCTTGCGTGTCAATATGTTTGTGCAATGCACAATGTGTATTCGCCGTTTGCCAATGCAGAATAGCGGAGACAACGAGAGGCGGAAAAATTGCCAAAAATCGGAGCTTCGACTTGCAGTCGAATATGTATTATGTATGTTTATTTGGATGAAGCTCCGCTCAGGATAGAGCAGGGAAGAGCTGATAAATAAATTAAGTCGGCGTTTCTGTGCCGTGATTTTGGGGATATATTTATTTATTTATAGGAGCGGTGGACTGTATTTGTAGAATTAGAATTGTAGAATTTGTAGAATTATGTAGTTTAAAGTTTAGGAAATATTGCAAATATATTTATTTTAAGTTTAAATATTTATAAGTGTATATATTTATTTAATTTTGTTTAAATTGCTTTTGGCGCTCGTAGATCAGAGGAGTGGACTGTATTGTATATCGGAGAGTGTAAATATGTAAATGCAAGCGGAACACAGTGAACAGTAGTGTAATATCCTTACATCTGAGCCACCTTTGATATGCCGCTAATTGATAGGGTCATTAATTAGATAAAAAAGGGTCATCTGACACATGTCACCCCGATATCGACACGCGTTTGATCCGCGTTTTCCCACGATCGAATCAGACCCAAAAAGGGATGGAGGGTAGCACCTGTGCACGCACCTCCATCACGTGCGATCAGGTCAACAAAGCCTGTGCACACACAAGAGGAAGGGATGGAAAGGTCACTTGTGTGTACACGAAAGGACGGGCTCACCAGCTATCCCAAAACTACTTGTGTATCCCACATGCATTTCCTGAACTCTAAAAGGAAGGGACAGTCCATAGACTGCATGCTTGCATTCGAAAGAAAGCAAAAACACTTGCATTTTCCCTTAAAGGTTGCAGGTGCTCAAGTACTTATGTATGAGGGCACCGCTCACAAAATTGTCCCTTCTAATTCATCCCAAAAACATGTCAACAATTTCGAACCCTCTTCGATCCACCACCCAAGATAATACAGCCAATTCCATATCCATGCACATGACCAGCAAAATCCAGGTCAAAATGGAGCAAACTATAGGCTCTAAACTCAGAATCCTTCAGCATCGGGATTCACTTTCAGTTTATACTCGAAGCCATCACGCCGGTCTTAGCCTTCATCCGTTGGGAAAATTTTTAAATAAAAGTTAAAGTGAACGAAATTGTTGAAATAAAAAACCAAAAAGTGAATAAAAAGAAATTGTTTAAATAAAAACAATTTTGTTATCAAAAACAAAAAAATATTTAAAAACGAAAACATTTTTAAAAACAATAAAAAAATCATAAACAAACATATTGTGGTGAACAAGTGAATAAAAATAGTTTAAATAAAAACAATTTGTGTGTGAAAACAATAAAAATTACCGACAACAACAACAAAAACATTTATCAACAAAACACGAATAAAAAAAATAAAAATAAAAAACACAAAAACAAACTACCGCTCCAGCATCAGATCCAGCACCAGCACCAACGCCATCAGCTCCATCAACATCACCAACTCCATCAGCTCCATCAACATCATCAACTCCACCACATCAACATCCACCTCAACCTTCGACAACATGAACAACATGAACAACAACATGAACAACAACAACTTGAACAATGGCAACATTTTTTGCCATACCTGCCAATTATCTCTCCCGGCAGGACAGAAATGGCATTCCCATATCCGCTCAGAAGAACATAAAGCGCGTGCTATACAACCTGTTGATGGTTGTATCAAGCAGATTTTTGATGGATTTAAGGGTCGCATCCTTCAATACATGTTTGTTAATGAAGGGCCTGCTGTTAGCAATCCCACTGAATTCCTGAATGAAGCGGGTACAGCACTGGTTCCCCACATTAAAAGAGTGATGACTTCCCACCACTGCTCAAAAATCAATTTCGAATTGTTTGGAGAGTATATGCTAGTGAAGGAGGATTCCATACGTGTAGAAATAAAGTCATTTCAGACAAAAATGACTTTCATAACAGCTGCTTCCAATTTAACAGCATATTTTAATTACCACAAACAAGAAATTGAAGCAAAAATGAGCGAGTTCCAGGAAAGGGATAGCGGGTGGACGCTAATTCGCATCATCAGAGTGGAATTAAATATGTTGAAATGTGATCCATTAAAAGGCTCGAGTCATTTTGTACTCCCCAAAAAACTGCAAAATAAAAATGCAGTAATAAATGTGCAAAATGAGGATGAATTCTGCTTCAAGTGGGCTATACTATCCCACTTTTCAAAAAGCAAAAAGCCACAGCGATGCACCTCATATGGAGTGAACATAGCCGATGAAGTTATTGACATTCAAGGCTTAATTCAATTTGATTTCACTGGATTGGATTTCCCAATGGAGATAAGTGAAATTTATAAATTCACAGATCAAAACCAGCACATAAGTTTAAATGTGTTCGGGTATTGTGAGGCGGATAATAAAGTATTTGGACCACTTTATTGGGAAGCTGTGGAAAGGGACTTCCACATTAATTTATTATATGTTGATGGACCAACTGCCAATGCCAACGGACATTTTGTGTGGATAAAGTCCATGTCAAAGTAAGTATTAGAAAAAAATAAAAATAAAAAAATAAATAAATAAAATAAAAAATAAAATAAATAAATAAAAATTAAAAAATTAAAAAAATTTAAAAATAAATAAAATCAAATGTACTAATTCAATTTTTTTATTTTTATTTACAGATTACTCTCAGCACAAATGGGACAGGAAAGAATTGCACGACTTTTCTGTAATAGATGTTTGTGCTATTCGACGAACGACCAAAGGGCTGAGGAACATGTTCGACTATGCAGCAATATAGTGACGGAAGCACCACATCGTGATGCATCAAAGCTGGAGTTCACGAATTATCAACGTCAACTGGAGGTACCATTCATAGTCTATGCTGACTTTGAATGTATACTGGAGCCGTCATCAGTAATAGTAAGTGATAAGACAGAAACAATAAATACTCATGTACCAATATCATTTGCATACTACATAAAGTGTGTATTTGATTCTAGATTTGATAAGTTTGTTTTAAATACAGGTCCGAATGTGAGTCGCACTTTCATTAATAGTCTAACGTCCGATTTGTCCGAGTTATATTCAAATCATATGATATTACCAGTCCCTTTACAAATGACACAAGTAGACGTTTTAAATTTTAATTTTGCAATTAATTGTCATATTTGTAAGCGAGAATTAGGTAATGACAGAGTGAGAGATCACTGTCATTTCACAGGTAGATTTCGAGGTGCAGCTCATAATGAATGCAACCTCAAATTTAGAACAAGTGATTTTATTCCGGTCTTCTTCCACAATTTTTCGAAATACGACAGCCATTTGTTTTTAAAAGAGCTTGGGGAAACTGAAGGCCCCATTAAAGTAATTCCAGTGAATAAGGAATTATATATTTCAGTTTCTAAATATGTCCCCGTAGAAAATAATACATTAGAAATAAGATTTTTAGACTCCTTCCGTTTCATGTCCTCTAGTCTAGACACTCTGGCCAGTAATTTAAATGATGATCATTTAAATGTTTTAAAATCCCAGTATCCTAATAGAGAAGATTTTTCACTTCTTCGTAGGAAAGGTGTTTTTCCATATGAGTATTTAAAATCTGTTGAAAGACTAGATGAGACTTCTCTCCCACCGCGTGAAGATTTTTATAGTCATTTAAATGAAACAGAATGTTCAGAGGCTGATTATGCACACGCATGTAGAGTCTGGGTTCATTTCAAGTGTCAAACACTTAAGGACTACCTAGAACTTTATTTGAAAACTGATGTGTTGTTGTTGTCTGATGTTTTCCAAAACTTTAGGGGAATTTGTTTAGAAATACATGAGCTTAAGACAACGCAAATTTCCCTCGAATTACTCACAGATATTGATATGATCAGATTTATTCAGTGTGGTATTCGAGGGGGGTTAGTGCAAAGCAGTCATCGATATACCAAGGCAAACCACAAGTACCTTAAAGATTTTGATTCTTCTAAAGAATCAGAATATTTAATGTATGTGGATGCAAATAATTTGTATGGTTGGGCCATGTCCGAGTCCTTACCCTATGGGGAGTTTAAGTGGTTAGAAAAAGATTCTATTCTTTCGTTTAATGTTGAAAACATTGGCGAGGATAGTGAGTATGGATATATTTTAGAGGTTGACTTAGAATATCCATATGAATTACACGACCTACATAATGATCTCCCTTTCTGTCCTGCAAACAAGCTTCCCTCTTCAACTTCAAAAGTTAAGAAGCTTATAGCTGATCTCCGTAACAAGGAGAAATATATAATTCATTATAAAACCCTACAACAGTGTTTGATGAATGGTTTGAAGCTAAAAAAATTCACTCCATCATCCAGTTTAAGCAAAAGCCCTGGTTGAAAAAATATATTGATATCAACACTGAGCATAGGACCAGGGCTAAAAATGCTTTCGAAAAAGACTTCTTCAAACTGTTAAACAATAGTATATACGGAAAATGTCTCGAAAACACAGAAAAGCATGTTGATGTACGTCTAGTAACGGAATGGGAAGCCCCACCCAGAGGTCCCAAGTTTTTTTTTTTTTTAAATGGAAAATGTACGATTTCCATTATTCGTACATGAAACCAAAATTTTCGAATGCACTTAAACTAAATTATATGGATACTAATTCATTTATTTATTCGATTAAAACTGAGGATTTATATGCAGACATTAGAAATGATGTTGAATATAAATTCGATACATCCGATTATCCAGATGAATTAGCAATGAAATATAATTTCAAACAGTGGAATAAGAAGCGGTTAGGTTTTTTCAAAGATGAATTGAATGGAATGTCTATGACAGAGTTTGTAGGCTTACGTTCAAAGATGTATGCATACACATCTGAAAATGCAGGAAGTCAGCCTCTGAAATGTATTAAAAAAAATAAGGGAATAAAACGTAGTTGTCTAGCAAAAATAACATTTGAGGGGTATAAAAATTGTTTATTTACTGGCCAGCAAGAGAGTGATAGTATGTATATGTTTAGGTCTAGAGGACATGAAATAAGTACATTAAAAATTTGTAAAGTTACATTAGATAATAAAGATGATAAAAGATTCATCTGTGATGATGGAGTTTCAACTCTAGCAATAGGACATTATAAAATAATAGAAAATGAAATAAAAAGTGCAATGACAACTTTGGATGCTCAAGGAAAGGTTTGGCACAGCCAAATGGAGAGCTCTAGTAGTGATAGTAAAAAGGCTAGTCTAAAAAGAAAGTTGGATGAAAATGAAAGTGCGATTACCAATCATTTTGTAGATTTAATAATACATTACAGTTCAGATTACTATGCCAAGAAAATAAGACATGAATGAGAAAAAAAAAAAAAAAAAAAAAAAACAAAAAAAAAAAAATATATATATATATATAATAATTGTATAGTATAAAAATGTATATATAATAATATGTAGCTATATAAAATAATTTTAAAAAATAAAACAATTTATTTTAGTTTATAATATAATAATTTATTGAAAAATGTTTAAATCTAAGATATATATATATATAATGTATATAATGGTTAAGACAAATACTTGGAAAAAAAAAATAAAATAAAATAAAATAAAATAAAATAAAAAATAAAATAAATAAATAAAATAAAATAAAATTTAAACATGTGTTTAATTTATTATAAAATTTGGGATTCATCAATCCAACTGTCATCAGTTTTTGGGAAATTGAGCCAACGCACAAGAGCTCTATTACCTCTTCTTTTCAATACTTTTTCCACTAGATATTCATCAGGAAAACGAGTTTTTTTCAGTTCTTCCTTATAAAACCACCCCATAATGGGGTTACCATTTAAATCTTCAAGTAAGTATGTATGTAACAGGATAAGTATTTTTTACTTTGATAATTCTAAAGATTTCTGTGCTCCAATTTGCTGTATAAGATTTTTCGAAAATTCCTTTATATTTACTAATACGTACATTATTTCCAATCTTTAGTTTGCTTCCTGTAAATAGTTTTTTGTTATTATATACAGTATTTAAAATATGTTTCTCATTCCTAATATTCACACTAATAGGGGCCATTTTTATTGTTCTATGTCTTGTATTGTTATAAACTGAAATAAGAGGTTTATACATATCAATCCACTTGTATGTTCCATTAAAACTGAATTCTCTCCACATGAGTTCTTTTAATGTTCTATTAAATCGTTCAACAATTGAAGCCTTTAGTGCACTAAATGTTGAATAATGATTAATTTTATAACGCTTCATTAATGCATTAAATTGGGTGTTAAAGAACTCTTTCCCATCATCTGTTTGAAGATTTGTGGGGACTCTACCACCATTCTTAAATACTTTTTCCATAGCCTCAGTAACATCTCTTGCACTTTTTGTTTTAATCGCTTCACCCCAAGCAAATTTGGAAAATGTATCGATTACAGTTAGCAGGTAGCTATATCCATTATTTGAGGTTGAATATTTTCCCATTTCCACTAAGTCAACTTGAAATAAATTATCAATTCCCTTCATAATTACCCTACGACGTAAAAAATGTTTACGCGATGGAGCGTGTAATTCATTAATAATACCCCGTCTACTCATATTAGTAGTGTAATATCCTTACATCTGAGCCACCTTTGATATGCCGCTAATTGATAGGGTCATTAATTAGATAAAAAAGGGTCATCTGACACATGTCACCCCCTTAAAAGGGTAGGGTAATAAAAATTGAAAAGGGTCAGTGATTGAATGGTGTGAGGACACGTGAGAAACGTGTGTGGAAGCTGTACCGCCACGAAGACGCACTCGATACGACAACGAGAGCGAATGCGATCGAGCGATATCGACACGCGTTTGATCCGCGTTTTCCCACGATCGAATCAGACCCAAAAAGGGATGGAGGGTAGCACCTGTGCACGCACCTCCATCACGTGCGATCAGGTCAACAAAGCCTGTGCACACACAAGAGGAAGGGATGAAAAGGTCACTTGTGCGTGCACGAAAGGACGGCCTCATGCAATGAAGAGGAAGGGGTGAAAAGGTCACTTGTGTGTACACGAAAGGACGGGCTCACCAGCTATCCCAAAACTACTTGTGTATCCCACATGCATTTCTTGAAGTCTAAAAGGAAGGGACAGTCTCAAAGACAGCATGTATTCTAAAGAATGCAAAGCATCAAAAGTCAAGGGATGTGACCTTAAACCCACACAACCCCCTATGAATGTCATCAACACACCCACCTCATAATAAAAAAAAGGTATGTGTAGACAGCTAATTGAAGAGTTCTTAGGAAGGTTAGTAGGATAAAAAATAGGATCCTAGGATCCTAGGAAAATTCTTACGGGAGTGAGCAAAAGGAAAAGTCAATTAAGCCAGGCGCCACACACCTCATAATAAAAAAAGGTATGTGCAGACAGCTAATTGAAGAGTTCTTAGGAAGGTTGATAGGATAAAAAATAGGATCCTAGGAAAATTCTTTCGAAAGTGATGAAAAGGAAAAGTCAATCAAGCCAGGCGCCACACACCTCATAATAAAAAAGGTATGTGCAGATAGATAATTGAAGAGTTCTTACGACGGTTACAGCTTACAAACAATGGGAGGGATGTGTGGTGGGATAAAAAAGGATATCTTCGAAAATTCTTTCGAAATGCTGAAAAAAAGGGAAAATTAAAAGGAAAGTCAATAAAGCCAGGCGCCGCACCCAACCGCTTAAGGAATCAACTAAGGGATGAGTCGCCGCTTCTCCCTCTCTATCTTTTAGAGGGCTAAATTTCTGTTCAATCCATTCCAGGTAAACAAAACCTAAAAATTAAGAGAATGCTGAAAAGAAAATTTTCCCAATCCCAAATAAAAAGAGTAGTTACTTTATTTTAGAAAAAGTATAATTTTATTTTCTCAAGTATAATGATCAAAAACGATGTTCTAAATTTAAATACATTTTAATAATTTTAAGACATTTATTTGAGCGTACAGTATAGAAATGACATGCGCAAGTATCAACGCATTCGTTAACATCATTTTGAGCCCAGCAACAAGATGTTGCATTTCCAGTCGGAATGGGCTAAAGGACCATCGATGTATCGATAGGATTAGGGAGCGATAGGGTTAGGGATGAGGGAGTTCAAAGAGCGAACCGGGAAAAAGGGAACGGTGGCGCCCCCTAGATCTCGGCCAGCTCTGTTTAAGAGAAACGGATGTTGAACTCTAGCTCGATCGTTGCCCTGAGCGCCGAAACCAACGGTTTCCTGAAGGCGGAACTCAGGCAACGAAACGAGCCCATATAGGGAGGTGTAGACAGCGAAGGAATAGGTAGTGGAAAGAAGGAGATGAACGCGGGCGGCCGGAGTGCACTTAATCACTGAAACGAAAAGATTGGAAAACGTGAGTGAAAGTGGCCACAAAAGAAAGGGCAGAAATTAAGATAGTGATTAATTTTTCAGCGTGGCAGAGGAAAGAACACTGGCCACGTCCCTTTTATTGCGGTTCCTGTACTTAGCTGTGGAGTGACACCGAAGCCGGCAAAGGCATCCAGACGTGGCCGAGTCGCCGCCTCCTGAGGCAGTTCCCGCAGCCATTCGCCATCGCCAATAAGGCCGAGCGTTCCGAGACGGATCCGGTGAGTCCGTTCCGAGTGCGGCTGCAGCCGCCCGGAAAAGGGGAGATTTTCACTGTGGGTGCCGTAGCGACGCTTGACGGCAGGGGCCCGATTTCCGGCTTGACACTACGACCGCCTCAGACGGTCCAATCCAGGCCACGCGCAATTTGGCGCAGCCTTTCCCGCATCTAATCCACCCTCGTCACGAACTGTCTTTTTCGCCGCTGAAGTCCGTCGCAGCCATTGCGAACCGGCCGGCAACTTTTTATTGAAGTCCTTCGCTGCGATTAGAATTAAGTTATTTATTTTTAGTATAAGGCTTTATTTGGTAAATTTTGTGGTTCCAACTTACTGCGATATTTCCGTCCCTTGTCCTCCACGTTCCCTAAACGCACGTCAGGGATTTGTGCAACACAAGCGCTGCAAAAGAAAGTCGGTCAGAAGAAGCAGCGCGTAAATATAAGTTCGAAAACAACCCACCCTTAATTTCTCTTGGAGCTCCAGCAGGGATTGTAGGTCGAAGTTTGGGAGTAAATCCGAGGCCCTCTTGTGGCCAAATTTCTTTGTGGAGTGCAGCTTCTCCTCCGCCGAATCGCGATAAAGCCGCAGCCTTGGCGCGAGCGCATCCCGGTTGTGGGTCGAGGGTTCATCGGGGTCAGGATCGGGATATAAGTAGTCATAAGTACCGCCATGTATAGCAGTAAGAGATAGATCTTACCTGAAATTTATAACGTATTAAAGAGGAATTATGAACGCTGAGTAAGCCGTATTACCTGGGGGAGATGGGCGATCGTGAGACCGCCTGGAATAGGCTCCGGTCCGCCGGAGATGGGTGATGCCCCAAGATGTCCAGGAGGCATCACTAGGTAGGGTGGGTGCGTCGTGGCGACACCATCAATGCCACCAATTCGGGTCCGCCAGTGTCCATGTAGTTTGTTTGTTCTGTTTACATTTGTTTTGTAGTGATGGGAGTTGTTGTGTGTGAGACGTCCGATTAATATCGGTGTTTGTTTATTGTGCGGACTGCGGGCATCGGGTCAAAACCCGCCCTGAGACCAAATGAGCTAGCCCGGCATTGCCCAATAAAAAAGCAGTTCCGTATCAATATGGCGCCCAATCAAAAAAAAAACAAATAAAAAAAGGAACATCGAGATGACGACGTCTCCATACCCACGTCCTGGACCCACCAGCCCCCACGAAACGGTGGCTTGCGAGGCCTATTATACGGCCTGCAATTGCACCGAGGAGCAGGGGACTGGTGGTCAAGGCGTATGTTATTCGTGTCCCTTTGTCTATTTGTTTCCCGTTAGGACCTAGGAGGCTTGATCCGCAGAAGGACGGACAATTGCTCCTGGGCACAGTTCACTCTGTGTATCTGGGGCCAGGTGGTGGCATTCGTCCGTAAGGACGGATCTGCACCCCTCGTCCTTCAGATCCGTGCGAGAGGCACGAGTATATATTGTGATAAAAACTGTGATATAGTAGATAGGGATACATGTTATTTATTAAATTTAACGTAACGTGTTTTGTTTGTCAGGTGTGATGTATGTTGTGGGTAGATCCTTGGGTTTTCCTGGTGGATGTGGCCTTCGGGATCATCTTGGAGGTGGGATCGTGACCCGCAGTGCTAACTGCGCGCTGCACGACCACCACAATTTGAACCGTAGGTCACGTTCATCAAGGAAAATCCTACAGGATCTTCGGAAGGCCGATGTCCTTAACTGGCGACTTTCAGCTCAGCTGAAAGTTAGTCCAGTTGACGAGCGGCTGGAATAGGGGCGACACTGGGCGAATTGCAGACGCAGGAATCTGGCACGGAGTCCACCGGCGGTTGGTCGGCTCCATCTCCCCTGAAAGTTAGAAAGAAACCAATTAACTGTCGGAATATTTATTTATATATCGGGAATTATTTATTTATTTGGTGTTTGTTTATTTATTATTTATTTATTTATTTATCACATTATATTTATTTATTTCTTTATTATTTATTATTACTTTTATTTATATATTTATCCATATTTATTGGATTTTTGCCAATTAATTATTTAATTTTCTAATATATATTTATTTATTCATCGTTGGTTGTTGATTTATTTGTTAGGTGTTTAATTATTCGTAGGTGTTAGTTTTAGTTGTCTTTCATATATATTTGTTAGGTGTGTAGATTTAGGGACAATCAATATGGCTGAGGAGAGAGAACCAGGTCACTCGTACGAGCTTAGGTCGAAGGTTCCTTTAGCCCAGGAAGAAGAAATGTGGGCCACGGATTCCGAGGGGGCGATCGGGTTAGCGCCGCCCCGAACTTCTACTGGAATGTGGAGGACGCCGCCGTTGAGACGGCCGGGACAACAGGCGGAGGAGCAGAGGACTCAGAAATCCCTGGATTTCGAGGCCCTAGGGGCTGCAGCGGACAATCTGCTGGGGGTAGATCCAGCTCCAAAGACGGTCCGCTTCCAGGACACTCCCGTGGATTCTATTGTCCAGTCGGCGGTGAACCTCGCCCTGGCTCAGGCAGGAGAGACGTACCGCAAGTCCCAGAGTGCCGGGATCGAGCAGAGCTTGCGGGACGAGATGCGGGCTGGCTTCCTGGAGATGATGCAGCTGATGAACCAGGTGCTAAGACCGGCCATCCAGCAGCAGCAAGGGTCAGCAGGACAACGGCAGGAGCCAGTGCAAGCAGGACGTCCGCAACAGCCAATTCCAGGAAGACCTCCGATGGAGACGGCCCAGAAATGCCTCGGAGCGGTACCACGAAATCCCCGGACAGATCAAGCATCAAGCGGACCACCACGGGTCCCGCCGAAGCCGCCCAGGAGGGCACAGGATCTCGTGGGGAGCGATAGCAGCAGTCCAGGCTGGCTCACGGAGGCCGAGGAGCGGCGGCGAGATGACGGCGGAGGTCAGCCCTGGCGCGTGGAGGACCGCAGAGCTGGCGAGTTCCGAGATGAGCGGCTGTACGCGAACTGGGATGCGGGAGGCAGTTCCCACAGCACGAGGGTGGACCGGTGGAACATCTCGTTCAACGGCGAGGACGAGAGGAACCACGTCGAGGGCTTCTTGTTCCGGTTGGAGTTCCTGCAGAGGCAAACGCGCTGCCCGTGGCAAGAAGTCCTGAGGAACTTCCACACCCTGCTGTCGGGAAGGGCTTTGGAGTGGTACTGGCTCCACGTGCAGCAGCACCGGCTGGACCATTGGCACCAGCTACGCCGAGCTCTGTTGGATAGGTTCCAGAGCCATGAGACGGAGCACCAGCGGATGCATCAGCTGCTGGAGCGGGAGCAGCAGACAGGGGAGAACGTGGACGACTACCTGCACGCCATGCAGACCCTTGCTTCTCGCCTGAAAAAGCCAATGCCAGAGCGGAACTTGGTTAAGGTGATGAAGAAGGGTTTGAGAGAGGGCATCGCACGGTACGTGTACGCTATGGAGCTACTCACCGTGGACGAGTTGCGGCAGGAGAGCGTAGAGGTGGAGCGGAGCTTCGGACGCAGGAGCCGCACCGCTTACTCGGCCCCGATGCGCTTCTCGACCGGAACAGGGGACCGGAACAGGGTCAGCGAGGTATTCGCCCCAGAGCCAGGAGAAGACGAGGACCCACCTCGGGAAGTAGAGGAAGTGCGAGCAGGGCCGCGGAATCCATTCCGAGCAGGATGCTGGAATTGCGGAGCCATGGGGCACGGATTCCGGGACTGCGAGCATGAGCTGAGGAAGGTTTTTTGCTTCCGATGCGGAAAAGCGGACATCGTCGCTCCGAAATGCCCGAACTGCTCGGGAAACGGACGGCCGGCTCTGGCGCCCAGAGAGGAACCCCGCGATGTAAAAGAGCTGGAGAGAAAACAAATAGGTAGTAACTTGAATAAGATAATTAGTTTAAGATATTTACCCTACGAAGAGCGCGTGCGGAAATACTTAGAAGTACGAAGCCGGATTTTCGAGCAACACCAGCTGGGTGGGATGCGCAAAGTCTCCCGAACAGTGCGGAAAGCCCGAGATCGGTTCAGCCAGCGTCGGGAAAAACGCAGGGAAGTCGTCGCAGCGGTCAAGCGGGGCGGCAACCACGATCCCAGACCCTTTGCCGATATTAAGATCCTGAGCCAGCAACTGACGGGATTGTTGGACACGGGAGCGAGTTTCAGCTTGCTTGGCAAAGGTGGCAGGGAACTCCTGGATGCGTTGGGTGTGCCTGTCCAGAGTTACTTCTCGGTGGTGCGTACGGCCTCAGGCGACGATCGGTCGATCATCGGGAGAGTAAATTTACCTGTGGAGTACAAGGGGAAGGTAGAAAACATTCTTTTCTATCTTTGCCCTTACCTGGAGCAGCCGGCGTATCTTGGCGTCGACTTTTGGCGGGCGTTTGGCCTGGCTCCAGCGGTGGTGGGCCAAATCCCTGTTCGAGGCGTGAAGAAGGCCGAGGAAATCCATGCCAGGGAAATGGAGCACTATGCCGAGCAGGAAGACGATGACGAGGAGAAGGCGGATCCCGAATGCTGGACGCTATCCGAAGCGGAGTCCCGGGAGCTGAACGAGATCAAGGAGAGGTTCCTCACTTTCGAGAGTGATGGCTTGGGAACCACTAGCTTGGAGAAGCACGTCATCGAGCTGGTAGAAGGCGCGAAAATATTTAAGGATCGGCCCTATCCGATGTCTCCAGCGAAGCAGAAGGTAGTAGAGGATGAGGTCGACAAGATGCTGGCGCTGAGGGTCATCGAGGAGAGCAAAAGCCCGTGGAGCAACAGGACGACGGTGGTGTCAAAGCCTGGAAAGGACAGGTTCTGCTTGGATGCCAGAAAACTGAACGAAGTTACCATCAAGGACGCTTACCCCTTGCCTAGTATCGATGGGATCCTGTCCAGAATCGATCAGACGCACTACATCTCCAGCGTGGACTTGAAGTTCGCGTTCTGGCAGATCGAGCTGGACGAGAAGAGCAAGGAGTTGACGGCGTTCACGGTTCCTGGTCGGCCACTGTACCAGTTCCGAGTGATGCCGTTCGGACTCTGCAATGCGGCGCAAAGGTTGGTGAGGCTGATGGATAGAGTAATCCCAGCCGAGATTCGATCCAACGTGTTCGTCTATCTGGATGATCTCCTGATATTGGCACCGGACATCGAGACGCATTTCCGGTACCTGCGACGAGTGGCCGAATGCCTAAGGGAAGCAGGATTAACGATCGGCTTAAACAAGTCGAAATTCTGTTTCAAGTCTTTGACTTACCTGGGGTTCATCGTAGGTGGAGGGCGTCTGCAAATGGATCCCGGTAGAGTGGCGGCAATCAGGAGGATGCCAGAGCCGAGGACGATGAAGGAGGTGCGGGCGTTTCTAGGAACAGCTGGCTGGTATCGGCGCTTCGTGAGGAACTTTGCGACGCTGGCAGCACCACTCACGGAAGCGCTCAAGAAAACTGGGAACGCAAAGTTTTCTTTAAGTCCGGAGGCGCAGCTGGCCGTTGAGGCATTGAAGATGGCACTCACCACCGCCCCAGTCCTAGTGCACGCCGACTTCAAGCGGCACTTCTACATCCAGTGCGACGCGTCACATATCGGAGTGGGAGCGGTTCTTTTCCAGAAGGACGAGGAAAACCAGGAGCAGCCGATAGCCTTTTTCTCGGCCAAGATGAACAAGCACCAGGTGAATTACACCGTCACCGAGAAAGAGTGCCTTGCAGCTCTCCTGGCGATCCGGAAGTTCCGTCCGTATGTGGAAGGCATGCCATTTACGTGCATCACGGACCACGCAAGCTTAAAGTGGCTGATGTCCATGAAGGATCTCTCGGGACGCCTGGCCAGATGGTCTTTGCAGCTGCAGGGCTTCAATTTCACCATCGAGCACCGGAAAGGCAGCGAGAACGTGGTGGCAGACACGCTTTCACGATGCGTGGAGGAGATGTCCGTGGATCCGACGGCGTTGCTGGGTTTCGAGACCACCGAGTTTGCTGGGGATGAGTACCAGGAGTTAGTCCAGGAGGTGCAGGAGAACTTGGATAACTTACCGGATCTCAGGATAAAGGAAGGTCTCATCTTCAAGCGAGTCTCCCCGGGAACGCTAGACGACGAAGTGGAAGGATCTGCGTGGAAGCTGTGGATACCGCAGAGTCTGACCCACAGCCTGGTTGAGCGAGCCCACACAGATCCAACAGCAGCTCATGGCGGAGTGGCGAAGACGCTGGAGATCTTGCGGCGGCAGTTCTATTGGCCTGGGATGGTGATTCAGGTGCGCGAGTTTGTCCGCGGGTGCCAGGTGTGCAAGGAGTCGAAAGCCCCAAACCATAGGATGATGGTTGGGATCGGCGAGCGTGTACAGACGGACCGACCCTTCCAGAAGCTGTACGTCGATTTCCTTGGCAAATATCCCAGGTCCAAGAAGGGGCATGCATGGATATTCATCGTGGTGGACCATTTCTCCAAGTATACGTTCTTGAAGGCCATGAGGGAAGCAACCGCCTCGAATGTATTGGATTTCCTCATCAACGAGGTCTTCTACAAATTTGGAGTGCCCGAAGTCGTGCACTCGGACAATGGACGGCAGTTCACATCGAAGATTTTCGAGGAAGCGATGGAGAGCTTTGGAGTCCGGCATCTGAAGACGCCAATCTACTCCCCACAGAGCAACGCAGCGGAAAGGGTGAACCGCAGCGTTTTGGCAGCAATCCGTGGGTTCCTGGAGGGCGATCATCGGGAGTGGGATGCTTATCTTCCGGAAATCGAAGTGGCCATCCGAAACGCCATCCACTCGGCTACGGGCGAAGCACCGTTCTTCACGGTATTCGGACATCACATGTTCCTGCACGGTTCCAGCTATAACCTGGCGAGGAAGCTGCAGTCGCTGTGCGATCACGAGCTGGCCGGGATGGCCACGGCAGACAAACTGCGAGTGGTGCAGGAGAAAGTGCGCAAGAGTCTGGAGACCTCGTATGAGCGCAGTCGCCAGAGATACGACCAGAGGGCCCGAGTGTTCGCCGCAAAGCCAGGCCAAGAGGTGTATCGCCGGAACTTCGTCCTAAGCGACTTTGGCAAACAATTTAACGCGAAGTTCGCCAAGAAATTCTTGAAGGCCAGAGTGGTGAAGGCGGTGGGCAACAATGCGTACGAGTTGGAGGATATGCAGGGCCGAAGTTTGGGTGTCTACCACGCCAAAGATATCCGCGTCTGACCTGGAATAGAGGGGAACACAAAGTATACAAGGACGCTACATGAGTATAAGCTGTAATACTTCCCGTAAGGCGTGGGCCCCGCGTTGGGCACCGTTCCAAAACTACTCCGTAGGTCAATGCCGGCGAAGTCACCAGGTAGGCCGAAGTCCCCAAGCTATCCAAATGCTCCCAATGATTTCGTCGAGACGCAACCCGGTAGCACCTCTCTAAATCCTTGGGTGGTGTTGCATTTCCAGTCGGAATGGGCTAAAGAACCATCGATGTATCGATAGGATTAGGGAGCGATAGGGTTAGGGATGAGGGAGTTCAAAGAGCGAACCGGGAAAAAGGGAACGGTGGCGCCCCCTAGATCTCGGCCAGCTCTGTTTAAGAGAAACGGATGTTGAACTCTAGCTCGATCGTTGCCCTGAGCGCCGAAACCAACGGTTTCCTGAAGGCGGAACTCAGGCAACGAAACGAGCCCATATAGGGAGGTGTAGACAGCGAAGGAATAGGTAGTGGAAAGAAGGAGATGAACGCGGGCGGCCGGAGTGCACTTAATCACTGAAACGAAAAGATTGGAAAACGTGAGTGAAAGTGGCCACAAAAGAAAGGGCAGAAATTAAGATAGTGATTAATTTTTCAGCGTGGCAGAGGAAAGAACACTGGCCACGTCCCTTTTATTGCGGTTCCTGTACTTAGCTGTGGAGTGACACCGAAGCCGGCAAAGGCATCCAGACGTGGCCGAGTCGCCGCCTCCTGAGGCAGTTCCCGCAGCCATTCGCCATCGCCAATAAGGCCGAGCGTTCCGAGACGGATCCGGTGAGTCCGTTCCGAGTGCGGCTGCAGCCGCCCGGAAAAGGGGAGATTTTCACTGTGGGTGCCGTAGCGACGCTTGACGGCAGGGGCCCGATTTCCGGCTTGACACTACGACCGCCTCAGACGGTCCAATCCAGGCCACGCGCAATTTGGCGCAGCCTTTCCCGCATCTAATCCACCCTCGTCACGAACTGTCTTTTTCGCCGCTGAAGTCCGTCGCAGCCATTGCGAACCGGCCGGCAACTTTTTATTGAAGTCCTTCGCTGCGATTAGAATTAAGTTATTTATTTTTAGTATAAGGCTTTATTTGGTAAATTTTGTGGTTACAACTTACTGCGATATTTCCGTCCCTTGTCCTCCACGTTCCCTAAACGCACGTCAGGGATTTGTGCAACACAAGCGCTGCAAAAGAAAGTCGGTCAGAAGAAGCAGCGCGTAAATATAAGTTCGAAAACAACCCACCCTTAATTTCTCTTGGAGCTCCAGCAGGGATTGTAGGTCGAAGTTTGGGGAGTAAATCCGAGGCCCTCTTGTGGCCAAATTTCTTTGTGGAGTGCAGCTTCTCCTCCGCCGAATCGCGATAAAGCCGCAGCCTTGGCGCGAGCGCATCCCGGTTGTGGGTCGAGGGTTCATCGGGGTCAGGATCGGGATATAAGTAGTCATAAGTACCGCCATGTATAGCAGTAAGAGATAGATCTTACCTGAAATTTATAACGTATTAAAGAGGAATTATGAACGCTGAGTAAGCCGTATTACCTGGGGGAGATGGGCGATCGTGAGACCGCCTGGAATAGGCTCCGGTCCGCCGGAGATGGGTGATGCCCCAAGATGTCCAGGAGGCATCACTAGGTAGGGTGGGTGCGTCGTGGCGACACCATCAATGCCACCAATTCGGGTCCGCCAGTGTCCATGTAGTTTGTTTGTTCTGTTTACATTTGTTTTGTAGTGATGGGAGTTGTTGTGTGTGAGACGTCCGATTAATATCGGTGTTTGTTTATTGTGCGGACTGCGGGCATCGGGTCAAAACCCGCCCTGAGACCAAATGAGCTAGCCCGGCATTGCCCAATAAAAAAGCAGTTCCGTATCAAAGATGAGAAATGTTCGCCATATATATTAGAAACCAGTGGAAAATCACTCAACCTATTACAAAAATATTTTAAGGAGTCTTCCAAATATTTTGTGTGTTCGGGGAAAATTTGTTCCTTATAAATTTTCAAGAAATTGTTTATTTTTAATATAAGTTGAATGATTTCCATATTGGATGTAATATTCCTTCCGTTGTCCGCAAACATTTTTTGTTTGTTTTATATTTTTATTCCGTAGACGTCTGCTTGCTACGATTTCAAAAAATTGAATGACGAAATGTCCTACAACTTCTTAGACAATACGTTGAGTTAAACCAGTCAAAGGCGTGTATTCGACTAGACGATCATGAATGAGAAGGCAATATACCTTGGTATTCATCTCACTTGGACTAGTTAGTTCAGTTGAAATTTTAACATCAATTGGTCCCGACTTGACAGACTCATTTTGATAGGATAGGTCAACAACAACAATTGGTGCTTTGGTCTTAAATTCCGTTGGTGATAGAAGTGGACGAGATTCTCTATTGTAATAACTTTCTTGAAATCTTGCATACATGTCATACAAGACAGCAAATCGATTTTCATCATATTTAATATTCAAATCTTCGTAAGGGAAAACGTCAGAATTTAAATGAACCTTCAAATTTCTTAAATTATTTGAAATAAATTCTCCATTTAATGTAAATGCTATGATAGCAAAGCGTGGTCGTTCCCTATTTCCAGCCAGTTTCACATTCCATACGTGTTGCGTTCCTTGTACTAGCGTAGGATTAATATGCATTTCCCAACTACGAAATGATAGCGGAAGACTATCACCGCTTTTAACAACATTATACATTTTAATTTTTGCAGCATCGCTTGGAACGATATGAGGTACTTTCCAGCTAATGTTATGTATGGCGATATTATGCGTTTTCCCATCTACGGTCTTAATATACATTTCATCGGTATTTTTAGCTAGTAGGAGGATGATTTCATGTTTACAATTTAATACAACTTTCTTATAGACTTCAGCAAATCCAATCAACATTTTCAGTGGTACTGAAAAGGTGAAATGTCCACCAGACCTGATGTTCTCTCCTCCCCCCCACCCAGCATTGAGATAATGATGACCCTCATGTTGTCCAATTGAGAGATAGTTCTTGAGTGTTGATGTAATACCAGTGAAGCGTGTCCTATCAAGTTCACATCCATTTAATTCATATCTTATTTCATCCAAAAAATTGGCCATACAATTATTTTTGAGCAAACCATCAACACCATTTGATGAGAGAGTTCCTTCAAAGTGGAGAAAACTTTCACATGGAAGGACATATAAATCTTGGTTTTGTATTGTGATACGAACTTCATCATTTGTCTTGAAGTTTCGTTGATATGGATAATAAGTGTGGTATTCCTTTTTAATGATAGTTTCATCATTAATTGGTTTATCGAGAACGTGAAAAATTTCATTCATTTGAAACTACTTTTTTATTTTAAATCCAAGTGATTTTAAAATCAATTTATTTTTTAATGTGAGAGGAGTTCGCTTGTGAGAAGCTCCTTCAGATGATAATGATGATGGTGATGATGTTTTCACTTCAGCTTTTGATTTTGTAATGCTGATGAGGGGGCGAAGGGCCGGCTTTTTATTATAGATTATCATTCTACTGATCGTAAGTGTAAACGAATTGTTACAGTTTCCCCTCGCAAATTAATTAAATCTCCGTTCTGATCTGTAATGCGTAATTCGATAGTACTTATTTGTCTGGTGTTCACCGGTAAATAGATTAAATTAGTCGGTGTCTCACAGATTTTATATCCACAAGGGACAGTTATTCCAAACTCATGTATTACATGATTCGATCTATTACCAACATATGATCCACTAATAATGTTGCATTCCAATCTAATGGAATTTACATTTGTAATATTTATAGGATTATCCGATTTGTAAATTTCATCATTATGTGGACGTAATTTTCGTTTATTGAATCCAAATAGCTGACCAATTGATCGATCATGATTAAAATATATAGTTTCATTTTTTGTAATAACATGAACTTGAAATGTATTATTATTACATTCAATTTTGACACTATCATGAAGTTGAAACTCTTTAAGCTTATTAAATATATATTTAATAATATCATCAAACTCATATGAGCCTACTGGTATTTCAATAACTTTATTCCCAATATGAAATAGATTGTTTTTCGTATCAACATTTGGGATTGAATTGAATGTATAGAAATCAATAAGAGCACATTCCTAATTCCGTTTCAGTTCAATCTGTGGGAAAAAGTTTTCGTTTATAACTGAAGTATTCCCAGTTAATGCAATTGTTAACGATGTACTCATTATGAAGCTTAAGTTTAAACTGTTCAAATAATCATTATCATGGTGTAGTTATATAAATATAAATATAAATTTTATAATATAATAAATTGATCAAAGCCTTTGCGATAACGCCCAGAATTAATTTCATCGTCTTTAGAAATTAAGAGAAAACCAAACTTGGTCTCCCAACACTTTCTTGTAATATCCATAAATGTATCAAATGTCATATCACCACACACATGATCTCTATAAATGTTTCGCATGTTTAATAAATCCTGATGGAAAACTACTAAAAAGTTGCAGTTATCTCGTACTAAATGTTTGCAAACGTGTGAATACGTTTGAGATAAGTAAAATGAATCTATGTTCATATGTCTTCCGAAAGAGAAAAAGCTTTTAATATTGTCCTGCTTCGTCGAAGCAGGAATATCATCGAAGATCATAATAGAATTCTTTTTTGCTTCTTCTGGTGATATAATGCTGTCATTTGATGAAAATGTGTAATATCCCATTCCTCGTATTGGCTTGATAGTTTTTCCAAATACTCATATTTGGTTGAAATAAGCTTTTCGAAAATACATAAATATTTTCAAATTTGAGACCATTTGGACTTTCAATCAGGCTTAACATCACATTAGTTTTCCCACAATTTGATGGGCCGACAATTAAGGCTCTAATTGTATTCGGTAACAAAGTGCTGTGGCGTGGAGGTTTGTTCTCTCCTCCCCCACCACCCTCAATATTTCGAACTATGATGTTTTTATTTTGCTTTAATAAACGCATGTTATTGTGATAAGTACTTCATTCAATGACAATCTTTTGTTAATTGAGGTTCTTATAAAATGGTTAAACGTCTTTATAATATAAACAGTCATAAAGCAAATGTCAAACGGGGAACTGGTCTCATAAACAATATTATTGATGCTCTACCCTTTGAGGCTCATTTACCTGGTTATAACTTCTGTGGACCTGGTACAAAGCTAGATAAACGATTAGCTAGAGGCGATCGTGGAATTAACGGGTTAGATGAAGCGTGTAGAATTCATGATATAGAATACTCAAACAGTAAGGACTTGAGTGATCGCCATAAAGCGGACTCTGTTTTAATTAATAGGGCTTGGGATCGAGTTAAAGCAAAGGATAGTAGTATCGGGGAGAGAGCTGCAGCTTATTTTGTAACAAACATGATAAAGGCTAAGAAAAAGTTTGGAATGGGTACAAAGCAAGTGAAGAAGAAGACATTAAAAAATCCCTTGCTTCAATAATCACGCATGCCACCAAGGAATTGAAAAAAAAAAGCCGCTTGATATATTAAACGCAATAAAAGTAGCACGCAAAGCAGTAAAAAATACAATGGGATGTAAGAAAAATATAACAATTCCTCGCATTATCAATGTACCAAAAATAGGAGGCTTCCTGCCACTCGTTCCAATTTTAACAGCTCTAAGTGCTGTCGGGAGTTTGGCTTCAGGTAGTGCAGCAATAGCAAAGACTATAAACAGTGCACGCATTGCTAAAGCACAGCTGGAGGAAAACCAGAGACATAATAGAAAGCTTGAATCAGTTGCGTTCGGTAAAGGTTTATACTTGCAGCCATTTAAAAAGGGTTTTGGGATTTCTTTTTCAAAAAATAAACAAAAACAAAAACGTAGTCAAAAAAACTATTAAATGTGCTACCCAAAAGGGCATTATCCAACTTTGATATAATGAAGTTTGGCTTTAAAAATATTCCACACTTTCGAGGAGTTTATATGAAAAATGAGTTACCTAAATTCCCTCTTTATCATGAGTGTGGAATAATAAATTTAGCAGACTCTTCATCAAATGGAACGCATTGGGTAGCATATTTTAAGAAGGGATTAGATTCATTTTATTTCGACAGTTTTGGAAATTTACAGCCACCATTAGAAGTAGTTTTATATTTGGGAAAAAACCTCAGGTATAATTATCAACGATTCCAAAAATTTGGGACCTTTAACTGTGGACACTTGTGTATAAAATTCTTGCTAGACTGCGCTTCGTCTCGCTAATGTGGCTATATGTTTGCTTTTATTACGCTACGACAACCTTTCGGCGAGCTGACCCTTCTTCTCACACCATTCCATTGAACTATGAGTAGGTATGAGAAGAAGAAGAAGAAGAAGAAGAAGAAATTTGGTCCTGGACTCGATATAAATTCAGCCAGTTCCTGGAGGAAAAATATCATTCACTGACCAGCAGTCAGCAGCAGCAGCAGCATCAGCCCAGCACCAGCCCAGAACCAGCACAAGCACCAGCTCCAGAACCAGCACAAGCACCAGCTCCAGCACCAGCACAAGCACCAGCTCCAGCACCAGCTACAGCTCCACCAGCACCAGCACAAGCATCAGCTACAGCTCCAGCTCTACCAGCTCCACCAGCACCAGCACAAGCATCAGCTACAGCTCCAGCTCCAGCTCCACCAGCACCAGCACCAGATCAAGCTCCAGCTCTATCACATTCACCACTCCACATCCACTATGAATAACGTTAACGCCAACACCGCATCCACCTCCACCTCAACCTTCGACAATAAGGGTAATACTACCATCATCAATTCAGCATCCAAATTACCTTGTGGTGTGACACAAGAGGATTTGGATGCCTTAATTGATGATATACAAATGGACCCCCTTATGCTTGCCTTTAACGCGTGTAGAGTTAAAGGCAAGCTTAACTTTAATCTGCTCCCGATTAATACGGGATTTGAAATTTTGTCAGCTTCCCGCGTTAAGGGAAAATATGGAGAAAATGTAAGGATTGAGTTGGAGGCTCATTACGTTTATCTCCCAGAACGCTATAATGCAGTCAACAAAGATATATTATGTATAAGTTGCCCGATGGAAATGTAGATTTCGTAGTTAAAACGTAAAAAGAAAAAAATAAATAAATGAAAAAATAATATGAACATTAAATTTTTAAAGATTTTTTATTTGGGATTGGGAAAAAATTTCTTTTTCAGCATTTTTCTTTCAGTTTATTTACATTGATTTAATTTAAATAAAAACGAATAAATAATATGAACATCAAATTTTTAAAGATTTTTTATTTGGGATTAGGAAAAAATTTCTTTTTCAGCTTTTTTCTTTCAGTTTATTTACATTGATTTAATTTTTAAAATAAATGAATGAAAAAACATTAAATTTTAAACTTTTTTATTCGGGATATGGGAAAATTTGTTTTCAGCTTGATTTATATTATTTTCTTTTAATGAATGGTTAACACCAGGTCTGATTAACTGATCAGGTTACCAGGTCTGATTAACTGATCAGGTTACCAGGTCTGATTAACTGATCAGGTTACCAGGTCTGTTTAGTTTTCTGATATAAGCTATAAATGTAATTGAATTATGATTTAATTTTCATTACATTTTTCAATCGCAAAGGAGTAATATCCACTTCCTTCCAAAATTTAGTTTCACAAATTTAATATAATGAATGAGCAAATTTTAAATCAATTGACAAAAAGTCGAAATGCTCTAAAGAAAAAATTTTCAGAATTAAAACAAAATCAAACTCGAAATATTATGGGACTTGAAGAAATATTTAAACCTATAACTAATCCATTACATGAACTTGTTAATGATAATAAAAAACTATATGATATATTACCAAAGGATTATAAAAATATAAAGACAGAAAAAAAAACTAAACAAAACAATTATTCATTAAACATTGATACACCACAAAAGAAGAGGAAACTTTCATTTAACAATATAAATAAACAAAACTCGACTCCTAAATATAATGATGTCCACAATAGAGGTGGAGAACAATCGATAGTCGGCACAATCGATATTTGACGATAGTAAATTTTTAACAATCGATTGTCGTCGATAGTACTTCGATAGTCGTCAATAGTATCGACCCAAATAAATTGTTATTTCCTTAAATAAAAAAAATATAAAGATTTGGATTAAAAATCAGAGAATGTTTACGTTTTCCCCTTTTGGGACGGTTTCGCATCGCAGAATAATTGTTTATTTGATCCAAGAGTTTTTGTTTAAAAATAATAAAATGTTTACGTTTTCTTCTTTAAGACGGGTTCGCCTCTCTGAGACAATTTGACCAGCCTTGCTGAAGACTCTTTCCGATTCCACGGAAGTTGCTGGAATGCACATGTATTTAAAAAACATGTTTTTTATACTGGGAAAATCGCATTGATTTACCTGGAATAAAAAGTAACATTTATTAATAAATAATAATAGCCTTGCTATTTAGGCAAACCTTTATCCACAGCAAAGGATCCAAATCCTGTAAGGCTATCGTTCTTTCCAGATAATGTCTTTTAATCAAAATCGCATCCGCTCGTGCGTTTCCAATTTTGTTGCCGGATCGCTCACCCAAAAAATCAAATAATGTGTCCTGTGAACTTGTCTCCTGTGTGACGGGCAGATCAACTAATTGCTCTTTCATGGTGAAATTTGCCAGTTCGTTTTCAAAAAATGTTGCTGCTTCTTCAGCATTTGACTGGTTTTGAAATCCATTTTGTTTAAATCGCGGATCCAATAAAGTTGTCATCCTACATACGGTCCTTTGCTCATACAAGGAAAGCCGTTCTTTTATTGACTTAATTAAGATTTTTTGCATATTTTTTCCTTGCAACGTTTCTAGTGAAAATAAGCCTTTTAGTGCCCCGTCATTGAATTTTAGCGCATCTTGTACCACCAGATTTAGAGTATGGGCAAAGCATGGCAGATTGGTAATCTTTAAAATTTCGCATGCTTTAAGCATGGAACTTGCATTATCTGTCACAATGCACACCGTTTTTTCAAGAATATTCCAATCAGTTAATACTTTTCGCAAAGTATCTGCAATATTTTGAGAACAATGATTAGTTGTTCGTATAAGTTTTGTTGTAGCCAAAGATGCTGTTTTTAATTCATAATTATAAATAAAGTGACCCGTCACAGTCAAAAAACTGGCATTGGCAAGTGACGTCCATATGTCGCATGTTATTGAGATATCCGAGATATCCTTCAGTATTATTGATAATTTTGCAGAAGTGTTTTTGAAACTGTTGACCATCAGCACATCCCTTAAGTGTGTCTTGCTTGGTAATTTGTATCTGGGATCTAATATCTGAGTATAATTAACAAATCCCTCATTTTCTACAATGTTAAATGGTTGTATATCCCTTGCAATCAGTTCAGTTAAAGCATTGTCAATATCGGTTTTCCGTTGAGAATTCGACTCGTACAAAGCGGCTTTCTTGAAGTCAGAGTGCGTACAGGACTTAAAGCTGCTGCTTGTAGATGCCGTATTGCCGCTATCAGAGAGTAGAATGGCTGTGCTTGTGTCTGGTTTGTTGCTTCCCAAACCAGGATGAAACCGCTTAAGATGGTCGTGCAAATTCGAAGTATTTCCGCTTGTTTTATATTCCTTACCGCAGTCAAGACATTTTGCCAGTTTTTTGTCTTCCGATCTTTGGAAATATTCCCATACTCTTGAAATGTTACTTTTTTTAATTCTCAGCCTAGCAGGTTCATTTTCCGTGTCTGAACTGCTGCAGTCTTGCTTGTCTTCACTAAGTGCAGGGGACATCCAACGTTTACCTTCAATTAAACACACTATTGATCTAATTACTAATGATTAATACACTAAAAATACCTTTTTTCACAAAACGCTCCATATCTTTCGGTTGAATTTTTCCTTTTAAATTACTTTACGACACGAAAAGAACACTAGATCACTATCGATGGCACTATCGAAAAAAAATCGATGTTTTTTTGTTCCCATCGATTGTGGCTCGATAGTGTCAAACTATCGATAGTGCCGATAGTGGGGGAATGATTATGATCATGATGATGAAGATGATGATGATGATGATGATGATGATGACATGTCAAATAAAGACGCAACATACACATACGTGGATGAAGTATCGCACGGCGGCCTTAAAAAACCCAGCTCCCATCTCTGTGAAGAGTACCTTGTTAAACGCTGCCGAAAACTTTAATGTCCCATTAGATATAAAAAAATGATTTTTTAAGTGTAGGATATATTTTAGAATTAAGCATTTAAATAAGAAACTGGCCATAAAAAATCAAAAGCAGCGCATTGTGGCGAATTCAAAATTGTTAAAAATAAAACTTTGAAAAGGATTATAACGAAAACTACAATTCAACTGTTCTTATTTTGCATATTTTTTTATTCAGGATCTTTTCCTAGGAAAGACCGCGCTTCCAGAGCATGCAAAATTTGTTTTTCCGACTTAAGGTCAAAAATTATTAAGAATCAATATAGATTTCAAAAATTATTACATTTTTCACCAACATATTTCGGAAACACATATGTAGCCGCCATCAGAGCTATTTGATTGCCTATTAATAAAAATGTTGTAGTTATTTATTATTATTTTTTATAGCATTTTAGCTTATGTTTCAGCAGTGGGATGTACATATACACACAGCCACACTAAGGGTTAAACTCATCATGACTCAAAACAAACTGACAGCAAAAGCTCTTTTGAGTGTTTTTGAAAAGCTTTTTTCCCGTAAGCTAGAGCTTTTTCTAACGAGATCATGATCCGCAGGATGTTCAATTGGCCAAGTTTAGCTTTGATAAGCTATTCAAAACGGAGCTTAGCAACAAGTCGGAGTGGACCAATATGTCTACCACCTACGATGTGAAACCATATAATATTAGACGGTACACTGACGGCTCACTAACAGAGGATGGTGTGGGTGGGGGTGTATGCGGACCTCGTCTCAAATATCACGAACCTCCTGGGAAATTCGCCAGCATCTTTCAAGTGGAAGTACACGCGATAGAGAGAGGTGCCTCTTTCAATATTGAGCGGGACTACAATCGAAGTGACATAGTTATTTTCTCAGATAGTCAGGCAGCAATCAAAGCACTCAGTGCACATAAAATTGTTTCCAGACTAGTATGGCAATGTATAAGAACACTCAATGAATTGGGTATGAACAATAAAGTAACCATATACTGGGTACCAGGGCATGCGGGGATCCCCGGCAATGAAGTGGCCGACATAATGGCTAGAAAGGGGGCGAGCACGCCCTTCTGTGGACTAGGGCCAGGAGTCATCAACCAGAGAAGTCGTGTTTATCTCATGATTGCCTGCGATGACTTCTGGCGGTCGTCGAAAGGGGCAAGGCAGAGTAAACGTCTGCTAGGTAGCTACAACAGTAAGAGGACCAATGACTGTTTGGAGTTGAGTAAAGGATCTCTCCGAATAGTAACGGGTTTCCTGACCGGGCACAATCTCAAGATAGAGGAGGACAGTCTTTGCAGGCTTAGTCTGGAAGGAGACGAGACTCCAGAACACCTACTTGAGGAGTGCCCGGCTATCAGTCGGTTGAGGTTGGCCCACTTGGGGGGCCTTACACTCACCACGCAGGAAATGAGGGCTCTTCGACCAGGCGACATCATCGCATTCTTGCGATCGATTGAACTGCTAGAGGAGCTATAGCTATACACCAGGACGAGGGCACAATAGACCCTAGTGGTCGCAGAGCACAAACCTCTCGTAAACTATTATTATTATTAACCACCTTAGGAAACTCCTTGAAGCATCGTATATATTGATGAAGGTTTATCGGCTGAACATGCACCAAGGAGGCCATAACCACAATGACTAAAAATTGTGAACATGGCAGGCTGAAGACCATACTAGAAGCCGGTAATACAATGAATGAAGCCGTTACGAAGTACATGCAATGCAGTACTGAAATGACAGGCAATGCAAATTCCGTATTATTCGCACGCGGTGGACAGGCCTATCGTGGTAATAATTACCGAAGTAATTTTAATAGAGGCCATGGTTATAGAGGTAACAGTCGCGGCAGAGGCAATAACCGTTACAATAATATAAACTATAACAATAATTACAATAATAATTATAACCATAATAATGGTAATAATTATAGAGGTCGTGGCCGAAATAATCAGTATAGAAACAACAACAATAACAATGGAAATGTGATAGTTGCCCAAAATAATTCGGGAAACTCCCAGCAGCCCTCAGATACACAGGAATAGACAAAGCTAAAATTTATTCAATCAATCTCAGTATAAATATATTCGTTTCATTTAATCACGTGGCAACAGGGAAAAAATTAATTTTCTCAGTTGACACGGGCGCAGATATTTCAATTCTAAAAGAAGAAGCCGATTACTTCAATAGTATACAAGATGAAAATAAAATTAATATCCATTAGCCAAGAAATTATTGAATCTAAATCAATTTCCAATACCGTGTGATGAAATATAATATATATGTCGGAGAATTAATATTTTCGATATTTCCCATCTTTGCGATAGTGAGTTCCGATCGCGGCAAGAGTTCGAATCGAAGTGCCCGTTCCTAGAGAACGTCCCTTCACCATCGAGCTCATCTTCTTTGTTCTATATTCATCTCTTTCTCTCTTGCGCGACCGGACCACACTCGATGGTCTGGCAACAGCGGCTCCAATACTTTGGATTCTAGGAGTAAGAAATATGCTTTGGTAGCTTTGGATTTTAGAAATTAGAAATCTGCTCTGGTCGTTTTTGGTAGTTCTAGGAATATGAAATATGCATTGGCAGCCGCCAAATAAGTTGGCGGTTTTACTAATTCAAATAATTCTAAGTACTGCGGCATATAATTAATCTTCACCCCAATATTTTGCAGTATTGGACTTTTTAAAATAAAAATTGAAAATACAAATTGGAGAATAAATATTCTTATAAGTTTAATTTTTAATTATTATTTAACATTTTTAGAATTCTAAATTCTGTCAAAATTTTAGGTAATTTGAGTAATAAAAATGCAATTAATTTGGGTTAGATGTCAACCAGTCAATAGAGCTGTTCAAGTTCATAGTTTTTGGCGTCATCTTGTTCTGTGTGTTTATGGCCTCCATATGGAACTACATGGAGCGGAATGGTGTACTGCAGGGCAAGAAGTCGATGGAAGTGTTGCTGCATCATGCCCAGAAATATGAGTACTTTTACTAAGGGAGGAGTAGCCGCCAGCTCAATATGCGCATTTAATATCCATGTGGAAAAGTAGTTTATCAGTCGCTGTATTTGTCTTTAGACCTAAGGTAGTAAGAACTTGACATGATCTTAGATGGTCTTGTATATGATTTCAGTGCAATTCCATGGTCTCTTTCTATGTGTACCGTCATCCAGGTTTTAGTTCACTAAAACCGAACCATATATGGTCAAGGGTACAGTCGGTAACGTTACATTCTTACGCACATTTTTGGCTATATCTCAGAAAAAATAATTTATATGTATAATGTCTTATATGCATCTGAAAGTACTCTTAGAGACTTACATTTCGTAGGTTCAAAGTTTATCTTTATCTCTCTTGCCTTCGGAGTAATCAGCTTTCAAAGTGGTCGGTAACGTCGGGTCGGGACGTTTTTTTGGAAGTGACTTCTGAGGTTAATGCACAAATGCTTTATTATTAGTGAATGTAGCTGCACATATTTTTGATTATAAGCATTTTTTGAAAGATAAGGAATGAAAGAAAAGATATAACTATCTGATTAGCCGAAAAATTTATTTTTTCGTGTCTTTACGAGCCTAAAACCAAAGTCGGTAACGTTACACAAAAAGTTGGTAACGTTACACGTACGAAATTCTGAGAAATTTTGACGAAAATTAAGAAAAAAAACACTCCAATTTTATTAATAAGTTTAAATAAGCAAAAATATAGTAAACTTTTTTGTGTTTTTTGGTTTTCAGCTGCTTAAATAGTCACTTTGCGTTGCTTAATAGTCATATTTCTTAAATATGTTTTGAGGTTTCAGAAGTCACTAATTTTCTGTTCAATACTTGAATTTGATGGGCAGGTAAAATACGAGGAATGTCCTTCGCACCGGCAAACACAGCAACTGAGTTCAACTCATTGTTGATTTGGTGAAATTCTACATCTGTGACTTCTTCGTGTGCTTCAATTCGTTTGAGACAAATACATTCGATTGAAACAATTCGTTATGGTACAAAGCGCTCGTAAAGATTGTTAACTGACGTTGATTCTAGTGGGCACTTTGTACTTCATCCTGGGCCTCACAAACAAAGTTTTCGGCGAAATCCACTTGTATCAATGCCTCATCGACAAATTCGATATTGGAGGCCCGTGGAAGATCGTGAAGGTTGAATATTTCAGCTTGTGCACGTTTGACAAAACAGTGTTTGAGAAAATGGGACGATATGGCAGCAAGATGTGCGATGAGCTCTGTTAAGGGGGTCTTCTACCTTCGCGCTCAAATTTGGGGCCTATTTTTCAAAAATGGATTGCAAAAAAACTACACATGATATCCGAATAAAATTTTTTTTATTTGATTAACAAAAGCTTGAACTTGAAAAAACAAAAAAAACCATATGAATTTATCATAACGTTTGCCATTGGCGCGTCGTCGAATTAGCCACTGCCAGCGCGAAAGAGGCAAACGGTTGGCAAGAAATCTCAGCTTCAGAACATGTAAACAACAAGAAGTTTTTTTTAACTTAATTTTAAGAACGTCGATTAGGTCAGGACACAAGCTTTTTTTAATATTTGAAAATTTCACAAAATGGCAGCGATTTGAACAAAAAATTTAATTTTTGACCATGTTTTTCAACCTAAAAATGACTGTAAAAAATTGAAAAAAAAATTTTTCGAAAAAAGCTTGTGTCCTGACCTAGCGAGATGTTTTGTGAATAAGTAACGCTTTACAGATCTTGGATATCTTGTATGGTTTCGTCAAAATCGTGCCAAAACTTTTGAAAAGCACTACTTTTGGGAAAACGCGTTTAAAGATAAATGTTACAATGCTATAGGCAAGGCGGGGCCGGGTTTGAGGCTCGATATCTCGTAAACGAGCATGAATTCGATCAAATCCTTCACAGGGCATGTTCTTAGTTATGTCTACTTTAGAAATATGCAAAAAAAAAAAAATCGATTTTTTAAAACCGCGAAGGTAGAAGACCCCCTTAAAACACAGCCCTCTGTAAATATATAATGAACTAGCTGTACCCTGCCACGTTTCGCTGTGGCATAATGAGGTTGTAGGCATATCGAATGAGAAAGACTACAAAACATACGTGTTCAATACTTTTAATTTTGTAAAACCTGTGGCTCCGGTGGTGGTTCAAGTTGATCTAATTTGACTTTTCCGCCAGCACAACACATGCCTTTCGCTTCATCATTAAATTTTAGAGCCTGGCAGTAAGTGCATACATGACGCATTTTTCCAATCACGACATGCGGACTGGAGCTATAATCAACAGCTGGATCATATCGAAAAGCGAGACGATTGTACTGCAGATGATTATGAGCTGCTATCTGTACACGTGCTTCAGCAATCCTTACCCTCTCGCGTTCATTCCTTTGCGAGCGAACCAAATCCGTTTCTACAGCACGCATCTGTCGACTTCGCAATCGCTGATCCTTATTGTTGTTTTATATAGTTCTAGAGTGATAATAATACGCAGATAACTCAATTCAATTAAATTCTAGCTTCAATATCAGGTAAATGCACCTTCCCAGACGCGCAACACATCCCGGCTGGTTCATTTGTGAATTTGAGAGCATGACAATGCGGTCATTCCTTGTCCATAGCACCAATTATAACTTTTGAATGAAAATAATATTCAATTTCGGGCTCATACCGGAATGCAAGACGCACGCTGGATCTGTTCCTCTGTTCTTTCGTCTCTTCTGCTTCGAAATATTCTAGAATTACTTGAGCTTCGGCTCAAATCAGCCCCTTTTCGTTTTGTTGGCTTTTTTTCTTTAAAAAACACATATAAATATAACTAATTGAATCACTTTAAATCATGAATCTACTTTTTAAAAGAAACTCACTGGTCGGTCACTGAAACCTCTTCCTTTCCAAAACCCAAAAAAGTAATACCGAATTGCCACAGCACTGCCACATAAATATTCAGGGGTGCCACAGAAACCACTTCCGCTGCAAAAACCCTGATAAAAATGATTTCTCGGCGCCACAGCACTTCCACTCAAATATTTTTCGGGTCTTTGAAAACACACAACTTGACGTCAATTTCGATGCCTACCGCATCAATAGATTCGAAATTTTGAAGTCGGGTTTAATAGAGCTGTCTAGCTAGTTTTATTTATTTTCGCGCCAACATTTTAAACTTTTTGTTTAAATAAAAGTAAAAAAAAACTAAATTAACAAAATAGGTTAAATCACATTATTTAAAGAATAAAATAACCCAAAACCTACCATTTTACAGTAATTTAAAAAAAAAGTTTGTTAAAACACATGGGTGATTTCATCAAGGCAACCCTGCCAGCCATTTCGAATGGTTTGTGAAAAAACTAAAAACACAAAACTTATTCGATGTTGTATGGCACCGAGAAATTGGTTTAGCGGAAATGCCTTTTTGGGGAAATGAAACCACAGTGTTCTCCATGGCACCCCTGAATATTTGGGTATTTCAAAATACAAAACTTGACGTAAATTTCATGGCTACCACATCCATAGATTCCAAATTTCTAATCTTTGATTTTGAGTATATTACACTGAATTTAATCAAAATTGCATCATAAAAAGTTGAATAAAATATAAATTCTTAACTTTTTCTGAGGCTCTGTTGATTTTTCCATATTCGACACACAGTAAGGACAAGTGCATGAGTTGCGAAATGTCAAACCAAAGAAACATTTCTTTGTGTGACATTAGTGTTTCCCGATGCTATGGAATATTCTCTAACAGAATATCAAAGCAATAGCGGTAAATTAAAAAAAAAAATTTGTTTTTGCTTGGTTTTGTTTAACGTACCCTTGACCATATGATACAAAAAGAGAAAACATCATGAATAAAAATCCAGTAATAAATATGAAATAAATTAGAGTCACGATATGTAAGTAATATACTTACCCGACTTTCAGGACCTTTGATGTCGGCAAAAACAGTAATTTAAGTGGAAATAATGGGTTAGCTGTCAAAATTGGAGCAATAAAAATGCAATTAAGTAGGGTTAGGTGTCAACCTGTCAACAAAGGGGGTAAAAAAGATTAAATAAATTAGGGTCACGACATGTAAAAGGACACTTGAGAAACAAGTCTTCAAGGGTTCCCACGATCCCGGAGCGATCCTGACCCGCATGTGCATGTTTATCCAGCGGCACGTACACGTTCACCCACGACCCTTCACTTTAAAAAGGGACGTGTCGCACGTGTACGTTTACGAACAATTCTCACTTAAACGTGATGGGGTGGAATTAAATAACGGTGCTAGAATCATAACGGAAAAAACCCACGATCCTTAAAATGGACAGTCTGTGATTATCCCACATGAATCGATCGATCGAGTGAATTTGTGCCAGCCAAAAAAGGGCATGAAGTAAAAGGATCCTATTTTAACGCTTTCTCAACAAACTCGGAAAGCATCGCACCCCATCCACTCAAATCCAAGAAAACCAAATCTGTAAATAAGTGCTGTAAAAGAATTTCCCCAGAATTTTTTATACATATCATACATGACAGCAAAGCGTTTCTCATTATATTTTAGGTTCAAATTCTCATAAGTACAGACTTCAGAATTTAGATATACTTTTGCATTTCTCAAATTGTTTGTAATTAGTTCACCTTTTAATGTAAATGCAATGACACCAAAACGTGGACGTATCGTGCTTGAAGACAACTTAAAGTACCAAAAAAACTGTGTACATTGAACTAGGGTTGGGTTGATCTTGCAGTCCCAGCTCCGAAAAGCTGTTTACTACATTAAACATTCTAATTTTGGCACTGTCACTCGGAACGACGTGCGGGATTTTCCAGCTTATATTTGCTATTGCTACTTTATGTGTGTCCATCAACTGTTTCAACAAACATATCATCTGTGTTTTTTGTAAGCAATAGAACAAGATCATGTTTAATTTTAAATTTTTAGGGGATTTAGGGGAGCATTCTGGTAATGAAGTCGTTCCTGTTGACCGACTTATAGAAAGTTCTTAATAGTCGTTGTAATTTCAGTAAAACGTGACCTATCCAATTCACATCCGTTTAACTCATATCTTATTTCATCCAGAAAATGGTTGTGGACACCCCGGTGTAACTTTTGACACAGGACAGATATTTGGATCTGTCAAATGTCATGTGTGCGCTATTGAAGCTCGATTGTTTTGTGCCTTATACCAAACGGAACGGACGCGTCTGCTTTGTGTCCCGGAAAAATGAATTTTTTCACCGTGAAAAAAATCACAAAAGTTGTATTGCACGTTTTTAAAAGTGTCACCGTGTGAAGTGTGTTAATTAAGAAGGTGAGTGCAATAGATTTTTTGACGTGAAATTTAGTTATGTTAAAGATTCCAGTGTGAGTTTGGACAAAATTTTCACAATAAAAAATTTTTTCATATGATTTTAAAACGACTGCTTGAGGCAGTTGTGAACACTTAAATGTCGGGAATTGTGGACACCCAATTTTTTGTTTGACAAATCTTAAAATATAGCCGTTGATTGAATTATAAGTACAACTATAAAAGTAAATATATTTTAATGGTGTTTATATTCTTTTCTTTGATGTTTGTTGCCAAAAAAATTGACCGCCTGCAACTCCGTTCACTGCAATGATTGTGATCAGCCAGTGCACTTGAAGTGTGCTGACCTGTGTGACAGCTATTTCACATGCGCGAATTGTGCTTCTGATGGAGAATGATGCCATGCGTAGTATTTTTTTTGCTTTACAAATGAATAAACTTCCATTTTTTCTTCATTTGATTGCGTTTAACTTAATACTTTTCTAATTTTAGCACATTCTACAAAGGTGTCCACAACCCCCCGTAAAATCTAAAATTGGCAAAAATGACTATTTTACAAAAACTTAAAATTTTTTCTTTCAGTGATAGATATCACTGTAATTATTCAAAAACTAGTTAGCTAGGGTCTCTAGCTTTCCATTGATATGCACCTGTCCGCATAATATGCTCCAGTTAAAAAGATATGAGCGAAAAACAAAACTATGTCCACAACTGCCACCTTTCCCCTATCAAAGAAGAGCTGTGACGAATTTTTATTATAAATAATTATTCTGTTCGTCGTAAGTGAAATCGAATTGCACGAAAATTAATCAAATCTCCTGATCGTCCTGATTAGTCATCCGTATTTCGAGCGTGCTTTTTTTTATGTTGACAGGCAAATTTCTCGGCATGACGTTCATTTTATATCCAGGGGGACATTTCATCCCATATATGATCCACGAATAATGTTGTATCCCCTTCTATCAGAATTTATTTTTAAATATTTACAGGATTATCCGAGATGTAAACTACATTATTATATGGTCTTAATTTCCGTTTATTAAAACAAAATAACCGACCAATTGATTGTTCATGATTGAAATATACCGTCTCATTTTTGGTAACAACTTTAACTTGTAAAGTATTAGTGTTACTTTTTATTATATATAGTTATTTATTGTTTATATTTATTTTTTTTAGTTCCATCAAACTCTTATGAGCCTACAGCTATTTATATTACTTTATTTCCTATTTAAAATATATTATTTCACTTCTCTACATTCGGTATAGAGTTGAATGTATAAAAATCAATTAAAGCACATTCATAGTTACGTTTTAGATCATTTTGGGGAACAACATTTTCACTTAGTATCGATGTATTCCAATTTAAATATACTGTTAGTGATGTAGTCATTGTGAGTTGGATTCTAAACTGCTTCTTTTTTATTAATCTCATTATACTTATAACAATATTTATTCGAGTACAATGAATTGATCAAATCCTTTTCTATATCGTCCAGTTTTCATATTATCATCCTTTGAGATTACTAAAAACCCATATCTGTTCTCCCAACACTTTTTGATATATTCATAAATGTCTCAAAGGTCATATCACTGCTCACATGATCACGATATATTCCACGCATGTTTAATTCGTCCTGATTGAACAAAATTAAAATGGTGGAATTATCGCGAATAATTTGTTTCGGGACTCGCGTATACGTTTGAGATAAGTAGAATGAATCTACGTTCATATGTCTACCAAAAGAGAAAAAGCTTCGGATATTGTCCTGGCGTTCTGTGGACACATCGTCGAAGATCATAATATAATTGCTTTTAGCTTCTTGTGGTGCTAAAACGTCATTCGATGAAAATGTGTAATATCCCAAACCTCGTATTGGCTTGACAAGTTTTTCCAAATACTGATAATTTGGTTGAAATCAACTCTTTGAAAATATACTTATAAGTATTTTCAAATTTTAATCCATTTGGGACTTTCCATAAGGCTTATCATAACATTAGTTTCACGCAATTAGATGGTCCAACAATTAAAGCACTAATTGTGTTTGGTAACAAGGAGCTGTGACGTTGAGGTGTACTCGTCATGTCCAGCACTTTCAATGTTTCTTACTGTGATACTTTTATTTTGTTTTAATAAACGCATGTTTTAAAGAAAGGAACTTCATTCATGGACAATCGCTCGGTTATTGAGGTTTATATAAAATGGGCAAACGATTTTATAATGTAATCAGTCATAATACAGTGTATTGGTCTCATAAATAATTTAATAAATCCCTACCCTTTGAGGCTCATTTACCAGGATACAATTACTGTGGACCTGGTACAAAGCTAGAGAAACGATTAGCTCGCGGTAACCGGGGTATAAACCCATTGGATGAAGCTGGTCGCATCCACGATTTGGCTTATTCAAATAACAAGGACTTGCGTGAACGACATAAAGTAGACTCAGTTTTAATTGATAGGGCTTGGGAACGTGTAAAAGCGCCAAATAGTAGTATTAGTGAGAAATCTGCATCATATTTCGTCACAAACATGATGAAACTAAAAAAAATTTGGTATGGGAACTAAGCAACAGAAAAAGAAATTAGTAAAAAAAATATCTTGCTTCAATCATCAAAAAGGCAACCATTGAATTACGAAAGCATAATCCTCTCGACTTACTAAATGCAGTAAAAGTGGCTCGGAATGCAGTATCTAATTCTGATGGATGTAAAAAGAATGTGATTTTTCCTCGGGTTATAGCAATCCCAACATTTTGTGGTTTTTTTACCATTGGTGGCTATTTTAACAGCCCTTAGCGCTGTGGGGTGTCTAGCATCGGGTAGTGCTGCCATTGTAAGGTCTATTAATAACGCAATAAATGCAAAGGCCCAACTTGAGGAAAACGAGAGACAAAACAGAAAAATGGAATCGGTAGCATTGGGCTAGGGTTTGTATTTACAAACTAATAGAAAAGGCTATGGCAATTAGGTTAGTTTAGGTTACGTCGGAAGGCCCTCAGGGGGCCACGCATAGGCCAATATGGCCCTTAGCTGTCCGAAAGTTTCTGAGTGGACCTAGAGAATATTTACGCGGTTTTCAAAATCTTTAAGGATCGAAGTGCTTTTCGCGAAGGCAAGTAGTTCGCCTGGCTTCTTCCTGGAGGCATCTTCTAGCGATACCAGAACCGGAGCGCCTAGGTATTTTATTCTTGCCCTTGCTAGGGCCGTACATTTGCAAATGAGATGCTCCAAGGTTTCAGTTGTCTCGGATTCATCACATTTCCGGCATTTGGTGTTTTCGGTAATGCCCAGCTTGACTGCATGTGCAGCAGCTAGGCAGTGACCTGTGAGAATTCCCACTAACAGTCTGCAATCTTTCCTTGGAAGATGCAGCACGTAGTGACTGAGTTTTGCGTTGCGCTCTTTGCACATAATCTTTGATGTTTTGCAGGTTGTGGAATTTCTCCTCCACCTGCTGTTAGCTCGTATGTCGGCCCGGCTCTCTTGCTCTCTTTGGAGCATTCTAAGGGAGACAGGAGCGTTTACTATTATTTCAATCGGCAGTCCGACGCCTTCCTTTGCAAGTTCGTCGGCCGTCTCGTTGCCATCGATGCCCTGTTGGCTGGGAACCCAGTAGATCCGCACTGACGTAGTCGTGCTGCGGATATCTAGTGCCTCCCTGCTTGCCAGTACATTTTGGAACTGACCGCCGACGATTGCATGGATCTTATCGCCGCTTGACTGTCTATGAACAAGTTGACCGCTTCATATGGGCGATCTATGCTCTGCGCAAGCTCTGCAGCTTTCCCTATGGCGAATACTTCCGCCTGGAATATGCTGCATTGGCTTGGTAACTTATACGACAGCCTCATTTCAGGGTCTGTGCAGTATACGCCCGCTCCAACTCCTCCTTCCATCTTGGAGCCGTCGGTGTACATATTGAGGTGTTGAGCATGGTCCTGACCTGTTTTCCAGTCGTCTGGTCCCATGAATGTAGTTGTTTTTACATCCGGGCACGTTCTGGGGACCATGTAGTCAGATATGCTGCTCATGTCTCGACCAATTGAACTATGCCCGAATCCCTGTAGGGACATATTTCCTGATGCAACTAGGCGTTGTGCCGCCTTTCCTGCAATCAGTTGCGCGTGGATGTCTAGGCGGTCAACTCCAATTATAGTTTCGAGTGCTTTTGTGGGGGTTGATCTCAGCGCCCCTGTTATGCGGAGCAGTGCCTGCCGCTGAGTCCTCTCCATAAGCTTGTTATACGTCTTCTTTTCCATGGCCTGCCACCACACTAAGACTCCATACATCAGAGTTGGACGCACCACCGAGATGTAAATCCAGTGCATTAGAGCGGGTGAGAGGCCCCATGTGCTGATAAGCATCTTCTTGGATGCATAAAGCGCTATGGTGGCCTTCCTTATCCTCTCTAATACATTGGGCTTCCATGCCAGCTTGCTGTCTAATACAATTCCGAGGTACTTGACTTCTGTCTTCGGGGTTAGCCTGGTTGAGTTAATTTTCGGGGGGACCCATAGCGGCACCTTGTATCTCTTGGTGAAGAGAATGAGGTCCGTCTTGTCCGCGTTGATACTGAGTCCTACCTTCTTCGCCCACTCACATATCTCCCTGAGTGTTGATTCCATAATCGAGCTGAGGGTCGATGGGCAGACTCCCGTGATAATTATGCTTATGTCGTCAGCATAGGCTGTTATCTTTGGGGCCTTCCTCTCGAATCTCTTGATCAGGTCGTCTACCACCAGATTCCACAGGAGAGGCGACAGGACCCCGCCTTGCGGCGTGCCTCGTGTGCTCCTTTCACCGTGGAGGCGGTGCCCCAATCGGATTGTACCCGCCTACAGCTTAGTAGATTTCTTATCTTATTTCTTAGATTTCTTCTAGGCGGTCCATTATAGCGTCTGTGGTCACGTTGTTGAATGCTCCGGATATATCCACAAACACTCCTAGAGCATATTCTTTGTTATGCAGGGCTCTCTCAATGGTGGCTACTAACGATTGTAGTGCCATCTCCACTGATTTCCCTTTCGTGTAAGCGTGCTGGTTGGATGACAGCAGTCGTCCCACATCATTCCTGATGTATATATCCAGCAGCTTTTCTAGCGTCTTAAGTAAGAATGAGGTGAGGCTAATCGGCCTGTAATCCTTGGGGCTCACATGGCTGCACTTGCCTGCTTTTGGCAGAAAGACAATCCTAGAGGTCCTCCATTGGATTGGGATATAGCCCGTGCTTAGGCAAGCTGTGAATAAAGCGTGTAGCCATGGGGTGATCACTTCTTTGGTCACCTGTAGCATGGCGGGGAATATTCCATCTAGTCCTGGTGCTTTTATTCCCACGAAGGAATCTATAGCCCATTGGATTCTTCTAGAGGATATTAGGTTTGTTGGGAGACTCTCTTCTCCAAGTGCGAGGTCCTGATGCTTGCTAGCATCGGATATCTCAGTGCATCCTGGGAAGTGAGCATGCATTAGTGCTGTTAGGGCCTCCTCGCTGCCCTCAGTCCACTGTCCGTCGTCGCGTTTGAGCTGACTCTGTATGGTGGGTTCCTTCGATAGCAACTTCCGGAGTCTAGCCGTTTCTGGGGCCGACTCGATATTGGAGCAGAAGTTTCTCCACGAGCTTCGTTGTGCCCTGCGTATTTCCTTCTTGTAGTCCCTGAGTAGGGTCTTGTATTCCTCGTCGATCACATCCTCTTTCGCCTCTTTGGCGATTTTTAAGAATTCTCTGAGGTTATTGCGTATGAGCGAAAGATTACTGTTCCACCAGGGTGGCCTGGTCCTCTTTCTAGCTCTAGAAATTGGGCATGCTGCGCGTTGCGCATGTAGTAGTTCCTTGGAGAGGGTCTCTAGGGACTTTTCTATGTCTTCAGCGGATTTTACTAGGCCCGGGCCAGTCGCGAGTCGTGTAGAGATTGTCTTCCTAAACTTTCCCCAGTTAGTGTTCCGGGGGTTCCTAAAGACGGTTAGTTTGGGAGAGTGGTCGAAATCGTGTTGGAATTGTATGTACTTATGATCTGAGAAGGATGGTCTCTCAAGGACTCTCCATTCTGAAACCATTGTACTTTGTCCCCTTACGAGTGTTATGTCTAGCACGTTCGAGGAGGTGGAATCTACGAAGGTATGCTCTTCCCCTACCTTTGCTATGCATAAGTTAGTGAATAATAAAAAGTCTAACAGTGACTCACCTCTGTCGTTGATGTCGGGGCTCCCCCACACGCAGTGATGTGCGTTGGCATCTGCACCCACGATCAGTTGCTGGTCGTTCGGACTGGCTTCCACCATGCTCCTGAGTTCTTCCGGAGGGGCCGTTCTGTCGTGTGCCATGTAGCAGGAAGCTACCATAAGGCGCTTCTTCTCGCTCTCCAGCATCACAACAGTTAGGTCATCCGTGCTGTAATGAGACATAAGGGTAGCATGCAGACCCTTCCGTACAAGTACGGCGGTTCTATTTCTGCTTACCGATGGTGTGTAGAACAAGTTGTAGTTAGAGGACTTTAGTCCGGCGACGGAATTGCCCGAGGCAATCCATGGCTCCTGGACTAAAGCTATGTCGGCGGACCCTTGCTCCAGGGCTATGAGGAGTTCCGCCGACGCGATCTTGCTCTAATGCAGATTGAGCTGCAGCACCCTGAGTGGCATGGGTACTGGGCTCAACTCCATTCGACGGGTTGACTGTTAACGTCAGGTCACCGTCCTCCGCGTCCTCGTCCAGCGAGAGTCCCTGGGCGGCGTCCACGATGGTTTCCAGACCAAAGTCCTTCTCCACCTCGCCTGCCTTCAGGGTGTGAGCATCCTTATCCCCGCTATGGCATTTCATTCTAAAAAAAATAATAAAAAACAAAAACGCAACCAACAAAACTTCTGAATGAGCTACCCAAAAGAGCATTATCCAATTTTGAAAGCAAACTATAATGCTTTTAAAAATATTTAAAATTTGCGGGGAGTTTACATGAAGGACAAGTTACCTACTTTTCCCCTTCATTCTGAGTGCGGAATAGTAAATTTAGCAGACTCAACATCATACGGAACGCATTGAGTAGCCTACTACAAGAAAGGATCAGAGTAGTATTACTTTGATAGTTTTGGGTATTTACAGCCACCATTAGAAGTAATTAGATATTTAGGGAAAAATATTAAATATAATTACCAACGTTTTCAAAAATTTGGTACTTTTCATTGTGGACATAGGTTAGGCTAGGTTAGGTTAGGGCGGTGACGGCCGGCTCAGAGAGCCGGGCCGTCGACTAGAGCCTGAGGAGGCTCCTTGGAATACCGCGTAGCCTTAGATCCCCCGTCCGCTACAAGTTCTCATGGGCCAATGACCAATCCTAAGTTAGAGAGGACCAACCCGATCCTTGGATGAATCGGGTTATCTGCCTCGGTGATGTCACGCTAAGCTCGGCGAGATCCACAAGGGTGAAAGAGCCCAGGAACTGCAGTCTTCGTCTGCTTAGGGCTGGACAGTGACAGAGGAGGTGAAGTACTGTCTCCTCCTCCTCCTCATCCCTACAGTTTCTACAGAAGTCGTTGTGGTGCACCGACAGCCTGGACGCATGCGTTCCAAGTAGCCAGTGACCAGTGAGAGCCCTAACGGCAAGGCGCAGCTTTCTCTGCTTAGAGACAATAGCTCCTTGGAGCGCTTCGCTGATCGGCGTGGCCATATCATTTTAGCGTGGCGGCAGGATATTAAGTTTTTCCGTTTCCTGTCCGCGAGGAGATGAAAGTGTTCCCTAAAAAGTAGTCTGCGAGTGGCCCTGGGCATGTCAACTAACTCCATCTCCGGCTGAAGAGGGGAGGTTGTACCCTGCCGGGCCAGCTCATCGGCAGCGCAGTTGCCCTCGATGTCCCTATGTCCTGGGACCCAGATGAGGTAGAGGTCGTACTGCTCCGCCATCTCGTGAAGAGATCTGCGGCAGTCGTTGATGGTCTTCGAGTTAGAATATTTATTCAGGGCAGCCTGACTGTCAGAGAAAATGCAAAGCGGAGCTCTAACCCTAGTGGGGGGAGCTGATCAAGGGCTTCTTTGATGGCGTAGACTTCCGCCTGAAAGACCTTGCAGTGGTCGGGTAGCCTAAAAGAGACGTTTAATCCCAGGTGCTCAGAGTATATACCTCCTCCCACCCGGCCGTCCAATTTTGAGCCATCCGTGTAAATGTGAAGGGACCCTGGGGGTCCAGGGGATCCTAGGTTCCATTCCGTTCTGTCGGGGATGTAAACCTGGAAGGGTGTGATGGGGTGTTCAGTGGGGACACAGTAGTCGGTGTTTCCCTCAGTAAGGTGTGGAGCAGAGCCGAGGTTCGTGTGTCCGAAACTCAATCTACTCCACAGACCCGCGCCCTTCAGCCTTAATCCCGAGAGTGACGCGGTCATCTCTCCCATTAGTTCAATTGGGAGGATGTTCAGGAGAACGTCCAAGGCGTCTCCCGGAGTTGTGCGCAGGTCGCCTGTCATACAGATCTCAGCCATGCGTTGGATTTTTCTTAACTTGCCCAGGCAGGTAGACCGCTTTATAGCTGGCCACCAGATTGCCACTCCGTAGAGGAGTATCGGGCGAATGATAGCCGTTTACAGCCAACGGACTATTTTTGGGGTCATTTCCCATTTTAGCCCGATAGCCTTGCGGCAGGTGTAGCGCTCTACACCGATTGTGGCCTTTTTGGCCCTCTCGTCCGTGTTGAGGCCCCAGTCTAGTTTTCTGTCCAGGATTATACCTAGATATTTGGCCTGGTTTTTAAGGGGTAGAGGTATCTCACATAGCTCAGGGGGTATCACTTTGGGGAATGATAGCCGTAGCTCATCCTGTCACAGAGGGTTTGCGGGAATTTTTCCGTAAATACCAAGGCAACATCATCCGCGTAGCCCACAGCACGATAGCCGCCCTCTTCTATGCCCTGGAGCAGTTCGTTGACCGCCACATTTCATAGGAGAAGGGAGAGGACTCCACCCTGAGGTGTTTTTTTTTTAATTAATGCTTTATTTAATGGGGTGGGGGGGTAATGTACAAAGTGGGGGGGGTGTTGGCGTATGGCTAAAAAATGGAGACGAAGCCCTCGCGGTACGGCCGCAAAGCATTGCTTCGCGAAAGCATAGCCCCCATTAGCCCGGTACGCCTCTCCTGCGCCGTTCCTCCTCCCGGAGTCTGGTCAAAACCGTCGCAGCATAATTGCTCACCGCCTGCCACCCTGAGATGTGCCTCTGTTGACTTATCTGGATATGGTTGACCCCCGCAGTGTTGCCTCCACCGTTCTGCTGCGCAAGATCCGGTCAATGAGACCCACCGAGTGTTGGACAATCCCCAGCTCAGTCAGTCCCGTCGTAATTGAGTCTGGGAGAATGTTGTTGAAGGCGCCCTCTATATCATGGAAGGCGACGAGTGTGAACTCCTTTTCGTGGAGTGATTTTTCTATGATACTTGTAAGCGAATGGAGTGCTGTCTCTGTCGATCTGCCCCTCCTATACGCGTGTTGAGATCCTGATAAGGATGATTGGGGAATATTAGTTCTAAGATCCAGACTGATGAGTGTCTCCAGCGTCTTGAGTAGAAACGAGGAGAGGCTTATCGGCCTGTACTCTTTATGCGTGCAATGCGATGGCTTGCCTGCCTTGGGGATGAAAACAACTTTTGAGCGGAGCCATCCATTTGGAATGACCCCTGTGTCGAGGATGATCGAGAAGATCAGTCGAAGCCAGGAAGTGGATAGCTCAGCTGCGTAGCTGAGCTGTGCAGGTATGATGCCGTCCACCCCTGGGGATTTGTAAGGGCTGAAGCTATTAACTGCCCATTTGATGTTCCTATCCTATCCATTTCAGACGGACCTCGCCGTGTCGGGAGGTTAGGTGAGCTGCTCTGAGAGGAGCTAGCGGGGAAGTGGGCATCCAGGAGAACCCCGAGGGTTTCCTCACTGGAGGTCGTCCAACTGTCGTCAGGACGCTTGACAAAGCCCGGGTTGGTGGGCGTCGTCGATAGGACCTTCCGGGGCCTAGACGCCTCGGAGTAGTCCTGGATACCTGAGCAAAATTCGGACCAAGCCCTTCTTTTGGCCTTTCTTAGTTCCCTGTTGTATAGGGACAGGTTAGTTTAATAGAGGCGCCACGATGCATCAGTGTTGTCGCTCATGGTTAGATCGAAGGACTGCCTTGTGGTCTTCTTGAGGCAGCCTAGTTTCTTACACCACCAAGGTGGCTTCTTCCCAGTCTTCCCCCCGTTCCTACTACGGGGCAGGACCTATCTAGAGCCGTGCTACAAGCATCGGTGAAAGTCCTAACAAGTCGCTCCATCCCCTCTGGACAGTAGTCCGAGTGGGTTGGCACTGGAGGGGGCTTAAGGATTTTACTTAGCTGGAATTTATATTTCCCCCAGTCGGTCCTCCGGAGGTTCCGAAAGGTGACTGGATTGAACCTATCGAAGCCCAGCTTAAATTGGATATACATACCTATGGTCAGAGAAGGAGTGCTTCTCCAGCACCCTCCATGACTTCATGGAATCCCTTAGTGATTCAGAAAGAAGGGTGATATCTAATACCTCCCTGCGGTTCCTGGTAATGAAAGTGGGTTCGTTCCCCGAATTTCCCACCAGTAAGTTGGATGAAAGGATGAAATCAAAAAGAGACTCACCCCTGTTGTTAGTGTCAGTGCTGCCCCACTGATGGTGGTGGGCGTTGGCTTCGCACCCGATGATTAGATCCTGGTCCAGCCTTTTGCTGTCCTTGGTGACTAGCCTCAGGGTTGGTGGGATGGGGTCCTTTGTCGTGCCCCAGTTATGCTGAGCATATCCGGAGGGACCCGTTTGGTCCCTCTAGACCTGCAGTTAAAAAGTCTTCATTGCTGAAATTGGGAAGCGTGAAAAGAGTTACCTGTTGTTGGGGCTGCGTACAGCCTATAGTCGGCTGTCCCCAGCCCTAGGATTCTGTCGTCACAGACCCAGGGCTTCTGGATGAGGACAGCGTCGATACCACCTTCCGCCAGGTGGACAAGTAGGGCACCTGAAGCTGCTTTACTGTGGTGGAGGTTAATTTGCAGGAACGTCAGAGACATTCTGCGTCTTAACCTCCACCACAATGATGTCGGCGTCCGCGGTCGGCTCGTCCAACCCGTCCTCCTCCTCGGACATCCCGATGCCACACAAGCTCCTCGCGAGCTCGCTCTCCTCGGAGACGTACCCCTCCAGGATGTCCTCCTCGTCGGACAATCCTTCGGGCGCCTCCTCTATGAGGGAGTGCTCCCCGTTCCTCTTCAGCGCCTCGACTGTCCCCTCATTGAGAGTCAGGACAACCTGGCGCCTCGGACCAACGGCCTCCTCAACCTTGGCGACTCGCCAATCAGAGGAGGGGAGGTCGGGATTACTTAGTTGCAGAAGCTTGAGAATTTTCTCCGGCTCTTCCGGCTTGTGCGTAAGCCACGCCCTGGCTCTAGGCTTGCTGGGGATCTTGTGCCAGTCGACAGCCGCGAGCTTCGCGCCTGGGAATACTTCTCCCAATCCCGCGATCGCTCTCTTGTAGAAGGTGACCGACGCCGCGTCTTCGCACGCGATCACCTTCACGCCTCCTTGATGCCAGCCGGCATCCTCACAACGTGGTAGTGCCCCACCTTACGCCAACAGCTCCTCCACGAACCTAATGTGCAGTTCCACCACCACTGGTTTGGTTCATATTTTGGTCTCACGAGTATGCTGGGATGGGGATGGTCCGCCACGGTATGCGGGCTACCGTGCTAAGCCTAATTAAAACTGATGGGTCGGCCGGTCCACCAGAGTCCGCATACTAATGTCTAAGCACCCCCCGGACACGCATCCCTCGGCATATGCTGTTTCACCTTGGATTGGAATAATTTTGTTGGGCGTTTTCTTCTCCCCGCCCGACTACCATTCGTCAGCATCCTCAGCAGAGACATGACCGTACTGGGACCTGCTTCCAGCCGCCCTCACGGGGAGAGTATAGTCGCACTTCCAACGGTGCGAACAGTTACGGCAGGTGATTTCTCACCCGTTATTCCCCTTGTCCGCCCGCTGGCTGACGGCCTGCTTTAAATTTTTACTAGACTGCTGAAAGGATCCAATAAAAAGACCTTCATTCGTTGAGTTATAATTTCAAACTGAATCTTTATTTTCTAAGTCCTATCTTAGGTAGCTAATATGAAATTTACATATTCTAATCTTATCTCTAACTAGACCAACGCAGTGGCCATATTTTCCCCAGATGTGGAAAACTGTCTTAAATGCAGGAATTTTCCACTGCACGATATCCCCTTGCATGGTATTATAATTTTAGTCAGAAGTTTGCAACCTTTGATGACGATGTCTCCATCTTCTTTGTACGCCCTTTCCATTGGGCACTTGAAGCAAACGGACGTGTTTACTTCTTCTCCGTATTAAAACAACTTTATTAGTCGAAATACGGTTTAAAAATTCTAAACTTTGTTTTTTTCTTGCGAAACTAACATAGTTCTGTTCGTCTATATCGGAGAAAACACTAAGTTGCACTTTAAAACATTGTTATTAACAAATAACAAATAGCTCGAAAACACTGTGCTTTTTGTTATTGTCGTGCGAATCGAAAAAAGTACAATTACATCAAACCGAGTCAAACCGAGTCAAACCGCTGTGCAGTAGAGGTGCAGAAACATCGATGTATGGAGACATCGATGTTTCGATGTTTTTCACAAAAAACATCGATGTAACATCGATGTGGGTAAAAGTGCGGAAACATCGATGAAACATCGAAGTTTTACAATTTTTTTTTATATTTTTTAAATTCATGAAATTCACGTTTATTTTGGCATTAGATAGTGACGACACAGAAAAATCGATGGTCAAAAAAATACATCGATGTTTTAGGAAATTTCAAAAACATCGATGCATCGATGTTTTCATCGATGTTTCTGCACCTCTACTGTGCAGACGCTTATACATACATACATACATAAACACAAAGCGCGCACATAAAACACACAAAACAACAACAATATGACTTTCGTAGCAAAGCGATCAAGGAAGGAGACGGATTCCGGAACTCTGATGCCCAGCTGCTGCAGAAGTTCGACCTCAAACCTCAAAGACCTTAAGGGGTTACACCACTGCACATTGGGCAAAATGCCCGATTTTTTGGAAAAAACCCAAAATTTTCATGGAGAGCTTTTCGTGTTTTGATTTTGTATTTTGTAAGTAGATACCCTAAGATCATTTATGCGGTAAATTAAAGTTGTATAGTAGCAACCCTGGTTTTGTACCAGGGCGTCAAAGTCAAACATGTGTTCAGCGCTTTGTTTACATGTGGAACAATTAGAAATTTCGTTAGGTTTAAACGTCTATAACTATTGGAAATAAAAACTTATAATTATTATTTTTAATGGAAAATCTAGATACAGGTATGTTTAATATAAATTGTATGTTAGAATTGTTTATTATATATTAATTGCTTTATGTGTGTCTTGTGTTGTAGACCGATTTTATGTTCATAACTAAACCCGTGTGCTCGTCTTTTATGGAATAGAACTTACACGGCGCGAATTTGCGCCAAAAATGAAATATGTTGCGTTTTAAATAAAATTATACAGTTTTAGAGGGTATGATTTTCATTTGCGCATTTTAGCGCATTTTTGCAAAAATTGAATGTGTTTGCAGGTGCTTTTGTCTTTAGCAATTTACAATTACTTGAAGCATGGAGAAACATCCGCACGGAAAATATTAATAAATATGTTAATAATTTGATAAAAATATTATATTTTGTCATATTGTTTCTTAATTACACAATTTTGTTATCAATAGGCTTCTCTGCAGACTTTACAAACTTTAAAATTACGTATACGCCATGTTGCCTTATTTGGTCGGTAAGAGTAGGCGTGACCAAAGTCGTCAAACATTTTATTTTTTAATTAGCGGCCTATAAATATAATGTACGCCAAGTTTCAGCTTCCTAACTTCATTATTTTAGTTTTTTCCAAAAACGTGGGCATTTTGCCCAATGTGCACTGTAGAATTTTTTAAAAATAGAAAATTTTTTTTTATTGCTAAAGGTCATTTAGGGTTTTAAGAATGATATACTAAGAGATTAAGTCAGGAAAAATTTTTACATGCCTGAATTTCGAGTTCTGCCGCAGGACCTTTCACGATTTTACAGCCACTGAAAACTTTAAACGCGTTTATCTAAAAACCACATTTTTTGAGCTGGCCGGAAACATAACTCGAACAAATTTGAAAAAGTGAATAGTTTTTTTTTTTTTTATAAAAATGTGATGAATTTCATGGTCAAATTGTGAATTTTTTGTTTTTAACTGTCACCAATTTACGAAAAATTAATTTTAAAAAAACCCATGTTTGGTTTTTTTTTCTAGATCAAAAACTGTAGAAGATACGTTTTCGGCCGTGGACCCATCTGAGAAAAAACATGCCACCGCAGAACTGATGCGGAGTCTTCAATTTATAAAATTTATAAATTTATAAAATACTTTTTACAGAATTTCAATAACTCCATTGGGTTTACCCACACAAATTTAAAATATATGCCTTTTTTTTTGGTGTTTTACAGTGGTGTAACCCCTTAAGGAAAGTCTGACTGTCTTCCTGGAGAAGAAGTTCCAGCCGATGACCGAGAGGTATGACAAGCTATGCCAGCTTGTTGCCAAACTGGAGAACGAGGTGAGAGAGATGGGCGCGTTAAAGCAGCGGGTCTCAGAACTGGAGAAGAAACTGGAGGACAAACAAACTGGAGGCCAGGCTAGTGGCAACCTGCAATGCGCAGGCAGAGGCCGAAATCGCATGCGACTTGAGCTGGCATGGAGTCCCGCACGTGGAGGGAGAGAACTTGAGGGCACTTTTCCACGCACTCTGCTTCTCACTCGAATTAACTCCTCCACCTAAAATTCGCAACATTTTTCGAGTGCGACCGAAACAACCCGCACAATCAATGGTTGATCCAATTACACAGGCCGACAAAATTTTGACCCAGAAACCAGTATATACTTTTCCGAAGGTTTTCGGTGCGCTGAATCCGAATCCGAGGTCGAAATTTCCGAATTGGCTCTGGTTTCCGGGATATCTTAACCTAAAAGTGCAAAAACCGCGTTTTTTGCCTATATTTGAGGTTATGTAGCATCGAATTTGTTCTTTTACTGAAAATACTAAAAAAGCCACCTTAAAGTATATCCCTTGCCCTTTCAAATGCTGTTGAGTTTGATTAAATATCTTTTTTTTCGCTGAGATATCGTACTTTGAAATTGATATAGAGTATTTTTTGTCGAGTGAGCTGTCTGACATTCCCCGCGATTTCGTTTATGGTCGTTTTATGGTCGCCATATTGAATTTTTTACTTACATCTAACATCTAACATCAAATTTCATCATCAAATTTCAGAATTTTATCTCAGTTTGGTAAACAGCGACCCCGAAGACCCCCATATGCCCAGTTTCAGCTTGATCCAGTAAGTTATTACGAATTTGGTCCGCCATATTGGATCCGCCATCTTGAATTTTGAAAATTTGAGTCCGGATTCGGGATCATCGACCCCAAAAACCCCCGAGTAATAGATTTAAGCTGTTTTATGTGTAAGAAAAATGTTTGCTTCATATGGCCTATCCATAATGTTTTTTTTGAGGTAAATTCATTAACATGAAAATTTCAAAGTACGATATCTCAGCAAAAAAAATAGATATTTAATCAAACTCAACAGCATTTGAAAGGGCAAGGGATATTCTTTAAGGTGGCTTTTTTAGTATTTTCAGTAAAAGAACAAATTCGATTCTACATAACCTCAAATATAGGCAAAAAACGCGGTTTTTGCACTTTTAGGTTAAGATATCTCGGAAACCAGAGCCAATTCGGAAATTTCGACCTCAGATTCGGATTCAGCGCACCGAAAACCTTCGGAAAAGTATATACTGGTTTCTGGGTCGGAGGGTGAAGCTGATTTTGTCGGCCTGTGTTATTATTATAAAATTGGATCACGTGACCGATAAGGCGATGCTGTTACGTGCGTTGGCTGCATATCGGCGAAACAGCAAAACACAACTAAGCTAAAAGCTCATAGGCCTAGACTCGGCAGCGTTTATATACATCAACGAGCAGCTGACGAAGCCAAAGTATGAGATATTCAAACGAGCAATGCATCTCAAACGGATAAAGCGCTTAGCAGCTGTTTTCACTCGGCGATGGGAAATATTTGTGAAGGAAAGAGTAGGAGGAGAGACCAGGTGCTTACAGAGTTTCGGCGACTTGGATCATCTGAAGATGGGCCTCGGTAATGAGAATAGTTCTTTTTTTAAAATCAGTCACTATAAAAGGATGCTTAAATGTATTGTGGGAGTCTTTATTTGTCGTATAATTATTGTAAAAATGCGAGCGGAGCTAGTGCTTTTAAAATTTATTAGGATACATGGAGGACAACATAAATCAAAATAACCTAAATAGCCGTGCCGTACTGTGCATTCTCGGAGCGCAGAGATCTGGTCTAAAAATTTGTCATATAAATGCTCAAAGTCTGACAAGAAAAATTGATGAATTCAGGTATCTCTTTATCAACTCAGCTACCGATGTTCTATGTATATCTGAAACATAGTTTGTCCCGAATATTAGTGATGTCTTAGTTGAATGTGACTGCTATAACTTGTATCGTTCTGATCGTGAAAGTCATGGTGGAGGTGTTGCAATGTATGTTAACAAAAAACTGAAGTCAAAATTTGTATGTAAACATCCTGCTTGTAGTTCGGTGGAATATATATTTATTGAAATTACATATAAGCTGCAACAGACTGCAAAAATGCTTATTGGGTGCGCCTATCGGCCAAATTGTCGGACGAACTATGAAAATATTTTAAGTGTCCTAACTGATTTATCGACAAATTATGCGGATGTCAAACTGCTTAGAGTGTTCGCTTATATGTTCCGCTTTATAAAAAAAAAAGACAAGAGTATAGTTTTCGAAGAAACTGTCACCGACTGAATATAATGAAGCGTTTCATAAGATTGTCGAAATAGTACAAAAGCACGAGTATCAAGTAGAAATTGAAAAAGTTCGTAAAGGCTCCAAGGTCGGCCCAAGACTTCAGCTATTGAACCCATTCATCCATGAGGATACGGGCACTTGGTGCAACTTTTCGTTGTTGCGAGTTGGGGGGCGACTAGCTAACGCTCCTATATCATATGATGCCAAGTTTCCCTTGCTGTTGACGAAACGCTCGCAATTTGTGCGCAGCTACGTCCGGCATTTGCACCATTCCAATTTTCATGTCGGCCCTCGAGCACTTGTGAGCATCCTACGACAGCGTATTTGGACCGTGAACGCTCAGGAACTCTGCAGTCAGACAGTTCGATCATGTGTGCGCTGCTTTAAATGCAAGCCTCGACTGATGACACAAATTATGGGAAATCTACCCGCAGATAGACTCCGTGCTCTCCGCCCATTTGCCATATAAGGCGTTGATTTTTGTGGCCCTGTCTATACGACATTAAAAATTCGAGGAAGGCCCCCGTATAAGTCCTACATTGCCTTTTTTGTTTGTTTTGCGTCCAAGGCGGTTCACTTAGAGGTTGTCTCCGATCTAAGTACTGATTCATTTTTATTGGCTTTTCAAAGATTTATTGGTCGACGAGGATGTCCGCAGACGGTGCATTGCGACAACGCGACGAACTTCGTCGGAGCGAGTCGCCACTTCCTGGCTCTTCGCGATCGGATCGAGGAGCAGGCGGACGCAATTCGCGAGTTCGCATCAAAAAGCGGATACGAATTTGCGTTCACACCCCCTCGGGCTCCGCACATGGGCGGACTATGGGAGGCAGGTGTGAAAACTGCAAAGCACCTACTCCTACGAGCGGTGGGCAGCGCACTCCTCAACGCCGAAGAGCTGGCAACAGTCCTCGTCGGGATCGAGGCCGCAATGAACTCGCGGCCCCTCGGAGCGCTCAGCCAGGACCCAAGCGACGGAGAGGCGCTGACACCCGGGCACCTGCTGACAGGCGGGCCGCTCATCGCAGCACCAGCACTCCGGACCCCGGACCAGGCGGGTCTCAGTTGCTTGCGGCGATGGTGGCTTGTCTCGTCAGCCAGGCAAACGTTCTGGCGGCGATGGTCCCGGGAATATGTCCTGGGCCTTCAGGTTCGTTGCAAGTGGCACGAGGAGAAGGCCAACGTCGAGGAGGGCCAACTCGTCGTCGTGGCAGAGGACAACCTGTTGCCTCAACAGTGGCTGGGAAGGATAGTCGCAACGCACGCAGGAGAGGACGGCAAGGTCAGGGTCGTCGACCTTAGGAGGAGCGATGGAGCGATCTTCCGGAGGGCGATCCACAAGCTGGCGCCGCTGCCGATTTGTTGAAGCCGTGGAGGCGTTCAACGGGGCCGATGTTGGCTGATTTGATATTATCGGTCATTGTTTATTGTTTGTTGTTGATTGTTGGCATATGAAGAAGGAAAAAACTTGAAGTCTAGTGTAAGTTAGTTTAGGGCGAAGGCGGGAGCATAATAAAGCTCTCTCTCGCTCTTTGCGAATTCGCCCCGCCTTCGCCAACCTCTGTTAAGCTAGGCCTAAGAACATATATGTTAAATAGAAATCATGTCGAAAATTGAATTTAACCCGAGCACACGTATTTCTTCTCGCTTTCGTCGTTCGCCGATTAAACCTTAATTATTCTTGCCACCAAAGTTCGGTCTTATTATTTTTAATAAACTAATTAAAAACTTCAAACGCCATTGGTCCCTCGGGATCTGTCCGTCACTGGAGCCCTCGTTCACCACTCCAATCAGGATCTTGCCCTTGGTCACCTCGGCGAAAGACCGCTGGGGTTGCACCTTGGAACGCTTCGGCTGCGGTGGTTGCACCTCAGATGAGCGCTGGCGTTTGGAAGCGCTTCTGCCCGCGTTCGCGCTAGTTGGTTGGCACTGGGACCTACTGCCCTTCCCGCCTTCTCAGGCTTGAAGTCCGGCAGGACACCTCTCGCCCACTTTATAAGACCCGCTTGTTCCGGGTCCGCCTCCATGGCTGGATTGGCTCGCGCGAGGATAAAAGCCGCCCTTCTCCGCTCGTGATAGAGCGGCTTCTTCCTCTGCTGTTGCTGGGCCGAGCTACCTGGATAGGGGTTGCCTCTGGAGCCGCCTGCGGTGACGTCGAGGGACTTGCCCCCGATCACGCCGCTCGGCGGGCCCATCGGTTCGCCCTTTCCGTTGGCTCCGGCCCCCGGATGAAGGCGCTCTGAAGAGCTCCCCTCCTCCTTTTAAATGCACGCTTGACCGCTAGGCGTCGTCGAGGTGGTTACCCCCTTTCGCCTTTAAGGTTTGGCGGTCACCTATGTATTGTTTCTTTGTATTGTTAGTGTTCATATTTTGGTCCCACGAGTATGCTGGTAGAGCCCGCATACCGTGGTTTTTTTATTTTTTTATTTTATTTTTTTTTTTAATTCCTCTTATTCCTCTCGGGAACTTAGGGCTTCTACGAGAGCCTTCCATCTAACTCTATTTTGAGCTGTCTGTTTTGCATTTTCCCATGTGCTGTCTATTTGGGCTAGTTCTTGGTGAGCGGTTCTTCTCCAGATTGCTCTTGGCCTTCCTACTCTCCTGCTTCCTTGGGGGTTCCAGTCCAGTGCCATCCTCACTATGCTACTAGGGTTTCTTCTGAGAGCGTGCCCTATCCACACCCAATTTTTCCTCCTTATTTGGATGTGTATCGGGGACTCGCCTGTAACGCGCCACAGTTCTGTGTTGGCTATTCTGTTTGGCCAGAATACCCCACATATGACTCTCAGGCATTTGTTGCTGAAAGTCTGCAGCTTCTGCGTTATCTTCTTCGTGGCGAGCCATGTCTCACTTTCGTATAGTAGTATGGACTACACACACGCATTATAGATCCTGAGCTTTGTTCGTCTGCTGATTTGTCGGTCTCTCCATATGCGGTATAGTCTCCAAAATGCTGATCGGGCTTTGCCGAGACGACTGGAGACATCATCATCCACTCCACCACTGTTGGATATGATGGTGCCAAGGTATGGGAAACTGCTGACGAACTCGATCGGGTTCCCATTTATGATGATGTTTCCTTGGCTGGAGTGGTTGAAGCGCATAGCTTTGGTTTTCGCTACGTTTATCTCAAGTCCTACGCTGCTGGCTATCCTGACGAGGTCGTAACTTTTCCTCTGTATGTCGCCGAGTCTGTGCGATATGAGACAGATGTCGTCTGCGTAGTCCAAGTCCTCAAGGTGTCTGGTGAGGTTCCACGTGATTCCGCGCTTGGACGAGCATACTTCGCTCATTAGCTCGTCGACTACGATGTTGAAGAGGAGTGGTGACAGCGGGCATCCTTGCCGAATTCCGGTGTTCGTCTGGAAAGATGTACTAGTTTTTCCATTGTGCAGTACGGCCAGGTTGGCGTCGTCATATATCGATTTGATGATGGCGATGAGATTTGCAGGTACTCCTTTTCTTGCAAGTGCTCGCCATATTGCTGCTCTTTCAACTGAGTCGAACGTCTTCTTGAAGTCGATGGACAGGAGGTAAAGCGGAGCTCTCCATTCCACAGCTTGCTCGGTGATTATGCGTAGTGTATTTGCCTGGTCTACGCAACTCCTGTGTGGTCTGAAGCCTACCCGTTCGTCTCGAATTGTTGGCTCAATTTTTTCCTGGAGGCGTTCGTTCAGCAGTGTAGCTAAGATCTTGTAGCTGGTGTTGAGCAGTGTTATCCCTCTCCAGTTGTTGCAGTCACTAAGGTCGCCTTTCTTGGGAAGCTTCACAATGATTCCGCTTTTCCAGGAGTCTGGCACCGTCTCGCCTTACCATATGCGTGAGAAGTTTGGATGCAATGTTTCAGCCATCAGTTGGGTGTCAACTTGAAGCAGTTCGGCTGGTATGTTGTCTTCGCCAGCTGCCCTGTTGTGCTTCAGCTTCTTTATTGCATTCACAATTTCTCTTACATTCGGGGGTGCAGAGGGTATCCTGCTACTCCCACTTGGCGGCACAACAATCCTATAGTCTGTAGCCACGTTTGGTGATGTGGTGTGGCTAATTCCCATGAAGTGTTGGCGCCATCTTCGGATTTGTGCATCGTCATTGGATAAGAGGTTACCTTCTAGATCTCTGACTGGTTTGTTCTGCCTGTGATTGGTACCTGCAATTCGTGCAATCTGCTGGTATAGCGAGCGCATATTCTTCTCGCCGGCTGCTCGTTCTGCGTCTGTCGCAAGTCTCTCCAGCTGTGCTCTTTTGTCCTTTCTGGCCGACCTTTTCACCGCTCTTCATAGTCCGCGATACTTGTGTGGGAATATTGTGCCGCCGATGACCAGTTGGAATAGCTGGCAGAGTTCCACTAATCTCTCTCCGTTATCGTTGCGAGTCCCAGTTCCATGCTGGCCCATGACAGATCTTAGTCCGGTGTTGTTGGGGCCGATTTTCGCATTGAAGTCACCCATGAGGATGTTAATGTCACCTTGCCGTAACTTGTTGAGGGTTGCTGTAAGGGCAGTATAGAAGTCGTCCTTGGTGTCGTCATTAGCGTCTTTCGTCGGGGGATAGCATTGAATGATGTTTATGTATCTAGCTCTACATCTGAACCTGGCGGTCATGATTCTATCAGAAATGGGTTCCCAGGAAACCAGTGCCTTCTTTATGCGCTTGGATACGTAGATTCCTACTCCATATCTGCTGCCGTCACTGTTGCCACTGTGTAGGACTAGATTGCTATCTGATGTTGTTGTTTCCCACTGCCAGCCCACCTCATCTCGCTGATTCCAGCTATTGCAATGTGGAGTTTCTCCATCTCTGCCTCGAACTGTGCTAACCTAGATGGTTATCTTAGAGTTCTAACGTTCCATTGTCCAATTCGTGTCCGTTTTGAAATGCCTATGGTCATCATGGAATTTGGGGAGCCGTTTATGTTTAAATTTCTCGTATTAGTTTCAGTAATCGATTTAAGTTTTCGACCGATCTGGTGATTGGCCAGATGCGTCTTATCCCAGTGGTGGGGCTGCCACGTGTCGCCATCGGGGAGTGGCGTCTACGGTGTTGAAAAGCGAACAGTCTGGTATCGCGCTCGCCCTGCTGGGTGTTGTTGCTGTTCGCAGAAAAACACAGTGTGCGCTTTTTATGTGGAAGAATACTTTCTAAAAGTTAGAAAAGTATTTCAAAGAGGAAGTTTGTATGGCCATGCTCTCGTCATGGGTGGGGGTTGAACCCACGACCCCGTGTTTAGCAGGTAGCTGCGCTATCCACTACACCACGAGGCGTGGTAAGCCTAATTAAAACTGATGGGTCGGGCGGTCCACCAGAGTCCGCATACTAATGTCCAAGCACCCCCCGTACACGCATCCCTCGGCATATGCTGTTCCACCTTGGATTGGGGTAATTTTTTGGTCAGGAGTTTTCTTCTCCCCGCCCGACTACCATTCGTCAGCATCCTCAGCAGAGACATGACCGTACTGGGACCTGCTTCCAGCCGCCCTCACGGGAGAGTATAGTCGCACTTCCAGTGGTGCAGACAGTTACGGCAGGTGATTTCTCACCCGTTGTTCCCCCTGTCTGCCCATTGGCTGACGGCCAAAAAAAAAATCAACTTTACCAACGATAAAATTTTCGAGGGTAACGAGCGCGTATTATGTCTCCTTCAAATTTACTGACTGAACTGACTGAACTGACTGAACTGACTGAACTGACTGAACTGACTGAACTGACTGAACTGACTGAACTGACTGAACTGACTGAACTGACTGAACTGACTGAACTGACTGAACTGACTGAACTGACTGAACTGACTGAACTGACTGAACTGACTGAACTGACTGAACTGACTGAACTGACTGAACTGACTGAACTGACTGAACTGACTGAACTGACTGAACTGACTGAACTGACTGAACTGACTGAACTGACTGAACTGACTGAACTGACTGAACTGACTGAACTGACTGAACTGACTGAACTGACTGAACTGACTGAACTGACTGAACTGACTGAACTGACTGAACTGACTGAACTGACTGAACTGACGGAACTGACGGAACTGACGGAACTGACGGAACTGACGGAACTGACGGAACTGACGGAACTGACGGAACTGACGGAACTGACGGAACTGACGGAACTGACGGAACTGACGGAACTGACGGAACTGACGGAACTGACGGAACTGACGGAACTGACGGAACTGACGGAACTGACGGAACTGACGGAACTGACGGAACTGACGGAACTGACGGAACTGACGGAACTGACGGAACTGACGGAACTGACGGAACTGACGGAACTGACGGAACTGACGGAACTGACGGAACTGACGGAACTGACGGAACTGACGGAACTGACGGAACTGACGGAACTGACGGAACTGACGGAACTGACGGAACTGACGGAACTGACGGAACTGACGGAACTGACGGAACTGACGGAACTGACGGAACTGACGGAACTGACGGAACTGACGGAACTGACGGAACTGACGGAACTGACGGAACTGACGGAACTGACGGAACTGACGGAACTGACGGAACTGACGGAACTGACGGAACTGACGGAACTGACGGAACTGACGGAACTGACGGAACTGACGGAACTGACGGAACTGACGGAACTGACGGAACTGACGGAACTGACGGAACTGACGGAACTGACGGAACTGACGGAACTGACGGAACTGACGGAACTGACGGAACTGACGGAACTGACGGAACTGACGGAACTGACGGAACTGACGGAACTGACGGAACTGACGGAACTGACGGAACTGACGGAACTGACGGAACTGACGGAACTGACGGAACTGACGGAACTGACGGAACTGACGGAACTGACGGAACTGACGGAACTGACGGAACTGACGGAACTGACGGAACTACTGACGGAACTGACGGAACTGACGGAACTGACGGAACTGACGGAACTGACGGAACTGACGGAACTGACGGAACTGACGGAACTGACGGAACTGACGGAACTGACGGAACTGACGGAACTGACGGAACTGACGGAACTGACGGAACTGACGGAACTGACGGAACTGACGGACTGACGGAACTGACGGAACTGACGGAACTGACGGAACTGACGGAACTGACGGAACTGACGGAACTGACGGAACTGACGGAACTGACGGAACTGACGGAACTGACGGAACTGACGGAACTGACGGAACTGACGGAACTGACGGAACTGACGGAACTGACGGAACTGACGGAACTGACGGAACTGACGGAACTGACGGAACTGACGGAACTGACGGAACTGACGGAACTGACGGAACTGACGGAACTGACGGAACTGACGGAACTGACGGAACTGACGGAACTGACGGAACTGACGGAACTGACTGACTGATATATCACAGCCATGGCCAAACCACATGTCTTAGAGACTTGAAGTTTTTTTTAAAAAATCAGAAAAAAAATTTCCAGATTCGTATGGGTATTTTAATTTTCTAATTCCACCTGCAACCTATTTTAAAAAATAAAAAACATAAATTAAAAAAAATAATATTAATGGGATAATATTGATATTTGTCTAAGGCTTAGAGTAGGCCTTGCCTCATTTTAAATTGGTCATTCGACTTCAAAGAATCTTTATTTCTCATTCAGTGCGCTGACTTCAAAGCGAAATTAAATACAAAATTTTAAGTGTGGATCTGCATCCGATCAAAGCGAGGATGCAATAGCGGGCCTCTAGTTATATTATATACTTATTATATTGTTATATCAGTGATATATTGTTCATATATCACACATACAACATATGACAATCAACACATCAGATTCGTAATCAACAATTGTCAGATTGTAGCGGTGGCTGTAGCGACTGCAAAACTCAATGTTATTTTTTTGAGTTGTCTAAATACCAAACTCAGCATAAGTCTAGATTTTGTATATACCAGATTAGATCGTTCGGATTTTTTGTCTAGTATTTTGTCTAGACTTGCACCGGTATCGATATTTGATATTGGAAACATAGATGATGGCGTTGCCAGATCGACCTGTGTGACCATGGCGAGAAGATATCGATGGTAAGCTTGCTGTATCGAAAGCGTTGACAACTGCCACGTATGACCGGTTGCCATCGCTGATCAAGTTTTGTTTCCGGCAAAGGGGCTTTTTCACCAAGCCAACAACTGATACAGTCGTGCTAAAAGTGATAAAAGTGTGAAATATTGATTCACGTGTTAGCATCGGTCAGTATCTAGTGGATACAAAGTGCCACAATTGATTTTTATCGATCGCAAGACTTGTGGTTAGGCGCTGCCTTAAACCAGACGGGACTAATCGTCGCTGTTGCTGGTGCAAAGGTTGCACAGCAATAATTAATCCTCATCAGTGGAGAATCCCAATAGGAAACTTCCAGAGTTTGGATTTCGGGGCACAGATTGTGCCCCACGAATAGACTCCTAAGGAGTTGAGGAGGCTCTTTAAGAGAGGAGTTCGAAGTTATACCTAAAACATCGGCTGAACTTTTAGAGCGTCCAGAGGAGCACCCCTCAGGGTGAACTCCTAGGAGGGGCTCTCCAGCCCGTAAGGATGGAAACTTAGCACGGATGCGTTGCTACAAATTCGAGTGAATGTGGTCCCGCAGCGCATCCTCGGCGGATAAAACGCGTACCAGCAAGGAGCACCCCAGCATGATATAGTGTCTTCTTGTCTTGATTTTTTTATTGCCGAGATAACCGATGTCTTGGTCTGCGAGCCATGTCAGCCCTAACCTCACTTTCATATTTTTGTGCTTTGCCATGGCCGATCGAGTTTAACCTTACTTCAGTTCAATTTTTCGCAGTGATCAAGTATAACCTCACAGATTAAAGAGAATACGAATGTCAGTGCTCCAAAGTGGAGATCTTTTGTGGAGAACGAGATGAATTATATACCTATGGATAAATAATTAATATTACGAAATGCAGTGCCTAGAGGGAAAAAATGAATGAAGATTTAATGCGTAAAAGTTTGTTTTTTTGCGTAAAATTATAGAATTGTTTTTTAAAAGCTTTCTTAATCGGTAATGAATTTGTTATGGCTAAGAAGCAAGTGAAGGCGAGTGCTAAGGGATTTCGAGAAGCTATCAAGTCGAAATAGGGCAAGAGTCTGTATATTTAATTTTCAGCGACCCACGTCGGAGATCGATCTTCATCGTTGGAACCATCCTGAGTGAGTTACAGGAACACCGACCTTATGGTGCAGTTATTCTTGTGATCTTTATGATCTCTTACAAATGCCTTACGAATCAAAATGAAATCTTTGGAAACTTAAAAGCATTAAAACTATTCGCTATTCTTATGAAATCTTACTTTACGATATTTTTTGAGATCAATACCCTCTAGCCAAAGAAAAACAAAAAAAATTCATCACTATTAGGAATAAAAGAATTTAGTTTACGGTTTTCTTGAAAACAATTACGACTAGTAATGAAATTTAACTTTGAAATATTCTCTAAAACTATCACTTGAAACTAAACCATAGTTAGCTAAAGGCTTAATTAGTTACTATCCTATGTTCACAACTCTTAGAAATATTTCTATGTCAATAAGAATCAGTGGTTATATTAAAGCATTTATATACTATATTTTATAAATTGTACTAAGATGTGTTCTCAAACTACACTATCGTTCAAATGATGCGAAATTATTAAAACAATGAATACCTAAAAACATAAACAAAAAACTCTGCTGATGCACCCGTGATCGTAGGGTATCGAAGGGGTTACCGGAGACATGCCTCCAAGGAAGGTGATCATAGGTTGGGCGGGCTAAATGCGACCACAAGACCATCAGTGGCTTCGCTTTCTCTGACTTTCTCTCAGCCTTTCCTACTCTTTAGCTTCCTTCTCGAATTTATTTATTCTCTTTCTTTCGGTTCGTTTAATTTATTCTCTCTTGTCGCTAGCTCGTTATATTCTTGTCTTTTTATAATTAATGTGTAGTTAGTGATAGGAACTGTGTACGCAAGACCACCACCCCCAAAACCGACGAGCGAGAGCCGGATTCTAAGACGAGCACCGCAACCACAGATTCCTCCGGAGCCAAAACACTTCTCCAACCGTTACACGCTACAGTTGTAATTCATTATTAATTATTATAAAGAAAAGTGGCGCCCAACGTGGATGGCCTTAGTGAGTACAGAAATAACTCATTAAGACTCACCGATAGATAAATTCAAATTCTTTCTTTACTTTCAAAATTTCTACTTTAATTTTCTTCACAAAAATTTTCTTTGTTAAATTTTAATTGTTCGGAAAACAATGAATGAGAACTTTGGTTTTTTTCTTTTCATCACTATAAATTTTTCCAAGGTTGAGAAATGGTAAGGTAAAAATTAGGTGGAGGAACACAGTAAGCGTCCAACTTCTGTTGATCTTCTGTCCCTGTCAAATTTCCCAAATCATCAGCTCAAACTTAACTTTGGGAATTACAATTTTTTTTGTTGGTTCAAACGCTTTGGAATATAGAGATACAATCTTTAAGAGAAACTCTAACCACGGTTGACAAATTTAAGGATTTAATTTCAATTCGCCTTAGAAGGGGTAGATGTTGTCAAAAATAGACCTGGAATACAACACGTTTTATTTTAGAATGAAACTTTGTCCGTTTAATTTTTATAACTTCTAAATTCTTCCCTTTTTATTTCTATCTTTGTTGAAAGACAGGAAACGATCAAATCTATTTCTTTATTTTTTCTTCCTTCTGAGAAAGTTCATAATATCCGACGATACATGGGCATCAGGCATTGAGTTCTATTTCTATTTTTATTGAATTATATCGATCTTACGATTTGGGTAATTATTTTTCTTATCTTTATTTTTGGAGTACGATTTAGTTCAAAGCAATCTTTGTCTCGATTATCGTTATCTTCAGTATCTTTAATTTTATTGTAACCTTTGCTCAAAATGGGTTTAGACCGATCACCAGGCAAGGGCCCTTAGGAAGGCACAAGGCCAGTCTGTCCGTTGTGTAAACTCGAAATCAAGTCCGCAGCTGACATTTTTAAAACGTCATGCAATCATGAATTCCATAGGAAGTGCATTGAAGCTCACTTCAAGAAAAGTGAAAGCTGTCCTGTTTGCGAAACGCCCTGTAGACCAGTAACCGACAATAAAGGTTTACAAATGCGATCTCAATCTAGAAGTCGTCAAACTGAGAACCGAAACAAGAACCCCAGCTGATGATATTCGCGGTACGTCCGCAATCTCAAATAATATCACTTTACTGGCCATGGAGCGTAGAATGCTCATGACATTATCGGAGAAAATGTCAGAATTAGTTGAAGCTACAGTAGTCGAAAGTGTTCAAAGACTAATCGCAACACCTACTAATTCAGCTGCTAATGGTGATGAAAGGTCAGTTACGCCTGCACCGTTAGTAGAAGGTATTCACCCACATACTAGTGACGGAGATCAAGTACCAAATGTACGGGGAACAACACCTAATCTAGGAACCCCAATTTCGCATAGAAGTTCCTAGTCCGATCTCATTAATAGACCTGACAAAGTTGTTCACATCCTGAACGGATGGAAACTCAAATACTTGGGATCAGGAGTAACCATAGATAATTTTATCTACAGAGTAAAAATGCTTAGACACCAAACGTTAGAGGGAAACTTTCCAGTCCTCTGTAGGCATGTTAGCGTTATTTTCGAAGGTAAAGCCAACGAATTTTATTGGCGCTACCACAAATCAGTGTCTGAAGTACATTGGCATAGACTATGTTCCGCATTGCGTTGTCAATTTCGTCAAAGAAGGGACGATGTAGACATTGAGGAGTTGATTCGAAATAGGAAACAAAAACCTAATGAGACGTTCGACAGTTTTCACGACAGTGTAAATGTCTTAGTCGATCAGCTGGAGACATCATGGTCCACCCGAAAACTTGCTCGTGTTCTCAAGAATAATTTAAGACCTGAAATAAGGCATGAATTATTGAATGTAGATGTTGGAAAAAACTCGCAATTCGGCATTACGAAGTCGCAACCCAAACCGAAGACTTTGAATGCCGCTCGTCATCAGTCAACAATGACCGATTAAAGGTTGTTGCCAATTTAGAAGCAACACCCTCTACAATCCCTGACGTTCCAATTAGCAATGATAGACTACTGCATCATAAAGTGCAAAATTTACCGGAAGTTACAAAGTCATACTTTTGTTTTGAATCTCCCAAGCGAAAACCATTATCACGAAGCTCTAAGAGAATCAAATCATTTTGGCATATATAGAGATGCTTCAGACTCGGATTAAAATACGTATGTTCTATTCCTACTGGAACCCGAGATCCTCGTCCTTTCTTACCTGTTCAGTTATTAGGTCGTACCGTTTATGGCTTACTTGATTCTGGCGCTGCCATAAGCTGTTTCGGCGGCGAATTAGCCAAAGAACTAGTGTCGAAAGGCAAAGCGTATAAGTCTTTAAATGTAAGTGCTACCACAGCAGATGGAAATCCACAAAGGATTGTAGGAAAAATGAAAATCGATGTAGAATATGGAAATGTTTTGAAAAAACTTAAATATCTCCCTTCTCTAAAACAGGATCTTTACTTGGGTATCGATTTTTGGAGGCTGTATAATCTTCTTCCAAAGAATTTGCAGATATCTGAGCTCGAATCGAATGAAGTTAAGAGCAAAGTCGGAGTTGATCAACACGACTTATCTGAAGAAAGGAAGTCCAAGCTAGCCAGTGTCATAACATGTTTTCCGTCGTTTACTGATCAAGGTCTTGGCAAAACTAGCTTGATAACACATTCGATTGACGTGTGGGGGTGAAAGGCAGGTTAATTTAATATATGTAATATATAATATAACATATACCAATATAATCGGACGCAACTGTAAACTGCATAAAAAAGCTTATCTTGCAGTTCTGCACTCTCCAAAAATAGAAGTAGAAAAAGCTTATCAATGCAATAGGTATCGATGCACTGATAACAGCTGATCGATGCATCGATGCAACTCTAATGAGCTTTAATGCATGTCAAAACCGAGCTTAATTTTTACCCTCGTATCCGCTTAAAATGTTCTCTCATTCTATTTGAGATCTGTGCCAAGCCAAACGTCTTGATTTTCTTATGATTTTCACTTAAATCTAAGACGGCACGTGCAGCGAGGAAAATTCATTCCAACCTCACTTAATTTTTGAGTGTGCCTTTTTGCACCCATAATACTTTTTATCTGGAATTGGATTAAATAAAAGCCCCAAAATAAACCTTTGTGTGTGGTGCCCCGATACAGTGCTGGGTAAGAATATTGTGATAGTGTGAGAGTGAAATTAAAATTGTGATTTTTAGCCGGATCATCCGAGCCATTCTGCTCCCGCTTGGGCAGCGAATCATTAGAGCCAAATTAAGTGGCTGCGGCAGCGATCCATATTTGCATTTTTCTGACGCTCCGCCCAGTCTTTTGGCCGGCTACGGCCGCTGGCCAACCTACGCCCGTTTTGGCCTATTTCTTTGGAGGTTGTAAACGAACTTAAGAAGGAGGTCGTTTCCCTACGGAATTTTGGAATTCACCAGCTATATCGGCGGAGCCCTCAAGGGCGCTGCGCTGCGCTGTATATTAATGTGCAACTAATCCCTCGCAGGAACATTTGTATCGCCTGCGTTATATTTTATTAATCTAAGATTATATTTGAAACGAGTGGCGGGATCGCGGACTTAGGTTTTCGGCACTTCCACTTTTGGCTCCTGTTCACTTTCAGAGTCGGGAACTCACTGCCAAGCTCGTTTTCGCAGGGCTTGGTCATGACCTGATTCTGTCGCTTGGCGTCTCTTCTCCTCCCTCTCGCTCCTACAGGCGATCGTGCCGGCAGCACCATTCTTCCGCTCTCGGTGCTTCAGCGCATGCGCCGTCGCTCTTGCTTCGGATTTTGCACTCATGGCGTGTGCCGATCGGCCAATGAGGAACGCGGCTTGGCTAGCGCCCTTTTCCCACGCATGCGCTGTTGCTCGGCTGTGCTTTGGTGGTGGCGTCGAAGCTGCTGCTCTCCCGGCGCTCGGCAGTGGCGTGATATTTTTCCACTCCCGAGGGTACAGCATTCGCCGTCCAAGTTCCCTTTTGGCGCGTGCCGACGCCTTTGCCGGCGATCGGCCGCTGCTCTCTCTCGGCAGGCGTTTTAGCTATAATTAGACTTAGCTTATATTTAGCTTATAATTACATATTTACATTATATACAGTGGGTTGTGACTTCGTCACAATACCAACTAAAGTTTAAGGAATTAAAAAATACATCCAAGTCAGCTAACGGAGTCTCATATAGCGTAAGAACGGAAAATACTATTATTAACCACAATATACTCCCACAATACTCCTCCATATACACAGCCGAAATATCAGCAATTCTGACAGCATGCAACTAGGCCAGCAAGCATCGAGGGAAATTTGCAATCTGCACAGATTCCCTCTCAGCTATACAAGAAATTGAAAATATAAAAAGCCAAAACTATTACATCACCTCCATCAGAAATATTTTAAACAAATACAAGAGTAACAAAATCTTAATACTATGGGTCCCTGGACACTGTGGGATCCTAGGAAACGAATTCGCGGACGAAACAGCAAGAAACGCACATAACTTCCCTCTGATTACCGAAAAAAACCTCAAGACATCAGACATTTGGGAACACCTCAAACGAAACACCGAAACCTTTAAAAATGCAATACTCAACAATTCTTCAATCCACTATAAAAGTAACAATTTGTTTAGACTTACGATCAGTAGAATGATAATCTATTATAAAAAGTCTGTCCTTCGCCTTCTTATCAACATTACTTAACAATAGCTGAAGTGAAAACATCATCATCGTCATTGTCGTCATCTGAAGGAGCTTCTCGCAAGCGAACTGCTCTCAAATTAAAAAATAAATTGATTGTAAAATCACTTGGTTTTAATATAAAAACGTAGTTTCAAATTAATGAAATCTTTCACGTTCTTGATAAGCCAATTAATGATGAAACTATTATCCATAACAACGAAACTTCAAGACAATACAATACAATTACAAAACAAAACCAGGATTTATTTGTCCTTCCATTTGAAAGCTTTCTCCACCTTGAAGGAACTCTTAGTAAAATTATTGACAAAAATACAAGGGCAAGCAGTAAAAATTTTGTTGATGGTTTTGTGAGGAGTGCCTTCCCTATTTTAAAAATATATTATATATATAGTTAAGTTAGGAATAAGTTAGGATTAAGCGACTCAAGAAGACCCACGAAGGGCACCTGTATATATCTAGCTAGGAGATACGGCAAACCCTACACCCGCCAACAACATCGACATAGCCAGTCGAGCATCACTGGCACCGACACGACGCCGCATCATCACTGGCAACGGCCAGCAACACGAGCACACACGCCCGCAACATCGCAAGCAGCGGCCAGCAACATCGCGAGCGCACACGCCCGCAACATCGCATGCAACGACCCGAGACATCGCAAAGCATACGCCAGCAACATCGCCTCTCAGAGAGAGAGAGCCCGCCCGCAACGTGGCCGAAGAGCCCACCACCACACAGACAAGAGGACAGAGAAACAGCAACCCGAAAGCTCAAGAGAGAGCCACCGATCGGGAAGCGCGCATGCCAAAGAGGGACGGCGAGAACATACGCCGCGGCAGAGGCCGAAGCTTCTGCGCCAGAACATCGGCAGAGGAAGGGCCCGAGCAGCGTCGCCGCCAACGATCGCTCTCTTACTTCGGGGGCTCTCAAGCAGAACGGACGTGCGACGCCATTCCCGCAGGAACACGTGGTGATAAGTACCGACGGCAATTTTAACTCTGGGCCACATGGACATGGAGTCCAATGCCCAGGGCTAAGGAGGGTGAGCCGGCCAAGCGGCCTTCCGCGGCATGGGAGCCGGTGGTGTAGGCAAGAGGGAAAACAAGCATAGGGAAAACTAGACCGACACAATAAACGCAAATCATAAAATCCCGACGGCATTTTGGCATTCCTCCTTACAGCTCCTCCTCCTCCTCTTCTTTCCAAGAACCCACTCCTGGGCGGACTTGGACCCGGCACCATGGTAAACAGGGCCGGATCTCAAGTTCCGCAACCTTTCCCGTAGCGGCGGAGGCCGAGACTTGGGTCGGCACCATGGTAAACAGGGCCGGTTCCGGGTTCGTGGCTCTGCTCCGGATTGAGGCGTCGGTACCACGGTAAACGGGGCCGATTCCTAGATCCGGAGATCCTTCTCCATCTTCGGCTCCGGACCACGGCATCGGCACCATGGTAAAAAGGGCCGGTTCCGGGTTCGCGGCTCTGCTCCGGATTGGGCGTCGGTACCACGGTAAACGGGGCCGATTCCCAGTTCCGAGGCTCAGCTCCGGGATCAGGAGGCCGGGACGACGGTTACGCGCTCGACTATCCTGACCTGGGCATCTTCCCCGACGCGGCCCGGCACCATGGTAAACAGGGCCGGGTACCTGATCACGCCTCCAATGGCTCCGACGCGGTTCCCGGCTCCGGCCGGCCGCTCGGACCGCTCATCCGTCTGTCCCAAATAAAACGCAGTCCTACACGGACCGCCCCCCTTTCCCAAATTATCCTCCTAAGTAAATACGCGCTTTCACCAGCGACATCCCCGTTTCCCCTGCCTGTCTCACTATAAATAATGGGGGAACTCTGAGCCGCTGAGGATATCCCAGCCTTAGAATAGATCGCTTCCTCACATGGCTCCCGAGCAGGGACTAGGTAGGATAACGAAAGGATATTCCATCCAATGTGGCGTAAAGAACCACCAGAAAATTATTAGGTCGAAAATTTGAGGTTAGGGACTAAAGTTGAAAAAAAAAACAAAAAAAAATGCATAAAGCACGCGGTTAGCGACAAAATTTTAAGGGGAACAAAAGAGACGAGAAAATAACGGGGACAAGAGAAGGAAAAGAGGCAGAGAAGGTTGCATAGCAACAGAGAATTTTGTCGTCGCACACGACACGAAACAAAAAAGGCATGCAGAGAAACAAGAAAAAAATCCGTCGTAGCTCACGACACGAAACAACGGCAAGCAGAGAAAAAAGGAGGCGCATCCGATACGAAAAAAGGCAAACAGAGAAAAAAAAGAGAAAAAAACCCGTCGGCGCACCCGACACGAAAAAAAAGGCAAGCAGAGAAAATCCGTCGTCGCACTCGACACGAAATATAGGCAAGCAAAAGAAACGAGGAAGCTAGGGAATTTTCGAGCATTTTGTCGTCGCACACGACACGAAATAAAGGCAAGCAAGTACAGTCAGATACCGAAAACACACGCGAGGAATACAGAGGGGAAGGAGGAGTGAGAGAGAGAGCCACAGTGCATAAGCCACGTCGACGCAGACGCCGACAGCTAGCCAGTTTCCTATCTCTGTCGCACCGCTGGTCCTCTTGGCGTCGGGACGCCCGAGGCCGGCAGAACCGCTAGTATATAAGTCGACACCGACAAGCATAATTAATCAGTCGATCAGCAGAGCTATAACAATTCAGTCGCTCCGCGGAGCTATAACTATTCAATCGTTCAGCAAGGATTCGCAGGACTATTCAGTCAACAAGCAGAGCTTCGAACAGCAGCAGGACCAATAAGGACACAGACACAGGATAACCCCTGTGCCCAAGGATACTCACAGGACCCCTCCAGCACAGCAAGGATCCTTCAAGGATCAACATCGCCCCGCTCCTGCAACCTAGCCAGGACAACGCGAGCTACCAGTCAGGACACCCAGCCCGAATCCTCAAGGATGCACAGGACTACACCTACACCCAAGGACACCTACAGGTCCTTACCAGAGAACCACCAGGATCAACCCCGGGGTACAGCAGCATTGCTCCTACCGCCTATTCTCGTTTTCCTACCGCCTAGTTCGGACGCTTCGCCGACTTTGGAACACCCATTGCCGCCGGCAAAACCATACCCCCAAGATGGGAATTTCATGGATATCCTACAGGAAGAAGCACGAGCTGGAGACCGCTCTGCTCGAGCTTGGATTAGAGTCAAGTGGAACAGTCGAGGTGCAACGGGCTCGATTGTACGCCTTCGCTAGGCAACCGGACCTTCCAGCCGACGCCCTGGCTACGCTAGGGAGACTGGAACAGAAGTACGGGAACACCCCTCCCGGGGATACCAAGCCGCTGTCACCGCTACCGGTTGGCCACGTGGACGCACCCAGTGCCCGCCACACGCTGGCTATTCCACGCAGCACTTCTTCTGGAGTACGGGGAAGATCTGAGGGACCTCCTGAGCCCCGATCACCGCACGCACCGGCACTCAACAGTGGGATGCAAACATTTGCTCCACCCTCCTCGACAAAGTAACCAAGTGGGGACTGTCCGTCAACGGCAGCTCGGATCCACTTAGCTTCGTGCAGCACATGGAGGAACGGGCGGATACCTACCAGGTCGACAAGAGGTATCTGGCGCAAGCCATCGCCATCCTTTTGACGGGCCGAGCAGAAAGCTGGTTCCGAACCAGTGGACTACAGGGACGAACATGGGAAGAAACCCGTCGGGAATTTCTGGATTTCTTCTTGCCTCCCCGGTACTACCAACGCCTGGAGGATGAGATACGTAGGGTAAAGGTGGCAGTTGTGGACACGGGGGGGTTGTGGACACCCCGGTGTAACTTTTGACACAGGACAGATATATGGATCTGTCAAATGTCATGTGTGCGCTATTGAAACTCGATTGTTTTGTGCCTTATACCAAACGGAACGGACGCGTCTGCTTTGTGTCCCGGAAAAATGAATTTTTTCACCGTGAAAAAAATCACTAAAGTTTTATTACACGTTTTTAAAAGTGTCACCGTGTGAAGTGTGTTAATTAAGAAGGTGATTGCAATAGATTTTTTGACGGGAAATTTAGTTATGTTTAAGATTCCACACCGGGCTTGGACAAAATTTTCACAATACAAAATTTTTTCATATGTTTTTAAAACGACTGCTTGAGGCAGTTGTGGACACTTAAATGTCGGGGGTTGTGGACACCCAATTTTTTTTTTTTTTTTAAATTCTTAAAATATCGCCGTTGATGTCAACATAAGTTATTTTAGTAGAATAACATTATAACATTAAATTATTTAGAATTAATTAGAAAAAATAATAATAGGTATGTATATCCCACGAAGAAGAAGGCAAAACGAAAATATGAGGGGGTCGACAGTCGACATTGGCATGCTGCGCCCGTGTTGTTTATCGTACATTCGTTGTGGAACTAATATAGCTCGTTGGATTATTCAGCAAAACGCTTGATATTGCGTTGACGCCGAAGACAATCAAGGCTGGTTTTCGGGCAACAGGAATCGCACCATACGATCCAGACATTTTCAGTGATGCTGATTATGTTCAAGCTGTAGAGAAAAATGAGGTTGGAGTTTCAATGGCAAATAAATTGGGCGAGAAAGAGCAGGACTGCATCGTGGTACCGCTTGATCCGGCTGTTGGCCACGTCGAAGAAGTTTGCACGACATCAGGGCCGTCTACATCATCCATTTCTCGTTCAAGATCTCTGAGCAGTCTGTCAATTTTGGATGAGGTTGGTCCGTTGCATGGTGTTACTCCGAAGAAGCGATCCAATCGAGGTCGCAAGCCTATGCGCAGCTCTGTTTTAAGTTCACCGGAAGTTTTAACAGCTTTGAAGCAGAAGGCTGATGAGCGTGTAGGCAATTCAGCGGCTAAGGCGGCCAAGGATTTGGCAAGACTCAAAAAACTTGCCCAGGAATTTTCAACGGCAACGGCAGGCAAAACGTGCCAAAATATCTCAGCCTTCCAAGTCGTTCAAGTCGTCCAAGTCCAAGTCGTCGGACGAGGAAGAAGAGGACTTCTGCATAATTTGTATTAAAATGTTGCCAAAAAATTGACCGCCTCCAGCTCCGTTCACTGCAATGTATGTGATCGGCCAGTGCACTTGAAGTGTGCTAGCATGCGTGCCAGCTATTTCACATGCGAGAATTGTGATTCTGATTGGGAATGATGTCATGCGTAGTATTTTTTTTTTTTGCTTTACAAATAAATAAACTTCCATTTTTTCTTAATTTGATTGCGTTTAACTTGATACTTTCCTAATTTTAGCACAACCCCCCTTAAAATCTAAAATTGGCAAAAATGACAATTTTACAAAAACTTACAAATTTTTCTTTCAGTGATAGATATCACTGTAATTATTCAAAAACTAGTTAGCTAAGGTCTCTAGCTTTCCATTGATATGCACATGTCCGCATAATATGCTCCAGTTAAAAAGATATCAGCGAAAAACAAAACTATGTCCACAACTGCCACCTTTCCCCTACGTATTTCCAGAAGGCGAACGAACCATTCAAAGAATATCTGGTAGACCTTCGGCTCCAGATGCGCCGCGCCGGATTTACAGCAGAACAGGAGCTGGATCGGGTGTATGAGAACATGCTGCCCGAATATTAAATGTTCACCAGACGCCAGGATTTCACGACGCTTGCGGAGCTCACCCAACTGGTGGTCAGCTTCTAAGTCGTCCGCAGCCGCGGGGGCCGAGCCGTCCGAGGATACTCCTCCGGCCGAGCCGAGACAGAAGTCTCACCGATCCAACCTCAGCCTTGCGGCAGAACCAACCCAAGGAACCCAGTCAGCGCCGAAGCTATTCGCCAAGGAAGCACTGGCCAGGACTCCGCACCCCGCCGGGGATTCGACGCCAGCACCGCCTGTCGGAACTGCGGCCAGAACGGTCACTATTCCTCGGGATGCCAGAACCCCAGGCTTCTATTCTGCTGGGACTGCGGTCGACATGGAATACGCACCGTCGACTGCTGCCGGAACTCAAAGCAGGGAAACGGGCAAGGGCCCGAGGAACCCTCCGGCCTCCCGATCACAGTAACCCACGCCATCCAGCAGGACGTCAACCGTATCCGCACCAAGGTCACGGTAGAGGGGCGACCTCTCACCGCCACCTTGGATACGGGGGCCTCGCATAGCTTTATAAGCGAGCGCCTTGCGCAAGAGCTAAGCAACGGGAAGACTCACCGCGCCGTACGGTCGCAGGTGACACTAGCAGACGGAACCGACAAGAAGCTAACACACGCCTTACGAGCGACGATCCAGTTGGGAGAAGCCCGAGTCAGTGTCTCCGCCCTAGTTATGGCGGATGTGCTGGACGCCCTCCTACTTGGCATGGACTTCCTATGCTACAGCGGAGCCACGCTCCAGTGCGGGGGTCAAGCCCTAAAGCTTCAACCACCCGTCCGGGCCAAACCAGCGAAAGCCGCCACCCCGGCGCAACACCAGAGACCAACAGAAGCCGCCACTCCGGCACACCACGAAGAAGCCGCTCCGGCGCACCACGCAGAAGCCGCCACCCTGGCGCACCACGAAGAAGCCGCCGCTCCGGCGCACCCCGTAGAAGCCGCCGCTCCGGCGCACCCCGTAGAAGACGCCACCCTGGAGCACCACGAAGCCGCCACCCGGGCGCACCACGAAGCCGCCACCCCGCCGCACCACGAAGCCGCCACCCTGGCGCACCTCGAGACTCCAACCGAAGCTGCCATACGGACGCACCCCAGGCAGAGACACCGCAAGCCCGCCACCAGAGAAGCAGAGACGGCCCCGAGTTGGGCTGAAGTGCTACCCGCCCCTGTCGATTCCGCGATTCAGCGAAATCCTTTTCGCCGAGGGCCCCGGAGAGTCCGATTCCAGGACCCGGCACCCACGAAGACCAAGAACACGCCGTACTGTGGGATCGCCACCGCAGAATACACGGACGAGGGCGAACCAGAACGGGAAGCCTACCCAGAACCCTGGATAAAGACCTTCCTCGAACGAGAACTGGCCAAGTTCGATACATTCGCCGGCGTCTCGCATATCGCCGAGCACGCCATCGTGATGCGCAATGACCGCCCGATCTAGCAGCGGTACCATCCGAGGAATCCCGCGATGAGAGCCGTCATCGACCGCCAGGTCAACGAGCTGCTCCGCGACGGACGCATAGAACCATCCAAGAGTCCCCACAGTGCGCCGATAGTCATCGCAGCAAAGAAAAACGGAGAGGCCCGAATATGCGTCGACTTCAGGGATTTGAACGAAAATTCAATCCCCGACGCCTATCCGTTGCCCCGGATTCATCATATCCTGGAACGGCTACGCAATGCCCGCTACGTCTCCACATTGGACCTGAAAAATGGGTACTGGCAGATCCCAGTCGCCGCCAGCAGCCACGAATGCACGGCATTCACAGTGCCCGGCCGCGGATTATTTCACTGGAAAGTGATGCCGTTTGGCCTGCATTCGGCCCCGGCAACATTTCAACGCGCTTTAGATACCGTCATCGGCCCCGACATGGAGCCGCATGCCTTCGCCTACTTGGATGACATCATCATCATTGGATCCACTCTCGAAGAGCATGTGAGAAACCTACGCGACGTATTCAGACGCCTCAGGCAAGCCAACCTCCGGCTAAACCGAGAGAAATGCCAGTTCTTCCAGCGAAGTATCAAGTATCTGGGCCACGTGATTAGTGAAGTCGGAATCCAGACCGACCCCGACAAAGTTGCGGCAATCCGAGAGCTGACAGCCCCGACCAAACTGAGGGAGCTGCGCCGATGCCTCGGCTTAGCATCCTGGTACCGCCGATTCGTACCCAACTTTGCCGATGTAGTCGAGCCAATGACTTCACTACTCAAGAAGGATCGGAAATGGGAGTGGACAGAGAAGCAAGAACAAGCCTTTCAAGGATTAAAGGATCTCCTGACGCAGGCACCGGTCCTCGCATGCCCGTACTTCGCGGAGAAATTTGTACTCCAGACCGACGCGAGTGATTATGGGATCGGAGCAGTACTCACCCAGACCATCGACGGGCAGGAACGAGTAATCGCTTACGCTAGCCGCCGGCTAAACACGGCTGAGCGAAATTACTCCGTAACAGAGAAGGAGTGCCTCGCCATAGTATGGGCCATACGCAAGATGCGCTGTTACGTCGAGGGATACCGCTTCGAAGTCGTCACGGATCACCATTCGCTAAAATGGCTGAATTCCATTGACAACCCCACGGGCAGGATCGCCCGGTGGGCGCTGGAACTCCAACAGTTCCAGTACGACATCAATTACCGACGCGGGACACAGAACCTGGTCGCAGACGCCTTGTCGCGACAACCTCTAGCAACTCTACAACAGGCACAAGTCCAAGATGACCGCTGCAAGTGGGTCACAAAAATACTGCAGAGAATTCGGCAGATACGTACGAAGATGCCATAGCTGCCAAACATTCAAGGTGAGCCAAGAGAAACCGGCAGGAAGAATGTTTACCCGCCAGGTCGACGAACCTTTTCACGTCCTGTGCGCGGATTTCGTGGGACCCCTTCCGCGATCCAAGCAAGGGAACACAGTCCTACTAGTGTTCCTCGACTCGTTCAGCAAGTGGGTGGAACTCATTCCACTACGACGGGCCACAGTGCCGTACCTCGAGCGGGCATTCCGGGAACGCATACTCAGCCGTTTCGGAGTCCCGAGAACCCTCGTCTGCGACAATGGAACACAATTCACCAGCCGGGCGTTCCAGACATTCTGCAATTCACTCGGGATGGAGCTTCAATATACAGCTTCATACACCCCGCGCCAAAACCCCACGGAGAGGGCGAACAGGACTGTGAAGGCCATGATCGCACACTACCTCGGAGATGCCCCGCAAAATACTTTTAACCAACTGCTGCCAGAAATCTCGCTAGCCGTGAACAGCAGCGTGTCCGATACCACAGGGTTCAGCCCCGCCTTCCTGGTACAAGGCCGGGAGCCACGCCTACCGAACACTCTCTACGACGAAGTCACCCCAGAAAGGGGAACTAACCAGATCATGCCAGAGGAAAGGAGCGAACAACTCCACACAATCTTCAAGGTGGCCCGCGACCACGCCGAGCGCGCTGCCGCCGACCAGAGCCGGCATTACAACTTGCGACGACGGGACTGGAAGCCACCTCTCGGCTTACTGGTTCTCGCCCGCAACTACGTGCTGTCCAACGCCGCCGAGGGCTTCGCTGCCAAGCTAGCGGCCAAATACGAGGGACCGTTCTCACCAAACATCGTGCGACTGCAGGAAACCAACAGCCGCCGACGCCGCACCGCAAGCATAAATCACCTCAAGCCGTACCACCAAAACGACGAGGACGACGACGAAGACGACGGCCACGACCAAGCCGAAGATACACAAGCCATCAGTGATCACGAGGACCACAGCGCTCAGACCGCGACCAAAGTGAACCAGGGTGTCATAGGGGCCACTTGCTGAGGGGCGCGCCCGTCCAACGTTCCTACCCCCCTTGGGGAAACAAGCCACACCGGACTGGACTTCGCCACGCCTGACAGAGCCATGCATACGTCTCGCGCTCGCATACACGTACACGCTCGCGGAAACGATCCTGAACGGTACATCACCGTTTCCTCCCTCGCAGCGCCTGGAACCCATCATCAGGCATGCTGACGACGCTGGTCCGGATAAGGCAACACTCGCCTCGTCCTCGGGAGGACTAGAAGCCATGCCTGCCTAACTCCTCTGCACCAAAACAAAGACATAACTACGACAACGCTGACAGAAGCCTCAGGGAACAGCACAGGAGTTTAGGATGGACAACGCCGCACCAACATCGCTCCAACGCCGCCAGCCATGCCCCAAAGGTGAAGGGAAACTCATCCACATTTTCCTATTTTCCAGATTCGCCCAAAATTCAAAGTCAAAACAACGAGACCAGGTTACCAGATCGACCAGAACGAGGGCAACAGGGTTGCCAGATCGGCAAGATCGGCCCCGATAGGCCACCTCGGCGAAATTATAGAACCATCGATAAAAGCGGCGCCAACATCGAGATCGAAACGGTTTCTTATTGCGACGCAATAAGGAAAATAACGCGCAATAAGGAAGAAGTACGCCACAGCAAAACACTGACTCTGAAAACGAAACTGTGCCGAGACGCGAACGCGAGCACCACCATTCGCGGCACTCGCACCGACGGGACCTATCCTAGACGCGCCCAACCGCCGGATCGCGCTCCCTTTCGCCATCTTCCTGGCAACAGGATACGGCCCCAGCAGGTGTCACCGTCGCCCTAGAAGCGCTCAACATCGGCACGCCCGCAAGGGATCCGCGGCACCTTGCCCGCCGTCGTGTTGGACCCGCCGCCACTGCTAGTGACGATCAACCAGGACGTGCGCCCGCTATCGCCCATCAGCCCATCTTGGTGTGAGGGGCTTAGCCTGGAAGAAATGGTGGAGGTGATCCTCGCGGAGGACCCGGAGCTACAATTCCCGGCACAACTCGATGAACTCCCGCCGGAAGCCACCGGGGAGTATCAGCCAGAGACCGCATCTCCCAAGGAACGTGAGCCCTCTCCCGGACCGCCACCACTGGTTGCCGCCGGACCGCTCGGAGCCACCTATAGCGACGTGTCCGATGCGGAGGTGGTGGAGCTGAGTTCGGAGGAGGACGAGCCGCACACCGCTGACCCCGAGGCTATACCCATTTCAGATGATGACATGGACGAAGCCGAGCCGACAGCGCCGATGCCGACCCGCACAGAGACGCCACCGCCGTCCTACGAGGAACTGTTTGGAGCGGCCGAAATCCTTGACGCCAGCCCCAGCACGAACCGGGAAGCTGACGGAGCTGCACGTGCACTCCTCGAGCCGACCCCGACGCTTGCGGACGCCGAGAGCAACCGCACCCGGACCCATACATCCGCGCCGCTGCGCTCGCAACTCCAACGCCCTGCGCCGCCGCTGCCAGGGCGCCCACACCGCCAGTACCAGCACACTCGCCGCCGGGGAATATGAACCCGGACATCGAGGCCACCGCAGCGCGGACCTGCACTCTCGCGCAGCCATCGCCCAGCGCCGCTGCGCTTGCCACTCACACGCCCTGCGCAGCCGCTGCCAGGGCGTCACCGCTGCCAGGGCGTCACCGCCGCCAGTGCCATCGTCCTCGCAACCGGGAAATACGCGCCCGGAAGCCGAGGACAACACAGACCAGATCTGCGCCACCGCGCTTGCCATCCCGGCGTCCTGCGCCGCCGCTGCCAGGACATCAGCGTCGCCAATGCCAGCGCATACATATCCGGGGAATACGGACCCGGATGCCAGCGCGGCCCACACTCCGACCAGCGGCAGCCACAGCCCCGGGAGCGCCTCCAGCCGCTCCAGGGACCCGCGGCGTGCCACCAGCACCCACCGGGACATGGACACCACCCCGCCAAGGCGACGGAGCCTCAGCAACTTGCGCCGCCTCCTGGCGCAGCTCACGGCCTCTCCAGAGGGGCCCACTACTTCGGCCGACGCTCAAAGGCGCCAGACCGCACGTGCTGCCATGGAGAAGCTGCTGCCACACCAGTTGCTCGAGGCAGCCGCAACAGTCCACACCAGCAAGGACCACGCGCCGCCGCTGGAACAGCGCCCGCTGCACCCCAGGCACCTCCTCTCGCGGAGCGAGGAACAGCCACATTGGGACGGGCAACGGCAAGGGCACTCCCGACCCAACGGGTGAAGCCGTTGCCGGCCACCGACGCCGCCGCGCCCGCCGCCATCGCACCAGGAGCCACCGGAGAGCGGCCAGGCATTTTACGCACCCCAGCGCCGCCCTGCCCCTTGGCCCGAGGCCGAGGATACCACTGAGGACGAGGAGATGCCGGAAGAGGACCCCGTTCCGGACCCGGAGGCCCCTTATGCGCGCACCCGCCGGCTGGACCACCACTGACGGATGGATCCCAGTGGAGCTCCACGGCCGGGTCATGGAGCGCATCCGTCAGCGCGGAGATCGCAGCCTCCGCTACCTGGATGAGGTCGGCGATACCAGGTACCGCATACTGATATCCCGAGGCGGCAACAGCGTCAAGGTTTTTCCCCACCCCCGAAGTAGGGATGGGATGTGAGGAGTGCCTCACCCCTATTTTGTAAATATTATATATATAGTTAAGTTAGCAATAAGTTAGGAGTAAGCGACGCAAGAAGACCCACGAAGGGCACCTGTATATATCTAGCTGGGAGATAGGGAAAACCCTACACCCGACAACAATATCGATATAGCCAGTCGAGCATCACTGGCACCGACACGACGCCGCATCATCACTGGCAACGGCCAGCAACACGAGCACACACGCCCGCAACATAGCAAGCAGCGGCCAGCAACATCGCGAGCGCACACGCCTGCAACATCGCAAGCACCGACCCGAGACATCGCAAAGCATACGCCAGCAACAGAGAAACAGCAACCCGAAAGCTCAAGAGAGAGCCACCGATCGGGAAGCGCGCATGCCAAAGAGGGACGGCGAGAACATACGCCGCGGCAGAGGCCGAAGCTTCTGCGCCAGAACATCGGCAGAGGAAGGGCCCGAGCAGCGTCGCCGCCAACGATCGCTCTCTTACTTCGGGGGCTCTCAAGCAGAACGGACGTGCGACGCCATTCCCGCAGGAACACGTGGTGATAAGTACCGACGGCAATTTTAACTCTGGGCCACATGGACATGGAGTCCAATGCCCAGGGCTAAGGAGGGTGAGCCGGCCAAGCGGCCTTCCGCGCCATGGGAGCCGGTGGTGTAGGCAAGAGGGAAAACGAGCATAGGGAAAACTAGACCGACACAATAAACGCAAATCATAAAATCCCGACGGCATTTTGGCATTCCTCCTTACAGCTCCTCCTCCTCCTCTTCTTCCCAAGAACCCACTCCTGGGCGGACTTGGACCCGGCACCATGGTAAACAGGGCCGGATCTCAAGTTCCGCAACCTTTCCCGTAGCGGCGGAGGCCGAGACTTGGGTCGGCACCATGGTAAACAGGGCCGGCTCTCAGATCCCGAGATCACCCTCCACCTATGGCTCCGGATCAGGGCAATCGGTACCATGGTAAACGGGGCCGATTTCCCGGTTCCGCGGTTTCGCTCGGGGTCGAAGCGCCGGCACCATGGTAAACCGGGTCGGCACTAAGATCCCGGAATTCCTTCCCAGCCTCGGCTCCGGACCACGGCATCGGCACCATGGTAAACAGAGCCGGTTCCGGGTTCGTGGCTCTGCTCCGGATTGAGGCGTCGGTACCACGGTAAACGGTGCCGATTCCTAGATCCGGAGATCCTTCTCCATCTTCTGCTCCTGATTGATGCGTCGGTACCACGGTAAACGGGGCCGATTCCTAGATCCGGAGATCCTTCTCCATCTTCGGCTCCGGACCACGGCATCGGCACCATGGTAAACAGGGCCGGTTCCGGGTTCGCGGCTCTGCTCCGGATTGGGCGTCGGTACCACGGTAAACGGGGCCGATTCCCAGTTCCGAGGCTCAGCTCCGGGATCAGGAGGCCGGGACGACGGTTACGCGCTCGACTATCCTGACCTGGGCCGCGTCTTCCCCGACGCGGCCCGGCACCATGGTAAACAGGGCCGGGTACCTGATCACGCCTCCAATGGCTCCGACGCGGTTCCCGGCTCCGGCCGGCCGCTCGGACCGCTCATCCGTCTGTCCCAAATAAAACGCAGTCCTACACGGACCGCCCCCCCTTTCCCAAATTATCCTCCTAAGTAAATACGTGCTTTCACCAGCGCCATCCCCGTTTCCCCTGCCTGTCTCACTATAAATAATGGGGGAACTCTGAGCCGCTGAGGATATCCCAGCCTTAGAATAGATCGCTTCCTCACAGTTTGCTCAAAAATAACTGCAAGGCCAATTTTTTGGATGAAATAAGATATGAATTAAATTGATGTGAACTTGAGCGTGTCCTAGCTTCACTGGTATTACATCGACACTCAAGAACTATCTCTTCGCCGGACAACAGGAGGGTCATCATTATCTCAATGCTGGCTGGTGGGAGGAGAGAACATCAGGTCTGGCGGACATTTCACCTTTTCTGTACCACTGAAAATGTTGATGGGATTTGCTGAAGACTATAAGAAAGTTGTATTAAATTGCAAACATGAAATTATCCTCATACTAGCTAAAAATACAGATGATATATACGTCAAAACAGTTGATGGAAAATCACATAATACAGCCATACATAACATTAGCTGGAAGGTACCTCATGTTGTTCCAAGCGATACCGCAAAAATTAAAATGCAGAATGTTGTTAAAAGCGGTGATAGTCTTCCATTTCGTAGTTGGGAAATGCATATTAATCCTACACTAGTACAAGGAACGGAACACGTATGGAATGTGGAACTGGCCGGAAATAGGGAACGACCACGCTTTGCTATCATAGCATTACATTAAATGGAGAAGAACTATCTCTTCGCCGGACAACAGGAGGGTCATCATTATCTCAATGCTGGCTGGTGGGAGGAGAGAACATCAGGTCTGGCGGACATTTCACCTTTTCTGTACCACTGAAAATGTTGATGGGATTTGCTGAAGACTATAAGAAAGTTGTATTAAATTGCAAACATGAAATTATCCTCATACTAGCTAAAAATACAGATGATATATACGTCAAAACAGTTGATGGAAAATCACATAATACAGCCATACATAACATTAGCTGGAAGGTACCTCATGTTGTTCCAAGCGATACCGCAAAAATTAAAATGCAGAATGTTGTTAAAAGCGGTGATAGTCTTCCATTTCGTAGTTGGGAAATGCATATTAATCCTACACTAGTACAAGGAACGGAACACGTATGGAATGTGGAACTGGCCGGAAATAGGGAACGACCACGCTTTGCTATCATAGCATTACATTAAATGGAGAATTAATTTCAAATAATTTGAGACAAGCAAGGTTATATCCATGCTACAATTAGAAAGGTAGTCCAGTCAGCTCTCGTCGGTCTCTAGTCAGGCACTGAAATCAGTACATGTTTGATTTTTGACAGGGAAGGTTGTGCTTGGCCGATTTTGTTAAATTTTAAATCTTTAACCCATGTGTCAACATGGCATATTGCTCTAATTGCCGCAAGCATGTACTTGGAGTGACATTATTGACATTATTGTGGGAGCAGTCTCTAGGCTGTACCCTGACTGCGAGTTTAATAATAAATTGTTAACAATAAAACGATAAAAAAAACAAATTCACCTCTTTGATATCTAGTAGGCTATTTTGAACTACAAGGGCCAGTTAAGGGCCCTTCAGTTCAGTTCAGTTCAGTTGTTCAGTGCCTTTCAGTTTATTTCAGTACCTGTCAAAATCTAACTGGACTACCTTTCTAATTGTATCATGGTTATATCTAAATTCTGACGTATATCTGAGGATTTGAATATTAAATATGATGAAAATCGATTTGTATGACATGTATGCAAGATTTAAAGAAAGTTATTACAATAGAGAATCTCGTCCACTTCTATCACCAACGGAATTTAAGACCTATCAAAATGAGTCTGTCAAGTCAGGACCAATTGATGTTAAAATTTCAACTAAACTAACTAGTGCAAGTGAGATGAATACAAAGGTATCTTGCCGTCTCATTCATGATCGTCTAGTCGAATACACACTGTTCACGCCAAAAGGGCGCTTATTTTCCGGAGGCAGTGTGATCCAGTGCACTCGCTCTCTCTCTCCCTCTTCCACTGCACTTTCGTGCATAGAGCTGCTAATCCGCTCTCCCCAAGCTAGTATTAAGCCTTCTTCTTTGTTAGTAATAATTTACGATTAACCAAATAAAGACGCACGTCGCGTAACACCCCGAAAGTTCTTCCGTGTTTTTCTTATCGAGTGCATTTCAGAATAAAGCCACCCCCTCCGAACATTTGGTCCTTCAAGCCGGATAATTATATCTCCAGCAGTTCCGGTGGCTTTAACACCGCACAAGATAAGTAAACATTTTACTTTGCTGCCCTGCCGTTCATTTTTATGATTTTTGTCGAAATCCGAGTCCGATTGATCCGACACTACGGCAGCTTTCAAGTCCGAATCGCAATTAATTTATATTAATTTTCCGCGAATTCAACATTCAAAAAGTGTATGTTTAAATATATGCCATAAACCACAGTGAAACTTCCAAATTCGAATTTCTCTTCGTTCGCTGTGATCCGCTTGCATTTATTTCCACTTCCTACACCTACGTGCATACATATGCCCAATACATACAGTCCACTTCACTTATCTACAATCAGCACCAACAATTTATGTAATAAATATTCGTATCCTGGATAATAATAGTAAATAAACATTCTAAAATCCACAAGTGTAAATTTAAATATATGTACGTATGCTATAAGCCACAGTGAAACTTCTAGTTCCGAAATTCTTGCATTTACATATTTACACTCTCCGATATACAATACAGTCCACTCCTCTGATCTATGATCGCCACTTATACACTTATACACTTATAAATATTTAAACTTAAAATAAATATATTTGCAATATTTCCTAAACTTTAAACTACATAATTCTACAAATTCTACAATTCTAATTCTACAAATACAGTCCACCGCTCCTATAAATAAATAAATATATCCCCAAAATCACGGCACAGAAACGCCGACTTAATTTATTTATCAGCTCTTCCCTGCTCTATCCTGAGCGGAGCTTCATCCAAATAAACATACATAATACATATTCGACTGCATGTCGAAGCTCCGATTTTTGGCAATTTTTCCGCCTCTCGTTGTCTCCGCTATTCTGCATTGGCAAACGGCGAATGCACATTGTGCATTGCACAAACATATTGACACGCAAGCCTTATCTTCAAGAACAGTACCGCGGAAAATACAGCAGCGGTCAACTGAATAAATCCAGGCAACTAACTAAATCAGTTAGAAATTCAAGTGCGCTTCCATATCCGCATTAGTGTGACCGTACATCTCCGTACATCTCCGCCACTACACAATAAAATTACACTACCCAATTAAATTATATTACTAATACATTCCGATTGGTTCCTAAATTCCAATTCCAGCTTCGACACGTATAACTAAATCGAACAAAAATTAATCCATAGACAAACAAACCAGTTGTCTTTAAATATCAAGAATGACTTCTTCCGGTTTAACTAAGTTTACTTTGATCTGTGACCGTCTAAGTCACTTCGATTCCAAGGTCTGCAATCCAGCAGCACCCAGTCCATCCAAATATACGTGTCAAATTCATCTCGACCAAGTCCGAGCGCTATGGGATAAGGTCGAGAAAGAATATGAAGCTTGTTCAGAGCAAATTTCAGGCAAAATACGAGTATGCCTATTTTATTTACGAAAGGTGTGCCGCAAAGCTCATGGAACAGTTCGATACGATCGCTTCCAATGCAGCTCAAATCCAACCCGTTCCGCCCCAAAATTCCTATTCGTCTGGCTGTCAGCTTTCGCCGTGCGAAACAGAAGTTTTCTCGGGCGATTACATTCGCTGGCCGACTTTCCGAGACCTTTTCACAGCAGTCTATATCGACAATCCTGCGCTGACCCCCGTTGAAAAGTTGTTCTATCTAAATGCCAAGAAAAGTGGTGAAGCTCATTCCGTAGTTTCCAATTCGCCACTCACCAACGATGGTTTCCGCTCAGCCTGGAAAAACCTATCTGAGCGTTTCGAAAACAAACGAGCGCTGGTGAACAGCCAACTGAAAAAGTTATTAAACATGCAGTCCATTGCACACGAATCTTCTGCCCCGTTGAAAAGTTGTTCTATCTAAATGCCAAGAAAAGTGGTGAAGCTCATTCCGTAGTTTCCAATTCGCCACTCACCAACGATGGTTTCCGCTCAGCCTTTTTTTTTTTTTATTTTTATTTTTTTTTATTTATTTCGTTATAAGGTACATTTAGTTTGGGGGGGGGAATATACATATAAGGGGTAGGGAAAATAATAACAACAAAACTGGGGTTCAACGCTCGTGCGGTACGGCCGCGAAGCAATGCTTCGCACGGGCAATGTTCCCAGCTAAGTCATCTCCTGCTGTCTTCTTCGCTCCTCGCTTCTGAGCTTGGTCATCAACGTGGCCGCGAAGTTGGACACCGCCTGCCAGTTGTCCTCGCTTGCCAGCATAGTCGGCACGAGGTTGTCCGCCGAGATGCTGGTCCCCAGTGCGGCTTCCAGCGCCCGACGTTCGGTCGAGAATCTGCCACATGTGAACAGCACGTGCTCGGCAGTATCGTCGGCTTCCCTGTAGCACCAGGTACAACCTGCGCTCTCTTCATGGCCAAACTTGTGCAGATAGCTCCTAAAGCACCCATGCCCGCTTAATATTTGCGGTAAATTTTGGTAAAAATTTACCTGACCGTGCTGTCTCCTCGTCCAATCCAACAGGTTTGGTATCAGTCGGTGTGTCCAACGACCCTTGTTCGACACATCCCAACGGGCTTGCCACTCTGCTAGCGTGGCGCTCTTCGCCAGGGATCGCGCCTCGCTCTTCTCCGCCGGCGTAACTATTCTTCCGTGGATTTGCTCAAAAATAACCGCCTGTTCCTTCGCCATCAGGTCGAGGGGAGGGGTTCCAGCTAGCACAAGCGCAGCCTGATCAGAGACTGTCCTGAACGCGCTGCATATGCGTAGGGCAGCCAGGCGATGAGCTGCGTTCAGGCCGCGGCTGTACGACGGCGTCGTCATTGCTTTGCCCCATACTGGTGCAGCATATAGCATTGTCGCTCTAGCTGCACTCGCTAATAGCAATCTGCTCGCCTGCTTCGGCCCTCTATGGTTGAGCATAATCCTCGTAAGCGCCCGAACTGACGTTGCTGCCTTGGTGCTCGCGTACGCCAAGTGCTCTCTAAATGAAAGCCTTGTGTCGATCATCACGCCTAGATATTTAATAGCCCTAGACGTTCTGATGGCGACTTCGCTCACTTGCACCTCTGCCACTTCCACCTTTTTCCTGCTGCTCACCAGGACTGCTTCGGTCTTCTGCGGGGCTAGCTGCAACCCAACGCGCGACAGCCACGAGCTGATGGCGCTGATGCTCTGGTTGCACGCCGCTTCGGCTCCAGCAATCTCTTTGTCCACTGCCACCAGCGCAATGTCATCTGCGAATCCAACCAGCTCCGTTCTCCCAGGGAGTGGGAGCCTCAGGACCCCGTCGTACATTGCGTTCCACAGCAGTGGCGCAAGGACTGACCCTTGGGGGACTCCGCAAGACAGCTCGACGCTTTGTACACCGCCAGCGGTGTCGTACTGCCCCACTCTATCTTCGAAATAGCTCCGCATCAGCTTAAGCAGGTAGTGGGGCACTCCGAAACTGGTCAGGGCGTCCAATATACAGTCCCATCTCGCTGTATTGAACGCGTTGCGGATGTCCAAGGTGACTATCAGGCAATATTCCTTTGCTCCGCCTTTCCAACGCTGACCCGCGATGGCCGAGGCGGCAATGTCAACCACCTTGTTGATGGCATCGATTGTCGACCGCGCCTTCCTGAAGCCGTATTGGGTCTCGGACAAACCGCCTGCCGCTGTGATTGCCCTCTCCAGCCGCGAGCTTATCACGTACTCCAGCACCTTGCCGGCCCCGTCTATCAGACAGATCGGTCTGTATGAAGATGGGTCCTCCGTCGGCTTGCCCGGCTTATGCAGCAGTACCAAGCGTTGCAGTTTCCACTTTTTGGGGAAGGACCCCTCGGCCAGGCACCTCCCGAACAACTCCGCAAAGATGTCTGGGCGGAGAGTGATGGCCAACCTTAAGGCCCCGTTGGGAACATTATCCGGCCCCGGTGCCTGGAAAAACCTATCTGAGCGTTTCGAAAACAAACGAGCGCTGGTGAACAGCCAACTGAAAAAGTTATTAAACATGCAGTCCATTGCACACGAATCTTCTGCAGCCTTGAAGGAGCTGCAAAATACGATCCAAAACTGCCTCACATCCCTAAATTTGTCCGGCATTCCTACGGATAATTGGGATTGTCTCTTGGTGTATGTGTGTTCCACGAAGCTTCCAAAACTGACGCTCTCATTATGGGATCATCATCGTCATTGTCGTCATCTGAAGGAGCTTCTCGCAAGCCAACTGCTCTCAAATTAAAAAGTAAATTGATTTTAAAATCACTTGGATTTAATATAAAAACGTAGTTTCAAATTAATGAAATCTTTCACGTTCTTGATAAGCCAATTAATGATGAAACTATTATCCATGTCAACGAAACTTCATGACAATACAATACAATTACAAAACAAAACCAGGATTTATTTGTCCTTCCATTTGAAAGCTTTCTCCACTTTGAAGGAACTCTTAGTAAAATTATTGACAAAAATACAAGAGCAAGCAGTACAAATTTTGTTGATGGTTTGCTCAAAAATAACTGCAAGGCCAATTTTTTGGATGAAATAAGATATGAATTAAATTGATGTGAACTTGAGCGTGTCCTAGCTTCACTGGTATTACATCGACACTCAAGAACTATCTCTTCGCCGGACAACAGGAGGGTCATCATTATCTCAATGCTGGCTGGTGGGAGGAGAGAACAACAGGTCTGGCGGACATTTCACCTTTTCTGTACCACTGAAAATGTTGATGGGATTTGCTGAAGACTATAAGAAAGTTGTATTAAATTGCAAACATGAAATTATCCTGATACTAGCTAAAAATAAAGATGATATGTACGCCAAAACAGTTGATGGAAAATCACATAATACAGCCATACATAACATTAGCTGGAAGGTACCTCATGTTGTTCCAAGCGATATCGCAAAAATTAAAATGCAGAATGTTGTTAAAAGCGGTGATAGTCTTCCATTTCGTAGTTGGGAAATGCATATTAATCCTACACTAGTACAAGGAACGCAAAACGTATGGAATGTGGAACTGGCCGGAAATAGGGAATGACCACGCTTTGCTATCATAGCATTACATTAAATGGAGAATTAATTTCAAATAATTAGAGAAAAGCAAGGTTATATCCATGCTACAATTAGAAAGGTAGTCCAGTCAGCTCTCGTCGGTCTCTAGTCAGGCACTGAAATCAGTACATGTTTGATTTTTGACAGGGAAGGTTGTGCTTGGCCGATTTTGTTATTTTTGTTGTGTCAACATGGCATATTGCTCTAATTGCCGCAAGCATGTACTTATTGTGACATTATTGACATTATTGTGGGAGCAGTCTCTAGGCTGTACCCTGACTGCGAGTTTAATAATAAATTGTTAACAATAAAACGATAAAAAAAACAAATTCACCTCTTTGATATCTAGTAGGCTATTTTGAACTACAAGGGCCAGTTAAGGACCCTTCAGTTCAGTTCAGTTGTTCAGTGCCTTTCAGTTTATTTCAGTACCTGTCAAAATCTAACTGGACTACCTTTCTAATTGTATCATGGTTATATCTAAATTCTGACGTATATCTGAGGATTTGAATATTAAATATGATGAAAATCGATTTGTATGACATGTATGCAAGATTTAAAGAAAGTTATTACAATAGAGAATCTCGTCCACTTCTATCACCAACGGAATTTAAGACCTATCAAAATGAGTCTGTCAAGTCAGGACCAATTGATGTTAAAATTTCAACTAAACTAACTAGTGCAAGTGAGATGAATACAAAGGTATCTTGCCGTCTCATTCATGATCGTCTAGTCGAATACACACTGTTCACGCCAAAAGGGCGCTTATTTTCCGGAGGCAGTGTGATCCAGTGCACTCGCTCTCTCTCTCTCCCTCTTCCACTGCACTTTCGTGCATAGAGCTGCTAATCCGCTCTCCCCAAGCTAGTATTAAGCCTTCTTCTTTGTTAGTACTAATTTACGATTAACCAAATAAAGACGCACGTCGCGTAACACCCCGAAAGTTCTTCCGTGTTTTTCTTATCGAGTGCATTTCAGAATAAAGCCACCCACCTCCGAACATTTGGTTATTCGAGCCGGATAATTATATCTCCAGCAGTTCCGGTGGCTTTAACACCGACCAAGATAAGTAAACATTTTACTTTGCTGACCTGCCGTTCATTTTTATGATTTTTGTCGAAATCCGAGTCCGATTGATCCGACACTACGGCAGCTTCCAAGTGCGAATCGCAATTAATTTATATTAATTTTCCGCGAATTCAACATTCAAAAAGTGTATGTTTAAATATATGCCATAAGCCACAGTGAAACTTCCAAATTCGAATTTCTCTTCGTTCGCTGTGATCCGCTTGCATTTATTTCCACTTCCTACACCTACGTACATACATATGCCCAATACATACAGTCCACTTCACTTATCTACAATCAGCACCAACAATTTATGTAATAAATATTCGTATCCTGGATAAATAAATAAATAAATGTTGGGGGGGGAGATCTCCCTACAGAGACTTAAGGCACTGCGACCGAGCGATCTTTTGTGCCTATGTTGCTCCCTAATGAGACAAGAGTTGCTCAGCCTCCCTTATGAAGGCTAGCAGGTCTCTGGTCGAGGCTTGCCTGATCTGCGAAGCTGTCAAGAGCTCGCTATGCAGGTGATTCCTTCTGGACCAAATAATGGCTGGACACTCACAAAGAATGTGTTTGGTCGTCTCGTCGTCTTCTTTACAGAGCCTGCACTCCGTATCCGAGGACAGACGCATCTTGTGAAGATGGTAGTTCAAGACATGGTGGCCGGTGAGGTAGGCTACCAATAGTCTTAGGTCCATCCTGGAACATCCATCAGTGTTCCTGCCCAAAAGTGGATGTATCAGCTCTTTAGCTTGACGACATCCTGAGCTGGAAATCCAATGCCTGGACTTAGCTCCTTTAACCCATCTTCCAACCATATCGTTGGCTGCGGCGCACCCTAAGCCACAGAAAGGCTCCGGACCGTGTAAAGGAGTCGCTGAGCCGACTCTTGCCAGCTCATCAGCGTTTTCGTTGCTGGGAATTCCGGCATGACCGGGAACCCAGCACAAGGTTACCCTGTTCCCAGTGGAGAGTTGCTGGAGGCTGGTCCAGCAGTCTGCGACGAGTTTGGAGCTTATCCTCCAAGAGGATAGCGCTTTGATCGCCGCTTGGCTATCCGAATAGATATTTATTGTAGCTCCTCTCTTTTAGCAAGGATGAGTTTGGAGCAGGCCTCAATGGCATGAATCTCTGATTGAAAAACACTGGGCCATTTACCTAGTGGAATCGAGACTCTGGTGTTAGGTCCAAAGATCCCCGCACCCGCCCCTTGCTCAGTTTTGGACTCAGCAGTGAACCACTGCAGGCTGCCGGGGTCACAGCAAGGGTTGCCATTATCCCAAGCCCTACGGTCTGGGATGAGAGTCCTAAATTTCGCCCCGAAGTAGAGTTTCGTGGTCATGAGATCTGTTTGGCTGCAGATCTCTTAGCCAGAAACATTTTTCAAAATCCTAACATGACCAGCATCATCTGTCAGTAACCCAGATGTGAACTTGATTCTAAGAAGGCTTCTAGCGGCTCCTTCTTGTATGTGAATGTGTAGCGGAGTTAATCCAATGATTTTCTCCATCGCCACAGTTGGGCATGTGCGTAGAGCTCCCGATAGAGATGCACACACTAGTCGCTGCAACTTGCTACATTTCTGAATGGCCGAGACCTGCTGTACCTTGGGCCACCACACAAGAGCAGCATAGGTCAAAACAGGCCTGACCATCATGCATAAAAGCCACATGATGGATTTGGAGTCAAGGCCCCACGTCTTACCATATAGTCTACGACATGCCCATAAAGCATTAGTAGCCTTGGTAATCGTCTTGTTGTGGTGCGAGTTCCAGTTAAGTCGCTTATCTAGAACAACTCCCAGATATTTGACCTCACTGGAAAGCTCTACGGGGGTCCCCCCAATGACAAGGAGGCCAATGTCATTGGTGTACCGTTTGGTAAACGGTACGACAACCGCCTTGTGCGGATTGATGTTGATGCCCACGTTTGTGCACCAGTCGAGGACCAAATTGAGTGCCCTTTGCATCAATTCGGAGACAGTGTTGCCGAACTTCCCTGTGACTACAATGGCCAGGTCGTCGGCATACCCAATGGCATCGATTCCCTGGTTGTGCAGTATTTCTAGAAGTTCGTCCACCACAAGTGACCATAGTAGGGGAGACAGCACTCCGCCTTGTGGACACCCTCTAGCCGCGTTAATGCGGACCGTTGTCGCATCTAGCGTGCAAGATATTTCCCGTTGTCGTAGCATGGCTTCTATCCAGGCTACGGTTGCCGCGTAAATATTCCTACGAGATAGAGCTCTGGAGATTGACTGATAGTCAGTGTTGTCAAAAGCACCTTCCACGTCCAGGAAGGAGCCAGAGCAATTTCTTTGGATTTGAAGGATTTCTCGATCTTGCTGACTAAGTAGTGAAGAGCGACCTCTGTCGATCCGCCTTTGATGTAGGCGAATTGGGTTTTGTGTAACGGCTTGGTGGTCCGGAGAGTGCACCTTACGTGCAAGTCCAATAGCCGCTCCGCAGTCTTGAGAAAGAAAGACGAAAGACTTATCGGTCTGTATGACTTGGGTTGGTCAAGAGCCCGGTTGCCTTGTTTAGGAATAAAAACCCATTTGGTTCGCCATGCGTGTATAACTGAGACCCTGGGAAATGCACCTGAAGCAAAAGCTCTAGCGTTTCCTTGCGGTCCTGGGTGAAAGAACCATCCGTTCTCTTTAGAAGCCCCATCCCATTAGTTGAGCCCTTAGCAAAGACCTTTTGCAGTCTAGCTGCTTCCGGTAGTGCCTGCACACTTTCGCAGTAGTTGCGCCAGTTTTCCCGCTTAGCTCTTCTAATATTTTTGTTATACTCCGTGAGAGCACTCCTATAAGTGTCCCAGGAGTTTCGATTCGCTTTGGCTCTATTGAAGAGCCTGCGAACTTCCTGTCTCTGATTCGCAAGCCTATCGCTCCACCAGGGGACCTCGCGGTTTGACCGGTGACGGGTTAGGACTGTGCTGTCCTGGAAGGAAGTGATTAGCACATCATGAAGCTGGTCAGCAGCCATCTCTATGTCACTCACAGACGCAAAGTTGGTGATGAGTTGGTCAGCTTTCATAGCCACAGAGGCTGTGAACATGTTCCAGTTGGTTTTCTTCCGATTGTATAGCGAAGTATTGAGTTCCGTTTGACCAGGTAAATCAAACCGGATGTGCTGGTGGTCTGATAGCGTGGCTTCGTCGGTAACCCTCCAGTTCGTTATGCAATCGGATAGAAAATTACTAGCCAAGGTGAGGTCTAAGACCTCCTCTCGGATAGCGTTTATGAAAGTGGGTTTGCACCCTCTATTGACTATATCTAATTGACTACACAATATATATTCAAGAAGGCACTCACCCCTTTTGTTGACATCACTGCTACCCCATATGGTGTGATGCGCGTTGGCGTCGCAGCCGATAACCAAGTGTTTCCCGGCTGTACGGCAGAAGCTGACGAGCTGCTGGACCTCCATCGGCGGAGCTTCGTCAGTGTCTCCGGGAAAGTAGGCGGCCGCCACCACTACTTCTCGGACGCCTTCCGCTGTAGCCACCTCTATGGCTGTTGCAACCAGATCCCTGCGGATAAAGTTAGTTAGTGGGAAGTGCTTTACGTTACCATCCAGAAGGATAGCTGCGCGTGGAGCACCTCCACTGCGGTCATATAACAACTTACTTGAACCGCAGTTAAGTCCTGGGATTTGGCCACCGATCAACCATGGCTCTTTGATTAGGGCCAGGTCGATCCTCTTCTCGGCGAAAGTCCTGCACAGGGTGGCCGACGCCCCTTTGGAGTGGTGCAGGTGGTGCAGGTTCGCCTGGAGAACCCTCGTGGTTCTCATTACTCGTCCTTCGAGCGTTGGACGAGGCTGCCGCATTTGCCTCGTCGAGAGTTGTTCCCTATCAGTCCCTTCGGCGGTCTTGATGCCGCGACCGGCATCGGGATCTTGGCCGCCGGTGCCATTGCCTTGGGTGGCTGGACCTTGCCATCGCCCTTAGCGTGAGCGCTACGCTTTGTAGCACCGCTTGGGGCTCCCTTGGCTGGTGGCTGGACAGGGGTGGCCTTTCTAGCAAGCCCAGCAGCGGCGCTAGTTGAAGGGCCATCCTCGGGGAGAGGTTCCGCACGTTGGGCGGGGGCGGCCTTCCTAGCGAGCCCAGCAGCGGCGCTAGTGGAAGGGCCATCGTCGGGGAGAGAGTCTCCACGTTGTGCGACGCTGCTTCCTTCTTCAGACGCGGAGGTCTTCAGAATGAGCCTGGTCCTGCCAAAGCAGTACCAGACTCTGCCGCCGCACTTAGCAAGCGACCGCAGCGACGCCTGGTCCACCATCATGGCGAGGTGCAGCATCTCACCTTGTGTGTTCCGCTGCACAACCCTCCATTGGGTGGTATCGAGGCCATTCTGCCTACCAACATAGGCAAGAACTTCCTCGTTGGACAACTCTAAGCTGTTGGCGAAGTAGCCTCGCACAAGGCTGGCCCGGGGGAACTGGCCCTCCTCCAACAGCTCCACGTCAAGCTCACTGTTAGCCTTGATAAGGCTAAAGTTGCGCCTGACCCACTCGGCTGCATTGTTGTCGTGGCAGACGAGCAACAGCCACCCAGCTCTCGGAACACATCCCTCGAACTGTGGCATCAAACCAGCAGTCTCCGAGGAGAGAGTGGTTTTTAGGATCGCCGCCTTGAGCGTAGCCATATGCTCCGCAGTTAGGGTCGGTGATCCGCCAGTCGAAGCGAAGCCGAGCTTGACACCACTGGCCATCCGACTGTAAGACGGCGCGGTCGGCTCTGAATGAGCAATTTTCGGCTTCTTTGACAAGCCGGACTCCGGGGTCGTGTCAAAAGATCTCTCCCGCTTGGCCATGGCCGCGACGGGAGGAGGAGCTTTTGCCGCCTGGAGAGCCTCTGCTCTCGGGAGCCCTTTTGCGATGGCTGCCTTAAACAGCTTCTTTTCGCGGCTTGTCAATTTTACAAAGGCGACCTCGGAAACCAGTCTCATCCGCTGGAGCCGAGTGCCCGCATCCCCCAGATCCAACCCCACGGAGGTTGGGCAGGATGCGTCGTCAGACGATGGCGGAGTGACTTCCTTGGAGATTGAGGCCGATACCTCAGGTTCCCCTAGGGTCACCACGTCCTCCGTCGACGAGAAGGAGGCAGAAGCCACCCGTCCTGAGACGGATGGTGGCGCTTCCGGATACCCAATCGTGGCGGGACCGACATCCGCGCATATGGGGGTGGGCGCCGGCAGCACATCAGCTGCAGTGCCCTGAATGGCCATGACCGTGGAGGTTGAGGCCTGGGGTGATGCGGTCAGAGTCACATCAAGCTCATTGAATTTGAGTCATCCATAAATGAATCCCACGAGTGAAAGGGAAGGAAGGTCACCCGCGGCATAGCCCGTGTACCGCGGGAAGTCCACTATTGAAACTGGAGGAGGACAGGTATCCAGAGTCCGCATACTAGCGACCGAGCGCCCCCTCGGCCATGAATCCCTCGGCATATGCTGTTTCACCTTGGATTGGGGAATTTTATAAAGAGTTATCTTCTCTTAGCCCGACTACCATTGGTCAGCACCCTTGGTCGAGACATGACCAACACAAGGGTCTGCTTCCAGCCGCCCTCGCGTGGAGAGTATAATTTCGGACGTTGATGCACTACGATCAGTACATTCAAGTGGCCCATCTGACACCAAGCACGTGCCTGTTTGTGTTAGGTGTTAGTAGGCGCGACAAATGAAAGTATAGAAAAGGAATACGAGGAAGTTACTACTGGCGTGCTGCCCGACTGTTTGCCTGCATGCGTACTAAGTGGGTTAATATTAAGGTTTTTAGTTGGGGAAGGCTATCTACGTTTGATGTTATCATGTACAAATCGTTATAATTTGCACATAAGACTCTAAGGGTTCATGCAATTCAAAAGACGTTCTACATTGGCTCAAAACTAAAGGAATATAGGATCTAGTATTTCTACTCGGTACGTGAAAGTTAAGCTGACCCAGCAAGTCAGCACTTTCCACGTTACCGTGGATAAGGTTAAAAATGAACGTAATGCCAAGCATGGTTCTACGGTTAGCTAAAGAAGGTAAGTTAATTAGGAGAAGTCTACTAGAGTAAGAGGGTAACCTCTGGTTTGGATCCCAGTTCAAACCGCGTAAAGCGAAAAGCAGAAAGTTCTTCTGAACTGACTCAATGCGTGTACTGTGAACCCCATACTGAGGGCTCCAGACGCAAGATCCATATTCTAAGATAGGACGAACTAACGAAATATATAAGGATTTTGTAACATAGGGGTCATTGAATTCTTTCGACCACCGTTTAATGAAACCAAGCACACCTCTGGCTTTATTCACCATGCACGAAATATGATCGATAAAGTCAAGTTTAGGGTCCAGTCGGACACCCAAATCATCGACTATATTAATTCTTTCCAAAGAGCAGCAGTTAAGCGTGTAAGTCGCGAGCTTGGGAGCGACACGTGAGAAAATCATTAGCTTGCATTTAGAGCCGTTTAGGTTCAATAAGTTTATACGGCACCATGTTTGGAAGTTATTGAGATCTGTTTGTAAATCAGACTGGCAGGAAGCGTCCTTATATTGCACACAAAGTTTGACGTCGTCCGCGTACATAAGTACTTTGGAGTTAGTCAGAACTTTCGGCAGGTCGTTGATAAATAATGTAAACAACAGGGGACCCAAATGGCTCCCTTGCGGGACGCCAGAAGTAACCCTGAGAACATTAGATAAAGAATTTTTAAAGAGGACCTTTTGCGTTCTGCCATTCAGATAACTTGAGATCCAACTAAGAAGATCAACCGGAAATCCCATTAGATCGAGTTTCCGAACAAGAAGAGAATGATTGACAGAATCAAATGCTTTACTGAAATCAGTATAGATTACGTCTGTCTGAAAGCCCTTATGGAAGCCCCTAACTAAGAAGGAAGTGAACTCTAAAAGATTGGTTGTCGTTGATCTACGCTTTAAAAATCCAGGCTGACATGGAAAAATAATTGATCTGCACAGGTGCTGCAAATGTGGAGTAATGATTTTCTCTAAACGTTTTGGAATGGCCGAAACTTAAGAGATTCCTCAGTTGCTGGCATCCGATTTGCTACCTTTTTTGTGGAGAGAAATAAAAAATGATTCCTTCCAAATAGGGGGAAAGTGCTCCCACTTTCTAGGTTTCTAGGGACAAGGTAAACAATTTTAGAAGGGGATTGCACAGGGCGTCGGCACAATACCTAAGCACACAGCCAGGTATACCGTCTGCACCTGGCGAATAAAAGGGCTTAACTCGTTGAAGATCTGAAATAATAGATACAAGAATAAGTCTGATTAGAGTGCGCAAACAGATCGGCAATAGCCCGATCGTTACTTACGGTTGTATTTTCAAACGGAAGCGAGGAAGGATGCGTATTTGGCTTACGTTTAGTGTTAACAAAATTATAAAACTGTTTTGGGTCCTGAGAGATCTGGACCCTACAACGAGTCAAATAATTTTTGTAACACTGCGCGTTCAACACGGTAAATCTTGACCGAGCAGATAAATAAAGGGATAGGGCAGAGTTAGAACCGGTATATTTATATTTAGTATACAGCCTAGACTTTTTGTTTTTAAGATGACTCAACTCTTTAGTAAACCAAGGAGGCTTATTCGATGTTGATGGATAGTATAACGGAACACATTCAGTAAAAAAGGAATTTATGGCACTGTAAAAAATATCCACAGCTTCTGAAATGTCAGTGCACATGTATAAATCGGACCAATTAAATTCTAAAATAAAGTTATTCAGCCGTTCGAAGTCCGTTTTGCGAAAACAAAGGACTTTCTTGGCTGGACAGTCAGATATGTTCTGTAAGTCAGTCCCAATGTCGAGAGTCACGTCGAAAGTCGGATGATAGGGATCTTCGGGAAGCGTCAACGGCGCCACCCTGGCTAAACTTACTCTTGCCGGATCTGAGACAAAACAGAGATCAAGCAAGCGCTCTAGGGAATTTCGTACATGGTTGACTTGGGACAGCGAAATGTCGAGCAAGCCAACAATAAAATCATGCTGTGTGGAGGTGAAAAGTATGTTAGGTGAATTATTTGAGGACCAAATAGCCCCTGGGATATTAAAATCACCAAGAACTACTAAATGATCCTTATTAGAAAGTCGGTTGAAAACCGTTTGGATGGCGGAAAGATGGTTCCAATAAATAGGAAGTTCGGACAAAGGAGGAATGTAAGAACAGGTAATGAAAATAGAGCTACCATTGATGGTTAGCTTCACACAGAGGAATTCAACATCAAACTCCTCGAAAGTTATTAATTCCGACGCGAGAGTGGAGTCAGCCGCTATGAGGACACCACCCCCACGTCTGATAGGCCGATCCAGCCGATATATTGTGAACACAGCTGGGAAAACTTCGGAGCTCAGAATCTCCGGCTTTAACCAGGTTTCTGTGAACACAATAACCTGGGATGCAAACGAGAGACTATCAGAATACAATTTGGGAAGCTTACTACGTAGGCCTCTTGCATTCTGATAGGAGATAGAGAGGGAATTGATTAGTTTTTTGGAGCGGATGTCGTAGAGGGCGCAGTGGTCTGGTCGGGCCTGGGAAGACTTATTCGTTATAGTCGCACATCCGGCAGTGTGTGCAGATACGGCGCGTACTACCAGAGAAGTTACACGTGATTCCCCTTGCATACCTGTCGGCTGTCGTATCCTGGATAATAATAGTAAATAAACATTCTAAAATCCACAAGTGTAAATTTAAATATATGTACGTATGCTATAAGCCACAGTGAAACTTCTAGTTCCGAAATTCTTGCATTTACATATTTACACTCTCCGATATACAATACAGTCCACTCCTCTGATCTACGATCGCCAAAAGCAATTTAAACAAAATTAAATAAATATATACACTTATAAATATTTAAACTTAAAATAAATATATTTGCAATATTTCCTAAACTTTAAACTACATAATTCTACAAATTCTACAATTCTAATTCTACAAATACAGTCCACCGCTCCTATAAATAAATAAATATATCCCCAAAATCACGGCACAGAAACGCCGACTTAATTTATTTATCAGCTCTTCCCTGCTCTATCCTGAGCGGAGCTTCATCCAAATAAACTTACATAATACATATTCGACTGCAAGTCGAAGCTCCGATTTTTGGCAATTTTTCCGCCTCTCGTTGTCTCCGCTATTCTGCATTGGCAAACGGCGAATGCACATTGTGCATTGCACAAACATATTGACACGCAAGCCTTATCTTCAAGAACAGTACCGCGGAAAATACAGCAGCGGTCAACTGAATAAATCCAGGCACACAAAATAATTGTAAAATTATTTTTTATAAAATCCCAACTAACTAAATCAGTTAGAAATTCAAGTGCGCTTCCATATCCGCATTAGTGTAACCGTACATTTTCGTACATCTCCGCCACTACACAATAAAATTACACTACCCAATTAAATTAAATTCCTAATACATTCCGATTGGTTCCTAAATTCCAATTCCAGCTTCGACACGTATAACTAAATCGAACAAAAACTAATCCATAGACAAACAAACCAGTTGTCTTTAAATATCAAGAATGACTTCTTCCGGTTTAACTAAGTTTACTTTTATCTGTGACCGTCTAAGTCACTTCGATTCCAAGGTCTGCAACCCAGCATCACCCAGTCCATCCAAATATACGTGTCAAATTCATCTCGACCAAGTCCGAGCGCTATGGGATAAGGTCGAGAAAGAATATGAAGCTTGTTCAGAGCAAATTTTAGGCAAAATACGAGTATGCCTATTTTATTTACGAAAGGTGTGCCGCAAAGCTCATGGAACAGTTCGATACGATCGCTTCCAATGCAGCTCAAATCCAACCCGTTCCGCCCCAAAATTCCTATTCGTCTGGCTGTCAGCTTTCTCCGTGCGAAACAGAAGTTTTCTCGGGCGATTACATTCGCTGGCCGACTTTCCGAGACCTTTTCACAGTAGTCTATATCGACAATCCTGCGCTGACCCCCGTTGAAAAGTTGTTCTATCTAAATGCCAAGAAAAGTGGTGAAGCTCATTCCGTAGTTTCCAATTCGCCACTCACCAACGATGGCTTCCGCTCAGCCTGGAAAAACCTATCTGAGCGTTTCGAAAAAAAACGAGCGCTGGTGAACAGCCAACTGAAAAAGTTATTAAACATGCAGTCCATTGCACACGAATCTTCTGCAGCCTTGAAGGAGCTGCAAAATACGATCCAAAACTGCCTCAGATCCCTAAATTTGTCCGGCATTCCTACGGATAATTGGGATTGTCTCTTGGTGTATGTGTGTTCCACGAAGCTTCCAAAACTGACGCTCTCATTATGGGATCATCATCGTCATTGTCGTCATCTGAAGGAGCTTCTCGCAAGCGAACTGCTCTCAAATTAAAAAATAAATTGATCTTAAAATCACTTGGATTTAATATAAAAACGTAGTTTCAAATTAATGAAATCTTTCACGTTCTTGATAAGCCAATTAATGATGAAACTATTATCCATGTCAACGAAACTTCATGACAATACAATACAATTACAAAACAAAACCAGGATTTATTTGTCCTTCCATTTGAAAGCTTTCTCCACTTTGAAGGAACTCTTAGTAAAATTATTGAAAAGAATACAAGAGCAAGCAGTACAAATTTTGTTGATGGTTTGCTCAAAAATAACTGCAAGGCCAATTTTTTGGATGAAATAAGATATGAATTAAATTGATGTGAACTTGAGCGTGTCCTAGCTTCACTGGTATTACATCGACACTCAAGAACTATCTCTTCGCCGGACAACAGGAGGGTCATCATTATCTCAATGCTGGCTGGTGGGAGAAGAGAACATCAGATCTTGCGGATTTGGGATTTGCTGAAGACTATAAGAAAGTTGTATTAAATTGCAAACATGAAATCATCCTCATACTAGCTAAAAATACAAATGATATGTACGTCAAAACAGTTGATGGAAAATCACATAATACAGCCATACATAACATTAGCTGGAAGGTACCTCATGTTGTTCCAAGCGATATCGCAAAAATTAAAATTCAGAATGTTGTTAAAAGCGGTGATAGTCTTCCACTTCGTAGTTGGGAAATGCATATTAATCCTACACTAGTACAAGGAACGCAACACGTATGGAATGTGGAACTGGCCGGAAATAGGGAACGACCACGCTTTGCTATCATAGCATTACATTAAATGGAGAATTAATTTCAAATAATTAGAGAAAAGCAAGGTTATATCCATGCTACAATTAGAAAGGTAGTCCAGTCAGCTCTCGTCGGTCTCTAGTCAGGCACTGAAATCAGTACATGTTTGATTTTTGACAGGGAAGGTTGTGCTTGGCCGGTTTTGTTATTTTTGTTGTGTCAACATGGCATATTGCTCTAATTGCCGCAAGCATGTACTTATTGTGACATTATTGACATTATTGTGGGAGCAGTCTCTAGGCTGTACCCTGACTGCGAGTTTAATAATAAATTGTTAACAATAAAACGATAAAAAAAACAATTTCACCTCTTTGATATCTAGTAGCCTTTTTTGAACTACAAGGGCCCTTCAGTTCAGTTCAGTTGTTCAGTGCCTTTCAGTTTATTTCAGTACCTGTCAAAATCTAACTGGACTACCTTTCTAATTGTATCATGGTTATATCTAAATTCTGACGTATATCCCTATGAGGATTTGAATATTAAATATGATGAAAATCGATTTGCCGTCTTGTATGACATGTATGCAAGATTTAAAGAAAGTTATTACAATAGAGAATCTCGTCCACTTCTATCACCAACGGAATTTAAGACCTATCAAAATGAGTCTGTCAAGTCAGGACCAATTGATGTTAAAATTTCAACTAAACTAACTAGTGCAAGTGAGATGAATACAAAGGTATATTGCCGTCTCATTCATGATCGTCTAGTCGAATATACACTGTTCACGCCAAAAGGGCGCTTATTTTCCGGAGGCAGTGTGATCCAGTGCACTCGCTCTCTCTCTCCCTCTTCCACTGCACTTTCGTGCATAGAGCTGCTAATCCGCTCTCCCCAAGCTAGTATTAAGCCTTCTTCTTTGTTAGTACTAATTTACGATTAACCAAATAAAGACGCACGTCGCGTAACACCCCGAAAGTTCTTCCGTGTTTTTCTTATCGAGTGCATTTCAGAATAAAGCCACCCCCCTCCGAACATTTGGTCCTTCGAGCCGGATAATTATATCTCCAGCAGTTCCGGTGGCTTTAACACCGCACAAGGTAAGTAAACATTTTACTTTGCTGCCCTGCCGTTAATTTTTATGATTTTTGACGAAATCCGAGTCCGATTGATCCGACACTACGGCAGCTTCCAAGTCGGAATCGCAATTAATTTATATTAATTTTCCGCGAATTCAACATTCAAAAGTGTATGTTTAAATATATGCCATAAGCCACAATGAAACTTCCAAATTCGAATTTCTCTTCGTTCGCTGTGATCCGCTTGCATTTATTTCCACTTCCTACACCTACATACATATGCCCAATACATACAATCCACTTCACTTATCTACAATCGGCACCAACAATTTATGTAATAAATATTCGTATCCTGGATAATAATAGTAAATAAACATTCCAAAATCCACAAGTGTAAATTTAAATATATGTACGTATGCTATAAGCCACAGTGAAACTTCTAGATCCGAAATTCTATTCGTTCACTGTGTTCCGCTTGCATTTACATATTTACACTCTCCGATATACAATACAGTCCACTCCTCTGATCTACGATCGCCAAAAGCAATTTAAACAAAATTAAATAAATATATACACTTATAAATATTTAAACTTAAAATAAATATATTTGCAATATTTCCTAAACTTTAAACTACATAATTCTACAAATTCTACAATTCTAATTCTACAAATACAGTCCACCGCTCCTATAAATAAATAAATATATCCCCAAAATCACGGCACAGAAACGCCGACTTAATTTATTTATCAGCTCTTCCCTGCTCTATCCTGAGCGGAGCTTCATCCAAATAAACTTACATAATACATATTCGACTGCAAGTCGAAGCTCCGATTTTTGGCAATTTTTCCGCCTCTCGTTGTCTCCGCTATTCTGCATTGGCAAACGGCGAATGCACATTGTGCATTGCACAAACATATTGACACGCAAGCCTTATCTTCAAGAACAGTACCGCGGAAAATACAGCAGCGGTCAACTGAATAAATCCAGGCACACAAAATAATTGTAAAATTATTTTTTATAAAATCCCAACTAACTAAATCAGTTAGAAATTCAAGTGCGCTTCCATATCCGCATTAGTGTGACCGTACATTTTCGTACATCTCCGCCACTACACAATAAAATTACACTACCCAATTAAATTAAATTCCTAATACATTCCGATTGGTTCCTAAATTCCAATTCCAGCTTCGACACGTATAACTAAATCGAACAAAAACTAATCCATAGACAAACAAACCAGTTGTCTTTAAATATCAAGAATGACTTCTTCCGGTTTAACTAAGTTTACTTTTATCTGTGACCGTCTAAGTCACTTCGATTCCAAGGTCTGCAACCCAGCATCACCCAGTCCATCCAAATATACGTGTCAAATTCATCTCGACCAAGTCCGAGCGCTATGGGATAAGGTCGAGAAAGAATATGAAGCTTGTTCAGAGCAAATTTTAGGCAAAATACGAGTATGCCTATTTTATTTACGAAAGGTGTGCCGCAAAGCTCATGGAACAGTTCGATACGATCGCTTCCAATGCAGCTCAAATCCAACCCGTTCCGCCCCAAAATTCCTATTCGTCTGGCTGTCAGCTTTCTCCGTGCGAAACAGAAGTTTTCTCGGGCGATTACATTCGCTGGCCGACTTTCCGAGACCTTTTCACAGTAGTCTATATCGACAATCCTGCGCTGACCCCCGTTGAAAAGTTGTTCTATCTAAATGCCAAGAAAAGTGGTGAAGCTCATTCCGTAGTTTCCAATTCGCCACTCACCAACGATGGTTTCCGCTCAGCCTGGAAAAACCTATCTGAGCGTTTCGAAAAAAAACGAGCGCTGGTGAACAGCCAACTGAAAAAGTTATTAAACATGCAGTCCATTGCACACGAATCTTCTGCAGCCTTGAAGGAGCTGCAAAATACGATCCAAAACTGCCTCAGATCCCTAAATTTGTCCGGCATTCCTACGGATAATTGGGATTGTCTCTTGGTGTATGTGTGTTCCACGAAGCTTCCAAAACTGACGCTCTCATTATGGGATCATCATCGTCATTGTCGTCATCTGAAGGAGCTTCTCGCAAGCGAACTGCTCTCAAATTAAAAAATAAATTGATCTTAAAATCACTTGGATTTAATATAAAAACGTAGTTTCAAATTAATGAAATCTTTCACGTTCTTGATAAGCCAATTAATGATGAAACTATTATCCATGTCAACGAAACTTCATGACAATACAATACAATTACAAAACAAAACCAGGATTTATTTGTCCTTCCATTTGAAAGCTTTCTCCACTTTGAAGGAACTCTTAGTAAAATTATTGAAAAGAATACAAGAGCAAGCAGTACAAATTTTGTTGATGGTTTGCTCAAAAATAACTGCAAGGCCAATTTTTTGGATGAAATAAGATATGAATTAAATTGATGTGAACTTGAGCGTGTCCTAGCTTCACTGGTATTACATCGACACTCAAGAACTATCTCTTCGCCGGACAACAGGAGGGTCATCATTATCTCAATGCTGGCTGGTGGGAGAAGAGAACATCAGATCTTGCGGATTTGGGATTTGCTGAAGACTATAAGAAAGTTGTATTAAATTGCAAACATGAAATCATCCTCATACTAGCTAAAAATACAAATGATATGTACGTCAAAACAGTTGATGGAAAATCACATAATACAGCCATACATAACATTAGCTGGAAGGTACCTCATGTTGTTCCAAGCGATATCGCAAAAATTAAAATTCAGAATGTTGTTAAAAGCGGTGATAGTCTTCCACTTCGTAGTTGGGAAATGCATATTAATCCTACACTAGTACAAGGAACGCAACACGTATGGAATGTGGAACTGGCCGGAAATAGGGAACGACCACGCTTTGCTATCATAGCATTACATTAAATGGAGAATTAATTTCAAATAATTAGAGAAAAGCAAGGTTATATCCATGCTACAATTAGAAAGGTAGTCCAGTCAGCTCTCGTCGGTCTCTAGTCAGGCACTGAAATCAGTACATGTTTGATTTTTGACAGGGAAGGTTGTGCTTGGCCGGTTTTGTTATTTTTGTTGTGTCAACATGGCATATTGCTCTAATTGCCGCAAGCATGTACTTATTGTGACATTATTGACATTATTGTGGGAGCAGTCTCTAGGCTGTACCCTGACTGCGAGTTTAATAATAAATTGTTAACAATAAAACGATAAAAAAAACAATTTCACCTCTTTGATATCTAGTAGCCTTTTTTGAACTACAAGGGCCCTTCAGTTCAGTTCAGTTGTTCAGTGCCTTTCAGTTTATTTCAGTACCTGTCAAAATCTAACTGGACTACCTTTCTAATTGTATCATGGTTATATCTAAATTCTGACGTATATCCCTATGAGGATTTGAATATTAAATATGATGAAAATCGATTTGCCGTCTTGTATGACATGTATGCAAGATTTAAAGAAAGTTATTACAATAGAGAATCTCGTCCACTTCTATCACCAACGGAATTTAAGACCTATCAAAATGAGTCTGTCAAGTCAGGACCAATTGATGTTAAAATTTCAACTAAACTAACTAGTGCAAGTGAGATGAATACAAAGGTATATTGCCGTCTCATTCATGATCGTCTAGTCGAATATACACTGTTCACGCCAAAAGGGCGCTTATTTTCCGGAGGCAGTGTGATCCAGTGCACTCGCTCTCTCTCCCTCTTCCACTGCACTTTCGTGCATAGAGCTGCTAATCCGCTCTCCCCAAGCTAGTATTAAGCCTTCTTCTTTGTTAGTACTAATTTACGATTAACCAAATAAAGACGCACGTCGCGTAACACCCCGAAAGTTCTTCCGTGTTTTTCTTATCGAGTGCATTTCAGAATAAAGCCACCCCCCTCCGAACATTTGGTCCTTCGAGCCGGATAATTATATCTCCAGCAGTTCCGGTGGCTTTAACACCGCACAAGGTAAGTAAACATTTTACTTTGCTGCCCTGCCGTTAATTTTTATGATTTTTGACGAAATCCGAGTCCGATTGATCCGACACTACGGCAGCTTCCAAGTCGGAATCGCAATTAATTTATATTAATTTTCCGCGAATTCAACATTCAAAAAGTGTATGTTTAAATATATGCCATAAGCCACAATGAAACTTCCAAATTCGAATTTCTCTTCGTTCGCTGTGATCCGCTTGCATTTATTTCCACTTCCTACACCTACATACATATGCCCAATACATACAGTCCACTTCACTTATCTACAATCGGCACCAACAATTTATGTAATAAATATTCGTATCCTGGATAATAATAGTAAATAAACATTCCAAAATCCACAAGTGTAAATTTAAATATATGTACGTATGCTATAAGCCACAGTGAAACTTCTAGATCCGAAATTCTATTCGTTCACTGTGTTCCGCTTGCATTTACATATTTACACTCTCCGATATACAATACAGTCCACTCCTCTGATCTACGATCGCCAAAAGCAATTTAAACAAAATTAAATAAATATATCTTATATATAAAATTCTGCTGTCACACTTTTTGTACCAAAACTCCTCCGAAACTACTTGACCGATTTGGATGAAATTTTGAGGGGATATTCTGTAGGCCTGAGAATCCGCTAACATCTATTTTTCGTACCCGTAACCGATAAGGGTAGTCCGCAATACAGCTTTAGTCGCTGCCTGCTGACTGTAAGATTAGAAATTTTTAATCTATGGATGTGGTAGCCATGAAATTTATGTCAAGTTTCGTGTTTTGAAATACCCATATAATATTTATGTGGCAGTGCTGTGGCAATTCGGTATTATTTTTTTGGTTTTTGGAAAGGAAGAGGTTTCTGTGGCCGACCTGTGAGTTTCTTTTGAAAAGTAGATTCATGATTTAAAGTGATTTAATTAGTTATATTTATATGTGTTTTTTAAAGGAAAAAAATGCCAACAAAACGCAAAGGGGCTGATTTGAGCCGAAGCTCAAGTAATTCTAGAATATTTCGAAGCAGAAGAGACGAAAGAACAGAGGAACAGATCCAGCGTGCGTCTTGCATTCCGGTATGAGCCCGATATTGAATATTATTTTCATTCAAAAGTTATAATTGGTGCTATGGACAAGGAATGACCGCATTGTCATGCTCTCAAATTCACAAATGAACCAGCCGGGATGTGTTGCGCGTCTGGGAAGGTGCAACTACCTGATATTGAAGCTAGAATTTAATTGAATTGAATTATCTGCGTATTATTATCACTCTAGAACTATATAAAACAACAATAAGGGGCGAGACAAAGTTCGCCTGGGCCGCTAGTAAATTATAAATATTTAAACTTAAAATAAATATATTTGCAATATTTCCTAAATTTTAAACTACATAATTCTACAAATTCTACAATTCTAATTCTACAAATATTCCACCGCTCCTATAAATAAATAAATATATCCCCAAAATCACGGCACAGAAACGCCGACTTAATTTATTTATCAGCTCTTCCCTGCTCTATCCTGAGCGGAGCTTCATCCAAATAAACTTACATAATACATATTCGACTGCAAGTCGAAGCTCCGATTTTTGGCAATTTTTCCGCCTCTCGTTGTCTCCGCTATTCTGCATTGGCAAACGGCGAATGCACATTGTGCATTGCACAAACATATTGACACGCAAGCCTTATCTTCAAGAACATTACCGCGGAAAATACAGCAGCGGTCAACTGAATAAATCCAGGCACACAAAATAATTTTAAAATTATTTTTTATAAAATCCCAACTAACTAAATCAGTTAGAAATTCAAGTGCGCTTCCATATCCGCATTAGTGTGACCGTACATTTTCGTACATCTCCGCCACTACACAATAAAATTAAATTAAATTAAATTATATTCCTAATACATTCCGATTGGTTCCTAAATTCCAATTCCAGCTTCGACACGTATAACTAAATCGAACAAAAATTAATCCATAGACAAACAAACCAGTTGTCTTTAAATATCAAGAATGACTTCTTCCGGTTTAACTAAGTTTACTTTGATCTGTGACCGTCTAAGTCACTTCGATTCCAAGGTCTGCAACCCAGCAGCACCCAGTCCATCCAAATATACGTGTCAAATTCATCTCGACCAAGTCCGAGCGCTATGGGATAAGGTCGAGAAAGAATATGAAGCTTGTTCAGAGCAAATTTTAGGCAAAATACGAGTATGCCTATTTTATTTACGAAAGGTGTGCCGCAAAGCTCATGGAACAGTTCGATACGATCGCTTCCAATGCAGCTCAAATCCAACCCGTTCCGCCCCAAAATTCCTATTCGTCTGGCTGTCAGCTTTCTCCGTGCGAAACAGAAGTTTTCTCGGGCGATTACATTCGCTGGCCGACTTTCCGAGACCTTTTCACAGTAGTCTATATCGACAATCCTGCGCTGACCCCCGTTGAAAAGTTGTTCTATCTAAATGCCAAGAAAAGTGGTGAAGCTCATTCCGTAGTTTCCAATTCGCCACTCACCAACGATGGTTTCCGCTCAGCCTGGAAAAACCTATCTGAGCGTTTCGAAAAAAAACGAGCGCTGGTGAACAGCCAACTGAAAAAGTTATTAAACATGCAGTCCATTGCACACGAATCTTCTGCAGCCTTGAAGGAGCTGCAAAATACGATCCAAAACTGCCTCAGATCCCTAAATTTGTCCGGCATTCCTACGGATAATTGAGATTGTCTCCTGGTGTATGTGTGTTCCACGAAGCTTCCAAAACTGACGCTCTCATTATGGGATCATCATCGTCATTGTCGTCATCTGAAGGAGCTTCTCGCAAGCGAACTGCTCTCAAATTAAAAAATAAATTGATCTTAAAATCACTTGGATTTAATATAAAAACGTAGTTTCAAATTAATGAAATCTTTCACGTTCTTGATAAGCCAATTAATGATGAAACTATTATCCATATCAACGAAACTTCAAGACAATACAATAAAATTACAAAACAAAACCAGGATTTATTTCTCCTTCCATTTGAAAGCTTTCTCCACTTTGAAGGAACTCTTAGTAAAATTATTGACAAAAATACAAGAGCAAGCAGTACAAATTTTGTTGATGGTTTGCTCAAAAATAACTGCAAGGCCAATTTTTTGGATGAAATAAGATATGAATTAAATTGATGTGAACTTGAGCGTGTCCTAGCTTCACTGGTATTACATCGACAACCAAGAACTATCTCTTCGCCGGACAACAGGAGGGTCATCATTATCTCAATGCTGGCTGGTGGGAGGAGAGAACATCAGATCTGGCGGATTTGGGATTTGCTGAAGACTATAAGAAAGTTGTATTAAATTGCAAACATGAAATCATCCTCATACTAGCTAAAAATACAAATGATATGTACGTCAAAACAGTTGATGGAAAATCACATAATACAGCCATACATAACATTAGCTGGAAGGTACCTCATGTTGTTCCAAGCGATATCGCAAAAATTAAAATGCAGTCTTCCATTTCGTAGTTGGGAAATGCATATTAATCCTACACTAGTACAAGGAACGCAACACGTATGGAATGTGGAACTGGCCGGAAATAGGGAACGACCACGCTTTGCTATCATAGCATTACATTAAATGGAGAATTAATTTCAAATAATTAGAGAAAAGCAAGGTTATATCCATGCTACAATTAGAAAGGTAGTCCAGTCAGCTCTCGTCGGTCTCTAGTCAGGCACTGAAATCAGTACATGTTTGATTTTTGACAGGGAAGGTTGTGCTTGGCCGATTTTGTTAAATTTTAAATCTTTAACCCATGTGTCAACATGGCATATTGCTCTAATTGCCGCAAGCATGTACTTATTGTGACATTATTGACATTATTGTGGGAGCAGTCTCTAGGCTGTACCCTGACTGCGAGTTTAATAATAAATTGTTAACAATTTTTTTTTTTTTTTTTTTATTTATGCTTTACTTTTATTTATTGAATCTTCTCATTTATGAGACTAACAATAAGTGTGTCAAATCTTATACTACAACCTAACTAGGAGTCATGAAGACTGAGACAGTGGCCCTGACAAGTTATGGCTGGGTTGGGAGGTCTGTACGTTGCAGGCGGGTTCGGCTGGAGACCCGAGTCAAGACCCTTGCTAGAGGATTTGGGTGGACAGAGAGTTTTTCATTGTAGGACGCTTTTTGCCTGTCTATTTCATCTTTTACTGCGAGAATGCCTAGGTCCTTGTGGATGTTTTGGTTACGAATATACCATGGTGCCCCAGTGATAGTTCGCAGGATCTTTGATTGGGCTCGCTGTATGATGTCTATGTTGGTTCTGCTCGCGCTCCCCCACAGCTGGGAGCCATACGTCCAGATTGGCTTAAGAGTGGAGTTGTAGAGCAGGACCTTGTAGTCCAGACACAAGGGCGATCGTGAGTTTATAATCCAGTGGAGGTTGCTGGCTTTCAGTTTTAGGTGCAGTTTCTTGCATTCGATATGTCTACGCCATGTTAGACGTCTGTCGAGGTGGATGCCGAGATACGTTACTTCATTAACTTGGGGGATCTGCGTGCTATTCATACAGAGCGTAGGGCAAGTTTGTCTGTTAAGGGTAAACGTTATGTATTTACACTTTTGTTCGTTTATTTTGATACGCCAGTCAGATAGCCACTTCTTGACTACCACGAGGTGGTTGGCGAGTTGGGTTGTTGCACGGACTGGGCATCTGGAGCGGCTAAGGATTGCAGTGTCGTCGGCGAAGGTGGATGTTGTTAGTCGGTCGCTCGTGGGAATATCTGCTGTGTAGAGGACGAATAAAGTTGGCCCAAGTGCGCTACCTTGTGGGACCCCAGCTTCGATAGTGTAGCTGTCGGAAATTGTTGTGTTACATCTTACTGCGAAGGCTCTATTGTAGAGGTAGGATTCAAGGAGTTTATGAGTGTACCCGGGCAAGTGTGTTTTAATTTTATGCATGAGACCTTTGAGCCAGACGCGGTCGAATGCTTGAGATACGTCGAGGAATATCGCGCTGCAATATTCCCTATGTTCGAAGGCTGTGCGAATTTCTGATGTTATTCTGTTTACTTGCTCTATAGTTCCGTGTTTTTCT